>JBBDGP010003152.1:0-600000 GCA_037952835.1 Lithobates septentrionalis | reverse complement strand
TAACCTCTTTTAGTTGTTCTTGTCCTATCTACCCCCCCATCCCTAAACACTTATCTGACTCCTGTCTCCGCTCTACCGCTTTCTTGGCTACAGCGCCGCTCCCCTCAATTCCTGGTCTCACAGGAGATACTGAGGGTGGCAGGAGCCTTAGACTTATGCTGTTGTCAGTCAAGCTCCTTGAGGAGGGAGCGGGGACATGGCTTACCAGCACTGTGTGTGTCTATAGATGTACACAGGCCGACTCTGGAAAGCAGCTTGCTGAGGAGGTGGGGGAGGAATGGAAGACAAATGTTCCTTTACAAATCAGTAATAGTCCATTTCCTGTTTTTATTTGTATATTACCATATATACTCGAGTATAAGTCGTTCCGAGTATAAGTCGAGGCCCTAATTTACCACAAAAAATGGGAAAAACTTAGTGACCCGAGTATAAGACGAGGGTGAGAAATGCACAGCTACTGTAAGTGGAAAAGAGGGTCAACAATGCCCATTTGCAGCCTCACTGTGACCATTTGCATGCCTCACTGTGCCCATTTGCAGCCATAGGTCCCCCAAACTTCAAACTCGGTTGTTAAGGATTCCTAGATGCCCCCCTAGCTGCAGGCAAAATTTGGGGTCTCTGAACCCAAATTGTCCCGAAATGACATTGCTGCAGATGGACACAGTTGACCAACTTTGGGGCCCCATATCTCAGGGCCACTTAGTGCTAGGAACCCCAAATTTGGTGTGCAAACTCAGTGGAACTAGCACCATAAAATATTCAAATCTAGGGTTTCTAGCACCTAGTGGCCCTAAGATACGTGGCCCCAAATTCGGTTCAGAAAATGTCAAGCACTTTTCTGCAGCAGAAAATGACATTTTCCGAACCGATTTTGGGGCCCTGTATCTCAGGGCCACTTAGTGCTAGGAACCCCAAGTTTGGATATGTTGTATTACCAGTTCCACTGGGTTTGCACACCAAATGTGGGGTTCCTAGCATAAAGTGGCCTTGAGATACAGGGACCCAAGGTCGGTTCAGAAAATTAAATTTTTTGCTGCAGAAAAGTGCTTGACTCAAGTATAAGTCGAGGGGGGGCACTTTCAGCACAAAAAAAGTGCTGAAAAACTCGACTTATACTCGAGTATATACGGTACTTTTTTTTTTTGTATGATTCAATACCGATAACATCTAATGTCTCATTCTCATGCCTTCTTCTCTTGCAGGTATTCATATTCTTAGCTGCCGAATCAATCCATTGGTGATCCCTGTGATGCATGACCTCAGTCGTCCTTTTTATCACAGTAAAGCTGTCCTCGTTAGCTTTGCTTCCCACTTGGTGGCCATCTCTGGGGTGGCTCTCAGATCATTTCATGACTTCGACCCAGTCGGAATCAGCAGCTGTCAAAGAGGGGAGGTCTATAGCGTGACCGAGCAGAGGTGAGTAAGAAACTTCACTGTTTGCGCTGTAGGGTCAAACAACGGGGGCAGTTTTCGGTCAAGTGCAACCCGAAAATTGATCGATTTTGTTTAATTTCTAAGTACTGTACCACAGCTCAGGATTACATCGAAACAAAGAGCAGCCTCGAAACAAAAATTTGTCAAACAGGGATATAAAGAAAGCATTGTAGATGGGGCATGTGACAAGTATATAAGACAACAAACAAGGGACCAGGGGTGGACAGGAGGAGAAGCCGCCCAGGGCATAGCGGTGGGGAGGGGGTGGACCCTCTTCACACACACACGCTCCAGATCAGTGGCTAGCAACCACCAGGCTGCTCTGAAAACTACTGCTCTCACACTGTACTCCAACATGCCCACTCTCCACCCACAACGAAAAACACACCACATTTGCAGCTACCTTCTAGTTCAGTGGTTCTCAACCTGGGGGTCGGGACCCCCTCGGGAGTCGAATGATGATTTGCCAGGGGTCACTGAATCCTGGGCTGTTCCTGAAACTCCCGCCAGCACCCGCCAACTCATTTTTATACCTTAAAAAAAATAATAAAACACGATTAAGATCGTGTTCACACTGGTACAACACGAGAGTCGTAGGACTGTGGATCCGACTTTGCCCTGCGACTTCATGTCAGACTTCTGTTCGACTTCAATGAACGGGATCCGACTTTGATCCTGACAATACCAGGCCCTTGAGTGTGGTATGGGTCCTGAGGGGAAACTCCACGCCAAAATTAAAAAATAACTGGGGTCCCCTACCCTCCCCCCAAGACCATTTTAAGGGGGGGGGGGGTGTCTCCGGGTGACGTCACCGGGTGGCCATGCGGCTCGCTCATCCCCCCTATCCTGACCTGCCGGGCTGCGCGTTCGGATAAGTTTCTGGTATGGATTTTGTGGGGGTTCCCCTTAAAATCTGGTATGGTCTTGGGGGGAATCCCACACAGTTTTTTTTTTTCATTTTGAGGGGTTTCCCCTCAAGATCCATACCAGACCCAAAGGGCCCGGTATGGAATGGAGGGGGGGGGGATACTTTGCCGTTTTTATTTTGTCGTGGGGTTCCCCTTCTAGATCCTCAGAGCACAAGTCGCATGCCGAAGTCTGATCAGTTAAGACGATGATCTGACTTTGATCCGACTTCAATGATATTGAATAGGCTGAAGTAGGACCAAACCCGGACCAAAGTAGTGCAGGAACCTTTTTCAAAGTCGGACCGGCTTGTGTCGGACCAGTTAAGACGGCTCTCATAGGGAACCATTTGATTTAGACACGTAATGTGACCATGTGCTCCCAAAGTCGGAAACGTATGTCGTACCGGTGTGAACCCAGACTAATCCCCATTAAGGTTTACATTTTGTATTTTTACAATGAGGAATTTCATTGAGTTGTTTTAAGACATGGACATGCATTGATCCCATAAAGACATACTTATGTCAGGGACAATGCAGGTCAGTATGAGTTTTTTGCCTATGTTTCTGCCCAGCACCCTAAGAGTTAATAAGTGCGGACACGCCCCCCCCGAAAATATTGGCACGGTGGTCTGCTACGTCTGTCCGGGAAGCGCCTTTTTTTTTTAGCAGCTACGGCAATTTTACGTTGATAGCTCCTCGGTGAGCCCCTGCAAGTTCCTTTCCCCCAGTCTATCGGAATAGCAGTGCATGAGAGAGGAGAAGCTTCGAGGGACAAACCATAGCTCTCTAGCCAAACTACCAGTGGATCATGTTTAAGGCCACGTTATACATTTGGAGCATGTGAGTGAGTTTTGTATTTTAATTTTTGCATCTAAATAAAGTATAACCCTCCTTTTTTTTGTGGAGGGGGATATGGCGTTAAAGTTGTAGGTAAATAAGAGAACCAGAACCTTTGCTAAGTGGAAGGGTGTCCACCACCCAGGACGGGGCCTCTGTGAACTGAGGGAACTCCCTTCGTGGGGAGTTTACAAGTAATCTCAACAAAGTAATTGGTAGAAAAACTACTGCAACCAGCATACACCATTAACCATAACTATAGAGATGTACACCAGTATGGAAATAATACAAACTTCATATAAGAAAACATTAACCCCTTTCCACCACATGTACACATATGTGCAGTAGGCCTCACTGAGGTGGGTCTTCCTCTGTGAGGCCACACACGCTATATTGTCAAAAGTATTGAGACACCTGCCTTTACAAGCACATGAACTTTGATGGCATCCCAGTCTTAGTCCATAGGGTTCAATATTGAGTTGGCTCCGCCCTTTGCAGCTATAACAGCTTCAACTCTTCTGGGAAGGCCGTCCACAAGGTTTAGGAGGGTGTCTATGGGAATGTGTGACTATTCCTCCAGAAGTGCATTTGTGAGGTCAGGCGCTGACCTTACTTTTGGTAATATAGTGATAATTGGGATCACTAGCCAGACGTGTTTTGTAAAACCAAACAGTTTTTATTTCTCCAAAAGGCAAAACGTCTTATCTTCAACATGAAACAAAACAGTTCATCAACATACAGAGCAAAACTTCAGCTCACCGCCAGCATAAGCTTGTCCTACAACAGGGTTTCAGGTCCCTGCCTACTCCAGGTTTCCAGAGAACCACAGCCCGGCAGCATCTCAGTATTTAAAGAGCACACAGCTCTTTCTCACAAGCGTGTCTTGCTCCACACCACTCCTCATGGACATGCTTCCTCTCCTTTTCCTACCCTCTCTTGTAGGTAGGGTAACCCTTTCAAGTCCAAAGTATCTGTAGCCAGGGTTGGAGGCTCTCTGCGTCTCTAAATTCTGGGACCCATGTCAGGGCTTACTAATCCTGGGAAAACTGCAAATCAGTTTTCCCTCTTTATCAGATCACCCTGGAACCCTTCACCCTGCACGGGTGAGAATCTATGAGTCCTTCAGACTGATTCCTGTTTTCTCCCTTAAAGGGGTCGCAGCCCAAACGATGGTGATATAAATCTCCCATCCAGGAACCATCCCTTGATCCAGGGTAACGCCAATGAATGTTTCTTTCACCATTGTGCAGTCCATCACCACTCCAAACCACATACCAGATTTTTATATCTAAACACTTTAAGCGTGTCTTTACAGAGAAAAGGCCACCACAGCCCAGCAGCTTCTCAGTAGTCAAACAGTACACAGGTCTTTCTTACAAGCGTGTCCCGCTTCATACCACACCTCATGGATACCTGCTGGCTGGTTGCTGCCCTTTTAAGCCCTCTCTCGTAGGTGGGTTACCGCTTTCAGATCCAAAGTACCCATAGTCAGCGATGGAGGCTCTTCGAGTCTCCTAATTCTGGGACCCATACCAGGGCTTAATAATCCTGGGTAAACTGCAAATCGGTTTTCCCTCTTTACCAGATGACCCTGGAACCCTTCACCCTGCATTGGTGAGAATCCATGAGTCCTCCAAACTGCTTCCTGTTTACCCCCGTAAAGGGATCCCAACCCAATTAATAGTGATATACTGTACATCTCCTGTCCAGGACCCATCTCTTGCTCCAAAGCCCTCTCTCGTAGGTGGGTTACCCCTTTCAGATCCAAAGTACACATAGAGAGGAATGGAGGCTCTTTAAATCTCTTAATTCTGGGACCCATACCAGGGCTTAATAATCCTGGGTAAACTGCAACTCGTTTTTCCCTCTTTACCAGATGACCCTGGAACCCTTCACCCTGCATTGGTGAGAATACATGAGTCCTCCAAACTGCTTCCTGTTTACCCCCTTAAAGGGATTCCAACCCAATTAATAGTGATATACTGTACATCTCCTGTCCAGGACCCATCTCTTGCTCCAAAGCCCTCTCTCGTAGGTGGGTTACCCCTTTCAGATCCAAAGTACCCATAGTCAGGGATGGAGGCTCTTCGAGTCTCTGAATTCTGGGATCCATACCAGGGCTTAATAATCCTGGGTAAACTGCAAATCGGTTTTCCCTCTTTACCAGATGACCCTGGAACCCTTCACCCTGCATTGGTGAGAATCCATGAGTCCTCCAAACTGCTTCCTGTTTACCCCCTTAAAGGGATTCCAACCCAATTAATAGTGATATACTGTACATCTCCTGTCCAGGACCCATCTCTTGCTCCAAAGCCCTCTCTCATAGGTGGGTTACCCCTTTCAGATCCAAAGTACCCATAGTCAGGGATGGAGGCTCTTCGAGTCTCTGAATTCTGGGACCCATACCAGGGCTTAATAATCCTGGGTAAACTGCAAATCGTTTTTCCCTCTTTACCAGATGACCCTGGAACCCTTCACCCTGCATTGGTGAGAATCCATGAGTCCTCCAAACTGCTTCCTGTTTACCCCCTTAAAGGGATCCCAACCCTATTAATAGTGATATACTGTACATCTCCTGTCCAGGACCCATCTCTTGCTCCAAAGCCCTCTCTCATAGGTGGGTTACCCCTTACAGATCCAAAGTACCTATAGTCAGGGATGGAGGCTCTTTGAGACTCTGAATTCTGGGACCCGTACCAGGGCTTAATAATCCTGGGAAAACTGCAAATCAGGTTTTCCCTCTTGACCAGATGACCCTGGAACCCTTCACCCTGCATTGGTGAGAATACATGAGTCCTCCAAACTGCTTCCTGTTTACCCCCTTAAGGAGATCAAAACCCAATTAATAGTGATATACTGTACATCTCCTGTCCAGGACCCATCTCTTGCTCCAAAGCCCTCTCTCATAGGTGGGTTACCCCTACAGATCCAAAGTACCCATAGTCAGGGATGGAGGCTCTTCGAGCCTCTGAATTCTGGGACCAGTACCAGGGCTTGATAATCCTGGGAAAACTGCAAATCAGGTTTTACCTCTTGACCAGATGACCCTGGAACCCTTCACCCTGCATTGGTAAGAATCCATGAGTCCTCCAAACTGCTTCATGTTTACCCCCTTAAAGGGATCCCAACCCAATTAATAGTGATATACTGTACATCTCCTGTCCAGGACCCATCTCTTGCTCCAAAGCCCTCTCTCGTAGGTGGATTACCCCTTTCAGATCCAAAGTACCAATAGTCAGGGATGGAGGCTCTTCAAGTCTCTGAATTCTGGGACCCATACCAGGGCATAATAA
Organism: Lithobates septentrionalis; assembly: GCA_037952835.1. NCBI lineage: Eukaryota > Metazoa > Chordata > Amphibia > Anura > Ranidae > Lithobates > Lithobates septentrionalis. The sequence goes on along the minus strand of JBBDGP010003152.1, from coordinate 593,528 downwards.
TCCTGGGTAAACTGCAAATCGTTTTTCCCTCTTTACCAGATGACCCTGGAACCCTTCACCCTGCATTGGTGAGAATCCATGAGTCCTCCAAACTGCTTCCTGTTTACCCCCTTAAAGGGATCCCAACCCAATTAATAGTGATATACTGTACATCTCCTGTCCAGGACCCATCTCTTGCTCCAAAGCCCTCTCTCGTAGGTGGGTTACCCCTTACAGATCCAAAGTACCCATAGTCAGGGATGCAGGCTCTTTGAGACTCTGAATTCTGGGACCCATTCCAGGGCTTAATAATCCTGGGTAAACTGCAAATCAGGTTTTCCCTCTTGACCAGATGACCCTGGAACCCTTCACCCTGCATTGGTGAGAATCCATGAGTCCTCCAAACTGCTTCCTGTTTACCCCCGTAAAGGGGTCCCAACCCAATTAATAGTGATATACTGTACATCTCCTGTCCAGGACCCATCTCTTGCTCCAGGGTTACTCAAATGGCTTCTTTCAGCACTGTGCGTTCCACCGCCGCCCCAAACCACGTACCGGATTTCTATGACTTCTAAACACTTGTGAAGGTCAAAGACTTCCCATACACTTTCCAAACAATTGGTGGCCAGATTAATAGCCGTACCCCGTCTCCTGCGGGCTGACAAGGTCCTTCTTCACAAACATAGCACACAAGAGAGCGTAGGAAATGCCTGGTAGCGTAGCAATTTCTTTTTCAATCTAAAATCTATCAAAACAACTCATCAAAGGTGCAATTCGCACATAAGGATCTCATGGCGGTATTTACATGACTGGAGCAGAAGTACGCTAATGCCGCGTACACACGGTCCTACTTTTCGTCTACAAAAGTCCAACAGACGCTGATGGACTAAAGCTGGCTGGTAATCCGATCGTGTGTGGGCTTCTCCGGACTTTCAACTGACTTTTTTAGCCTCAAATACGACGTACTTTAGATTTGAAACATGCTTCAAAACTTTTACTTCGTACCTACGACGGACCCCGAAATCCGCTCGTCTGTGTGCTAGTCCGACGGACAAAAAGCCACGCTAGGGCACCTATTGGCTACTGGCTATGAACTTCCTTATTTTAGTCCGGTGTACGTCATCACGTACGAATCCGACCGACTTTTGTGTGGTCGTGTGTAGGCAAGTCCGGTCGTTAGAAAGTAGGCCGCAAGTCCGCGGCAAGTCCACCGAAAGTCTGCCGGAAGTCTGTCCGACAGGCTGTCCGACTTTTGTAGACGAAAAGTACGACCGTGTGTACGCGGCATAAGAATAACTACGAGATCTTGACGTGTGGTTTGCACCTTCCAATGTGAGCTCATTTACGGTGTTAAGAGTTTAAAAAAAAAAAAAAAAAAAACCTGCTACGCTATCTGGTGTTGTCTTTTACTACAGATCTGTCATATAGAACAACCATTGCCTAAACATTTTCCCGACAATTAAATCTACCTAAAAATCCATCCCTCAGATTCACTCACTAGATTTGAACCCTACCAATGAAAAACCCTTTTCGGCTTTTGTAAATGAACCTCGCCAGATTCTACTGGACAGGACAAAGAAGGAATGCGAGGAGTCTCTATATGATAAATATGATGTATGAGTGTCACGGGCATTCATCCAACCACCATGAATTCTGACCGTATTTTGATTTAATATGTTGACTTCCTGTGATCGTCAGCTCTATCTAGTGGCCATATTGTAGTATTTTCCTGGTTGAGGTATTTTAGGTTACATATCGTTACATTGGTCCTACATACCATGGCAGTTATAGAACACCTCCCCTGTGGGTTCTGGAGAAGAGGAGATAGGAAGGTGTTCTGTAGTCATGTTCTAGGGCGGTGGTCTCCGAAGCATAATTCCTCCCAGTGATACTGAAAGATGGGGCACTATTTCTCCCACTGACACCAACAATGGGGCCCAATGATAACAATGATAGGGTACAATTCCTCCCACTGACACGAATGATGGGGCCCAATGATACCAATGATGGGCACTATCCCTCCTACTGATACTAATGATGGGACACTATTCCTCCCACTGATACCAATGATGGGGCACTATTCCTCCCACTGATACTAATGATGGGGCACTATTCCTCCCACTGATACCAATGATGGGGCACTATTCCTCCCACTGATACCAATGATGGGGCACTATTCCTCCCACTGATACCAATGATGAGACACTATTCCTCCTACTGATACCAATGATGGGGCACTATTCCTCCCACTGATACCAATGATGAGACACTATTCCTCCCACTGATACCAATGATGAGACACTATTCCTCCTACTGATACCAATGATGGAGCACTATTCCTCCCACTGATACCAATGATGAGACACTATTCCTCCTACTGATACCAATGATGGGGCACTATTCCTCCCACTGATACCAATGATGAGACACTATTCCTCCCACTGATACCAATGATGAGACACTATTCCTCCTACTGATACCAATGATGGGGCACTATTCCTCCTACTGATACCAATGATGGAGCACTATTCCTCCTAATGATACCAATGATGGGGCACTATTCCTCCCCAATAATACCAATGATGGGGCACTATTCCTTCCACTGATACCAATGATGGGGCACTATTCCTCCCACTGATACCAAAGATGGGGCACTGTTCCTCCCATTGATACCAATGATGGGGCACTATTCCTCCTACTGATACCAAAGATGGGGCACTGTTCCTCCCATTGATACCAATGATGGGGCACTATTCCTCCCACTGATACCAATGATGGGGCACAATACATTAACAATGGGGCCCAATGATAACAATGATGGGGTACAATTCCTCCCACTGACACGAACGTTGGGAAACTATTTCTCCTTTCTGACACCAAAAGATGGGGCACAATTCCTCCCAATGACAAGAATGAAGGGGTCCAATGATACCAGTAATGGGGCAATATGCAACCTACTTACACCAATCAAAAAATTGGCCTCTAATAGGGTTAACTACTTAGAAAAACTGGAGGTACCATCATCCAGGAAATATTGTGACCCACTGTATGTGCCCCACTTACACCAATGATGGGGCACTATTCCTCCCACTGATACCAATGATGGGGTACTATTCCTCTGCCTGATACCAATGATGGGGCACTATTCCTCCCACTGATACCAATGATGGGGTACTATTCCTCTGCCTGATACCAATGATGGGGCACTATTCCTCCCACTGATACCAATGTTGGGGTACTATTCCTCTCAATTACACCAACAATGGGACCTACCGATAATTATTGGGTGCAATTCCTCCTACTGACACAAACATTGGGACACTATCCCTCCTTACTGACACCAGAAGATGGGGCACAATTCCTTCCAATGACACCAATGATGGGGCACTATTCCTCCCACTGATTCCAAAGATGGGGTATTGTTTATTCCCACTGACGTTGGGGCCTTTTCTACTCCCAGTGACCACTGTCTGGCCACCCTTTACGCCTGAAGGACAGTAAACTGGCTGTTTTTTTAGAAAGTTTGGAGACCCCTGAACTAGGGTACAGTATGGTGAGTGAGCGGTGTCACCTAGTGCAGGAAGTGCCTTATTGGCCGGATCACCAGGTGAAAATAAAGGAAAAAGTGAAACCTAATGCAGCCACCACATCTAAGGACTGGTAATCTGCAACATGTTACATTGTTGGTCTTTGGGATTAGATTTGCTTCATCAACATTGAAAGTGCCAATGCTGGATGTGGGAAAGCAAGAATTGTGTTAAAGATGGGGAATCCTTTCAATGAGCAGCATTGTAATACATTTGTTTTGGATCTAGACCAGGGAAACACGAGTGAGCTTATGACATACATAATATATAGTGTGGTGCATCAGTGCCAGTAAGTTCTACATTCAACTCATTAATAATGAATGCGAAGCTTTATTTGGGAAACTCAAAAGTTTTATGGCTTTGGGTTGCCTAAAGACTTTTAGTTTGGGGTATTGATAGTGTTTAAATATTTATGGTCTTGAAGAACTTGGGCGTTCTATGGAGGCCCCCAAAAAAGTGGAAAGGCTGCAAGTAGTATGTCATTTTTATTTGCTGCTGTTGCCACTTTTTCCATTGTTTCTCCTCCATTGCCATTTGCTCCTTTGCTTCTCCTCCATCGTCACATGCTCCATTATTTCTCCTCCATTGCCACGTGCTCCATTGCTTCTTCTCCATTGCCACTTACTCCAATGCTTCTCCTCTGATTCCATTTGCTTCATTGCTTCTCCTTCATTGTCACTTGCTCTGTTGCTTCTCCTCCATCGTCACTTGCTCCATTGCTTCTTCTCCATTGCCACTTGCTCCATTGCTTCTCCTCCATCGTGACTTGCTCCATTGCTTCTCCTCCTTTGCCACTTACTCCAATGCTTCTCCTCTGTTTCCACTTGCTCTGTTGCTTCTCCTCCATTGCCACTTGCTCCATTGCTTCTCCTCCATTGCCACTTTCTCCATTGCTTCTCCTCCATTGCCACTTGCTCCATTGCTTCTCCTCCATTGCCACTTTCTCCATTGCTTCTCCTCCATTGCCACTTTCTCCATTGCTTCTCCTCCATTGCCACTTACTCCAATGCTTCTCCTCTGTTTCCACTTGCTCTGTTGCTTCTCCTCCATTGCCACATGCTCCATTGCTTCTCCTTCATTGTCACTTTCTCCGTTGCTTCTCCTCCATTGCCACTTACTTTGTTGCTTCTCCTCCATTGCCACTTGCTCCATTGCTTCTCCTCTATTGCCACTTTCTCCTTTGCTTCTCCTCCATCGTCACTTCCTCCATTGCTTCTCCTCCATTGACACTTGCTCCAGTGCTACTCCTCCATTGCTACTTGCTCCGTTGCTTCTCCTCCATCATCACTTTCTCCGTTGCTTCTCCTCCATTGCCACTTACTTTGTTGCTTCTCCTCCATCATCACTTGCTCCATTGCTTCTCCTCCATTGACACTTGCTCCAGTGCTACTCCTCCATTGCTACTTGCTCCATTGCTTCTCCTCTATTGCCACTGTCTCCTTTGCTTCTCCTTCATTGTCACTTTCTCCGTTGCTTCTCTTTCATCATCACTTGCTTCGTTGCTTCTCCTCCATTTCCACTTGCTCCATTGCTTCTCCTCTATTGTCACTTGCTCCATTGCTACTCCTCCATTGCTACTTGCTCCGTTGCTTCTCCTCCATTGTCACTTGCTCCATTGCTTCTCCTAAATCGTCACTTGCTCCATTGCTTCTCCTCCATTGCCACTTACTCCGTTACTTCTCCTCCATTGCCACTTCCCCCAATGCTTCTCCTTCATTGTCACTTGCTCTGTTGCTTCTCCTCCATTGTCACTTGCTCCATTGCTTCTCCTCCATCGTCACTTGCTCCATTGCTTCTCCTCCATTGCCACTTACTCCGTTACTTCTCCTCCATTGCCACTTCCCCCAATGCTTCTCCTCTATTGTCACTTGCTCCATTGCTTCTCCTCCATTGCCACTTACTCCGTTACTTCTCCTCCATTGCCACTTCCTCCAATGCTTCTCCTTCATTGTCACTTGCTCTGTTGCTTCTCCTCCATTGTCACTTGCTCCATTGCTTCTCCTCCATTGTCACTTGCTTTGTTGCTTCTCCTCCATTGTCACGGACTAAGACTGGGATGCCATTACAGTTCATGTGCGTGTAAAGGCAGGCGTCCCAATACTTTTGGTAATATAGTGTATTTGTAGCCAGACTCTCCCACCTGTATTCTATATTTTCCCGGGAACACAGCGATAACACACAGACCCTCCAATATAATTTTCCTTTTCCCAGCCAGCACTGATTTCCTCCATTAGACATGGCTGGTTCCCTTCCTCCGTCCCAGAAGGTCTTTGAGCCTAATCAGCAATAACATTCGTACAGCTGACATTCCAGAAGAGGGAACCGTTCCAGAATATCCGAAAAAAAAAAAAACCCACAAATATAATAACGAGAAGACGGCGTTGTCCAACAAAATGACAAATCTCAGTATTGTTGCGCTCGGGAGAACGTTGGGTTCGGTTAAAGGGAACATAAATCAAAAAAGTATTCCTGGTAGAAAAAAACCGTACCTGCGGCACATCGATTGAAGGAGCGCCTTCTACAGAATACAAATACTTGATATAAAGCTGAAGGCAAATACACCGGTGAGATACAGACATTGCAGTTTTGTTATACCTGCCAAAAGGATTTGTATTTCTTTTTATCTCTTCCTGAGATTTTCTCAGCCCCCCCCCCCCAAATACACCCAGACAGGTGACACCGTATTGTGTATTACAGCTGGGAATACAATGGTGTCCGCTCCCTAATACTCAGCCCTCTGCATGGAGATAGAAAGAGCAGCAGAAGTGGAAGAAAAATGATAAATGGTTTTCAATTTTTTTTACAAATAAATATGTGAAAAGTGTGGGGGGGGGGGGGGGCATTTGTATGGCGCCCCCCGGAGTCAATACTTTGTAGAACCCCCTTTCTCTACAAGTCTTTTTGGGGATGTCTCTACCAGCTTTGCACATCTAGAGAGGGACATTTCTGCCCATTCTTCTTCTTTGCAAAATATCTCAAGCTCTGTCAGATTGGATGGAGAGCGTCTGTGAACAGCAATTTTCAAGTCTTGCCACAGATTCTCAATGTGATTTAGGTCTGGACTGTGACTGGGCCATTCTAACACATGAATATGATTTGATCTAAACCATTCCATTGTAGCTCTGGCTGGATGTTTCGGGTCGTTGTCCTGCTGGAAGGTGAACCTCCGCCCCGGTCTCAAGTCTTTTGCAGATTCTAACAGGTTTTCTTCTAAGATTGTCCTGTATTTGGCTTCATCCATCTTCCTATCAACTCTGACCAGCTTCCCTGTCCCTGCTGAAGAAAAGCATCCCCACCACATGATGCTGCCACCACCATGTTTCACGGTGGGGGTGGTGTTCAGGGTGATGTGCAGTGTTAGTTTTCCCCACACATAGCGTTTTGCTTTTAGGACAAAAAGTTGAATGTTGGTCTCATCTGACCAGAGCACCTTCTTCCCCATGTTTGCTGTGTCCTCCACATGGCTTCTCACAAACTACAAACAGGACTTCTTATGACTTTCTTTCTCCAATGTCTTTCTTCTTGTCACTCTTCCATAAAGGGCAGATTTGTGGAGAACACGACTAATAGTTGTCCTGTGGACAGATTCTCCCACCTGAGCTGTGGATCTCTGCAGCTCCTCCAGAGTTACCATGGACCTCTTGGCTCTTCTCTGATGAATGCTCTCCTTGCCCGGCCGGTCAGTTTAGGTGGACGGTCATGTCTTGGTAGGTTTGCAGTTGTGCCATACTCTTTCCATTTTCCGATGATGGATTGAACAGAGCTCCGTGAGATGTTCAAAACTTGGGAGATTTTTTTATAACCTAACCCTGCTTTATACTTCTCCACAACTTTATCCCTGACCTGTCTGGTGTGTTCCTTGGCCTTCATGATGCTGTTTGTTCACTAAGGTTCTCTAACAAACCTCTGAGGGCTTCACAGAACGGCTGTATTTATACTGAGATTCAATTGCACACAGGTGAACTCAATTTACTAATTAGGTGACTTCTGAAGGCAATTGGTTCCACTAGATTTTAGTTAGAGGTATCAGAGTACAAATGCACCCCACACTTTTCACATATTTGTAAAAAAAAACTTTGAAAACCATTTATCATTTTCCTTCCACTTCACAATTATGAGCCACTTTGTGTTGGTCTATCACATAAAATCCCAATAAAATACATTTACATTTTTGGTTGTAACGTGAGAAAATGTGGAAAATTTCAAGGGGTATGAATATGAATACTTTTTCAAGGCATTATATATATATATAATACCTTGTATATGAATGTCTTTATATATACACTACCGTTCAAAAGTTTAGGGTCACATTGAAATGTCCTTATTTTTGAAGGAAAAGCACTGTACTTTTAAATGAAGCTAACTTTAAACTAGTCCTAACTTTAAACAAATATACTCTATACATTGCTAATGTGGTAAATGACTATTCTAACTGCAAATGTCTAGTTTTTGGTGCAATATCTACATAGGTGTATAGAGGCCCATTTCCAGCAACTATCACTCCAGTGTTCTAATGGTACAATGTGTTTGCTCATTGGCTCAGAAGGCTAATTGATGATTAGCAAACCCTTGTGCAATCATGTTCACACATCTAAAAACAGTCTAGCTCCTTCCAGAAGCTACAAAACTGACCTTCCTGTGAGCAGATTGAGTTTCTGGAGCATCACATTTGTGGGGTCAATTAAACGCTCAAAATGGCCAGAAAAAGAGAACTTTCATCTGAAACTCGACAGTCTATTCTTGTTCTTAGAAATGAAGGCTATTCCATGCGAGAAATTGCAAAGAAATTGAAGATTTCCTACAACGGTGTGTACTACTCCCTTCAGAGGACAGCACAAACAGGCTCTAACCAGAGTAGAAAAAGAAGTGGGAGGCCGCGTTACACAACTAAGCAAGAAGATAAGCACATTAGAGTCTCTAGTTTGAGAAACAGACGCCTCACAGGTCCCCAACTGGCATCTTCATTAAATAGTACCCGCAAAACACCAGTGTCAACATCTACAGTGAAGAGGCGGCTGCGGGATTTTGGGCTTCAGGGCAGAGTGGCAAAGAAAAAGCCATATCTGAGACTGGCCAATAAAAGAAAAAGATTAAGATGGGCAAAAGAACACAGACATTGGACAGAGGAAGACTGGAAAAAAGTGTTGTGGACGGATGAATCCAAGTTTGAGGTGTTTGGATCACAAAGAAGAACGTTTGTGAGACGCAGAACAAATGAAAAGATGCTGGAAGAATGCCTGACGCCATCTGTTAAGCATGGTGGAGGTAATGTGATGGTCTGGGGTTGCTTTGGTGCTGGTAAGGTGGGAGCTTTGTACAGGGTAAAAGGGATTCTGAATAAGGAAGGCTATAGCTCCATTTTGCAACGCCATGCCATACCCAGTGGACAGCGCTTGATTGGAGCCAATTTCATCCTACAACAGGACAATGACCCTAAACACACCTCCAAATTGTGCAAGAACTATTTACAGCAGAAGCAGGCAGCTGGTATTCTATCGGTAATGGAGTGGCCAGCACAGTCACCAGATCTGAACCCCATTGAGCTGTTGTGGGAGCAGCTTGACCGTATGGTACGCCAGAAGTGCCCATCCAACCAATCCAACTTGTGGGAGCTGCTTCTAGAAGCGTGGGGTGCAATTTCTCCAGCTCACCTCAATAAATTAACAGCTAGAATGCCAAAGGTGTGCAATGCTGTAATTGCTGCAAAAGGAGGATTCTTTGATGAAAGCAAAGTTTGATGTAAAAACAATGTTATTTCAAATACAAATCATTATTTCTAACCTTGTCAATGTCTTGACTCTATTTTCTATTCATTTCACAACGTATGGTGGTGAATAAGTGTGACTTTTCATGGAAAACACAAAATTGTTTGGGTGACCCCAAACTTTTGAACGGTAGTGTATATGTATGTATACATATGTACATTAATATATATATATACGTATGTATATATATACATATGTACTGTATATGTATATATATATATATATATATATATATATATATATATAAATTATTATTTTTTGGGGAAAATATATTGGATAGGTGAATTAATTATTTTTCTTTTTCCTGACAGCTGCGTTCATTACTCTTGTGAGGATAAGGTCTGCCCGCCGTTGGTGGTGGAAAATGCTGCTGTTGACTGCTCAAATGGTCACTACAACGGGGCGCACTGTGAAGTGGTGTGTCACACTGGCTATAGAATACGCATGCACGGGAGCAAGGACCATCTGACGGTTAGTAATCTGATAATGCATGGCACATAGTGTGTGGCTTTCTTGTTCGTAAATTTTCATTTTTAAGGTCAATTTATCATTGTAGAGAAATTAGAAGGTGATAACTTCAGTGAATAAATGTGATGGATACCTGCTTTTGTAATTCCTTGATTGGGTTCTGGAGTCCAGAGACTCAAAGAGCTTTGGGGCAGAAGAAGCCTGTAACCCTCTGCCCATGTCTTACTATAGACCGGCAGGCTGAGTGTGGCGGTGTGCATACCTGTTATAATTAAGGACATAGCTGCAGTTTAGAGTTCCACCCTTGGAGACAGGAGCTCCTCCCCCCAGAGGTCGGCGGTGGGCCAGAGTATCAGGGAGCTGCAAGAAAGAGAGAGAGGAGAGCAGAGAAATAGAGGTGCAGAGTTGAGCGTAAGCACAGGGGTGCTGAGAGATGGTCTGAGGGACCAGACCCAAGGCCTACTCTTGCATCCCGAGCAGCCATATGGCGAGAAAAAGCCAGGGGGTTGGTGTAATTTTTTCCTTTCTGTGTTGATCTGATGATGCAAACCCCTGCAAGGGCAACCATTTGTATGAACTTTTTCTTTCTCTTTTAAATAAAAGTGGGCCCACAAGCCCTAAACAGTATTTTTCCTGACAGACTCCATGGCAGCCTACGTGTGGGTTAATCCCGCCCCCTCATACCTCATAGGACCCCTCTCCCATAAATCTTCGCTCCAGGCCAGAGGCCGTGTTCCTATTTTGTTCTCCTCCTAGAACCAAGATGAAGTCTTACCTTGTCATGAAGTTTTTTCCGTAATCCAGGCCTGGCGGTGTGTATGACGATACGTTGGTGGTTAGCGGTGATCCTTTCTGAAGTCCTAGCTATTAGCAGGTGTACATGGGCGATATGATGCGATGCCATAAAGAGCTTACTAGCCTGGCCATTGGCAGGCAATATGGCCAAACGTCCCAGCTATTAGCAGGAGGCCTTGTAAACGCCCCGGTCGTGCGGTGGGTCGAGCGGGAGCTCCCCAGTCCCAGGTCTGGTCGGGATCGTGCCGTGGTGGTGGTGATGTATTGGCTTTCTTATTAAATATGGCAGCCGTGTCTCTGTGTTGTTTGTCCCCTTGTTCTTCCAGGCTCTGTTTTCTGCTATGGCTATGGTGGCTGGAACGCTTCTGCGTTCCAGCTCGCCGATTCAAAAAGTCGCTGGGTCTGCCTGTGCATCGCCAAGCCTTCCTTGGTCGTTACAATGTTCAGGCAGATTTTCTGTCGAGAGTTTCTCTGGACAACGAGTGGACTCTCCACCCTGAAGTCTTCAGGTGTGTCCTGTGCCTGGGAGTCATTCCGGAAGTAGATTTGTTCACCTCCCCATGCAACTTCAGACTAGAGAAATACTACACGAGGTCTCTGTGTCTCCAGACTTTCAGGGTAGATGCTCTGACAGACCATTGGCGGTTCCACAGGGCCTATGCCTTTCCCCCGGTTCCTGTCATTCTCCGGTTGCTGTCGAGGCTCAGGATGGAAGAAGCAGAGATAGTGGCAATAGTCCAGTACTGGCCAAACAGGCCATGGTTTCCCCTGCTGATGCAACTCAGCTTCCGGGACCCAGTTCCTCTGCCCTCCAGACCAGATCTCCTGGGGCAACTCTACATCCATGCCCGGCTCATCTACATCTGATGGTCTGGTTCTTGAAAGGGGAAGGCTGGAGGCCCTAGGTTGTCCAAGTAGGGCCATCTCCATGTTATTGAATGCCAGAAGAGCAGGAACCAACAGGGTCTACCAGAGGATTTGGAAATCATTTGCAGACTACATCTCTTCCTCTGCACGGTCTTCCAATAAGCCAAAGATACATGATATTCTGGGCTTCCTACAATCGGGCTTGGATCTCTCCTTTTCAGTCAGCTCACTGCGGGTCCAAGTCTCCGCAATTTCTGCCTTTACAGGGGTTTCCTGGGCTAGACACCCTCTTACTCAGAGGAGCAATAAGGCTCAGACCTCATAAAAAACCAAGATTCTCTAAATGGGATCTTCCACTTGTCCTGGATGTATTCCCAAGTAGAGAGCTGGAACAAGCAGATCAGTTCTCTATTAAAGAACTCTCTCTAAAAGTTGCCTTCCTGGTGGCTATAACATCGGCCAAGAGGGTCTCTGAAATCAGCTCTCTGGGATGCAAGGAGCCATTTCTAACCTTTTTTCCTGATCGGGTAGTCTTAATTGCTATGTTGGGTTTAAACCCCAAAGTGTCATCTGTGTTTCACGACAATCAGGAGATTGCTCTTCCAACGTTCAAATCTACTGAGGATTGCAGTGTTCATCCCCTAGATGTCAGGAAAGCTCTGAGTCAATATCTAGAAACTACAGCTTTGTTCCGTCAGACCTGTTTGTTTTATTTCATGAGAAGAATAAGGGAATGCGTGCCTCTTCCAGATCTATTGCAGCATGGATTGTTCAGGCCATTCAGTGGGCTTACAAAGCTAAGGGCTTGGCACCTCCAGAAGTGGTGACTGCTCACTCAACTAGAAGTGTGTCTACATCATCGGTGGCTTCACGTCACGTGGCTCCAGAAGTTATCGTGGTCTTCAATTAACGCGTTCATGGCGCACTACTGCGTAGAGCCAGCCTCGTTATCTTCTGTTAAATTTGGTTTACGTATCTTGTCTGTTGATGGTGACAATTAAACCTTTTTTCTTTTGTCCAGCACTCTGCCCACCCGTGTGTGTATGGCTAGTTATTCCCCACACGTGGGCTACCATGGAGTCTGTCAGGAAAATGGAAAATTTACCTTAATCTTCCTTTCCTGATGGACTCCATTGCAGCAGGAGTTCCCTCCCAGTGGCTAGAGTAGGCTAAAATATGGAACACGGCCTCTGGGCAGAGCAAAGATTTATGGGAGAGGGGTCCTATGAGGTATGAGGGGGCGGGATTAACCCACACATAGGCTGCCATGGAGTCCATCAGGAAAGGAAAATTACGGTAAGTATTTGATAGAAATTTTCCATTTTCTTGGCAGGAGTGAACTCACTGGAAGAGCCCTACACTTGAGTGAAACCCCACATATATCACACCACAAACATTTGTAAAATATCCACTTGAAGACCAGGCCTATTCTGGCACTTTTTGTTTGTAAGTAAACATAACAGAATTTTTTTTTTGCTAGAAATATACTTAGAACCCACAAACATTATATATACAATATATACTGTATATACACTATATTACCAAAAATATTGAGACACCTGCCTTTACACGCACATGAACTTTAATGGCATCCCGGTCTTAGTCCGTAGGGTTCAATATTGAGTTGGCCCACCCTTTGCAGCTATAACAGCCTCAACTCTTCTGGGAAGGCCGTCCACAAGGTTTAGGAGTGTGTCTATGGGAATGTTTGACCATTCTTCCAGAAGCGTATTTGTGAGGTCAGGCACTGATGTTGGACGAGAAGACCTGGCTCGCAGTCTCCCCTCCAATTCATCCCAAAGGTGTTCTATGGGGTTGAGGTCAGGACTCTGTGCAGGCCAGTCAAGTTCCTCAACCCAAAACTCGCTCATCCATGACTTTACGGACCTTGCTTTGTGCACTGGTGCGCAGTCATGTTGGAACAAGAGGTCATCCCCAAACTGTTCCCACAAAGTTGGGAGCATGAAATTGTCCAAAATTTCTTGGTATGCTGACGCCTTAAGAGTTCCCTTCACTGGAACTAAAGAACCAAGCCCAACCCCTAAAAAAACAACCCCACACCATAATCCCCCTTCCACCAAATGATTTGGAGGGATGGCCCAATACTTTTGGCAACATAGTGTGGATGAGCGAGATTGGGGTGGAGGAACTTGACTAGCCTGCACCTCAACCCACCCCTCTCACCTCCCACTGAGCTTCTGTGGGCTCTCCTCCTCCCAGTATCTGATGCGGCACTGCGGTCCCCTCCTGCCGTCTGTAAAAGCAATCCAGCGACTAATCAGCCACTAGGATAGCTTTAAAAAAAAAAAAAAAGCATTTCCGACTGAAAATAAATACTGGGGATATGGCCTATAGCTGCAGCCATAACCCCTTGAAGCCAATCACGTACCTGATTTGGTGTCAAGTGGATATACATGTGGCCCTTGTACTGAAAAGTTGGGAGACCCCTGCTCTAGGACATAAAAATACCGGGAACATTAGAAATGAGATGAATAGAGAAACGCAGGCCCCCCCTTTAAGAAACACCATCCGTGTTCCTCCTCTGTAGTCCGCCTTCCGTGCCAGGATTAGGTGACTCATGTTTATGCGGAGTATTTCTGGAATGATGTTTGGATTGGTGGCATTCTTCTCTTTCAGCCTTAATTGCCGTTAAAACACAATGTATCTTTTCACTGCTATTGTTTGGAAATGTTGTGGGTGACCCAGCTTGTAATGGATGACAACTGTCCCTTTCACCCTGAACTTAGTATGTCTGTGTTTATGAATGGGTATTATTTGAAGGAATACTCTTCGTGATTCGGAATGTTGGCTTGGATTGCCACAACTATGAAACTGGAATAGTTGATGCGTGTTTCTACACTGAGGTTTCCCTGCCACGATCTTTAGAGTGGAACATCGGAGGGAAATTATTTTCTGAAAAGACAAATATATATGAAAAGCAGAAAGTTAGAAATATGTATTGGTGGATGGTGATGCTTTGTTGCAAAGTTGGCCTATCTGATTGATATGAATGGATGCCATTGGGTTGGACTGCTCACCATCTTCTTACGTACAGTGCCTTGAAAAAGTATTCATACCCCTTGACATTTTCCACATTTTGTCATGTTTCAACCAAAAATGTAAATGTGTTTTTTGGGGATTTTATGTGATAGACCCACACAAAGTGGCACATAATTGTGAAGTGGAAGGAAAATGATAAATGGTTTTCAAAATGTTTTACAAATAAATGTCTGAAAAGTGTGGGGGGCATTTGTATTCAGCCCCCGTTACTCTGATACCCCTAACTAAAATCTGGTGGAACCAATTGTCCTCAGAAGTCACCTAATTAGTAAATATCCACCTGTGTGTAATTTAATCTTAGTATAAATACAGCCCTCAGAGTTTTGTTAGAGAACCTTAGTAAACAAACAGTATCATGAAGGCCAAAGAACACACTGAACAGGTCAGGGATAAAGTTGTGGAGAAGTATAAAGCAGGGTTTGGTTATAAGAAAATATCCCAAGCTTTAAACATCTCACGGAGCTCTGTTCAATCCATCATCCAAAAATGGAAAGAGTATGGCACAACTGCAAACCTACCAAGACATGGCCGTCCACCTAAACTGACCGGCCCGGGCAAGGCGAACATTCATCAGAGAAGAGCCAAGAGGTCCATGGTAACTCTGGAGGAGCTGCAGAGATCCACAGCTCAGGTGGGAGAATCTGACTATTATGCCGCGTACACACGGTCGTACTTTTCGTCTACAAAAGTCGGACAGCCTGTCCGACAGACTTCCGGCAGACTTTCGGTGGACTTGCGGCGGACTTGCGGCCTACTTTCTAACGAACGGACTTGCCTACACACGACCACACAAAAGTCTAACGGATTCGTACGTGATGACGTACACCGGACTAAAATAAGGAAGTTCATAGCCAGTAGCCAATAGGTGCCCTAGCGTGGCTTTTTGTCCGTCGGACTAGCACACAGACGAGCGGATTTCGGGGTCCGTCGTAGTTACGAAGTAAAGTTTTAAAACATGTTTCAAATCTAAAGTACGTCGGATTTGAGGCTAAAAAAGTCAGTTGAAAGTCCGGAGAAGCCCACACACGATCGGATTACCAGCCAGCTTTAGTCCATCAGCGTCCGTTGGACTTTTGTAGACGAAAAGTAGGACCGTGTGTACGCGGCATAAGTCGTGTTCTCCACAAATCTGCCCTTTATGGAAGAGTGACAAGAAGAAAGACATTGCTGAAAGAAAGTCATAAGAAGTCCTGTTTGCAGTTTGAGAGAAGCCATGTGGGGGACACAGCAAACATGTGGAAGAAGGTGCTCTGGTCAGATGAAATCAGAATTAAATTTTTTGGCCTAAAAGCAAAATGCTATGGGTGGCGGAAAACTAACACCGCACATCACCCTGAACACACCATCCCCACCGTGAAACATGGTGGTGGCAGCATCATGTGGTGGGGATGCTTTTCTTCAGCAGGGACAGGGAAGCTGGTCAGAGTTGATGGGAAGATGGACGGAGACAAATACAGGGCAATCTTAGAAGAAAACCTGTTAGAGTCTGCAAAAGACTTGAGACCGGGGCGGAGGTTCACCTTCCAGCAGGACAACGACCCGAAACATACAGCCAGAGCTACAATGGAATGGTTTAGATCAAAGTATATTCATGTGTTAGAAAGGCCCAGTCACAGTCCAGACCTAAATCCAATTGAGAATCTGTGGCGAGACATCCCCAAAAAGACTTGCAGCGAAAGGGGGTTCTACAAAGTATTGACTCCGGGGGGCGCCATACAAATGCCCCCCACACTTTTCACATATTTATTTGTAAAATATTTTGAAAACCATTTATCATTTTCCTTCCACTTCACAATTAGGTGCCACTTTGTGTTGGTCTATCACATAAAATCCCAATAAAATACATTTATGTTTTTGGTTGTAACCTGACAAAAATGTGGAAAATTTTGAAAGGGGTATGAATACTTTTTCAAGGCACTGTATCTGTACCTGGTTTGTCAGCTCCACATGCCTCTTACCTTTTAGTGCAATGAAAAAAAATGTAACCCTAGTGAACTTAGGAGTATATTCAAACTAATAATGGTGATTTTCACCAAAAATTCAATGGTGGTGAATCAATCACTGCCATTTAAAACAGATTGTCACGTACCTGGTGGCGGAGCCCAGAATGCAGGGAATGGCCTCTCGTGTGCCTCTGGCTCAAGAATCCCTGATAGAGGAAACAGGGACTCAAGAGCACAGGGGGCCACAAGTGCCTGGCAAGTGGCAGATGTCTCTGAGTTCAACTGGAACACCGGAACAGCAGACTGTAAGAGGAGACCCCGGATAGCTGTCTGGAACACTGGAACCACTGGCCGTGAGGAGTAGCACTGTAGCAGGCAGGAACTCTGGAACAGCAGGGAGGTGCTCTGTAGTCCAGCTGGAACACAAGCGGAATTAGACAGGCCGGGTCCACACTGGCGAGCAGGCAGGTACCAACCGATGGCAGGAGAATGGTCAAGATACAGTCCGGGTTGGCAACAGGCAGGCAGCAGATAACCGAAGGAGGAGGCAGGAGAGTAGTCAAACGAGCCGGGGTCAAGGGCGGGCAGCAAACAGGAATAGTCAGGAACAGGCCGGGTAACAGGAAGCAGGTAGGCAGATAATCAGGTAGCTTAGGGTCACAGGGAACGCTGTAGACCGGACAGCAAGGAGGCGTGCTGACAGACTCCTTTAAATAGGCCTAATGGCGCCAACACTGTCACACGGCACGTTCGTACGTATCCGCGTGCACTCGTGCACGCCCGTGTACCGACCGTACGTGCCCGTTCGTACCATCGTGCACCCGCGTAGCCCCGTTCGTACGAACGCGCACTCGCCCGCGTCCGTTCGCGCCAACGCGCCTCCGAACGCGTCCTCTAGCTCTAACAACAGTGATTCTGCTGACCGATCTTCCGCCGGCGGTTGTGCTAACAGGACGCCTTCCATGACATTGCCCCCCCCCAAGGGGCAGCCTCCGGATGCCCAACTGTGCCATCTTACTTGGATGGGACCTTTTAAAGGCAAGAATCAGCCTCCTTGCATGAATGTTGGACTCCGGCTCCCAAGAGTTCTCCTCAGGCCCGTACCCCTTCCATTTTACCAAAAACTGGACTTGGTTACGTCTCCTCCTGCAATCCAGAATGGACTCAACCTCATATTCGGTTTCTCCGTCAATAATTACAGGTTCAGGGGGATCACCCCTCTGGTTGACAAAGGGATCAGGAACCGTAGGTTTGAGTAGGGCCACGTGAAAGACCGGGTGAATCCGGAATGACTCTGGTAACTTTAGTTCGTAGGCCACGTTATTAATTTTCCTTAGAACTGGGAAGGGACCCACAAATTTAGGACCCAATTTCTTGGAAGGACATGCCAGTTTTAAATTCAAAGTGGACAGCCAGACCTGATCTCCGGGTTTGAGGTCAAGTTCCCCCCTTCTCTTCTTGTCAAACACCTCTTTGTTGTAATTCTGAGTCCTAGCCATAGTCTCCTGCAGAAGTTTATTATTTGACTCAAAGAAGTTTAGATTCTCCTGAACGGCTGGTACTGGGCACTCCGGGATGTTACTGGACAGAAACAGAGGATGGAAACCGTAATTTGCAAAAAACGGTGACTGCTTTGTAGCGGAATGGACAGAATTGTTATAGGCAAATTCGGCAAGAGGTAGGAGCGGAGCCCAATCATCCTGGGAGAAAGAAGAAAAGCAGCGCAGATACTGCTCCAGCGTCTGATTTGTTCTTTCTGTCTGGCCATTTGTTTGGGGATGATAGGCAGAAGAGAAAGAAAGGTCAATTTTCAAAGCTCCACAAAGTGCTCTCCAAAACTTAGAAGTAAATTGCACCCCCCGATCTGAAGTAATATTTGCAGGGATGCCATGAAGCCTCACCACTTCCTTGATAAATGTCCTTGCAGTTTCAGCAGCAGTAGGTGTGCCCTTCATTGGTAAGAAATGAGCCATCTTTGATAGTCTATCCACCACTACAAAGATTGTAGTATAGCCTTCAGAAGGTGGCAGCTCGACAATAAAATCCATGGAGATCATCCTCCATGGCTTCTCCGGAACGGGTAATGGCTTCAACAGACCCCAAGCCTTACACTTGCTGCCCTTGTTTTGAATGCAAGTGGCACATGCTTCCACATAGTCCCTGCAATCTTTCCTTAACTGCGGCCACCAGAATGTGCGCTGAAGGAGTTCAGATGTCTTGTGCACCCCAAAATGGCCGGCCAACATGTGGTCATGACAGGAACTAAGAACTGCCGCTCGCAACTCCTGGGGTACGAAGATCCTATCTTTGAACCAGAGAAGCTCATCTCTGGACTGTAGAGCTGAATCAAGTGGAACAGATGCGTTCCTAGAAGCTTGCTTGAGCTGAGAGAGTAGGCCCCCTTGGAGCAGCAGAAAGTTTCCTGAGGATAAGATGGTGTCTGGGGATGGAGATGCTTCAGAGCCATTGTACATTCGGGACAGTGCGTCAGGCTTGGTGTTCTTTGATCCGGGGCGGTAGGTTATATGGAATGAAAATCTGGTAAAGAAAAGTGCCCACCTGGCCTGTCGTGGTCTTAGTCTCTTGGCAGTCTTTAAATATTCCAGATTCTTGTGATCTGTATAAACAAGAATTGGATGAGCTGCTCCCTCCAGGAGATATCGCCACTCTTCAAGTGCGGCTTTAATTGCCAACAATTCTCGATCGCCCACGTCATAATTTCTCTCTGCTTCGGATAATTTGCGAGAAAAGAAAGCAACTGGATGCAAAAGAGCCCTAGGCCCCTGTCTCTGGGAAAGCACTGCACCAACCGCTATTTCTGAGGCATCCACCTCCAAAGTGTATGGTAATGTGGGATCCGGGTGCTTTAAGACTGAGGCTGAAACGAACAGATTCTTTAGCGTTGCGAAGGCTGCCTGAGCTTCCGTGGACCAATGAAACTTAAGGCCCTGCTTGGTCAACTTTGTGATAGGAGAAATGATGGTTGAGAATCCTCTGATGAATTTCCTGTAGAAATTTGCGAATCCCACAAAACGTTGTATTCCCTTCTTGTCCGTGGGGGCGGGCCAGTCCAGAATAGCAGAGACCTTCTGAGGGTCCATCTTAATACCTTCTACAGAAATGATTAGCCCAAGGAACTGGATACTCTCTTGTTCAAAGACACACTTCTCAGGTTTGGCGTAGAGGCCATGTAGCCGTAGACGGGTCAAGACATTTCTGACATGTTCACGATGCTCAGCTAAAGAAGAAGAAAAAATCAGGATATCATCTAAATAGATAATAACAAACAGGTCTAGATAGTCTCTGAAAATGTTATTCACAAAGTGTTGAAATGTAGCAGGAGCATTGCACAGTCCAAAGGGCATGACTAAATACTCAAAGTGCCCAAATCGGGTACGGAAAGCAGTCTTCCATTCGTCTCCTCTACGAATGCGGACAAGGTTGTAGGCACCACGAAGATCCAGCTTGGAAAACACTGCTGCAGACCCTAGTCTTTGAAAAAGTTCTGGCACCAAGGGCAAAGGATATCGGTTCTTAATTGTAATTTTATTAAGTGCCCGATAATCCACACAAGGGCGTAGAGAATGGTCTTTCTTCTCCACAAAAAAGATTCCTGCTCCTGCCGGGGATGTGGAAGGTCGGATGAACCCTTTTGCCAAATTGTCATCAATGTAAGTCTTTAATGCCCCTAATTCCAGTTCTGACAAAGGGAAAATCCTCCCAAAAGGAATCTCTGCTCCTGGGAGAAGTTCAATTGGGCAATCGTATGGCCGATGGGGAGGAAGGATCTCAGCTCCTTTTTGACTGAAAACGTCCAGGAAACCGTGGTAGGCTTCGGGTACAATTTGACAGGTTTCGGTGTTAGTCTCCATGCAGAGTAGGGAAGCAGGGGCATCGGTGGCTACTGGTAGACAGTGTTGCTGGCAGTAAGAGGATACAAACTCAATCTTCCCTGAGGTCCAATCAATTTGCGGATTATGTGCTTTTAGCCATGGCATACCTAGAATGATGGGAAATAGAGGAGACTTGATGACATCTAGACTGAGTAGCTCTTGATGAGTGCCGGCAATGGTGGTATGCAAAGGTACAGTTTCCTGTGTTACTGGCCCTGATTTGAGGTTGGAGCCATCGGCCAAATATACAGAAAGTCCTTTCACTCTGGGCCGAAGAGGAATGTGGTGTCTGGAGGCAAAGGACCCGTCTATGAAACCGCTGCAGGCCCCGGAATCAATTATAGCGCTGGTTTGTAAATTCCCTCCTGGGAGCTGTAAGAGAATCGGAACAGCCAGATGAGAAACGTCATTTAGTACATCAGGAGTAAGAGCGGGAGAAATAGAAAAGCACTTACGGAGCTTCGCCGGGCATGTCCGTACAAAATGTCCAGATTCCCCGCAGTACATGCACAGGTTACCCGCCCGACGGCGTTGACGCTCTTCAGGCGTAAGGGAAGGGCGCAAGAGGCCCAGCTGCATCGGTTCTGGAGGGTCTGAGGTAACGGTGGGTGAAGCTGGTGAAGCAGATTGGGAGGAGTTAGGCACACGGGGCAACATCCAGACAGGACGAGAAGGACCAGAGGATCGCTCCATACGCCGTTCCCTCAGGCGTCTGTCTATCTGGATAGAGAGATCTATAAGCCCCTCTAGAGTCTCTGGGATGCCCACTCGAGCCAGCTCATCTTTTAGAGGTTCTGAAAGGCCCATACGGAACTGGTACCGTAAAGCAGCATTATTCCAGTTCGTGTCGGAGCTCCAACGTCTGAATTCCGACGCGTAGTCCTCCACAGGCCTGCGGCCTTGTTGTAGGGTATGCAAGGCTGCCTCTGCAGTGGCTGTTAATTGGGGATCTTCATAAAGCAATGACATGGCCTGGAAGAAGTCATTTAAGGTGTCAAGTGAAACATCCTTCTTTTCTAGAAGACGATGGGCCCAGGATTGGGGCTCGCCTGACAACAGCGAGATTACGAACCCCACCTTAGTAGCCTCCAGAGAGAAAGTTCTTGGCTGAAGAGCAAAAAAGAGTTCACATGCATTGCGAAAAGTCCTGAATTTACTCCGGTTGCCCGAAAACCTTTCAGGCGTGGGGACCCTGGGTTCAGGCGGCATCATCACCACTGAGGGTGCAGCAGGAGTCCCGGAAGCGGGGGGTGAAGAGGCTGCTAAGGCTTGCACTTGGCCTTCCAGTTGGGTATAGCCCTCTTGTAGACTCTTTACTGCTTGGGTAAGTCCAGCAAGATGGCGGCAAAGCTCGTCCATGGGAGAGGCTCCCTGCGTGGGCTCGGACATGGCTGTCCGGTACTGTCACGTACCTGGTGGCGGAGCCCAGAATGCAGGGAATGGCCTCTCGTGTGCCTCTGGCTCAAGAATCCCTGATAGAGGAAACAGGGACTCAAGAGCACAGGGGGCCACAAGTGCCTGGCAAGTGGCAGATGTCTCTGAGTTCAACTGGAACACCGGAACAGCAGACTGTAAGAGGAGACCCCGGATAGCTGTCTGGAACACTGGAACCACTGGCCGTGAGGAGTAGCACTGTAGCAGGCAGGAACTCTGGAACAGCAGGGAGGTGCTCTGTAGTCCAGCTGGAACACAAGCGGAATTAGACAGGCCGGGTCCACACTGGCGAGCAGGCAGGTACCAACCGATGGCAGGAGAATGGTCAAGATACAGTCCGGGTTGGCAACAGGCAGGCAGCAGATAACCGAAGGAGGAGGCAGGAGAGTAGTCAAACGAGCCGGGGTCAAGGGCGGGCAGCAAACAGGAATAGTCAGGAACAGGCCGGGTAACAGGAAGCAGGTAGGCAGATAATCAGGTAGCTTAGGGTCACAGGGAACGCTGTAGACCGGACAGCAAGGAGGCGTGCTGACAGACTCCTTTAAATAGGCCTAATGGCGCCAACACTGTCACACGGCACGTTCGTACGTATCCGCGTGCACTCGTGCACGCCCGTGTACCGACCGTACGTGCCCGTTCGTACCATCGTGCACCCGCGTAGCCCCGTTCGTACGAACGCGCACTCGCCCGCGTCCGTTCGCGCCAACGCGCCTCCGAACGCGTCCTCT
Source organism: Lithobates septentrionalis (assembly GCA_037952835.1). Taxonomy (NCBI): domain Eukaryota; kingdom Metazoa; phylum Chordata; class Amphibia; order Anura; family Ranidae; genus Lithobates; species Lithobates septentrionalis. Next base: position 571,009 of record JBBDGP010003152.1, on the reverse strand, counting down.
AGCTCTAACAACAGTGATTCTGCTGACCGATCTTCCGCCGGCGGTTGTGCTAACAGGACGCCTTCCATGACACAGATGCACCAAGAAGATTCAACTGCCCCTATAAAGAGGGATTTTCCGTGATGCACAGATCTGTCAACTCAGCTCAACCCCCATTATAGGTATGTCATTTACATCTGACCACTAGTCCGTTCGTATCCATGACTTCAGCCCTGACAAAAGGGAAGGCATTTCCCATGAAACGCGTAGGCTTCTTTTGCTAAGATTTGTCAATAAAATTTTGGACTAAAGATTCTGAAGTGTCTTGAATCTTTGTACTGGGTGATCCGCAACGCTCACCCCTAAGCTTGATATTTACTGAAAGTCTTCTGTTGAGACTACCAGAGAGGCAGTAGCCCAGGACCAGAGCAGGGTCCTTCCTACACTACAAATTCACCGGTTGCCATTCCCTTTGAAGGAGGACCCATCTGGGTGTAAGGGAAAGGCAACTGGTGAATGTGCAGTGTAGGAAGGACCTTGCTCCGGGCTACTGCTTCCCTGTTAAGACATTCAGTAAATATTAAGCTTAGGGGTGGGTGTTGAGGAACAACCAGTACAAAGATTCAGGACACTTAAGGTCCAAACTTTTATCAGCAAATCTTATCAAAAAAATACAATGTATTTGATAGCACATGCCTTCCCCTCTCAGGGCTGAAGCCATGGATACCAATAAACGTGTGGTGAGATGCAACTGAGATGCATATAAAGAGTGCAGCTCAGGTCAGATCAAGCCCCTTTATAGGTACTGTATGTCAATTGCATCCCACCATTAGTCCGTTCATATCCATGGCTTCAGCCTCGATGAAGGGGGAGGGCATTTGAACCTCTGTACTGGGCTATCAGGTACCTGGTGAAGCCTGAAACATTGTGGAGGCCTCTCTTGCACCTCCTGCCCAACACTCCTGAGTGTGAGGCACATGGAGTGCCATGAGTGCCCGAGTAGCTGTCTGTTGATGTCCGGTCCTTAGGTGGGTAGAGCTGGAAGTCGTAGTCCTCAGGATAGCATGCTGAAGCAGCTTGGCACCAGAGCAGGAGATGGAAGCAGGGCCGGGAAGCAGGTGGCAGTCAACCACGGTGAGGGACCAAATCGGCAGGCAGAGTTCAAGAAGCAGGCCAAGGTCGGTAACAGCTGGGCAGAGTTGTGCAGAATCATCAGGCAGAGACAAGTCCAGTAAACAGGCCAAGGTCAGGGTAACTGGAAGAGTAAGGTAGAGGCAAAGAGCAGAGGTGAAGACCAGAGAGAAGCTTACACAGGTAGGAACATTCAATGGGTCAGGTCTCAGGACACATGGAACAGGCTGAAGACCATTCATCAAGTTCTCAGAGTGACATACCTATTAAAATAGACTGCTGGACACCAAGTGTGCCAATTACTATGTGCACGTGCGGCCATCATAGCATTGTCTGGGGTTGACCTTTTATCCACAAATATGAGCAGCAATGCAATGCACACGAGCATGAGCAGCATAAGTCCGCACTGCTTTCCTGGCAATCTGGTTTACTTTACATGGGCGCTCCTCAACACTCACCCCATTACTCTGGACTGACCTTCTGATTGCGACAACAGCGAAACAGGCCTGCACAACGTGTGCCAGTATGGCAAGCTTGTATTCCCCATCAAAGGTTCACGTGACAGGGTGAGCAATTGGGAGACAGGAATATAGAGGTTTGACAACCTTGTAGTAGGAAGTTCCTGGAAAAAAAAGGACCTTTGGAAAGATTGTCAGAATTTATTTTTATGAAAGCTGCTAATTTAAATAATTTAAAACAGTTAAAAAAAATAATAATAATTAAATAATAAATATTTAAAAAAATTATTTAAAACAATTAAAAAAAAAATTATTCAAGTTTATATTTTAAAACTATATAAAAAAGTTATATTTAATAAATAATTTAAATTATAATTTAAAACGATTTAAAAAATAATATTTAATGAGGAGTTCCATACACTTTATAATTAAAACAATTTAAAAAATGATATTTAAATATTAAATAATTTTAATGATAGTTTAAAGCAATTTTAAAAATCATATTTAAATAATAATTGAAATAATAATAAATAAAACAATTAAAAATATATATATAAAATAATAGAATAAATATATTTAAAGTATTAAATTAAAAAAAAATATATAAAATAATAGAATAAAAATATTTAAAGTATTAAAAAATAATAATAATTAGGAAATGACATTGAATGTCAAAGATTACTAAGAAATACAAGATTCAAAGCAATTAAAACATAAACATATGAATACTTTCCCAGGCAGTACTGCGTCTGTGTTATCCTCACAGATTAAGTAACCTAAGCTGCCACTTACACACAGTTACCAAATATTGCATTGAACCACGCTGTGGGCATTGCGGAAGTGTTCCTGGCCGTAGAAATTCCCATGCTTTGTTATTCACAATAGACGGCTGAACAGCTGATTAACTTTTTAGACAGAAGTGGTGTTCTTGTAACCCGGGGTGTTTGTTTTATTAGTCCGTGTATATTATGTGCAAGCTGAATATGTCACAATAACACCACTGTAAAAACATTCTTTATTTATGCAATCATTGTTAAAGCATACCAGGAAAGGAGATTTTAACCTCTATAAACCTTGTTTTGACTATAGGTCATTGATGCCCAGGTCAAATTTTGCAGCATCCTAATGTATCGGTTAACTTGACAACACCTCTGTGACTACTAATTTGCATGTTTAAATCATTAATTTTTTTTAAAAAAATTTTAAGGCTATACCAGGCTTTTATTTGGTGCACTGTTTTATAATAACATTTTATTTTTATATTTAATTATTTTATTTTATTATTGTTTTATCGCTTCACTGTTTATATTGGTTGCGCTACACTAGTTTTCGATAATTTATAATAACATTGCTCTGTTTTTTTGCAGGCTACCAAGTGCCTGAAAATTTTGAAAAAATATACTTTTTACTATAATTATATATCAATTTTTTGAATACTGTAAATGTATCAGGCAATTGCAGTATTAAACAGTCGCACACTGCCACCTGCAGGCAGAAGTAGCATTTGCAGTGTTGACGCCTGTTTTGTCAATGACTAGAGAGCACCGATTCTCAGGCCAGGACCAGGCCATTTTCTGAAATCAGTATTTTAGTTAAAATCAGTAGAAAATGACTTTGAACCTCCAAACATTATATATATATATATATATATATATATATATATATATATATATATATATCTATATATATATATCTATATCTATAGATATAGATAGATATATCTATAGATATATATCTATATATATCTATCTATATCTATATATATAGATATATATAGATATATGTATATATATGTATGTATGTGTATATATATATATATATATATATATATATATATATGTATGTATGTGTATATATATGTGTGTGTGTGTATATATATATATATATATATATATATATATATATATATATATATATATTAGCAGAGACCCTACAGAATTAAATGGAGATTGTTGCATTATTTTATGTCACACTGTCTTTGCGCAGTGGCCTTACAAACGCAATTTTTTGGGGAAAAAATACACTTTTTTTAGTTAAAAAAAAAAGAAAACCCTAAAGTTAGCCCAGTATTTTTTATAATCTGAAAGATGACGTTGTGCCGAGTAAATAGATACCTAACGTCATGCTTCAAAACTGCGTGCGCTCGTTGAATGGCAACAAACTACGGAACTTTAAAATCTCCATAGGGACGCTTTCATTTTTTTTTTTTTTTACAGATTACCAGTTTAGAGTTACAGAGGAGATCTAGGGCTAGAATTATTGCTCTCGCTTCAACGATTGCAGCGAAACCTCACATGTGTGGTTTTAACACCGTTTACATATGTGGGCGCGACTTATGTATGCGTTCGCTTCTGCGCGCGAGCTCGGAGGGACGGGGCAGTTTAAATTTTTTTTTTTTTTACAGTGTCCCTTTAAGTGTTTTTTTTTTAGCACTTTTATTCCTATTACAGGTAATGTAAAGATTCCTTGTAATAGAAATAAGCATGACAGGTCCTTTTTAGGGCCATTTTTTTTTTTTTTTTTGTGGTAACTGTAAAATGATATATTTTTTACATTTTCTTTTAGCTTTTGAGGGTAAATGTGAGATCTGAGGTCTTTTTTGACCCCAGATCTCACATTTACACTTAAAAGCTAAAAACATGTAAAAAATATATAATTTTACAGTTACCACCAAAAAAAAATAAAAATGGCCCTTTTAGGCTGTTAGGCTTCTACAGATGCTTACATCCGTAAGTGATAGTATACAATATGATTGGGGCATGTATGGGGGTTGATCTAAGCTAAAACAATTAACCTTTGCGTGTGAGAAGACCACGGGTTGCACAAAGTATATAAGAAAAATTGTCCCAATATGCAAAAGGTGTGCAAGGATATATACTATATTGTCAAAAGTATTGGGACGCCTGCCCACATGCACATGAACTTTAATGGCACCCCAGTCTGCGTCCGTAATCATTTGGTGGAGGGGGGATTATGGTGTGGGGGTCGTTTCTCAGGGCTTGGGCTTGGCCCCTTAGTTCCAGTGAAGGGAACTCTTAAGGCGTCAGCATACCAAGACATTTTGGACAATTTCATGCTCCCAACTTTGTGGGAACAGTTTGGGGATGGCCCCTTTCTGTCCAACATGACTGCGCACCAATGCACAAAGCAAGGTCCATGAAGACATGGGGTGGAGGAACTTGACTGGCCTGAACAGAGTCCTGAGCTCAACCCGATAGAACACCTTTGGGATGAATTAGAGCGGAGACTGCGAGCCAGGCCTTCTCATCCAACATCAGTGCCTGACCTCACAAATGCGCTTCTGGAAGAATGGTCAAACATTCCCGTAGACACCCTCCTAAACCTTGTGGACGGCCTCCCCAGAAGAGTTGAAGCTGTTACAGCTGCAAAGGGTGGGCCAACTCAATATTGAACCCTACGGACTAAGACTGGGATGCCATTAAAGTTTGTGTGCGTGTAAAGCCAAGGAACCCAAGCACTACAGTAGAAGAGGGGAGGGAAGGAGAGGCACCAAGCCGCCGCTGGTGTAGCATAGTTTAATGTAAAAAACACAATGGTACAATAAAAATACACCCACAAAGCAATCTGTGGTGACGGGGTGGGATCACCTGGGGAAAGTCCAGGAAGTACTGATGTCGCTGAAGGACGAAGCCGCCATGGGAAGCGGTGCAAGAATCCAGACAGTCCAATGAGTGCTTGGGTTCCTTGACTTTACACGCACATGAACTTTAATGGCATCCCAGTTTTAGCCCAATGAGTAGTTGCCACGAGGAGGGAGCTATCGAGCTCTGTCAGAACGACTTGTCAAACCCAGGAGTTGTGTGGCCAATCGACGCGTTTCCTCAGCCGGTTCCTAATGACCTCCTCCCCCTTTGCAAGACCGGTGCGGTTCAGCACCACCTGAAGTGGAGAAAAAAGGGCTTCACCTGCCTAAGGCCCTATGTGATTTCATACTGCAGATATATAGCTATGAGGCTCAAGACACAAGAGTGCCTAGGCACTAGGGATGAGCCGAACACCCCCCGGTTCGGTTCGCACCAGAACCCGCGAACGGACCGAAAGTTCGCACGAACGTTAGAACCCCATTGACGTCTATGGGACTCGAACGTTCGAAATCAAAAGTGATCATTTTAAAGGCTAATTTGCATGGTATTGTCCTAAAAAGGGTTTGGGGACCCGGGTCCTACCCCAGGGGACATGTATCAATGCAAAAAAAACTTTTAAAAACGGCCGTTTTTTCGGGAGCAGTGATTTTAATGATGCTTAAAGTAAAAAAAAAAAAAGTGAAATATTCCTTTAAATATCGTACCTGGGGGGTGTCTATAGTATGCCTGTAAAGTGACGCGTGTTTCCCGTGTTTAGAACAGTCCCTGCACAAAATGTCATTTTTAAAGGAAAAAATCTCATTTAAAACTGCTTGCGGGTTTAATGTAATGTCGGGTCCTGGCAATATGGATGAAAATCAGTGAGACAAACGGCATGGGTACCCCCCAGTCCATTACCAGGCCCTTTGGGTCTTGTATGGATATTAAGGGGAACCCCGCACCCAAATTAAAATAAGGAAAGGTGTGGGGCCACCAGGCCCTATATACTCTGAACAGCAGTATACAGGCGGTGCAAACAAGACAGGGACTGTAGGTTTGTTGTTAAGTAGAATCTGTTTGTAATTTTGAACATTTTTAACGTGTTTAGCTCCAGCCAAAAAATCTTTTCTAAGCTTTTTGGAAAACATAGGGAAGGGTTATCACCCCTGTGACATTTGTTTTGCTGTCTTTCCTCCTCTTCAGAAGATTTCACCTCACTTTTTTGTCCCAATGAAAAATGTTTTTTGAAAATTTGGGTTTTTTTGTGGAACAAGGATTGGAAAGCATCAGTGGAAAGGAGAAATTGTTTTCCCATATTAACTCTTACAGGAGAGAATTTCCCTTCCTAGGGGTAGATTTCATCTCACTTCCTGTTGTCTCCTTCCGTTTGCAAGTAGGAGTCGTTTGTAAGTTAGATGTTTGAAAGTAGGGTCCTGCCCTATATACTCAGCAGAAATTTGGGCCTTAGGTGTTGCTGTGGCCAAAACACTGTAAGCCCTCACAGGGCCCTGCTGTGAAATATTAGATCAAGAATTGTAATTACATGCCCCTGTTGAACAGGAGCTGAAAAATTAGGCCTTAGGCACTGGTGCTGGTGCCACAACACTGCAACCCCTCACAGACACTCTAGTTGGAACGCAGGAACGAGCCCTGCTGCAAAGTATTGCATCAAAAATTGTAATTACACGCCCCTGTTAGACAGGGGCAGAAAAATTGGGCCTTAGGCACTGGTGCTGGTGCCACAACACTGCAACCCCTCACAGACACTCTAGTTGGAATGCAGGAACGAGCCCTGCTGCAAAGTATTACATCAAAAATTGTAATTACACGCCCCTGTTAAACAGGGGCTGAAAAATTGTGCCTTAGGCACTGGTGGTGGCGCCCAGAACCAAAAATGTTCTTACAAGCTATCAGCGTGATGATTGAGGAGGAAGGGGATAATTACTCAGGGATAGTCACTCAGCATCAGCATAGGCAGTCTTTGAAGGGATCTGAGATTTCAAAAAAAATTATTCGGTTACATCAGCATCAGGTGCTTGGTAGCTGGTGGTGATCCAAGACTGATTCATTTTTATGAAGGTCAGCCGATCGACCGAGTCGGTGGACAGACGCACCCTGTGATCGGTTACCACGCCTCCAGCAGCACTGAATGTGCGTTCCGAAAGAACGCTGGATGCAGGACAGGCCAGTAGCTCAATTGCATACTGTGCAAGCTCTGGCCAGTGATCCATCCTCAAGACCCAGTAACCCAGAGGATTTTCGGTGGGAAAGGTGTCCAAGTCTGATCTTGCCCCTAGGTATTCCTGCACCATGTAAAACAGACGCTGGCGATGGTTGCTGGAACCGATCATACCTTGGGGCTGCGGACCAAAAAATTGTCTGAACGCATCGGTCAGACGGCCACCTTCTCCACCGCTCCTTCTTTGACTGACCGAAGCCTCAGCAACACGTTGTCCAGAAACAGGAGTTTGTAACCTCCCAGTCTCTGGGAACGCGTTGCACAGACCTTTCTGCAAGGCCTCCCGAAGATGTTTCATCCTCTGCTCCCTCTGCGATGGCAAGATAAGGTCCGCAACCTTACCCTTGTAACGTGGATCAAGGAGGGTTGCCAGCCAGTATTGGTCCTTCTCCTTGATACCACGAATACGAGGATCCTTACGCAGGCTTTGCAGGATCAGGGAGGCCATGCAGCGTAGGTTTGCTGAGGCATTCGGTCCGGAGTCCTCTGGGTCACTAAGGACAACAACGTCCGCAGCCACCTCCTCCCAGCCACGTACAAGTCCATGTGTTCCTTGGGACTGATCCCTTAAAGACTGCTGCTGATGCTGAGTGCCAGGCTCCACCTCCATACTGACACAATCTTCCTCCTCCTCCTCCTCCTCCTCTTCCTGTGTGATCGGCGGGCACGCAGGAACACTGTCTGGATAAAGGGGGCCTTGAGAGCTAAGGAAGTCCTCCTCTTCCTGCCTCTGTTCTGCCTCAAGTGCCCTGTCCATTATTCCACGCAGCGTGTGCTCCAACAGGTGGACAAGGGGGACAGTGTCACTGATGCATGCACTGTCAGTGCTCACCATCCTCGTGGCCTCCTCGAATGGTGACAGGACAGTGCATGCATCCCTGATCATGGCCCACTGGCGTGGGGAAAAAAAACCAAGCTCCCCTGACCCTGTCCTGGTGCCATAGTCGCACAGGTACTCATTGATGGCCCTCTGCTGCGTGTGCAGCCGCTGCAGCATGGCCAACGTTGAGTTCCACCTGGTGGGCATGTCACAGATTAGGCGGTTCTTGGGCAGGTTAAACTCCTTTTGGAGGTCCGTCAGCCGAGCACTGGCATTATATGACCGGCGGAAATGCACACAGACTTTCCTGGCCTGCCTCAGGACATCCTGTAAGCCCGGGTACCTGCCCAAGAACCGCTGCACCACCAAGTTAAGGACGTGAGCCAAACAGGGCACATGGGTCATTTGTCCCTGTCGGAGGGCAGAGAGGAGGTTGGTGCCATTGTCGCAAACCACCATTCCTGCCTTAAGTTGGCGTGGCGTCAACCACCTCTGAACCTGCCCCTGCAGAGCTGACAGAACCTCTGCCCCAGTGTGGCTCCTGTCCCCCAAGCACACCAGCTCAAGCACCGCATGGCATCTTTTGGCCTGCGTACTTGCGTAGCCCCTTGAACGCCTACGGAGCACCGCTGGTTCCGAGGAAGAGGCCATGGAGGAAGAAGAAGAGGAGGGGGTGGAGGAGAGAGGTGTGTCACAATCAGCATTTTGGAGGCGTGGTGGCGGAACAACCTCCAACACTACTGCACCTTGTCCTGCATCCTTCCCAGCTGCCAGCAGAGTCACCCAATGCGCCGTGAAACTTAGGTAACGTCCCTGTCCATGCCTGCTGGACCATGAGTCAGCGGTAATATGCACCTTACCGCTGACCGCCCTGTCCAGCGAGGCATGGACATTGCCTTCCACATGCCGGTAGAGAGCCGGAATCGCCTTCCGTGAGAAAAAGTGGCGTTTGGGTACCTGCCACTGAGGAACCGCACATTCCACAAACTCACGGAAGGGGGCAGAGTCTACCAACTGAAAAGGCAGCAGTTGAAGTGCTAGCAATTTTGCCAAGCTAGCATTCAACCGCTGGGCATGTGGATGGCTGGGAGCAAACTTCTTTCGGCGGTGCAGCAGCTGGGGCAGGGAAATTTGCCTGGTACAATCTGACGTCGGTGTACCAAAAGCAGATTGCCCACAAGTACTTGGCTGTGACACACCTAATTCTACACCTTCATTCCTCTCACTGCAGGTCTCAGAGAGGACTGAAGGTCTAGTGGGGTTGGAAATCTCAGCTGATGAGGAGCAAGGAGAGATCCTCTTTGTTCTTTGGTGTGGGTCTTTTAGATACGCTTGCCAACGAACTGCATGGCAGGTCAACATATGTCTGGTCAAGCATGTGGTACCCAAGCGGGAGATGTTTTGGCCACGCGAGATACGCTTGAGACATATATAGTTACATAGTTACATAGTAGGTGAGGTTGAAAAAAGACACAAGTCCATCAAGTCCAACCTATGTGTGTGATTATGTGTCAGTATTACATTACATATCCCTGTATATTGCGGTCATTCAGGTGATTATCTAATAGTTTCTTGAAGCTATCAATGCTCCCCGCTGAGACCACCGCCTGTGGAAGGGAATTCCACATCCTTGCCGCTCTTACAGTAAAGAACCCTCTACGTAGTTTAAGGTTAAACCTCTTTTCCTCTAATTGCAATGAGTGGCCACGAGTCTTATTAAACTCTCTTCTGCGAAAAAGTTTTATCCCTATTGTGGGGTCACCAGTACAGTATTTGTAAATTGAAATCATATCCCCTTTCAAGCGTCTCTTCTCCAGAGAGAATAAGTTCAGTGCTCGCAACCTTTCCTCATAACTAAGATCCTCCAGACCCTTTATTAGCATATGTTGCAAATAGCAGCGGTGCGATCTGATGCACTCGTCTCAAAAAAGGCCCACACCAAAGAACTTTTTGAATAACGCGCAGAGACTGCAGCGCCCTGCACATGTGGAGCTTTGGGGTGTGATGCAGTCAATGTGCTGCCCTTAGGCTGGCCCCTGGAGGGCATCCTGCCTCGTTGGTGATGTGCCGCCTCCTCCTCCTCCTCCTCCTCCTCCTCCTCCTCCTCCTCCTCCTCCTCCTCCTCCTCCTCCTCTCTCCTATCAGGCACCCACGTTGAGTCAGTGACCTCATCATCCCCTCCCTCCTCATCACTGGAGCAAACCTGGCAGTATGCTGCAGCAGGGGGAGCATGACTGCCAGATTGCTGTCCTTCTTGGGCACCCCCTCTGTCCGTGCTCATGTTACTGCCTTCATCGAGCTCAGTATCATCATCAGAGCCTTCCAAACGCTGGGCATCCTCCTGGAGCATGTACCCAACACTGTGGTCAAACAGTTCGAGGGAATCCTCATGAGGACATGGTGGAGCTAGGGAAGGAGTCACTGATGACATTGAGCTGAGGGAAGAGGCCGCTGCTTTGCCAGACAAAGCACCCTGGGCATGGGTGAGAGAGGATGAGGAGGATGAGGACGGCTTGGTCATCCACTCGACCAAGTTTTCTGCATGTTGCGGCTCAACACGGCCAGCTGCCGAAAAAAAGGCCAAGCGTGTCCCATGGCCACGTGCTGATGAGGATGCACCGTCTCCACGACCAGCACTAGACACAGAGCCTGCTTGCCCTCTCTTATTGGCTTGTGACTGTCTGCCTCTCCTTCTTGGCCTTCCAGACATACTAATGGCCTGTAGCTGCACTAAGCTGGGATAGAACACCTGTAATTTTCTTCAGGTAGCTTTATATACTGTAACCAGACAAGCCTGCCTGTCAGTAGGAAGATAACAGGAATGGATCTAGCTGAACACTGTGAGCAGGACGCACTGCACTAAATGTAAATAGCAGGAACGGATCTAGCTGAACACTGTGAGCAGGACGCACTGCACTAAATGTAAATAGCAGGAACGGATCTAGCTGAACACTGTGAGCAGGACGCACTGCACTAAATGTAAATAGCAGGAACGGATCTAGCTGAACACTGTGAGCAGGACGCACTGCACTAAATGTAAATAGCAGGAACGGATCTAGCTGAACACTGTGAGCAGGACGCACTGCACTAAATGTAAATAGCAGGAACGGATCTAGCTGAACACTGTGAGCAGGACGCACTGCACTAAATGTAAATAGCAGGAACGGATCTAGCTGAACACTGTGAGCAGGACGCACTGCACTAAATGTAAATAGCAGGAACGGATCTAGCTGAACACTGTGAGCAGGACGCACTGCACTAAATGTAAATAACAGGAACGGATCTAGCTGAACACTGTGAGCAGGACGCACTGCACTAAATGTAAATAGCAGGAACGGATCTAGCTGAACACTGTGAGCAGGACGCACTGCACTAAATGTAAATAGCAGGAACGGATCTAGCTGAACACTGTGGGCAGGACGCACTGACTGCACTAAATGTAAATAGCAGGAACGGATCTAGCTGAACACTGTGAGCAGGACGCACTGCACTAAATGTAAATAGCAGGAACAGATCTAGCTGAACACTGTGAGCAGGACGCACTGCACTAAATGTAAATAGCAGGAACGGATCTAGCTGAACACTGTGAGCAGGACGCACTGCCTTAAATGTAAATAGCAGGAACGGATCTAGCTGAACACTGTGAGCAGGACGCACTGACTGCACTAAATGTAAATAGCAGGAACAGATCTAGCTGAACACTGTGAGCAGGACGCACTGACTGCACTAAATGTAAATAGTCTAGAAGATAACAGGAACGGATCTAGCTGAACACTGTGAGCAGGACGCACTGCACCAAATGTAAATAGTCTAGATAGAAGATAACAGGAACGGATCTAGCTAAACTGAATACAGTGTATATATATATATGCAACACCTGGGATGCATATATATACACAATACACTGTAAGTGCAGCTAACTGACTGACTGTTCTGCCTAATCTATCTAACTCAAATCAAATGACACTGTCTCTCTCTCTCTCTATGTCTCAGCACACCGGAACACACTACACAGGGCCGCCTTATATAGTGTGGGGCGTGTACTAAATCCCCTGAGCCATAATTGGCCAAAGCCACCCTGGCTTTGGCCAATTACAGCTCTCTCTACTGACGGCGCTGTGATTGGCCAAGCATGCGGGTCATAGTGCATGCTTGGCCAATCATCAGCCAGCAATGCACTGCGATGCCGCAGTGAATTATGGGCCGTGACGCGCCACACGAATTTGGCGCGAACGGCCCATATCGTTCGCAATTCGACGGACGGTCAAACAGCCGATGTTCAAGTTGAACATGGGTTCGACTCGAACACGAAGCTCATCCCTACTAGGCACAGAAAGTGAACTGTTATTTTTTTTTTTTAGGAGGACCTCAAGATAAATGGTGGATTTTAAAGGGTACTGCTTAGGCACAATTAAAATTTCTAGAGGTTCCCTCTAAGAGCAGTCTTTGCTTTTTGAGTTCAGGCCCAATTTGAAGGACAGCATTACTAAAAGCATTGTTACTTTTTTTTTCGGTCAGGAACCTCTGTTTGAGACCAAAACGGTTGGGGGTTTGCAGGAGGTTGAACTTGAAGGACGTTTTGTTTTCAAACTAATTAGCTTGTAGCTATAGAGGTATAAAAGTATGGCTTTAAAAGCCTCTCTACCGCACAAATAACCGATGTATTTTGCTATGCTCAGTCACGCATTAATTCACACTGTTTACTCTGCTGTAACAATTGAAGACTGCCTTAGATGAAATTAGTATTCATGCGAAGGTGCAAATAACCATCTGTTCTACTATTCCACATTTGAGATAATGATGAGAGCATTATCCAGAAGCGTATAAACACATCTGAAACACAAGACTCTGGGACATTTTGGGAATGAATAAACTATAAAAGTAAAAAGCATGATCCATTTACATTTAGTCAAACGTGCCTATCCCATCTTTACTAATGAGCAAATATTTTCAATGTGATATTTAAGCAGACCTTTTAGGCAAGGTCTTCTTTTTTTCAATGTGGTCTCCAACTTCCTGTCCTTAAATGCTGGAAAAAGTGCGAAATAGAACCCGCGGAGAGAGAAAAACAGATAATATATTTGCCTTTCCCCAACGTCCGTAGTCCAGGGGTGACGTCATCCTCATGCTGACAAGCCATGACAGTTCTCATGAGAAGATGCTGCAGCACAGTGCAGGGTTGTCTTCACATGGAATTTGGGCCACTCAAGCTTCTGAGGTCTGGCCTGATAGAGGATGATGCCACTCTCGCCTAAGCATCGCGGGAGGAAGACACAGAAAGGTAAGTATATTATATGAGCAGCACAGTGGTGTAGTGGTGCAGCACACTTCCTCTTTGCAAAACTAAGGTTCCCCAAAGGAATCATCATCTTCGTGAAAGCAGTTATTTTTGGTATGCAATTTTAAGTGATCTTTGGAGCTCTTTTGGTTGGATCTTAAAGTCAGAGTTGGAGAGTATATCATATTTTTCCACTCGATAAGACGCACTTTTTTCCCCAAAGAAAATGGGGGGAAATGTCTGTGTGTCTTATGGAGCGAATATTGACCAGGCCTCCCCCCCGTCGTTGCTTCTGTGTTAGAATAGTTGGGCCGGGGGCACGGCTGCGGTGGCCGGCTGCCAACTAGCTGACGCTGTTTCATTCTGGGAGTTGTAGTCCACTCCATTCACGCTCAAGCTCGCGGTGGGTGGAGCACAGCCAAGGAACTACAACTCCCAGGATCTTGGAGGCAGGGCACGCCAGGGAGTCAGGACTTGGGACTAACGTGACTGGCTCGGGCTGCAACTTTGCTTGACTCCAGGACAGGAGCATCATGGCCCCCCAGGACTGGAGGAAGCCATGCAAGGACCTGCTGAGCTGGCACTAGCAGTTGCTATCACTGAGATGAGAGACCCTGACACCCACAGGGCCACCTTCCCCCCACATCCCATCTATCTCCCCCCTCATACACCCTATTTACTCTGCCCCAGTGTCCACCCAGTAACCTCAAAATAGACCTCAATACTGTGGGTCCTGCTAGGAGCTGGCCATGGTCTGTGGGTTCTGCTGGCCTATGTGTCCTACTGGCCACTGGTAAGCCAGCAGCCAGCAGGGCCCACAGGTCCGTGTCCAGCTCCCAGCAGGACCTGCAGCCATTTGGTTCAGAACATTTTTTTTTCTTGTTTTGCTCTTCTAAAACCTAGGTGTCATCTTATGGTCGGTGCCTCTGGAGTGAAAAATACATTAAGTCACCTAGTGGCACCCTATCTCTACAAGGACACACAGATCCTTCTTCTTTATTGGCTTACCCAGTTTTATCCTTTGTCTACAAGGACATCCAGATTCTTCTCTATTATAGATTCACCCAGTTTCATTCATTTCATAGGAAACCTAGAACTTCTTCATAATTGATTCACCTAATTTCGTCCTATGTCTACAAGGACACCTTGATCCTTCATCATTGACTCACCCAGTGTCTTGCTATGTCTACAAGAATACGCAGATCCCTCTCCATAATCAACTTACTCAGTTTCACCCCATCGCTAAACAGACACCCAAATCCTTCTTTATTATAGACTCACCCAGTTTCACTTTATGTCTACAAGGTAAGCTAGATCCTTCTTCATCATTGACTCTCCCCAGTTTCAGCCTGTCTCTACAAGGACATCCAGATCCGTCTCAATCATTTACTAACCTGATTTCATCCTTTGTCTTTAAGGACACCCAGATTCTTCTCTACTATAGACTCACCCAGTTTCACTCATATCTACAGGGACACCTAGATCCTTCTATATTATGGATTCACCCAGTTTCATCCTATGTTTATAAGGACACCCAGATCCTTCATCATTGACTTACCTAGTGTCATCCTATGTCTACAAGAAATCCCAGACCCTTTATCACTGACTCGCCCAGTGTCATCCTATGTCTACAAGGACACCCAGATCCTTCTCCATCATTGACTCACCCAGTTTAATCCTGTGTCTACAAGGACACCCAGATCCTTTTCCATCATTGACTCACTCAGTTTCACACTTTATCCACAACGACACCCAGATTCTTCTCTATTATTGGCTAACCTAGTTTCACCTTATGTCTGCAAGGACACCCAGATCCTACTCCACCATTGATTCACCCAGTTTCATCCAATGTCTACATGGACACCCAGATCCTTCACTATAATTGACTTACTTGTTTTTAACCTATCTCTACGAGGACGCCCATATCCTTCTTTATCATTGACTTACCCAGTTTCCTCCTTTGTCTACAAGGACACACAGATTATTATCTATTATAGATTCACCAAGTTTCATTCACATCTACAAGGAAACCTAGAACTTCTTCATAATTGATTCACCTAGTTTCATCCTATGTATACAAGGATACCCAGATCCTTCATCATTTACTCACCCAGTGTCATCCTATGTCTAGAAGGATGCCCAGATCCTTCTCCATCGTTGACTATCCTGGTTTCATCTTTTGTCTTTAAGGACACCCAGATCCTTCTCTACTATTGACTTACCCAGTTTCACTCATATTTACAGAGGCACCTAGATCCATCTACATCATTAATTCACCCTAATTCACCCATTTTCATCCTATGTCTACAAGGATGCCCAGATCCTTCATCATTGCCTCACCTAATGTCATCTTATGTCTACAAGAACTCCCAGACCCTTCATCACTGACTCGCCTAGTGTCCTCCTATGTCTACAAGAACTGCCAGACCCTTCATCACTGACTCGCCCAGTGTCCTCCTATGTCTACAAGAACTGCCAGACCCTTTATCACTGACTCGCCCAGTGTCCTCCTATGTCTACAAGAACTCCGAGACCCTTTATCACTGACTCGCCCAGTGTCATCCTGTGTCTACAAGGATGCCCAGATCCTTCTCCACCATTGAT
Source organism: Lithobates septentrionalis (assembly GCA_037952835.1). Classification (NCBI taxonomy): domain Eukaryota; kingdom Metazoa; phylum Chordata; class Amphibia; order Anura; family Ranidae; genus Lithobates; species Lithobates septentrionalis. The sequence continues at coordinate 554,916 of JBBDGP010003152.1, read as the reverse complement.
TTTGACATTGACTCAGTTTTACCCTGTGGCTACAAGGACCCCCTCTGTTATAGACTCAGCTTTATGTCTACAAGTACTCCCAGATCTTTCTCCATCACTGACTCACACATTTTCAGCCTAGATTGCATATTTTAGTCCCCAAATGCATTATGTTGACTCCATATTCACTCCGTTTGCCATGTAGATGCCCAATCAACCTGGAATATTTTTATATGTCATTTTGTCCCAGCTTGGTGCACTTCAGTACTGTACCTATAGGATCTACCATCAACCACCCACCCACCATGCTCTTTTGTACATCCCATAGTCCCCACTGACCAGCGTTAAGATCTTATTTTAAGGGGACTAAAACTTTTCCTTTATTTTCCTGTTTACATATCTATTTATTTTTTTGTGATTTATCTTATTCTCTTCGGAACCTCACATTTCCTTTTTGAATTTTTCACAAACTGATTTTTTTTTTTAATGACTTTTTGGTTGTAACTTCTGGAATGACGAAAGTGTTCTTTCAGATTAATATTTTTAAAATGCCTTGTTATGGATTTTATGTCACATTGTACATTTAAAGCAAAAAAAAAAAAATCTTCTTGCATTTTCTAGCCAATCACCACAACCCGAAAAATTGCTTAAAAATGCACTGCAACCCATTGCAACCCGGTGCATTGAGGTCCATTTTCAAATGCATAATGAAGATCTGCTCTGATTTGTGTTGGAAGTGCATCCTCACAACTATCCAGTGCAATGGAATGTATGTCACACTTGTTAACATAATACAAGTGGTCCTGTCTAGGAGACTGAAGTAGTATTAAACCCCAAAATAAAAACAGCCCTTTACATTACCTATATACACTCACCGGCCACTGTATTAGGTCCACCTTGCTAGTACCGGGTTGGACCCCTTATGCCTACATTCTTCGTGGCATAGATACAACAAGGTGTTGGAAATGTTCCTCAGAGATTTTGCTCCATGATAGCATCACGCAGTTGCTGCAGATTTGTCATTGAGAGGGCACATCCATGATGCCAATCTCCCATTCCACCACATCACCAAAGGTCCTCTATTGGATGGAGATGTGGTGAGTGTGGAGACCATTGGAGTACAGGGACCTCATTGTCCAGTGGTGAGATGATTGGAGCTTTGTGACATGGTGCATTATCCTGCTGGAAGGAGCCATCAGAAGATGGGGACACTGTAGTCATAAAGGGATGGACATGGTCAGCAACAATAATCAGGTAGGCCGTGGTGTTTAAATGATGCTCAATTGGTATAAGGGGCCCAAAATCTGCCAAGAAAATATCCCCCACACCATTACACCCCCACCACCAGCCTGAACCGGTGATACAAGGCAGGATGGATCCATGCACCAAATTCTGACCCCACCATCTGAATGTCGGAGCTGAAATCCAGACTCATCAGACCAGGCAACGTTTTTCCAATCTTCTATTGTTCAATTTTGGTGATCCTGTGCCAATTGTAGCCTCAGTTTCCTGTTCTTAGCTGACAGGAGTGGCACCCGGTGTGGTCTTCTGCTGCTGCAGCCCATCTGCTTCATGATTGGATGTGTTCTGCATTCAGAGAAGGTGTTCTGCATACCTTGGATGTAACGAGAGGTTATTGGAGTTACTGTTGCCTTTCTATCATCTGAAACCAGTCTGCCCATTCTCCTCTGACATCCACAAGGCATTTTCCTCCACACAACTGCCGCTCACTGGATATTTTCTCTTTTTCCCCACCTTTCTCTGTAAACCCGAGATATGGTTGTGTGTGAAAATCTCAGAAATACTCAGACCAGCCCGTCTGCCACTAACAACCATGCCACGTTCAAAGTCACTTCAATCCCCTTTCTTCCCCATTCTGATGCTCAGGTTTGAACTTCAGCAAATCGTCTTCACCACATCTAGATGTCTAAATGAGTTGCTGCCATGTGATTGGCTGATTAGCAATTTGTATTACCAAGCAATTAACCGCTTGCTATCCGCGCTATAGCCGAATGACGGCTACAGCGCGGACCTGCATTCCCGGGAGGCCGTCATATGACGGCCTCCCCTGTGCACGTGCCCTGCGCGCGCCCTGCAGGGCGCGCGTGGAGCGCGCTGTGATCACCGAGTCACTGAGACTCGGGTGATCACCGATCTGTGTAAGGGGCCGGTCCCGGCCCCTTACCATGTGATCAGCTGTCAGCCAATGACAGCTGATCACATGATCAAAACAAAAGCTCTGTGATCGGTTTTTTTTTCTCCTCGCGCTGACAGTGCGAGGAGAGAAAAAAGCCGATCACCGGCTCAGCTGCAAGGGACATCGGTCCCGAAGAGGAGGAGGCAATAATGCCTCAATTGTGCCTTATAATTATGCCACCAGTACCCCCTGCCAGTGCACCCAGACATTAAAACATCACAGTGCCCACAGTGCCCACCAGTGCCACGTATCAATGCCCATAAGTGCCACCTATCAATGCCTACAGGTGCCACCTATCAATGCCCACCATTGCCACCTAACAATGCCCACCAGTGATGCCAATCAGTGCCACCTAGCAGTGTACAAGATCAGTGCCCATTATTGCCACCAATCAGTGCCCATCACTGCCACCCATCAGTGCCCATCACTGCCACCTATCAGTGCCCATTGGTGCCGCCTCATCAGCGTACATCAATGAAGGAGAAAAATTACCCTTTTAAAAAATTTTATAACAAAATATAAAAAAAAAAAAATTTTTTTTTTAAAAAATTCAGTCTTTTTACATTTTTTTAACAAAAAATAAAAATCGCAGAGGTGATCAAATACCACCAAAAGAAAGCTCTATTTGTGGGGAAAAAATGATAAAAATTTCATTTGGGTACAGTGTTGTATGACCGCGCAATTGTCATTCAAAGTGCGTCAGCGCTGAAAGCTGAAAATTGGTCTGGATAGGAGGGGGGTTTAAGTGCCCGGTAAGCAAGTGGTTAAACAGGTGTACCTAATAAAGTGGCTGGGGGGGTGTATATAAAGCTAATCTCTTTGAGTTTCATTTATGGGCCTAGGAGTTGCATTGAGCCAAGAAAAGGTAGGTATATGCTAGTAAGGGGAAGTTGAATAAAGAAAGCCTGCTTTTTTAGCCCAACAGGTTTGATTTTAACACCTTGAGCATTAGTAAAGGCCAATAGGCTGTTCTTGTTGCAAAGGAATTTTCCCTTTGATTACAGAATAGGGTGAAGATTCGTTTTGCCACATGATTAGATTTGCCCCCAGAATCGAAATAAGTTATTTTTGTTTTCCTCTATTGTAGATTGATTCCAAAATCATCACAACATGTACGAATGGGAAGTGGAACAAACAGATATCTTGTGAAGCCATTGACTGCTCCCTGCCCGATATGACCCACATCTACCACGCAACATTTCATTGTCCTCATGGAACCACCTACAGAAAGAATTGTACATTTCACTGTCAACTACCTGCCATACTAAAAGGTATTTGCAACTGTATTATTTTCCCAGCATGGGTTCAAAATATCAATTTCCAGCATGGGTTATTTACAACAACTGTGGAAATTCCTCCTGGGACACTATTCCTCCCACTGATACCAATAATGGGGCACTATTCCTCCCACTGACACCAATGATGGGACACTATTCCTCCCACTGACACCAATGATGGGGCACTATTCCTCCCACTGACACCAATGATGGGGGACTATTCGTCCCACTGATACCAATAATGGGGCACTATTCCTCCCACTGACAGTAAAGATGGGGACACTATTCCACCCCCTAACACCAAAGAATGGACACTGTTTACTCCCAATGACACTCCAAATGACACCAGGACATTTTCTACTCCCACTCTACTCTACTCAACATTTTCTACTTTGAAGGACAGGAAACTGACCCTTTGTTTAGAAAGCTTGGAGACCCTTGATGTACAGTGTGGGGTTCAGGCTCAACAGAATTGAAAGGCCACCCCCACTGGTTTGTCATTGATGTCAAGTTTAACTACTTTCTAGTTACATAAAAAGTCCAGTGGTGAGATAGCTTCACCAGGCTCCACAGCTCTTTCCAGCTGTAGCCACCATTACAAAGCCAAATAAGGTAGATTGTTTGTAGTCTAAGTAATACCTTTTATTGGCTAACTCGAGTTATTAAAGATGTATGCTTTCATTTGGGACTCTTACGATACCTTCTGGCAGATGACATGGGCTCTTCTAGTCTTTCATGGCTTCATCATCCATGAGTCCATCATTGGACTCATTATGATGGACTGATGGGCTCTTCTAGGGCATGAATAGCAGTAGTTGGTCTTCCCCAGAGCTTCTGATGGTGGAGATGGGCCACAAACCCTAGTGGGTTTGATGGAAACTCTATGCCGGGAGGAGGCATGTTGATGAAGATAAGAGCCTCTTCTCCACAACACTGGCGTATCAGAATCTGGAAGTTCCCAATAAAAAAATCAGGTGGCCCCTAAATACACCCAACGTGAATAAGTAAGGGGTACATGGTACCACATCCTCCACCTTACATAGTAGGTGAGGTTGAAAAAAGACACAAGTCCATCAAGTACTCTTATCCTTCTTCCTCCATTTCATATTAACAATCTCACAGCCCTGCCCATCCTCACCAGAGACCCCCACCACGCCCCTTTCTCTCCCATATTCTACACCCTATAACCCCCTCTACTTCCCCACCATGTTTTACTCTCCAATCTAATAAATACACAGACCTTCCATGGCAGACTTTGGCATTTACTCCACGTTGCCCAATGCCTCTGGAATGCTTACCTCCAGAGCAGTGGTCTCCAAACTGCGGCCCGGGGGTCAGATGTGGCCCTCTGCTTGTTTTTATCTGGCCCTTGGGGCACTATTTCATTTACTGATACCAACAATAGGGCACAATTCTTCCCAGTGATACCAGCAACAGGGCACAATTCTTCCTAGTGATACCAACAATAGGACACAAATCTTCCCAGTGATACCAGCAATAGGGCACAATTCTTCCCAATGATACCAACAATAGGGCACAATTCTTCCCAGTGATACCAGCAATAGGGCACAATTCATCCCAATGATACCAACAATAGGGCACAATTCTTCCCAGTGATACCAGCAATAGGGCACAATTCCTCCCAATGATACCAACAATAGGGCACAATTCTTCCCAGTGATACCAGCAGTAGGGCACAATTCCTCCCAATGATACCAACAATAGGGCACAATTCTTCCCAGTGATACCAGCAATAGGGCACAATTCTTCCCAGTGACACCTACAATGGGGCACAATTCCTCCCAATGACACCTATGATGGGGCACAATTCCTCCCAATGACACCTATGATGGGGCACAATTCCTCCCAACGACACCAACGGTGGTGCACCATTTCTCCCACTGAAACAAACGATGGGGCATTATGTTTTTCCCACTGACGTCTGGACCTTTTCTATTCCCAATAGCCACAGTCTGCCCCCCCTAAAGTCTGAAGGACAGTAAACTGGCCCTTTGTTTAGAAAGTTTTGAGACCCCCTGCTCTAGAGGACCTGGTGGGAGGGGGGCACTGGGAGCCTGAGCGCCCCTCGACTATCTTCCACCTGATACGGGCACCACCAATCTGAAACCCCAATGCAAACACAAAGACCAATTCAGATTTTTTTCTAGGAGCCATCTCAGGCCTTAAAAAGCCCCCCTCCCGACCCTATTTTGTTATACCATTACTTACCTTTTACTTTATAATATTTCTTATTTTTCCTGATTCACCAGTTTTGTTAATGTTTCAATAAAAACACTTGAAAAAAATTATACAGATTTAAAATATTTTCCTTTTAGGTAACAACAACGTTCTTACCTGCATGGAAGATGGCCTATGGTCTTTCCCTGAGGCCATCTGCGAACTGTCGTGTAAGGCGCCTCCTTCATTACACACCGCAGATCTCCAGACCTCCCGCTGCAAATCTGACAAAAACAAGGTGGGCACAACCTGCAAGTATAAATGTAAGGAGGGACACCATGTGCCTGATGCTTCTAGGAAGATAAGGAAGTAAGTAGGACTGACACTGAAGTTTGGGCATTATTTTTGAAGAACAGATGTGTGATGGGTTGTTAAGCCCGAACTCACATTTAATTTTTTCTTTTTTTCTTTTCTTTTTCTTTTTTTTTTTTTTTTTTTTTTTTAATTTTCCTTTGGGAAAGGAAGGCATTTAAAATTCAGTGCACTAAAGATGGGTACTGGACGAAAGGTGGTTGTGTCCCGGTGATGTGTGAACCGCCTCCTATTAAGTTCATAGGGCTCTATCAGTGCACACACGGATTCCAGCACAGCAGTGAATGTAGACTCCCATGTGAAGAAAGCAGCACCCAGTTGGTGAGTTCCTGAGTTGTATGACTGCATGCAGACCCTTTTTCTTACTAACCGCCTAAAGTCCAATTGAACTTTCAACATAAATCAGCTAAATACATACCAGGTTCCATGGGCGTCCGCAGGTAGGGGCAAGGGGGGGCTAGTGCCCCCCCCTGGAGCAAGGTGTTAGCACATGGACACTCAGGGGCCAGGCTGATCCTGGGTGGGTGCAGAGCCGGCGACAGCATGAGGGAGGAAATGTGGAAAGGAGGAAAGCCTTAAGGTACCAGGAGAGGGAGGGCACTAAAGCTACGGGTCCCTCAAGAAAAGCTGATGCTGACGCCGGCCCCGCTCACACCTTTACCCAACTCAGTAAAGGTCACACAGCGGGCACCGTGACATGCAGGCATCGCACTGTGATTCTGTGAACATCAACCACTGCCTCCACTGCACACTAGCTTCTATTTGCTCTCCACTCCAGGGCGGCTGCTACTGCTCCTCCTCTCTCAGAGTCCTGGGTAAAGGGCAGAACAACCTCTTTTCTCTATCCAGGCTCCAGCTCCGCAATGAACAATTCCCGCAGAAATGCCTCCAGTCCAGCACAGAGTCAACAATCACCGCTGAACTGGAGGCAAGAGATGAGGGGGGGAGTCCAGTGAGACTAGGGGGAGGAGTCCGTAAGCACAGGCTTGGGATCAGCAAGGAGTGGAGGGATGAAAAGGTAAATCTTGCTGCTTTGCTTTGCATAAGATAGCCCGCTGACATGTACACCATGGGGACTCTCTAGAGATCTGGAATAGAGGGGAACATAGGGACAGAGTGCAAGGGAAAAAGAGAAATGGGGACAGAAAGGGACATGGGGCAAAACAGAGAAGATTACATGGAGACAGAGGGACAGAATCTGCTTCCTATCCAGATGCTCAGTTTGGGATCTGTGTGCTGATCCCCTGCTGAGCAGATCCCACACAACCCACTCTGCTCTATGGGTGGTGAGTGTATACAGACTTTTGTGTTTACATCCAACTGCCCTCCAATCCCATCTGCCCAGACAGTTGGGAACAGATCCCCTTCATTTGTTTTTGGCAGATTGGATTGGATGTAGGCGGGTGTAATGGGTGTAATGGAGGGTCTGGTGAACTGACAAACAGACCCGATCAGACCAATTGGTGCCAGGATGGGGGGTGGGGGGGATAAAACCTGAATCCCCAACCACTTGCTGGAGCTTCAGATTTTTATTGTGCTGCAGGCATGTCCTTTTAACACACTCCTGGCTGCAATAGCAGCCAGAAGCGTGTGTGCTTTTGTAAATCCAAATGTTGGCTGATCACTTCTACAACCGCTATGATGTGCAACCCTCTCCCCCCCCCACCACCTAGTCACCTATATACTATCGTATAGGGGCTATTGGTTCCCTATGTGATAACAATAAAGTCATGAAAAAAAAAATAATAAATACATTTTAAAAAGTTTTAACTGTTTAAATGGACACATAAACAATAATACATTTTTTTAGAGGCCTCCCCCCACACACACACATACAAAAGCACATGTGCTAGGTCACCTAGGTTGGAAAACTATGTTTGCCCTACACATATATCACTGCACACATCAGAATGAGGGCAATAATTTTAATTCTAAAATGATGACCAACTGGGGCGAGATAGAGAGATGTAGATACAGCTGGCGCGGCACCGCCCACTCAAGCCCCTCCCCTCTATGATGTTGACAAAAAGGGCGGAGCATGGGTGACCTTAAAATGATGCCCCCCCCTGAAAAAATTTCTGCGGACGCCCATGCCAGGTTCTCTAACGGGGTGGCGTGGAGAGGCAAGGTGATGTCACAATCTCCACCTCACCCAGTCAGAGAAGGCTTTGCATTCACGGGTGTTCTCTGAATGGGGCCCATACCATGTAAAAATACACTATATTGCCAATATAGTGGTGCCTGCCTTTACACGCACATTAGTGGCATCCCAGTCTTAGTCCGTAGGGTTCAATATTGAGTTGGCCCACCCTTTGCAGCTATAACAGCTTCAACTCTTCTGGGAAGGCCGTCCGCAAGGTTTAGGAGTGTGTCTATGGGAATGTTTGACCATTCTTCCAGAAGAGCATTTGTGAGGTCAGGCACTGATGTTGGATTAGAAGGCCTGGCTCGCAGTCTCCGCTCTAATTCATCCCAAAGGTGTTCTATCTGGTTGAGGTCAGGTGCAGGACAATCAAGTTCTTCCACCCCAAACTCGCCCATCCATGTCTTTATGGACCTTGATTTGTTGACCGGTCATTCATTTGGTGGAGGGGGGATTATGGTTTAGTGTTGTTCTTCAGGGGTTGGGCTTGCCCCCTTAGGCTGGATTCACACCTATGCAGTTTTAGTGATTTTTTTCATTTTGCAGATTTGCACTACAGTCCATGGAACATGGTTTCCTATGGAACACGTTCTGTAGTGCAAATCTGCAAAATGCAAAAAGCACTAAAAATGCCATAGGTGTGAATCCAGCCTTAGTTCCAGTGAAGGGAACTCTTGAGGCGTCGCCATACCAAGTCATTTTGGACAATTTCATGCTCCCAACTTTGTGGGAACAGTTTGGGGACGGCCCCTTCCTGTTCCAACATAACTGCGCACCAGTGCAGAAAGCAAGGTCAATAAAGACATGGATGAGCGAGTTTGGGGTGGAGGAACTTGACTGGCCTGCGCAGAGTCCTGACCTCACCCCGATAGAACACCTTTGGGATTAATTAGGGAGCGGAGACTGCGAGCCAGGCCTTCTCGCCTCAACATCAGTGCCTGACCTCACAAATGCGCTTCTGGAAGAATGGTCAAACATTCCCATAGACACACTCCTAAATCTTGTGGACAGCCTTCCCAGGAGAGCTGAAGCTGGTATAGCTGCTAAAAAAAGGGTGGGCCAACTCAATATTAATGGTGGGCCAACTCAATTATAGTGGTGGGCCAACTCAATAATAATGGCATCCCAGTCTTAACCCTAAGGACCAAGACTGGGATGTCATTAAAGTTCATGTGTGTATAAAGGCGGGTGTCCCAATACTTCTGGTAATATAGTGTATGTAAAAATATTCATACCTGGTATTCATCTTCAAAAATAGCCAACAAGCTAGTGTGGCAGTTGGCTAATCTTTTTGCTGAAGCCACCAAATGTGAAGATTTTAGATTCGGCAACAAATTAAAAGATGTTTATTATTATTATTTTTTCCAGCTAATTTTATCTGTTTTCTTGGCAGACTTATGGTAACACTTGCTCTTGAGACTGAAATAACTGTATTTCCTTTATTTTAGGACCCTGGTCATAATGTTATACGCTGCCAAAAGGATGGAACTTGGAGTGGCAATTTTCACCTTTGTGACTCCATCAAGGGTCCTTGTGAACCTCCACATCTTTCCATTAAGGACGCCTTAGTAATTAACTGTGGACAAGGATTTGAAATAGGTATCATTCGTAACTTAAAATTGGCAGATTTGAAAAAAACTCTCTTCCGCAATTGGTGGTGTCAGCGGGGAGTATTCATATTTTCAAAAGACTTCTTGGACGTGCATCTTAGTGATCACAACATACAGGGATATGTAAAATGATAACTGACATTGAGACACATACAGTTTCATAGGTTGAACTGGAAGCACTATTGTCTTTATTCGACCTTACCTACTATGAAACTATGAACCCTTGAATTCAGGTTTCAGGGAACCCCGGGTAATAGGTCATCATGGCTTAGTGTGAATGTCCACCTTACAATGGTAGTTAGAGTGCCAACAGTAATGCCTCTTGAGATATAAGAAATCCCTTTTCCAGGAGGTAGTGGTAGGTTTGTGAAATCTTGCCTTGGCTCCTCTTGGGAGGAGTAAGCAAATATTCAATTGTCTTGATGGGTGGATCTCAGTCTTCAAGAGCAGATGTTCCTAGGCAGGCTGTTTTTGCATGCAGACCCTCTAGACCAGCGATGGTGAAGCTTGGCACCCAAGATGTTTTGGAACTACATTTCCCATGATGCTCATGCACTCTGCGGTGTAGCTGAGCATCATAGGAAATGTAGTTCCAAAACATCAGGTGGGCCAAGGTTCGCCATCACTAACCTAGATCATAGGATGCTGGGCCTCCATAATTAAAAACACTGAAATCCAATAAAAGAAAGGGACGGGACGGGACAGGTGCAGTCAGGCAGGGGAGGAAAGAGCTAGATCAGCCTTTCTCAACCTTCTTACTCCAGGGGAATCCTTGAAACTATTTTTCAGGTTTTAGGGAACCTCTACTAAAATGAAGTCATCGGGGCTTAGTGTGATTTTCCACCTTGCAGTGGCAGTCAGAATGCCAACAAATTTGCCTCTTATGCCATGATTAAAAGTACTGAAATCCAAGGCATGGTCTAGAGACAGTCAGGCTGGGGAGGAACGGGCTAGATCAGCCTTTCTCAACATTCTTACACCAGAGGAACCCTTCAAATAATGTTCAGGTCACAGAGAACCCTTGCTAACATTACATCATCGTGGCTTTGTGAGAATGTCCACCTTACTGTGGTAATCAGAATAATAACCTTCAGAACAGCCTAAAAAAAAATTGGTGTCACATTGCTGGCTCTGCTAAGTGGCATTGGCCATGGAACTATCCAGACACCATCAGATGAGAGCTCAATCGGCCACAGCTCAAGGAAACCCTAGCAGCTTCTGAAGGAACCCTAGTTGAGAATCCTTCTGAAGGAACCCTAGTTGAGAATGGCTGGGCTGGATGATACTGAACATCCTCCAGCCAGATACTGAACATCCTTTAGCCATCAGATGAGAGGTCAATCAGCCACATCTAAAGGAAACCCTAGCAGCTTCTGAAGGAACCCTAGTTGAGAATCCTTCTGAAGGAACCCTAGTTGAGAATGGCTGGGCTGGATGATACTGAACATCCTCCAGCCAGATACTGAACATCCTTTAGCCATCAGATGAGAGGACAATCAGCCACATCTCAAGGAAACCCTAGCAGCTTCTGAAGGAACCCTAGTTGAGAATGGCTGGGCTGGATGATACCGAACATCCTCCAGCCAGACACTGAATATTCTTTAGCCAGCAAATGAGCCGGGCTCTATCTAACTAACTGCAGATTCTAATTCACAGTGTGTAGAGAAATCAGAGGAGGCAATTTTAGTCCAGGAGAGGAGCCCGTACAACCGTGCAAGACTCAAGGGATGGCCGGAGGTCAGTTTTAACTAGTTTATGAGCCGCTCATTTTGGAAAATCTTGTGCTCTTCCCCCTCTAAACATATTGTGCGTTTGCTTGGGATATAAATTCCTCAGCAAATGAAACCACAACCACAAGGTCCTGCCAGGTAAGGGACGTTCCGTGCCTTGCAGCACAGCACAGCTAGTTCTCAGTCTAACCATTGTTGTTCCTTTGCTGTGAATGCGTTCCTCAGAAAATCAAATTTTGTGTCTCCCTGGAGGGTTGTAGCTGAAAAGCGAATGAGCTCAATATGCACTAATAAAGTGACAAATCAAAGCATTGCGAATCCGACTCCCCCCCCTCCCCCGTTAACGTCAGCTATGGAGCACCTATTGATAACGCCAGATGTTTCCTTTTTTCATAATTGCTGTGATATTACGTTTATCATACAGCATCCCACGACTCAATATGCCTCCCAGTGGTCCCATTTTCTTAGAGATATAGCCAACTGTTAAAATTAAGTGCTTCGAAATGATATTTCAGCATTCGATCCTACAATTACCGCATTTTCAGCCTAATCTTTTTTTTTTTTTTTATGTTGGTAGAGGTCATATGTAACACTTGTAGATAATTAGGAACAATTATTATTTTGATACAAACACACTTGTCTTAAAAATTGGCTCCTTGCTTCGATCATTTAAAGATGAACTACAGCTGAGGTTGCCCTATAAAGTTATACTTTAGAAAACCTTCGCTCAGTGACAAATAAATTTAATTATAGAAATATAGAAAAATAAATAAGGTGAATTATACAGTAGGTGGAAAATGATCACAGACAGCAACACTTACTAGTATCTGAATACAATACCTTGAGAAACAAAGCTTTCTTATGGTGGTATTGGTGGTATTTAATCCCTACTGTTTTTTTTTTTTTTGTTGTTGCTCAATAAACGAAAAAAGACTAAAAATTTAGAAAAAAAACGCACTTTTCTTCATTTGCAAATAATTCTTCTTCATAAATTTAGGCCAAACTATATTCTGCTACATTTCTTTGGTGAAAATAACCCAAATCAGTGTATATTATTTGGTCTGTAGGAAGGTTGTAGAGTCCACAAACTATGGGAGATATATCTGAAAATTGATCAATCCCCGATTTACTGAGAAATATCGCCTCAATCCAGTTTAATCCAAAGGTAGGGGCCGGGTACCATCCTCCTTTTGTAGTAAGATTTTGGGAAAGGGTGCCTAGGTGAATTGTGACAAAAAAAAATTACAACTTCAAAAAAATCGCCATGCCTCTTACTAAATACCTTGGATTGTCTACTTTCCAAAAAAAAAGAAGAGGTTATTTGGGGGATATTTAAACTGTGTTTTTGGGCCTCAAGAAATGTCTGTCAGTACACCAGGATTTTGGGAAAGGGTGCCTAGGGCTGATCCAAACATGCCCCCCCCCCCCCCCGGCACTACAAGCGTTGAGGACTGATCTCGGTACCCAAGGATTACGTGATCCTCTACATCAGGAATCTTCAAACTCCAGCTGTTGCGGAACTACAAATTCCATGAGGCATTGTAAGACTCTGACATTCACAGACATGACTAGGCATGATGGGAATTGTAGTTCCTGAACAACTGGAGGGCCATAGTTTGAAGACCTTAGCTCTACGTGTTTCGTGGCAACAGCTGCTTCCTCAGGAGGAGTCAGTCATTAACATCTACAAGATAAATACAATCTCATAGTTACGTAATCACAAAAAAAATTTTGAACAAAGAATGCTCCAAACATGCCCCCTGTCACTAGAAGAGTTGAGGACTGATCTTGGTACCCAAGGATTAGGCCAAAGTAAGAATAAAACCACAATTTATTAAGAAAACAGACATGATTAAAAACAATTTGTATGTAAGTACATGAATAATTATTTATGACCGTGCATAATTAATACAGGTGGTTCACAAAGAACAGGTAAACCCCACAGATAGTGTGGGGAGCTGAGATGTCTATCATGACGTGATCCTCTACATCAGGAATCTTCAAACTAAGGCCCTCCAGCTGTTGCGGAACTACACATTCCATGAGGAATTGTAAGTCGCTGACATTCACAGACATGACTAGGCATGATGGGAATTGTAGTTCCTGAACAACTGGAGGGCCGTAGTTTGAAGACCCCTGCTCTACATGTTTCGTGGCAACAGCTGCTTCCTCAGGAGGAGTCAGTCATTAGCATCTACAAGATAAATACAATCTCATAGTTACATAATCACAAAAAAATTTGAACAAAGAATGCTCCAAACATGCCCCCCCCATCACTAGAAGAGTTGAGGACTAATCTTGGTACCCAAGGATTAGGCCAAAGTAAGAATAAAACAACAATTTATTAAGAAAGCAGACATGATTAAAAACAATTTGTATATAAGTACATGAATAATTATTTATGACCGTGCATAATTAATACAGGTGGTTCACAAAGAACAGGTAAACCCCGCAGGTAGTGTGGGGAGCTGAGATGTCTATCCTGACGTGATCCTCTACATCAGGAATCTTCAAACTACGGCTCTCCAGCTGTTGCGGAACTACACATTCCGTGAGGCATTGTAAGACTCTGACATTCACAGACATGACTAGGCATAATGGGAATTGTAGTTCCTGAACAACTGGAGGGCCGTAGTTTGAAGACCCCTGCTCTACGTGTTTCGTGGCAACAGCCGCTTCCTCAGGAGAAGTCAGTCATTAACAGCTACAAGATAAATACAATCTCATAGTTACGTAATCACAAAAAAAATTTTGAACAAAGAATGCTCCAAACATGCCCCCTGTCACTAGAAGAGTTGAGGACTGATCTTGGTACCCAAGGATTAGGCCAAAGTAAGAATAAAACCACAATTTATTAAGAAAACAGACATGATTAAAAACAATTTGTATGTAAGTACATGAATAATTATTTATGACCGTGCATAATTAATACAGGTGGTTCACAAAGAACAGGTAAACCCCACAGATAGTGTGGGGAGCTGAGATGTCTATCATGACGTGATCCTCTACATCAGGAATCTTCAAACTAAGGCCCTCCAGCTGTTGCGGAACTACACATTCCATGAGGAATTGTAAGTCGCTGACATTCACAGACATGACTAGGCATGATGGGAATTGTAGTTCCTGAACAACTGGAGGGCCGTAGTTTGAAGACCCCTGCTCTACATGTTTCGTGGCAACAGCTGCTTCCTCAGGAGGAGTCAGTCATTAGCATCTACAAGATAAATACAATCTCATAGTTACATAATCACAAAAAAATTTGAACAAAGAATGCTCCAAACATGCCCCCCCCATCACTAGAAGAGTTGAGGACTAATCTTGGTACCCAAGGATTAGGCCAAAGTAAGAATAAAACAACAATTTATTAAGAAAGCAGACATGATTAAAAACAATTTGTATATAAGTACATGAATAATTATTTATGACCGTGCATAATTAATACAGGTGGTTCACAAAGAACAGGTAAACCCCGCAGGTAGTGTGGGGAGCTGAGATGTCTATCCTGACGTGATCCTCTACATCAGGAATCTTCAAACTACGGCTCTCCAGCTGTTGCGGAACTACACATTCCGTGAGGCATTGTAAGACTCTGATATTCACAGACATGACTAGGCATAATGGGAATTGTAGTTCCTGAACAACTGGAGGGCCGTAGTTTGAAGACCCCTGCTCTACGTGTTTCGTG
Source organism: Lithobates septentrionalis (assembly GCA_037952835.1). Taxonomy (NCBI): domain Eukaryota; kingdom Metazoa; phylum Chordata; class Amphibia; order Anura; family Ranidae; genus Lithobates; species Lithobates septentrionalis. The sequence goes on along the minus strand of JBBDGP010003152.1, from coordinate 539,745 downwards.
GCAACAGCCGCTTCCTCAGGAGAAGTCAGTCATTAACAGCTACAAGATAAATACAATCTCACAGTTACGTAATCACAAAAAATTTGGAACAAAGAATGCTCCAAACATGCCCCCCCAGCACTAGAATAGTTGGGGACTAATCTCGGTACCCAAGGATTAGGCCAAAGTAAGAATAAAACAACAATTTATTAAGGAAACAGACATGATTAAAAACAATTTTTTATATAAGTACATGAATAATTATTTATGACCGTACATAATTAATACAGGTGGTTCACAAAGAACAGGTAAACCCCACAGGTAGTGTGGGGAGCTGAGATGGCTATCCTGACGTGATCCTCTACATGTTTCGTGACAACAGCCGCTTCCTCAGGAGCAGTCATTAATATCTAAAAGATAAATACAATCTCATAGTTACATAATCACCAATATGTTGTATCCTGACATAATCCAAATTCAAACAAAGCAAAGATGGCAACCACCCAGAAAAAAAAAAAAGTATAACCGGCAAAAAAAAAGAAATGTAGATCCAAAGGGCAAGGTACAGAGCAATTCTAGGCTCCCCACAAATTGTATTCTCTTTTTTTTTGCCCTCCAGATTTTTATACATGTCCAAGTTCCCATGAGATTCATGCTGTGCAGCACAACTGCTGCTGTTGCATATTCCCCAACTGGTTCCTCACTACTTTGGAGAGCTCAAAAACAGCAGCTTCAGAGGAAAGAACCTCAGCACGTTAATTTGCTGTGTTTAGTAGTTTCAGAAACTCTTGTCAAAGACCAGCACCACTTGAAAACTCTAGTATGTTTGGTAGAGCTGCCACCTCTTCCCTTTAAACCCAAACACATATTAATTACACAGGTTATGTGGCTGATTAAGGTGGTAATTAAAGTCACGCGTTGCCTTATCTGCATTTAATTAGCCTCAGAACCTGTGTAATTCATATGTGTTCAGGTTTAAAGGGATGAGACCTAAACCCTAATATTTGGCCTGTGGTGAACCAGGTGCCTGGGCTTGAGAGCCCATCCCTGCCCTATATCCACAGCAATCATCTAAGAAAGGGCACGCACTCATAGCGTCACACCATTGAGGTTTATTTCACCAGACTGGCTTACTGGTGATCCCTGCCTATAGCTGTGCCGCACTGACACGTTTCACCCCAGTTGGCTTAATCGTTGGGACCACCAGTAAGCCAGTCTGGTGGAATAAACATCAAGGGTGTGACGTCACGCCATCAGTTTGAGGCCTTCTTGGATGACTTCCAGCTACACTAAATGTCCTTGAAGGTGTTAGTAGAGAAATTTGTGTTGACTCTGATATTAATTTTTATTTGTATATAATTTAAAGGTGCCGAATGCAATGTCACCTGTTTGGAGGATGAAAAAAAGGAGGTGGTGATAATGCCATACAATGTCACAGAAAGGAATTTGGAGCACTGGATGAATCCAACCAGAGTTCAGGTCAGTCCCCAACAAATGGATATTAAAGTATTGGTAGATTGGAAAAAATCGAATGCATTCTTATGGTCACCGTCGCCAAAGAGCCAACAGCTGGGATCTCAACTGGAGTTTTCATCTTGATCAGTTGATACAAGGGGCACTCTGAGGTGAAGCCTGATATAAGAGGGATCTTGAATGGGAACATTTGATGTAAAGGGAAACACTGATGAGGGCAGTTGATATAAGGGGGCACTCTAAGGGGGACCCTGATGCAAGAAGGACTCTGAAGGGAACATTTGATGTAAGGGGGTACACTGACAGGGGCAATTGGTGTAAGGGGTCACTGTTAAGGGGACAAATAATGTAGGTGTGCACTCTGATGGGGATCCGGGTGTAAGGGGGGACCCCAATTGGAACAATTGATGTAAGGGGTCATTGTGATGGGGTCATTTGATGTAAAAGGAAAACTCTGATGGGGCAACTAATGGAAGGGGGACATTAATGGGGACAATAAAAGTAAGGGGGCACTCTGAAGGGAATCCTGATGTAAGGGGGTCCCCCAGTTGGTGGAATTGATGTAAGGGGAACTCTGAGGGGGCAGCTGATGTAAGGGGTCACTCTGAAGGGGACCCTGATATAAGAGGAACTCTGATGAGAACATTTGATGTAAGGGGGTACCCTGACAGGGGCAACTGATGTAAGGGGTCAGTGCGATGGGGAAGTTTAATGTAAAAGGAAAACTCTGATGGGGGCAACTGATGTAAGGAGGGACCCCAATTGGTGCAATTGATATAAGGGGTCCTTGTGATGGGGAAATTTGATGTAAAAGGAAAACTCTGATGGGGCAAATGATGTAAGGGGGGCAATCAATGTGAGGGGGGCACTCTGATGGTGATCCCAATGTAAGGAGGGACCCCAATTGGTGCAAATGATATAAGGGGTCGTTGTGATGGGGTCATTTGATGAAAAAGGAAAACTCTGATGGCGAAACTGATGTAAAGGGGACATTGATGGGGACAATTGATATAAGTGGGGATCCTGATATAAGGGCGGGCCCAATTGGTGCAATTGATGTAAGAGGACACTCTGATAGGGGACAGGTAATGTAATGGGGATGTTTTAGGGGGCAGTTGATGTAAGGGGGCACTCTGAAGGGGACCCTGATATAAGAGAGTCTCTAATGGGAACATTTAATGAAAGGCAATACACTGACAGGGGCAATTGATGTAAGGGTCACTGTAATGGGGACATTTGATATGAAAGGAAAACTTTGATGGGGGCAACTGATGTAAGGGAGACACTGATGGGGACAGTTAATGTAAGTGAGTACTCTGGTGGGTATCCTGATGCAAGGGGGGGCAATTGATATGAGGGAGGCACTCCAATGGGTATCCCGATGTAAGGAGGGACCACAATTGGTGCAATTGATAGAAGTGGCCATTCTGATGGGGTCATTTGATGTAAAAGGAAAAATCTAATGCGGGAACTGATGTAAGGGGGACATTGATTGGGACAATTAATATAAGTGGGCACTCTGATGGGGATCCTGATGTAAGGGCAGGCCCAATTGATGTAAAGGGGCACTCTGATGGGGACAGTTGGTGCAATAGGGATGTCTCAGGGGGCAGTTGATGTAAGGGGGCACTCTGAAGGGGACCCTAATATAAGATGAACTCTGATGAGAACATTTGATGTAAGGGGGTACACACTGACAGGGACAACTGATGTAAGAGGTCACTGCAATTTGGAAATTTGTTGTAAAAGGAAAACTCTGATGAGAGAAACTGATGTAAGGAGGGCACTGATGGGGACAATTAATGTAAGTGGGCACTCTGATGTAAGGGGGGCCCAATTGGTGCAATTGGTATAAGGGATTGCTGCGGTGGGGTAATTTGTTGTAAAAGGAAAACTCTGATGGGGGCAACTGATGTAAGGGGGACATTGAAGGGGACAATTATTGTAAGGGAGCACTCTGATGGGAATCCTGATGTAAGGGGGGGGGGCAATTAGTTCATTTGATGTAAGGGGGCACTCTGATGGGATCCTGATGTAAGGGGGGCCCCAAATTGTGCAATTGATGTAAGGGAGCACTCTGGTGGGGATCCTGATGTAAGGGGGGGGGATTAGTTCAATTTATGTAAGGGGGCACTCTGATGGGATCCTGATGTAAGGGGGGGGGGGGCAATTGGTGCAATTGATGTAAGGGAGCACTCAGGTGGGGACAGTTGATGGAATAGGAAGCTCTGAGGGGGCAGTTGATGTAAGGGGGCACTCTGAAGGGGATCCTGATATAAGAGGGTCTCTAATGGGAACATTTGATAAATGGGGGTACACTGACAGGGGCAATTGATGTAAAGGGTTACTGTGATGGGGACATTTGATATAAAAGGAGAACTCTGATGGGGGAAACTGATGTATGGGGGGGACACTGATGTGGACAGTTAATGTAAGTGGGCACGCTGGTGGGGATCCTGATCAAAGGCTCCACTTGATCTGGACAGTTGATGTAATGGGGAATTCTGAAGGGGGCAGTTGACGTAAGGAGGACTCTAATGTGGACAGTTAATGTAATGGGGAAGTCTAATGGGAACATTTGGGGTAAGGGGCACTTTGATGGGGACAGTTAATGTAATGGGGAACTCTAATGGGGACATTTGGGGTAAGGGGCGCTCTGATGGGGACAGTTAATGTAAGTGGGCACTCTGGTGGGGATCCTGATCTAAGGGGCCACTTGATGGGGACAGTTGATGTAATGGGGAAATCTGAATGGGGCAGTTGACATAAGCAGGACTCTAATGGGGACAGTTAATGTAATGGGGAACTCTAATGGGGACAGTTGATGTAATGGGGAACTCTAATGGGAACATTTGGGGCAAGGGGGACTTTGATGGGAACGGTTGATATAAGAGGGCACTCTGATGGGGACAATTGATATCAAAGGGCACTCTGATGGTGAGGGGGGCTCTGATGGGAACCCAGATGTAAGGGGGCTCTGATGGGGACCCTGATGTAAGGGGGGACTTTGATAGGGGCCCTGATGTAAAGGGGGAATGTAATGAGGACTCTTGATGTAAGAGGGGACCTCGATAGAGACACCTGATATAAGAGGCCACAGGTTGTGCTTAATCGTCCTCATCTAATGACAACCGAATCCATACTGGCGTTCCCTGTTTACTCCTGCACCACTTCTGCTCTACCTGTCAGACGTTACTTCCTGGTTGTGAATTGTGGAATAAAGGTCCCCTGCATCTCTTTCAAACTGTGTGATAGATGATCAGGGGCTCACACACATGCATTTTTTTACTCCATCCCCCAGATCAGATAGGCTCGATCTGGACTTCTTCTGAAGGAACCTTGAAGGAACCTGAAGGAACCTTGGTTAAGAATGGCTGGTCTAGAGTTTAGAATTTTTATTATGAATTGACATTTCCATCCCAGGCTCCCTTTCCGTCTTCCCCATCAGTAACGAGATCCTGAGATCATTTATCCTGTGGCCTCTGCTGCAGAAACGGGGGGCCCCCCGCTACAGGAACATCTGTTTTGTTGTTCATTGTCAATCTAATGAGAGAGCTGTCTTGCAACCAGACCCGCTCTCCATCTTTAACCTTTATTGTTTTCTAACTATAACAGATCAACAATTTTGTCTTAATCTCCGAAGCCGGGGCTGCTGCAAACCATCTTAGCTCTTTTAACCCTCTCGGGGGGTATTAATAATACTATTTACATTTATACTTGAAGGCACCAAAACGTTCCTATAGCAACTATTGTTGCTTCCAGTCGTCAAAAATTGAATTGTATTGACGTCATTTTTGTAATTAGATCAAAGACTGGCTTGGGAAAGGACTGCGGACTGTTAACATTTACTCTGACTGATCCTATTTATATTTATGTTTTGTTGAGTTGAGTGACGCAACATTTGGTTTACTGTATACCCCAGCATGATTTCTGAATTAGCTGCAAATAGTCACTATGACATCAGCAACATTCAGTATAAAAAGTCTGCCGTGATGCACTTGAATAACACCGATATTGGGTATATTGGACTCAATAGTGACATTGTCTTTACATTGTCCCACCTTCCTACCAAGTATGGATGAGCTCAGGCTTGTTAGGACCCTAGTCTGAACCCTCCTGGGTGAGCCCACCAGGAAGCTGCCAGCTGTACTGGGCCAATCATCTGCAGCCGGGGTATTTCCAGAACCCATGGTCGCACATTTACAAAAGACGTGTATATATGCAGCTGCAGGGTGGTGATTGCCTCGACCCGTTATGATTGGTTCAATACAGTGAGAACTTCCTAGCAGTCTTGCTCAGGTGGGTTTGGACTAGGATCCCAACGTGCCCGGAAGCGAACTCCGCATGCATGTATTCTTACCCAGCCTCGTTCCCTATGCTACTAATTGGAAAAGCAGAAAGAATAGAGGGAAAGTGGAAAGAATAGTGCCCTATCATTGGTGTCATTTGGAGGAATAGTGTCCCATCATTGGTATCATTGGGGGGAATAGTGCCCCATCATTGGTAACAGTGGGAGGAATAGTGCCCCATCATTGGTAACAGTTGGAGGAATAGTGCCCTGTCATTGGTATCAGTGGGAGGAATAGTGCCCCATCATTGGTATCAGTGGGAGGAATCGTGCCCCATCATTGGTAACAGTGGGAGGAATAGTGCCCTGTCATTGGTATCAGTGGGAGGAATAGTGCCCCATCATTGGTATCAGTGGGAGGAATAGTGGCCCATCATTGGTAACAGTGAAAGGAATAGTGCCCTGTCATTGGTATCAGTGGGAGGAATAGTGCCCCATCATTGGTATTAGTGGGATGAATAGTGCCCTGTCATTGGTGTCTGTGGGAGGAATAGTGCCCCATCATTGGTATCAGTGGGAGGAATAGTGCCCCATCATCGGTCTCAGTAAGAAGAATAGTGTCCCATCATTGTTATCAGTGGGAGGAATAGTGCCCCATCATTGGTATCAGTGGGAGGAATAGTGCCCCATCATTGGTATCAGTTAGAGGAATAGTGTCCCATCATTGGTATCAGTGGGAGGAATAGTGTCCCACCATTGGTATCAGTGGGAGGAATAGTGTCCCATCATTGGTATCAGTGGGAGGAATAGTGCCCCATCATTGGTATCAGTGGGGGGGAATAGTGTCCCATCATTGGTATCAGTGGGAGGAATAGTGTCCCATCATTGGTATCAGTGGGAGTAATAGTGCCCCATCATTGGTATCAGTGGGAGGAATAGTGTCCCATTATTGGTGTCAGTGGGAGGAATAGTGTCCCATTATTGGTGTCAGTAGGAGGAATAGTGCCCCATTATTGGTATCAGTGGGAGGAATAGTGTCCCATCATTGGTATCAGTGGGGGGGAATAGTGTCCCATCATTGGTATCAGTGAGAGGAATAGTGTCCCATCATTGGTATCAGTGGGAGGAATAGCGCCCCATCATTGGTATCAGTGAGAGGAATAGTGTCCCATCATTGGTATCAGTGGGAGGAATAGTGTCCCATCATTGGTATCAGTGGGAGGAATAGTGTCCCATCATTGGTATCAGTGAGAGGAATAGTGTCCCATCATTGGTATCAGTGGGAGGAATAGTGTCCCATCATAGGTATCAGTGGGAGGAATAGTGTCCCATCATTGGTATCAGTGAGAGGAATAGTGTCCCATCATTGGTATCAGTGGGAGGAATAGTGTCCCATCATTGGTATCAGTGAGAGGAATAGTGTCCCATCATTGGTATCAGTGGGAGGAATAGTGTCCCATCATTGGTATCAGTGAGAGGAATAGTGTCCCATCATTGGTATCAGTGGGAGGAATAAGGGCCGTATTTAGTCCGTGGCCTGCAGTTTGGAAACTTCTGCCTTACAAGTTTAGGAAGGAATTTTTCATTCTTAATTTGTGCAAATAGGCCAACCCTTCTTTATAAGAGTGCTTAGCTCTCCTCTGAACTACCTATGGGTTTAGAACTTAGTGGTTGCATTTTTTTTTGATTAAACATTTAATTTTCAGTTGGTTGAACTCAATGGGCGTGTCTTTTTAAACCGATATAGCTAAGTAATCATGTTTACGTTGATTTATTTTTGCAAATTGCTCAAAGCTTGATTGAATATCTTATCCTTTACAGAGAATTACTTGCACAGGAAGACATCAGTGGTATCCTCCTCCGGAGGAACTTGTTTGTTTTAAGAGGTGTGAGGTAAGTTGAGGACCTCCTTGAAATTCATTTATCAAAAGGAAGATTACCATTGTTGATTTTGAAGCCCAGTTCCATCCTTACCAAGTCTTGCACATTTGTCCAGGCTCGTTTTTAAAAAGAGTAGTTTTCAAAGTCAAAAAAGTTTAATACGGTTAGCCAGGGAAACTTCGATAAATTACGATTTGCAGATTAATGGGATTGTGGATTATATTATACCTCATGACTGGTGGTTTTTATGATTTATGAAGAAATAATGAGGCAACATCGGGAGGGATGGGGACAAATACAGATCATAAATGAATGAAGCAGAAGTTGGGAGATCCTTGCACTGCAGGTCATCAGGTACAGCTTTCCCTCCAGCAAAGTGAACAGTGAGCAACACAGTACCAAATCTCAGTCCACAATTTCCTGAAATCAGAAATCAGAGGCAGCAGTGCCTAAGATGATCTCACGCTTCAGATATACAGATGTGAGGGTACAAGGGAGCCCAGGCACCCTTACATACAAGGAAGTACACTGATATTTTTCAGGCATAATATTCCAAAGAAAAAGGTAGATTTTTCGGGGGACTGTTTTGGCATAGTTAACCCAATGGTATAGAAAATATTCACTTTTTAAGTTCAGGTCCGCCTGTATGCCTACCTGAATTAAAGAGGACATGCATTATGGAAGCTTTGCTCCTCTTGGTAGAGGCAGGGCTTTGATTCCTCTTGTGAAAGCTGCTCCCCTCAAGATAGGAGATCTGATGACTGGTTGGGTAATGCTAAAGGTGAAGGAAGGACATATATGAAACCGGAATGAAACAGAAGCAGGGAGATCCTTGCACTGCAGGTCATTGGGTACAGCTTTCCCTCCAGCAAAGAGAACAGTGAGCAGCGAAGTAGTGCCATCACCAGATCTCACTCCAAATCTCATGAGATTATCATTCATAGGCGGCAGTGCCTTACATGATCTCACACTTCAGATATACAGCTATGAGACTACAGGTACAGGGGAGCCCAGGCACCCTTACATATCAGGAAGTACATTGATATTTTTTAGGAGGAACATACCAAAGAAAAGGTAGATTTTCAGGGTATGGTTTAGCCATAGTCAACCCAATCGTATAGAAAATATTAACCTGTAGGCCTACCCGAATTAAAAAAAACTTGTATATTGAAAGCTTTGCTCCTCTTGGTAGAGGCAGGGCTTTGCTTCCTCATGTGAGAGTTGTTCCCCTCAAAACAGGAGATCTGATGACTGGTGGGGTAATGATAGAGGTGGAGGAAGCACAGATCTGCAAAAGGGACGAAGCAAAAGCAGGGGGTTCCTTGCTCTGCAGGTCATCGGGTACAGCTTTCCCTCCAGCAAGGAGAACCATGAGCTGTGAAGTAGTGACTTTACCAAATCTCAGCCAAAATCTCCTGAGATTAGCATTTAGAGGCAGCAATGCCCTATGTATCACACTCCAGATACGGTCATGAGGCTACAGGTACAGGGGAGTCTAGGCACCCTTACATATCAGGAAGTACCCAGATTTTTTTAAGAAGAATATACCAAACAAAAGTTAAATTTTTAAGGGTACTGTTTAGACATAGTTAACCCAATGGTATAAAAAATATCCATTCTGTGAGTTCAGGTCCACCTGTATGCCTACCCGAATTAAAGAGAACATTTATTATGGAAGCTTTGCTCCTCTTGGTAGAGGCAGGGCTTTGCTTCCTCATGTGAAAGTTGCTCCCCTCAAGACAGGAGATCTGATGACTGGTGGGGTAATGATAGAGGTGAAGGAAGCACATATCTGCAAAAGGGATGAAGCAGAAGCAGTGAGATCCTTACACTGCAGGTCATTGGGTACCACTTTCCCTCCAGCAAGGAGAACCATGAGCAGCGACTTCACCAAATCTCAATCAAAATCTCTTGAGATTAGCAATCAAAGGCAGCAGTGCCCTAGGCCTCACACTCCAGATGTACAGTTATGAGGCTACAGGTACAGGGGAGCCTAGGCACCCTTACATACAAGGAAGTACATTGATATTTTTCAGGAGGAATATACCAAATAAAAAAAATATTTTTCATGGTACTGTTTAGGCATAGTTAACCCAATGGTATGGAAAATATAAACTTTCCACTTGTATGCCTACCGAGATTAATGAGGACATGTATTATGCTCCTCTTGGTAGAGGCAGGGCTTTGCTTCATCATGTGGGAGTTGTTCCCCTCAAGACAGGAGATCTGATGACTAATGGGGTAATGATAGCTGTAGAGGAAGCACAGATTTGCAAAAGGGATGAAGCCGGAAGCAGGGAGATCCTTGCATGGCAGGTCCTCAGGTACAGCTTTCCCTCCAGCAAGGAGAACAGTGAGCAGCACAGTAGAGACATCACCGAATCTCACTCCAAATCTTCTGAGATTGGCAATCAGAGGCAACAGCACCCAAGATGATCTCACGCTTCAGATATACAGCTGTAAGGGTACAAGGGAGCCCAGGCACCCTTACATACAAGGAAGTACACTGATATTTTTCAAGAGTAATATACCAAAGAAAAGGTCGATTTTTCAGGCTACTGTTTTGGCATAGTTAACTCAATGGTATAGAAAATATTCACTTTTTGAGTTCAGGTCTGCCTGTATGCCTACCTGAATTAAAGAGGACATGCATTATGGAAGCTTTGCTCCTCTTGGTAGGGGCAGGGCTTTGATTCCTCTTGTGAAAGCTGCTCCCTTCAAAACAGGAGATCTTATGACTGGTGGGGTAATGATAGAGGTGGAGGAAGCACAAATCTGCAAAAAGGGATGACGCAGAAGTAGGGACATCCTTGCACTGCAGGCCATTGGGTACAGCTTTCCCTCCAGCAAGGAGAACAGTGAGCAGTGAAGTAGTGCCATCACCAAATCTCACTCCAAATCTCCTGAGATTATTTGTGGACTTTTCTTCTATAGCGCTACCTATGCGAACTGAATCGCCTCAGGGCGCTTTTTTGCTGCCAGTGTCCATCTGCAGTATAGCACGGTCCTTTGCCCCATTGGGATCCTGACACGCTTACAAACACATACACAATACACATATTTGGCCAATTTTTTCGACAGGATCTAATTAACCTACCAGCATGTCTTTGGAGTGTGGGAGGAAACCGGAGTACCCGGAGGAAACCCACGCAGGCACAGGGAGAACATGCAAACTCCAGGCAGATGGTGTCGTGATCGGGATTTGAACCAGCGACCCTATTGCTGCTAGGTGAATGTGCTAACCACTACACCACTGTGCATTATCTCCAGCTGTTGCAAAACTACAAGTCCCATCATGCCTCTGCCTATGGGATTCATGCTTGTAACTGTCAGCCTTGCAATGCCTCATGGGACTTGTAGTTTTGCAACAGCTGGAGGGCCACCAGTTTGAGACCCCTGCCTTAGATGATCTCACACTCTAGATATACAGCTATGAGCCTCAAGCCATAGGAGTGCCTAGGCCAGTGATGGTGAACCTTGGCACCCCAGATGTTTTGGAACTACATTTCCCATGATGCTCAGCTACACTGCAGTGTAGTTGAGCATCATGGGAAATGTAGTTCCAAAACATCTGGGGTGCCAAGGTTCGCCATCACCGTAGGCAAACGTAAGGATACACTGTAACAGTTGAATCTATTTTTGCATTTCCATTGCTCTCTACCTTTTGGCATTTTCTGCCTCTTTTCTCCTTCTTCTAATATTTTTTTTAAATACTGTATATTATTTTATTTATTTTTAAGTGGTAGTTTAACATTGTCCTGTTTTTTGTTTTTTGTTTAAACCCACAGCCTTTCATTGCTGATAAATATTGTGATGGCAATAACAACTGGGCTTTCTGTGACTACGATGGTGGTGATTGCTGTGCCTCAACAGTCATAACGAAAGAGGTAAGATTAAAATGTTTTAAATTTTTTACAAAATTAAAAAAAAAATGTAAAAAAAAAGTTTTTTTTTAATTAAAAATGTTCTGGTATTAAAAACTGTATGCATCCTTAGTTCACGAAAGTTCATATTACGGGCAGAACTTCATTGGTAGGGATGAGTGAAATTTTGCCAAAATTTTTGTAAAATTGGGATCACTGACACTACAGTACAGTAAGTGAGAGTTGGACCCTAGGGCATGAAATGTGCTACTGGCAGGATCGCCAAGATAAAAATCTTGAAAAAATAAATAAATAAATAAAACAAATGTAGACACCACACCTGAGGACTGCTAAGCAGCATTTTTTTGGGGAGCTTTGGAAACACTTTAATGTAGACCTCAAACGGATGCAATTAAAAGCTAACTCCACCTTTTGGACCATGTTTCATGGTGTAACGTGAAACAAGGTCCAAGTCCACAGGGTTCCTCTCCTTGCCAGCTCCAATCATATTTTGTATTTGAAGACCTGCGAATAAAAACTACATTTTCAGAGGGACTGTAGTTCTCAATGGAACGCAAACATGGTGACGTCACTGCGTGGTGACGCCCCATGGATGCTTCCTCCAGCCCCGTATCTGAAGGCTACCTAAACTGGAGGAAGGGTCTGCAGGAGATAATATGATTGTAGTTGCTTTATAGGCTCCAATGCAACAAAATAACAAATGCACATTTTTTTTTTTTTTAATATGGGTGAATTTATTATTATTTTTTTGCAAAAGGTGGAGTTCACTTTTAATTACCTTCCTCTTGCACCCTCGCCTCTCCATTCAGCTGCAAAACCCGTCATAAGCTACAAGGCTCCAGAGATGCAGTTCACCCCAGGTCTACGGTCTTCCCCTGACGGACATCTCTGATTGGCTCCCGAGGCGTGGCAGGCAGGGAATGGTGTGGGGGCAAAAGAAAAAGAATGTATATGTAGCTCAGAATGATTGGGGTTGAAACAAGTCTGTTGATTTGCCCTGTAAGGGCATTTCACAGGTTTGCGTTGGACAACCAGGAATTAAAATTTTAATATTAATAATACTATTAATAATATAATTTGAAAATAATAATAATAATAATGATAATAATATAGAGTTCAAATAAGAATAATAATTTTAAAATAATAATAATAATAAAATAATAATAACAATAATAATAATAATAATGTTAATACTAATACTAATAATAATAACACTAATAGAGTTCAAATAAGAATAATAATTTTAAAATAATAATAACAACAACAATAATAATAATGTTAATACTAATACTACTACTAATAATAATAATAACACTAATAATAGTACAATTTTAAAATAGTAACAACAATAATAGTAATAATCATATAATTTTAAATGAATAATAATAAAATAATGTTCAAATAAAGGTAATAATACTAATAATATAATTTTAAAATCATAACAACAATAGTACTACTAATAATAATAATATTATTTTAAAATAATAATGATAATAATATAATGTTCAAATATGAGTAAAAACACTAATAATATAATTTTAAAATAGTAACAACAACAATAGTAATAATCATATAATTTTAAAATAATAACAACAACAATAGTACTAATAATAATAATAATAATAATAATAATATTATTTTAAAATAATAATGATAATAATATAATGTTCAAATATGAGTAAAAATACTAATAATATAATTTTAAAATAATAACAACAACAATAATAATAATGTTAATAATAATAAAACTAATAATAAGAATAACATTAATAATAGTATAATTTTAAAATAGTAACAACAATAGTACTAATAATCATATAATGTTAAATGAATAATAATAAAATAATGTTCAAATAAGAGTAGTAATACTAATAATATAATTATGATTAAAATCATAACAACAACAATAGTACTAATAATAATACTATAGTTTTAAAATAATAATGATAATAATATAATGTTCAAATAAGGGTAAACATTCTAATAATATAATTTTAAAATAATAACAACAATAATAATAATAATAATGCTAATACTAATAATAATAATAACACTAATAATAGTATAATTTTAAAAAAGTAACAGCAATAATACTAATAATCATATAATTTTAAATGAATAATAATAATAATATAATTTTAAAATAAGAATAATAAGAATAAAAATATGATTTTAAAATAATAATGATAATAATATAATGTTCAAATAATAATGATAATAATATAATGTTCAAATAATAATAATAATAATATAATTTTAAAATAATAATGATAATAATATAATGTTCAAATAAGAGTAATTATACTAATAATATAATTTTAAAATAATAACAATAATAATAATAATAATAATAATAATAAAAACAACACTAATAATAGTCTAATTTTAAAATAGTAACAACAATAATACTAATAATCATATAATTTTAAATGAATAATAATAATAATAATAATATAATTTTAAAATAATAACAACAACAACAATAATAATAATAATAATAATAATAATAATAATAATAATAATAATAACACTAATAATAGTATGACTTTAAAATAGTAACAACAATTATACTAATAATCATATAATTTTAAATGAATAATAAAATAATTTTTAAATAATAATAATATAATTTTAAAATAATAATAACAACAGCAATAATAATAATAAAAATGTAATACTTTTAAAATATTTTCCAAACCATAATCTGGTCCTTTTAACTTATTGTTAAATGCAAGATATTATTTAAAAAAAAAAAACTAGACATAATCTGACATAACAACATTAAAGTCTAATATAAAAAAATATGTAATTTAGGTTACAAAAATTTTGATTGCCAAAAATGAAAATATGTGGCATTTGCCCAGTAAAACTATTTCCAAAAATAAATTGCACCCATATGTTTGTTCTTTGTTCTAATAATAATAATATAATTTTAAAATAATAATGATAATAATATAATGTTCAAATAAGAGTAATAATACTAATAATATAATTTTGAAATAATAACAATAATAATAATAATAATAATATTAATAAAAATAACACTAATAATAATAACATTAATAATAGTATAATTTTAAAATAGTAACAACAATAATACTAATAATCATATAATGTTAAATGAATAATAATAAAATAATGTTCAAATAAGAGTAGTAATACTAATAATATAATTATGATTAAAATCATAACAACAACAATAGTACTAATAATAATACTATAGTTTTAAAATAATAATGATAATAATATAATGTTCAAATAAGAGTAAACATTCTAATAATATAATTTTAAAATAATAACATCAATAATAATAATAATGCTAATACTAATAATAATAATAACACTAATAATAGTATAATTTTAAAATAGTAACAGCAATAATACTAATAATCATATAATTTTAAATGAATAATAATAATAATAATAATAATAATATAATTTTAAAATAAGAATAATAAGAATAAAAATATGATTTTAAAATAATAATAATAATAATAATAATAATATAATGTTCAAATAATAATAATAATATAATTTTAAAATAATAATGATAATAATATAATGTTCAAATACGAGTAATAATACTAATAATATAATTTTAAAATAATAACAATAATAATAATAATAATAATAATAATAAAAATAACACTAATAATAGTATAATTTTAAAATAGTAACAACAAAAATACTAATAATCATATAATTTTAAATGAATAATAATAATAATATATTTTTAAAATAATAATAACAACAATAATAATAATAATAATAATAATATCATTTTAAAATAATAATAACAACAGCAATAATAATAATAAAAATGTAATAGTTTTAAAATATTTTCCAAACCATAATCTGGTCCTTTTAACTTATTGTTAAATGCAAAATATTATTTAAAAAAAAAACGAGACATAATCTGACATAACAACATTAAAGTCTAATATAAAAAATATGTAATTTAGGTTACAAAAATTTTGATTGCCAAAAATGAAAAAATGAAAATATGTGGCATTTGCCCAGTAAAACTATTTCCAAAGAGAAATTGCACCCATATGTTTGTTCTTTGTTCTAATAATAATATAATTTTAAAATAATAATGATAATAATATAATGTTCAAATAAGAGTAATAATACTAATAATATAATTTTAAAATAATAACAATAATAATAATATTAATAAAAATAACACTAATAATAATAATAATAACATGAATAATAGTATCATTTTAAAATAGTAACAACAATAACACTAATAATCATATAATGTTAAATGAATAATAATAAAATAATGTTCAAATAAGAGTAGTAATACTAATAATATAATTATGATTAAAATCATAACAACAACAATAGTACTAATAATAATACTATAGTTTTAAAATAATAATAATATAATGTTCAAATAAGAGTAAACATTCTAATAATATAATTTTAAAATAACAACAACAATAATAATAATAATGCTAATACTACTAATAATAATAACACTAATAATAGTATAATTTTAAAATAGTAACAGCAATAATAATACTAATAATCATATAATTTTAAATGAATAATAATAATAATAATAATAATAATAATAATAATAATATAATTTTAAAATAAGAATAATGATAATAATATAATGTTCAAATAATATAATTTTAAAATAATAATGATAATAATATAATGTTCAGATAAGAGTAATAATACTAATAATATAATTTTAAAATGATAACAATAATAATAATAATAATAATAATGCTAATACTAATAATAATAATAATAAGACTAATAATAGTATGACTTTAAAATAGTAACAACAATTATACTAATAATCATATAATTTTAAATGAATAATAATATAATTTTAAAATAATAATAACAACAAAAATAATAATAATAATAATAATAATAATATAATTTTAAAATAATAATAGCAACAGCAATAATAATAATACAAATGTAATACTTTTAAAATATTTTCCAAACCATAATCTGGTCCTTTTAACTTATTGTTAAATGCAAGATATTATAAAAAAAAAAAAAAAAAAAACGAGACATAACCTGACATAACAACATTAAAGTCTAATATAATAAATATGTAATTTAGGTTACAAAAATTTGGATTGCCAAAAAATGAAAAAATGAAAATATGTGGCATTTGCCCAGTAAAACTATTTCCAAAGAGAAATTGCACCCATATGTTTGTTCTTTGTTCTCAACGATACTAAAAGGTATGATTGATGTTTCTGGATAGAATATTTCAAAAATCAAACTTTTGGCATTCAGAGAAGTTAAGCATATGCTTTCTGTCTAAATATAATATGTTGAATTTGAGTTCTTTTGGCCGTGATCAAAGCTGTTGGCTTCTTCAGTCATTTATCTTGCAAGCCCATGAGAGCTTGAAGGCCTCTGAGAGCCTAAATCTGACCTCCCGGCCTTTTCCTTCAGCCTTGCACAGTTGTTCTGGCTCCTCTCCTGGACTCCTCTCCTGGACTGAAATGGCTTCCCCTGATTTCACTGCACACTGTGAGCTTCTCATAGTGTGTATTAGAAACTGAAGCAATGTAGAGCCACCTTCGTTTTCTGGCTGAAGAACATCCAGCCAAGATCATCCCGTGCCCAGGGCATAGATACCAAATAGTGCCTTCAATATGTGCGACCCTAAGAGGAGGGAGAGAAGGAGAGAGAGCACAGCCCGCACCTCCTCCCAGCTCCTCTCCTCCTCTCCTTGCTGCTCCCAGCGCTGAGCTGACAGTAGTAGTGATGCCGCTGTCACTACTCTTGTCAGCCTTATATTTCCTTTACTAATATATATATATATATATATACGCCTGCTAGACATGTGCACTGCCACAAAAATCATTCTTTTTAGTTTTTGTTTCATTTTTTTTTCTGGTCATTTGTTATTTTTATTTTTTTTCAGGTCATTCGTTATGATTGCAATTTGTAAATTCGTAAATTCGAAAATGCGAAAATTTGAAAATCCGAAAAAAAAAAAAATCAAAAAATTTGAAATGATAACTAACTAACAATAACTAACTATTAAATTAAAGGTATTGGAATTTCCTTTCAAATTTGGCTGTTAGTGAACGTATCGAATACGAATTTATCCGAAGTTACGAATTATCCGAAAAAAACGAATCCCGAATATAAACGAAAGGAACGTAACGAATTAATAATAATAATAAATAATAAAAATAAAAGGTTTTTATTATTATTAATTATTATTATTAATTTGTTACCTTCCATTCGCTTAGATTCGGTATACGTTATTTCAAATAATTCGTAACTTCGGATAAATTCGTATTCGTTACGTTCACTAACAGCCAAATTTGAAAGGAAATTCCAATACCTTTAATTTAATAGTTAGTTATTATTAGTTATCATTTTGAATTTTTGGATTTTTTTTTTTATTTTTTTACTTTTGGATTTTCACATTTTTAAATTTTCGGATTTTTGAATAATAATATATAATTTAATGGTTTAGCAATAGTTATTAGTTATTATTTCGGATTTTCGGGTTTTTGGATTTTCGAATTTACGAATTTTTCAATTTTTCAATTTAAGAATTTACAAATTTACAAATTTAAGAATTTTGAAATTAAGAATTTACAAATTTACGAATCTTCGAATTTACGAAAATTTTCGGAAAAATTTGTCAAGCAGGATTTTCGTTAATTCTGCTTTTTCCGGGTTAACAAATTTGTCGAAATTTGTTAAAAAACGAATTCGGGAACTAAACGAATTGCACATGTCTACCGCCTGCTATCAGCGCTATATAAGCTGCATTTAGCCTAAGCTACGTACAGTATACAGCTCTGTGTTCCAGCGGCAGTATGGGGACTTCCTGTCCCATTTCCGGGAAAAAAAATAGAGTCAGTTCATTCATAGGAAGCCTTCTAACTTGAATGAATTAATACAAGGCTTCCTCTGATTGGTTGAGGTAGAGAGGTGGTTGGATGACTTCACAATCTCTGCCAATCAGAGGAAGCCTTGTATTCATTATTAAAACTTCAGCTTTAAAGCCTAACTCCAGCTTTGTTCAGACTTAAAAATTTTTTTGGGGTGGGGGGGGGGCCAAGCTGACCCAAACAAACTATATCCATTACAAACACACTCACCGGCCACTTAATTAGGTCCTCCTTGCTAGTCCCGGTTTGGACCCCATTTTGCCTCCATTCTTGGTGGAATAGATACAACAAGGTGTTAGAAATGTTCCTCAGAGATTTTGCTCCATAGATTCGTCGGCTGCACATCCATGATGCCAATCTTCCTTTCCACCACATCCCAAAGGTGCTCTATTGGATGAGATGTGGTGAGTGTGGAGGACATTGGAGGACAGGGACCTCATTGTCCAGTGGTGAGATGATCGGAGCTTTGTGACATGGTGCATTATCCTGCTGGAAGGAGCCATCAGAAGATGGGGACACTGTAGTCATAAAGGGATGGACATGGTCACCAACAATACTCAGGTAGGACGTGGTGTTTAAACGATGCTCAATTGGTACTAAGGGGCCCAAAGTGTGCCAAGAAAATATCCCCCCCCACACCATTACATCCCCACCACCAGCCTGAACAGGTGATACAAGGCAGGATGGAGCCATGCACCAAATTCTGACCCCACCATCTGAATGTTGCAGTTGAAAGACTGCAGACCAGGCAACGTTTTAAACCATGCTCAATGGGTACTAAGGGGCCCAAAGTGTGCCATGAAAATACCCCCCCACCACCAGACTGAACCAGTGATACAAGGCAAGATGGATCCATGCGCCAAATTCTAACCCTACCGGAATGTCGCAGCTAAAAATGAGACTCATTAGACCAGGCAACGTTTTTCCAGTCTTGTATTGTCCAATTTTGGTGATCCTGTGTGAATTGTAGCCTCAGTGTCCTGATCTTAGCTGACAGGAGTGGCACCCGGTGTGGTCTTCTGCTGGTGTAGCTCATCTGCTTTAAGGTTGGATGTGTTGAGCATTCAGAGATGGTATTCTGCATACCTTGGATGTAACGAGTGGTTATTTGAGTTACTATTGCCTTTCTATCATCTGCAACCAGTCTGCCCCATTCTCCTCTGACCTCTGACATCAACAAGGCATTTTTCTCCACACAACTGCCGCTCACTGGATATTTTCTCTTTTTTCCCAAACCCGAGAGATGGTTGTGCGTGAAAATCCCAGAAATACTCAGACCGGCCCGTCTGGCACCAACAACCACGCCACGTTCAAAGTCACTTATATCCCATTCTGATGCTCGGTTTGAACTTCAGCAAATCATCTTCACCACGTCTAAATGCCTGAATGCATTGAGTTGCTGGCACGTGATTGGCTGGTTAGCAATTTGTGTTACCGAGCAATTGAACAGGTGTACCGAATAAAGCGGCCGGTGAGTGTATATGCCTTGAAATTTTATGAAATAATACAAGGTTTCCTCTGCTTAGCTGAGGTGGAGTGGAGGTCAGGTGACTTCCCAATCAGAGGAAACCTTCATTCATTCACTATGACACCAGGCTTCCTGTGAATAGCCGAGCAGCACTCATCTGACTTGATTTTTTTTCGGGTGCTATTTAACGTCGTAGAAAATCTGGAGTTAGGCTTTAATCACCCAATTATAATAGACCAAAAAAAAAAAAAATCTTCATAATTGTACACATCTGTCTCCGTTAATGAATGTAGCGAGTGCTGGCAAGCTTTGAAGGCACCAGCACCTCGAAACGTCCTCCCATCTCCCAAGTTGCCGGTTTGATTGGGAGAAGAGAAGATTAAAGCGTGGTCCTTCCACTCTTGGACCAGATAGGGCTGTTTACTACCATCAGTGCATGTTTTTTATTATGTAAGGGTGTATTTCTTGGATCGCTCTTGCAAAGGGATTCCTTACAGACAATGACAAATATGAAACAGAATACGTTGTTGAGTTCCAGGGATCCTCATTCCTCGGGACCACACAGTGCTCTACAGATAGTTACCGGGAAACATGTTGGAGATTATGGCAGAGACATGTAGACCTTATTAGATATGCTTACAAATGTTTTCTGCAAATGAAAAAGGCCTTTGTGTCCTGTGTGTGCCTACAGTATCTCACAAAAGTAAGTACACCCCTCACATTTTTGTAAATCTTTTATTCTATCTTTTCACGTGACAACACTGAAGAAATGATACTTTGCTACAGTGATTGCTGTATAGTTTTTGTCGAGAGCCCATCGTGCTTGAACCTTGGGGAAGATAAGGTTTGAGACTACACACAGATACATTTATACTGTTTATATACAGATAGTGTAGTGCCTCAATCACCCAAAAAAATAAACACAATTATGAAAATGAAACAAAAATACCAGCAATCAAAATAACAATATAGTAAATCAAAGACAATCAAAATAACTATATACACTCATCAGCCACTTTATTAGCTAGACCTGTTCAATTGCTTGGTAACACAAATTGCTAATCAGCCAATCCCATGGCAGCAACTCAGTGCATTTAGGCATCTAGATATGGTGAAGACAACTTGCTGAAGTCCAAACCGAGCATCAGAATGTGGAAGAAAGGGGATTTTGAACATGGAATGGTTCTTGGTGCCAGACGGGCTGGTCTGAGTATTTCAAAAACTGCTGATCTACTGGGATTTTCATTCACAACAATCTCTCGGGTTTACAGAGAATGGTGGGGGGAAGAGAAAATATCCAGTGAGCGGCAGTTGTGTGGAGGAAAAGGCCTTGTTGATGTCAGAGGTCAGAGGAAAAGGGGCAGACTGGTTCCAGATGATAGAAAGGCAACAGTAACTCAAATAACCACTCGTTAAATCCAAAGTATGCAGAATACCATCTCTGAACGTACAACACATCCAACCTTGAAGCAGATGGGCTACAGCAGCAGAAGACCACACCGGGTGCCACTCCTGTCAGCTAAGAAAAGAAAACCGAGGCTACAATTCGCACAGGCTCACCACAATTGGACAATACAAGATTGGGAAAACGTTACCTGGTCTGATGTGTCTGGATTTCAGCTACAACATTCAGATTTTGGTCAGAATTTGGTGTAAACACCATGAAAGCATGGATCCATCCTGCCTTGTATCACCGGTTCAGGCTGGTGGTGGTGGTGTAATGGTGTGGGGGGATATTTTCTTGGCACACTTTGGGCCCCTTAGTACCAATTGTGCATTGTTTAATCACCACGGCCTACCTGAGTATTGTTGCTGACCATGTCCATCCCTTTATGACTACAGTGTCCCATCTTCTGATGGCTCCTTCCAGCAGGATAATGCTCCATGTCACAAAGCTCCAATCATCTCACCACTGGACAATGAGGTCACCGGAATCTAATGGCCTCCATACTCACCAGATCTCATGACTCCAATGGCCAATGGCATCCACACTCACCAGATCTCATGTCCATCTCTGTATGACTACAGTGTCCCCATCTTCTGATGGCTCCTTCCAGCTGGATAATGCGCCATGTCACAAAGCTCCAATCATCTCACCACTGGACAATGAGGTCACTGTACTCCAATGGCCTCCACACTCACCAGATCTCTATCCAATAGAGCACCTTTAGAATGTGGTGGAATGAGAGAATTGGCATCATGGATGAGCAGCCGACAAATCTTAAGCAACTGCATGATGCTATCATGTCACTATAGGCCAAAATCTCTGAGGAACGTTTCCAACACCTTGTTGTATCTACGCCACGAAGAATGAAGGCAAAAGGTGGTCCAACCCGGGACTAGAAAGGTGTAACTAATAAAGTGGCCAGTCAGTGTATATTATATATAGTGAAATATATATGATCTATGACAGTGTGACATTAATCCCAGTGCTGTAAAAGTCCAAACGTTGACACACCATGTAAATAATGTGGAAAAGGGATAATCGAAGTTCATATAAACTCAATCTTCTTATCCTTGTGTGTGTGTGACCACAATCCCAGTGCTGCACAATGGAATGCTGCCAATGGTTGCAGTGATATCTCCACACCACTTGTGTTCCAACTTTGACTTTTGATGAAGCCACATGATGCGTGGCGTAACACGTAAGTGCGTTACTTGTGGTGACGTGAGGAGCTAGATGAAATGAGCACAATAGACAGCCAAGTTCACTCTTACCGATTTATTTATTTTTTTCGATTATTCAAAGCACAATTCCAGACAAAGATAACAATGAATAGTCAAAAAAAGGATAAAACTATTAAACCAGCTATTGATGCAACTTTCAGCTTCGATACAGAAGTTTCTCCTGCAGTACTTTTTTTCTGCCTCTAGATGTCTTCAGTTTGATGGCCAGAATCCCGGACGCACCCCCCAACCATGCGACTGGACAGGGAAAGGAGATGTAGCAGAGTGATGAGCTCATCTCTCTATCTTTCTGCTCTCTCTCCTCCAATCGGAATGCTTCTTGTCAGCAGATGACACTGCATAAAGGGTCAGGGATGTTACTGACACCCCTAATTGATGTTGACGGCCCATCTGTGTACATGCAGCTTAAAGGTGTTGAATCTCCCTCTCCCACAGCTGATTGACCCAGTTGCCTTCCGAGTTCAGCCGAACCCAAGCTCACCCCTGCTATTGATCTGCCAGAAATCTATTGAGCTCCTAACTTCCTGTTTGGACTGACAACGCGGTGCCTCTGCTGCATCGAAATCTCAAACAGTGTTGTCAACTAGTGCAACTAATATGACTTGATAGGAGGGAAAGGCATCTCTTGGAGGAGGAGGAGGGATGAGACACAGGGGAAGCCACCGTAAAGCACCAGGAGGAGGAAACGCAGGGTGAAGCCACCACCCGCCGAGGAAGCGCTACCCGAGACCTAGATGGGGTAAGTGTGAGGGCCGTCCAGCCAACCGACCCGGGGTGTGTGTGTTTGCCTGTGGCCTGACATGCCACCTCACCGACGCCCCCCCACGGTCGGTGAGGTGGCATGTCAGGCCACAGGCAAACACACACACCCCGGGTCGGTTGGCTGGACGGCCCTCACACTTACCCCATCTAGGTCTCGGGTAGCGCTTCCTCGGCGGGTGGTGGCTTCACCCTGCGTTTCCTCCTCCTGGTGCTTTACGGTGGCTTCCCCTGTGTCTCATCCCTCCTCCTCCTCCTCAGCAGGCCAATAGGATCGCTTCTCCTCTCGGTCAATCGGGTGATGGGTCTTCCTGATTGGCCGGGAGGAGAATCAGGAAGACAATAGCCCACCCTTTTTTGAAGCCTCTTAGAGCCTCAGACTCTAATCACGAGCTTCTAAAAGAAGGAATCCATGCGTCTGGCGCCCTGCATGTAGATTAGGGGGCTGGACGCATGGATAGGGGGCACGGCGCCCATGCGCCAAGTATGGATGAGCCGCCACTGTGTGCTGCATGCATATATACTAACAAGGAACACGGTGATAGGAGGAAAAAGTAGGGTTCAGAGCAGCGGGATGACCTCATCGGTCTGCTGACGCTCTTACACTCTCCACTCATCAGCTGGGTTTCAGAGAAGACAGCCCTGTATTTCTTAACTGTAGGTTGTGTCATTCCTAAAGCAGAACTTCACCCAAAATGGGAAGCTACGCTTCTTTGCATCCTCCCTCGTCCACTGCCATATTTGGCACTTTGGTCATTGGAAGGCTTATTCCGCTACATTGACTTTATTATTATTAGAATTCTTATACAGGATTTATATAGCACCAACAGTTTGAGCACCACTTTACAACATGTGGGCAGACAGAAAAGTTACAATACAATTCAATACGGGAGGAATCGGAGGACCCTGCTCGTTAGAGCTTACAATCTAAAAGGGAGGGTCATGTGATACAAAAGGTAATAAATGGAAAATGGGCTGATGGGGAAGATAAAAGTACAGTTTGTAGGTGGAGGCGAAGTAGGCTACTCTAAAGAGAAAGGGTTTTTTTAGGAAGGGTGGACAGAATAGGAGATAGTCGGACAGATTTGGGTAAGGAGTTCCATAGGATGGGAGAGACTCTGGAGAAGTCCTGGAGGCGAGCATGTGAGGAGGTGACAAGGGAGTTAGAGAGCAGGTGGTCTTGGGAGGAATGAAGAGAATGGTTTGGTTGGAATTTTGAGACTAGTTTAGTGATGTAGCCGGGGGCCAAGCTGTGCATGGCTGGTATTTTTTTTATTTATTTTGTTGGGTGGGTGTAAGCCAGTGGAGCGATTGGCAGAGAGGGGTGGCAAACACTGAATAGTTGGTGAGGTGGATGGGTCTTGCAGCAGCATTCATGATGGACTGAAAGGTGGGTAGCCTATATAAAGGTAATCCAATGAGGAGGGAGTTGCAGTAATGGAGACGAGAGATGACCAGGAAGTGGTTTAGAAACGTTGTGGTGTCATTGGTTAGGAAGGGTCATATTTTGGAGATGTTGCGCAGGTGGAGGCGACAAGCTTTAGACAGTGATTGGATGTGGGGCCAAAAGGATAGTTCAGAGTCCAGGATTACACCTAGCGCCTTGGCATGCAGGGACAGGATTATAGTTGTGCCATCAATCTTGGTGAAGAAGTCAGAGGAAGGGGCACGTGGGGGAGGAAATATTATGAGCTTGGTTTTTGATAGATTGAGTTTGAGGAAGGGGTGTGACATCCAGGCTTATACAATATGTCCGTTAGTAAACAGATGGAGTGAGTTGTGGGGTAGAGAGGTAGATTTGGGTGTCATCGGTTGAAAGCCATGGAAGGCTATCAACTGACCCAGGGAGGAGATGTAGATGGAGAATAGGAGAGGTCCAAAAACAGAACCTTGGGGGAGAAAGGAAGAGGAGAGGAGGAAGTAAAATTGTAAGTGATGCTGAAGGTGCAGTGGGATAAGTAGGATGAGAACCAGCAAAGGGTAACGCATGAGGTCCAAGAACAGACTAGATGTGGGACCGAAAGGAGAGTTCAAAGTCCAGGATTTCATCGAATGCCCCGTACACACGGTCGGACTTTGTTCGGACATTCCGACAACAAAATCCTAGGATTTTTTCCCACGGATGTTGGCTCAAACTTGTTTTGCTTACACACGGTCACACAAAGTTGTCGGAAAATCCAATCATTCTGAACGCGGTGACGTAAAACATGTACGTCGGGACTATAAACGGGGCAGTGGCCAATAGCTTTCATCTCTTTATTTATTCTGAGCATGCGTGGCACTTTTTCCTTCGGATTTGTGTACACACGATCGGAATTTCCGACAACGGATTTTGTTGTCGGAAAATTTTATATCCTGCTCTCAAACTTTGTGTGTCGGAAAATCCGATGGAAAATGTGTGATGGAGCCTACACATGGTCGGAATTTCCGACAACAAGGTCCTATCGCACATTTTCCGTCGGAAAATCCGACCTTGTGTACGGGGCATTACACTGTAAGATGTAGGGACCAGTTGATCGTTGTGCCATCAATCTTTCCTTATCCTGAATCTTCTCTTGTGTTCTATAGGTGATCCCGTTCCCAGCAGGCTGTGATGTAGAGGACAAGTGTGCATGCAGGGATCCGAAGGCAAGGGAGAATACAAAGGGGAAAGATCCAAATGTCCAAAGGTTTGGCTCAGCACGTCTGGAACGATCACAACCAAAGGCAGACTGGACAACATAAACACATTCCTCCCGTTGTCTTTACAGTTGCTATTGAACTGGATTGCGTTTCTCCACCAGGAACTGTTGAAATACGAACAAGTCTGCCCATTTTCGTCAATAGAGAACTGGGAATCATTCATAATGATTTGAACGCCATAAGGAACAAAACCATAAAATCAAGTAGGCGTTGAGCTGTGGTATGGCCAGAAGATGACAAAAGATAAACAAAGCCATAAATACATTTCTCAGCCAGCTAGACAGGACTTCTTTTAGATCTCCTTTTCTATTACCGATAGTTAGAATGGAAACGTGTAAGAATTCGTGGTGGAAGGAGGGCTGGCTGAGGGATTGAGAATGACGATGTATAGATTTGCAGTCCTTGCAGGCTCTAGTGTTCCTTTATCCATCAAAACCTCAAGCTGTGCACTTTTCCTGTTTGACGGCCCGTTAGAACGGGATCTAACCGCCTCAAAACAGATGTTTTAAGATTTCTCCAAATGCCACCAAAACCCAACACTAGTTGTTTGAGCATAACTGTTGCTGCTATTCTTGCTGCTATATCCCATACAGCTATTTTTATTTTTTATTTTTTTCCTAACTGTGTCAGGTCAAGCGGAAATCAACCCAAACAACCAGTCTGCCTTAAATCTTATCTTCAAGCCTGCCTGGTACGCCTTCAGGCTTCGCCCCTTAGAAACAAATGAAAGGGACCAACGTAGAACCTCTCGGTATGGGTTTGTACCTCAAGCCTAGCCTGGACCCTGGAGAGATGAAATGACACACAAGGTTAGAGAAGAGGGCAGAGCAGAGTAGACTGCGTTGACTATTCTCCTAGCAGCTGCTCCTTACCGAGCTGTAACACCCGACAACGTTACGTTTCAGCATCGGACTACGTGTTTCCACCCATGTCAGAAAATGTCCTGCACATGAATGGAAAAACACTGCTCTTTTTTTTTTTATTTCCCTTCATACTTTCCATGCTATTTTTGTAGAGTTCACCGAGGTGACATTTTGCTTGTAGACACTGTCATAAAAATACATAGCATGTACGGTGGAGGCTCAGAACTCCAGAATAAACCAACGAAGGGTAAGGCTGAAAGGAGAATATTTTTTGTACAGTAGTATGTACTTGGTTGTGTAGTAGCTCGAGCGGCATTTTCATATTACTACAGGGCCAGTCTTGCCTAGCAATACTTACTGTATATACTACTGAGCAGTGTCGATTGGGGTACATATGCAACATCATGCTTTTTGGTTTTCCAAATGGGACCCTCCATTCCTCTGTTGCTGCTGAGGGAATAAAGAAAAAAAAAAGTGTTCGATAAGGCCACCCCGCGGGCACTTCAGTGTGTACGCTGGTGTCCAATGTGCAGAGATCTTGTGATATAACCGATAGTGAATTGTCCCGATGCAAGGTCTTGTGTAAGATGGCAGCTTTTTTTTTTACCTCCTCAATCCCTAAAGGATTAAACCCAACTCCAGCCAAAAAGTTTAATTTTCCAGTTATGGATAGACTTGGGGAAAATAGATTTCACATAAAGTGGAACTTTTCTTAGGTTCCCACCCCCTGCCCACCTCTTTATAAAAAAAAATGAAGATCTTCTTAGTCTCTTTATGGTCCACCACCATCCCTGGCTTCCTACTTCCTCTCCCTCATGTCATTCTGCTCAATTCCTACGAGCCCAGCCTGGTATTTACATGCCCCCCCCATCCCCTCCCCCTCAGAGGGTGGGTCATGACACAGGTTGAGCTCACAGTGCTCCAGGAAGGTCAAGGTGGTCAAAAATGTCCCGGGAGCATGCCTGGCCCCCACAGCACTGGAGGAGGAAGAGGAAGTCCTGGGGGTTTAATCAGGCCAGCTAAAACAGGGGTCTCCAAACTTTTCAATTTGAGGGCTACATTGCATATTTTACAGATATTTGCGGGTCGAAAAAAAAATATTTTATAAATATTGAATAGAAATTAAAAGAATGAATATGTTTTATTTGGAGTTTTTTTGGAATTAGCATGATATGATTTAGAACAACTAAGAAAAACTTGAATAAAAAAAAAACAAAGAAATTCCAAATAAACTTGAGCCCATCAAAGTCCCTAATCACATCAGGTTCCTCATCAAAGTCCACCCTTATATCAGTGTACCCATCAGAGAGAGCCACATCGGATTCACCTCTTCATCAGATGATCCCCTTACATCAAAGTCCCCATTAGACCCCCTTACATCAGAGTCCCCTCAAAACCCCCCTTACATCAGAATCCCCATCAGATCCTCTTACATCATAGTCCCCATCAAAGCCCCTCCTTACTTCAGAGACCCCCTTACATCAGAATCCCCATTAGATCCTCTTACATCATAGTCCCCCTCAAAACCCCCCTTACTTCAGAGACCCCCTTACATCAGAATCCCCATAAGATCATCTTACATTGTAGTCCCCATCAAAGCCCCCCCCCCCCTTACCTCAGAGACCCCCTTACATCAGCATCCCCATCAGATCCCCTTACATCATAGTCCCTATCAAAGCCCCCCCTTACTTCAGAGACCCCCTTACATCAGAATCCCCATTAGATCCTCTTACATCATAGTCCCCCTCAAAACCCCCCTTACTTCAGAGACCCCCTTACATCAGAAATCCCCATAAGATCATCTTACATCATAGTCCCCATCAAAGCCCCCCCCCCCCTTACTTCAGAGACCCCCTTACATCAGCATCCCCATCAGATCCCTTTACATCATAGTCCCCATCAAAGCCCCCCCTCTTACTTCAGAGACCCCCCTTACATCAGAGTCCCCATGAGACCCTCTTACACCATAGTCCCTATCAAAGCCCCCCTTACTTCAGAGACCCCCTTACATCAGAATCCCCATAAGATCATCTTACATTGTAGTCCCCATCAAAGCCCCCCCCCCCCCCTTACTTCAGAGACCCCCTTACATCAGCATCCCCATCAGATCCCCTTACATCATAGTCCCTATCAAAGCCCCCCCTTACTTCAGAGACCCCCTTACATCAGAATCCCCATTAAATCCTCTTACATCATAGTCCCCCTCAAAACCCCCCTTACTTCAGAGACCCCCTTACATCAGAAATCCCCATAAGATCATCTTACATCATAGTCCCCATCAAAGCCCCCCCCCCTTACTTCAGAGACCCCCTTACATCAGCATCCCCATCAGATCCCCTTACATCATAGTCCCCATCAAAGCCCCCCCTCTTACTTCAGAGACCCCCCTTACATCAGAGTCCCCATGAGACCCTCTTACACCATAGTCCCTATCAAAGCCCCCCTTACTTCAGAGTTCCACTTACATTAGGGTCCCCATCAGACCCCCTTACATCAGAGTCCCCTCAAAGCCCTCCTTACTTCAGAGACCCTTTTACATGAGAGTCCCCATCAATGTTTGGATTTGGAGACCCCTGATGAAGATAGAATATTTTATTTATTTTTTAAAAAACGTTTTGTTTAATATTTAATTAAAAAGACTCTGGGGTGCGTAGGAGGTGGGGGGGGGGGGGCAAAAACCTGGAGTTCTGCTCTAAGCATTTAATGTCCTTGAGATTCACTTCCTGTCCCTGTGGAAGCCTTTGATAGAAGGGCAGGAAATAGGGAAAAACGGGTTTTCCCCGGCACAAGAAGATGAGGTTCTAACCAGAACCTCCACTTCCTGGAGAGATTTCCCATCACTTCCCGGAGAGATTACCCATCACTTTCTGTCACGATGACAGGACATCAAGGGGAATCCCTCTAATGGGGTAACATTCTGTAGGACCTACCCTACTCTGTCCAAAACTAAGAAAACTTTGGCCTGGAGTTAGGCTTTAAGGGCATTCCCTGGGGGTGTTTTCAAAGCAGGTTCCAGCTACCTCCCTTCTGGTTTTCACTTTCACTGGCTTGAAAATTGTCAGTTTGTTTTAGTTCTTTTTCCTGTGTTAAAAAAAAAAAAAAATCAAAAAAAGCTCAAAAAAACTTTGTTGAGATGAGTGACATTTTATGAAACTGTCCAAAATATATATTAAAAAATAATTGTATGTTTTTAAAGGGACATGATGTACTTAGTTGTAGGCAGAGAGCTACATCCACACTGCCCAAGTGGAGTTGGCTTACAGCATGTTTATTATTCTTGTGCATTCCCAATGTGTGAGATTGAAGCCCAACTCAACTTTCAGTTTAAATCCATGAAATACATGCCAGGTCCATCAAACAGAAGGTGTGCAAGGTCCTACACTTGGTTTTCTTTAGAAAGCAGCCGCAGACTGAGTAGAGCATAATTCTGAGGAGGACCATTGCTCTTGGTGTGGAAGCAGTGGTCTCTCTACAAAGGTCAAACACACCCCCCTGCCCAGAGCTAGAGCTCACCAATCAACAAAGCTTGCTGTGTGAAAGCAGTGGTATCTCTGCAGAGGTCAGACATGCCTATGCTCAGGGCTAGAGCTCACTAATCAACAAAACTTGTTGTGTGGAAGAAGTAGCTTATCCGCAAAAGTCAGACACGCTCCCTGCTCAGAGCTAGAGCTCACCAATCAGCAAAGCTTTCTGTCTGGAAGCAGTGGATTCTCTGCAAAGGTCAGACACGCTCCCTGCTGAGAGCTAAAGCTCACCAATCAGCAGAGCTTTCTGTCTGGAAGCAGTGGTTTCTCTGCAAAGGTCAGACACACCCCCTGCTCAGAGCTAGGGCTCACCAATCAGCAAAGCTTTCTGTCTGGAAGCAGTGGTTTCTCTACAAAGGTCAGACATGCCCCCTGCTCAGAGGTAGAGCTCACCAATCAACAAAGCTTCCTATCTGGAAGCAGTGGTTTCTCTCCAAAGGTCAGGCATGTCCCCTGCGGAGTTAGAG
This sequence comes from Lithobates septentrionalis, assembly GCA_037952835.1. Taxonomy (NCBI): domain Eukaryota; kingdom Metazoa; phylum Chordata; class Amphibia; order Anura; family Ranidae; genus Lithobates; species Lithobates septentrionalis. The sequence continues at coordinate 508,890 of JBBDGP010003152.1, read as the reverse complement.
CTTGCTGTGTGGAAGCAGTGGTCTTTATGCAGAGGTTAGACACAACCATGCTTAGCACTAGAGCTCTCCAATGAACAAAGCTTGCTGTCTGGAAGCAGTGGTTTCTCTGCAGAGGACAGATATGCCCCCTGCTCAGAGCTAGAGCTCACCAATCAGCAAAGCCTGCTGTCTGGAAGCAGTAGCTTTCCTGCAAAGGTCAATCACACCCTCTGCTCAGAGCTAGAGCTCTCCAATCAGCAAAACTTGCTGTCTGGAAACAGTGGTTTCTCTGCAGGGGTCAGATACGCCCCCCTGCTCAGAGCTAGAGTTCACCAATCAACAAAGTCTGCTATCTGGAAGCAATCGTTTCTCTGCAGGGGTCAGATATGCCACCCGCTCAGAGCTAGAGCTCACCAATCAGCACAGCTTGCTGTCTGGAAGCAGTGGTTTCACTGCAAAGGTCAGTCACGCCCCCTGCAGAGTCAGAGCTTGCTGTGTGAAAGCAGTGGTCTTTCTGTAGAGGTCAGACACAACCATGCTTAGAGCTAAAGCTCTCAAATCAACAAAGCTCGTACTTCCCAGTGTTTGGAGAGCTGTAACTCTGACTCAACACGAGGGCATGGTGGACCTCTGCAGAGAGACCACTGCTAATACACCAAGAGCAACAGTCCTTCTTTAAAGCATGCTGACAGGGGACAAGCTTTTCTACTCAGGATGTGGCTGATTTCTAAAGAAAGTCAACTGTAGGGCTTTGCACATCATTTCTTTTGAGGAACCCTGGATTGTTTAGCTGATTTAAATATGAAAGTTCGATCGGGCTTTAGTTTTCAGTGACGGAATATTAACGTGTGTTTGTGCTTTCTATGTTACAAAAAAAAAGAAAGAAGAAAACTATTTAAAACAACAAATCGATTGCAAACAGTATTTCACTGAGCTCTAGTTACTGCACCGAATCCTTACCACGGCCCGATCTCACCGTAGCAGGAAGCTGCTAATAGACAATAATGCAAACATGATATTTGGCTTAATTCTAATGAATGCCAAAAGACACGAAACCAACTACTGCTCTCATAGACTATGTTTTACCTATATTGATCACACACTTATAGACGTTCGATGTGGTTGTTTTCTTTTTTTTTTACGAACCAAACGAGTGGTATCACTCAACAAACCATGAGTGGAATTATAAGGGTGAGCACACAGACTGGATTGTTTTCCTGGACGAATGTTTATATAGAGCTGGCGAAAGGCATTGGCTTCTAAAGGGGCTTATTCATGGTAGAGAATGGATAGAAAAGGCTTTCTTAACCTTTTTACCCCAGAGCAACCCTTTAAATATTTTTCAGGTCTCGGAGAACCACTGGTAAGATTATCTATGGAGTTCTATGGAGGGTCATTGGTGAAACGCCCCTTATATTGGTGGTGGTAAGTGTGAAAAATTGTCCTGCTTACAGGGGTGGCCAGAATGACGCCTTTGCAGTCTCTGCAAAGTGGTGTTGGATCTGAAACTACGCAGGCACCATCAGATGGGAGGTTGTTTGGTCACAGCTCAAGGAACCCTTAGCCACCCTTTGGACTTGGAACTATGCAGGCATCATCAGATGGGAGGTCAGTTTGGTCACAGCTCAAGGATCCGTTAGCTACCCTTTGGACTTGGAACTATGCAGGTATCATCAGATGGGATTTTAGTTAGGTCAGTCGGGAATCCCTTAGCCACCCGTTGGATTTGGAACTATGCAGGCACCATCAGATGGGAGGTTAGTTTGGTCACAGCTCAAGGAACCCTTAGTCACCCAATGGATTTGGACCGATGCAAGCACCATCAGATGGGAGGTTGTTTGGTCACAGCTCAAGGAACCCTTAGTCACCCAATGGATTTGGAACGATGCAGGCAACATCAGATGGGAGGTTAGTTTGGTCACAGCTCAAGGAACTCTTAGCCACCCTTTGGAATTTGTACTATGCAGGGCATCATCAGATGGGAGGTCAGAATAATGCGTATAGAGCTGCCAGAAAGCATTGGCTTCTGAGGGGCTTATTCAAATTTGTCATGGAAGAGAATGGCTAGAACAGGCTTTCTCAGCCTTTTTACCCCAGAGGAACCCTTGAAATAATTGTCAGGTCTTGGGGAACCCCTGGAAAGATTAGTCTATGGGGGGTCATTGGTTAAACACCCCTAACATTGGTGGTGGTAAGTGGAAAGAATTGTCCTGTTTACACTGGTGGCCAGAATGATGCCTTTGCAGTCTCTGCCAAGTGGTGTTCGATCTGGAACTATGCAGACACCATCAGATGGGAGGTCGTTCGGTCACAGCTCAAGTAACCCCTAGCCACCATTTAGACTTGGAACTATGCAGGCATCATCAGATGGGAGGTCAGTCAGGTCAGTCAAGGAACCCTTAGCCACCCATTGGAGTCGGAACTATCCAGGTACCAACAGATGGAAGGTCAGTTACATAGTTACATAGTCAGGTTGAAAAAGTCCATCCAGTCCAACCAAAAAAAATCATACAATCCCATATACACAATTCTATACCCACAAGGGGAAGGCGAAAAAACCCCAGCAAAGCATGATCCAATTCGCTCCAGCAGGGGAATAAATTCCTTCCTGATCCCCCATAAGGCAATCGGATATTCCCTGGATCAACTTTACTTATAAATGTCAGTACCCAGTTATATTTTGTACTAGTTAGGTCAGTCAAGGAACCCTTAGTCACCCATTGGCATTGGAACTATACAGGCACCATCAGATGGGAGGGTCAGTTAGGTCAGTCAAGGAACCCTTAACCCTTAGCCACCCATTGGAGCTGGAACTATGCAGGCACAATCAGATGGGAGGTCATTTAGCCACAGCTCAAGGAACCCTTAACCACCCCTGGGGGAACCCTATGGTTCCACAAAATCCTGGTTGAGAATGGTTAGGACAGAGAGAAGAACAAATTGAAGAAAAGGAATATCTAACGAGAATAATGTATACAGAGAAGAACGTGTTTGAGAAGAGGAATATATACCAAGAAGAACGTATAGAGAGAAGAACATTGTTTACCTAATTTTGTAAATGCAAATTGCTTGCTTGTCATGCAAAGCCCCGTCCTGATTAAAGGCCTTTACAGTGATGGCCTCTCTACACCCTCAGCTTTTTTGACTAGATGATAGGTACCCAACCTCAGTCCTCAGGTACCTCCAATAGGTCATTTTTTTTCAGGATTTCCCTCATCTTACACAGGTTCCTTCCTCCCCTTCCTTGGGGGGGTCTTTCTTCAGGAGGAACCCCCACCCAGTAAACATTGGTCAGGTTCGGCTGATGATGAAGAGGCATTTTGGCTAGGTGCACCTGAGTATGCCTTTCCTTTATCAAGAGTCTTACTCCTCAGGGGGCTAAGGAGGGGTCTTTCCTCTTTCGGGAGGAGACCAAAAAACACACCCTGGTGCACTTTTTTTTGTGTGTGTTAAAAGCACTTTTTTTTTAGTTCAATTTGGTGCTTTGTTTTTGCACACCATACCATGGGCTCGAAAGAAAAAAGGTACTTTAAATCCAATGTCAATGACTTGGTATTTTATGTAAGGGTTATTCCCAAAATGTGATCTGCTGGAGGGGGGGGGGGGGGTTACTTGAGGATTGAGGTTGGGAACCACTGGACTAGATGGTGAAGGAGCAGCAGCAGACTGGGGAGGCCATCTCTCTGCTCCCTCTGCTCTCTCCTCCTATCCTCCTACGTTCCTCTACCTGTTTGGTTGCTGTTGAGATTGCAAGAAGCTGCTACATTTCCTTCATTTTCAGTCCCAGAGATGCAACAGTTAGAGGAAGCCTCGCAAAATGAGGGGAGTTTCTCTTGTATACAGTCCTCCCTGGAACAGGTGTCCCTATTGGAAGAGTTCCCCCTACCTCATGTTTTGGGGACATCTCTAAATTTTGGATTACCCTTCCTTTTTTTTTTTTTCTCTCTGTGACAATGGTCACCAAAGGGATGAATAAGGTCACATAGAGGGATGAACCTTCTTAATCCACAGTTAAAAAAATATAAAATGAATAATACATTGGCTAGAGATACACGTTCTCGTCCTGTATTCTTCCATCCGATCCAAAACTAAAATAATAATAATCCAATAATCCCAAATTTAAAATAAATAAATAAAATAATTGGCTAGAGATACGCTTTGTTGTCCTTAGTGTTTTTCCATCCTAGCCAAAAAAAAAAAATTGGCTAGAGATACATTTTATTATCCTTAATCTTTTTCTTTTTTTATTTTTTTTTTAAGTTTTGGATAAGGATACATTTGATAGTCTCTTTAGGTTGAATGAACTTGGGTGTCATTCAACCCAAAACTGAATTAATCTTGTGGCAAAAAAAAACCACCACCACAAGAAGGTAAGTATTGCACCCAAAAAAAAAACAAAAAAAAAAAACTTGGGCTTTAAAACTGGTATGTTGTATTAAAAAAAAAAAAAAAAAAGCCTCTAACAAAAGAAAAGAAAGTCCAGTAATTTCCAAACCAGGTCTGTGTGCTCAACTCTAATTTACACCAGCAGGTAATGGGAAACTGATATTTACTGGATTATAAAAAAAAAAATAATAAAAATAAATGACCCGCCTGTGTTAAAAAAATAAAAATAAAGTATATATAAATATATATGTGCGCGTGTGCGTGAACATGTGTTTGTATGTCGCCAGGTGCACTGTTGTTTGCTTCTCTGTATATTTTACAAGCTACATCTGCATATACAAAACTGTGATCTCCTGAAAAAAAAAAAAAAAAAAAAAAAAAAAAAAGAAATGTACTTATAATATGAAATTGCTCTTCCTTATTTATGTATTGTAATGGAATTTTTATTTGTAATATGAAACCTGCTACTTTTTAATATTTTTTTTTTTTTTTTTTTCATTTAAGAACAACTGAAAATGTTGACTTTTCTTACAAAACACATTACCATACCTACTGTAATTTTATTGTTAATTTCTCTACTTCCTCTCTTCCTCACCTCATGTTTGTGCTGCTCTGTATTGTCATATGTAGAGTCAATTTTTTTTTTTTTTTTTTGTTTTAAGAAAAAAAAAAAAAGTCTAATTTAAAAACCTCCAAGCAATATATAAAGATGTAAATAGTAGAGCTTATTTATTAAGAATGTCATACATTTAATTTATATCTACACAATGTTATTTTTAAGTTATTTTACTTTTTTTCCTCAATACAGTTTTAACCATTATTTGTCATTATTTCACTTTTTTTTTAAAATTTGTTACTCATATATATTGGTCATGTTTTTAATGTTTGAAAAAGAAAAAAAAATCACATTTTTGCGTACATTATTTGGTAATATATATATATTATATTGTGACTTTGTATTGAATATTTTTTTGAAGTATTTTGATGACCTCTTGTTTTGGCAGTGCAAAGTTTTTTTGGTTTTTTTTCTCTTTTGAAGAAGGTTATGGGTTCTGTTCTTTTTTGATCACCTGTCAAGGATCCATTGGCAGGTGAACAATTTAAAGTGTTTCTGTGGCCAGGCTATGGACGTTCAAGTATTTAAAGACTCTTAAGGAAGGAAGAAATAAGCTTTAAAACTAAAACTCACTGACCTCTGTGGCTGCGGGCACTGTGGAGCAATTCATCCTCAAAAATTCGCAGCAGAAGCTCTGAAGTTAAAGTGGACCTTCACCCACCTTACAGTTAATTACTATTTCTGCTCTCCTTTCACACATTTGCATCTTTTTTTTTTTTTCCTTTTCTAAATTTTTTTTTTAATTTTTATAATTTTTTTTTCTTCATTTTAATTTTTCTTACAAATACCTTTTTTTTTTTTTTTTTTTTTTTTTTTAAGTAAGCTGCTCCTCGCTTTCAGATTTCTTGCCTAGGCTCTTGCTGCCCTTAGCCACTTGAGGTACTCACATCATGCACCCAAGGCAGCTCCCAGCTCAGCTCCTTCGGCTCCTCCTTCCAACAATGACTCAGCAGCTCAGCTCCTCCTCCCAGCAATGACTCCTTCTCCCCTCCCCCTTCCAGTAGTGACTCAGCAGCTCAGCTCAAGCAACTCAGCGGCCTTCTAATCTAAACACAGAACTGGAGCTCTGGGATGGGGGAGCTGAGCTGCTGAGTTAACATATTGAACCAAGTTCTGCTGCTGTTGACTTTGAGAGGATGATTTGCTCCACGTTGCTTGCAGCTACAGAGGTCAGTGAGGGCTTGTTTTTAAAGCACATTTGCTGCTTGTTCAAAAATATGCAAATATTTGAATGTCCGTAGCCTGGCCACAGGTTCAACTTTAAGACAATCACATAACAGCTGCTTTCTCATTAAGTGTCTGTTCAAATACAGTGCAGCGTTATATATATGTTTGATTCAGGTCATTACAGTATTTACATGCAATGCTGATTTGTTCTAAAAGGGACACTACCACCAAAAGTAATATAAATAAAGTTATCTTTGTTAATGCTATATCTATCATTTTAGAGGATATTTCTACTTATATTTTATATATTATATTTTTATTTTTGTATATATTATAATTTTTTTAAAGATTTTTATATATATTAAATGTATGTATATATATATATATATATTTATATATATTTTTATATATATATATATATATATATATATATATATATATATATAATAGATAAATATATATATATATATATATATATATATATATATATATATATATATATATATATATATATATATTAGATAGATATATAGATATATATATATATATAAAATAGATATAAATATATATATATATATATATATATATATATATATAATAGATATAAATAAATATATATATATATAAATATATATATATAAATATATATATATATATATATATATATATATATATATATAGATATAAAAATATCTATATATATATAAATATATATATATATATATATATATAAATATATATATATATAATGTATTAATATAATGTATTCATATAGTATATATATTTAATATCTATATATATATATAGATATAGATATATATAGATATATAGATAATATATTATATATCAAATACTTGATGTGGGGGGGATGAAATAGTTTGCATTGAGTATGGAGCTTACATTGCCTTGTGTAAGGTAGGTAATGTCTTTAAGAAGAACTTCAGCCAGAAGAAATTATAAATAACTGATACTATAGCTCAGGGGGTCTTCTGGGGCCACATTTATTACAATTTTACAAATATTTGTAGGCCGAAAAAAATAAAAAAATATTTTTAAAAATAAATGACCCCCCTTACATCATAAAACCCCAAACATCAGGGTTCAGACTGGTGGTGGTTGGTGGGGGATTTTTTTTTTTGGGGGGGGGCAGCAAACAACCCACCCTCCCGGTCGGCCGGTAGCACCCCCCTCCCCCAGCAGTCGGTTGATCATCCATCTCCGCACTTACCCCATCTAGGTTGCAGGGGACAACGCTCCTAGGAGCGATGGCTTCTATCACGTTTCCTCCTCCTCTGCATCAAACTCAGTTGGAGAATCAGTGATTACACCGACCTCAAAGTCTGTTGGAGAGCCAGTGAGTACACCCACCCCAAACTCAGTTGGAGAATTAGTGAGTACACCCACCTCAAAGTCTGTTGGAGAGCCAGTGAGTACACCCATCTCAAGCTCTGATGACAAGCCAGTAAGTACACCCACTTCAAACTTTGAAAGCTACTTAGTGGACCCACCTAATATATTCTTGGAGAGCCATTTGCAATGTTTGTCTCTGACCTTCTAATCTTCTCTTACTGGGAAGGGTATCCATTTGTGTTCACTTCCCATACCGAGTGTACTCCCCTACCTCAAACTCAGCTTGACAGCTAGCCATATCAAACATTGTAGGTAAGCCAGTGAGTACACCCATCTCAAACTCAGTTGGCGAGCCAGTATTCCCACCTCAAACGCTGTTGACAAGCCAGTGAGTACACCCACCTCAAACTTTATTTGAGAGCCATTTAGTGCACCCACCTGAAACACTCTTGGAAAGTCAATGAGTACACCCACCTCAAACCCCGTTGAAGAGCCAGTGAGTACATAGACCCCAAACTCTGTTGGACAGCCAGAAAGTACACCCAGATTGAATTCAGTTGAAGATTCAGTAAATACACCCAGCTCAAACTCTGTTGGGGAGCCAGAGACTAAATCCAAATCAGAAAATGTTAGAGATCCAGTGAGTACCCCCATTTCAAAGTCTGTTGGAGGACCAGTGAGTACACCCACCTCAAATTCTGTTGGGGAGCCATTGAGTACACCCAGTTAAAACTCAGTTGAAAAGTCAGTAAATACTGTACACCCACCCCAAAACTCTATTGACCACCCACCTAAAACACTCTTGGAGAGCCAGTGAGTACACCCACATTAAACTTTGTTGGTAAGCCAGTGACTACACTCATCTTAAACTCTGTTAGAGTATCAATCAGTACACACACCTTTTTTTTTGTTTAAATCTTTTTATTGATAGCAATATAAAAAGTTACATACTTTTTGTGGCATATTGTATTTAAAGTACGATTAGCAAAGACAATAAAACATATTACAAAGGCAAAAATAGAGCTAAGTACCTCGCATATCTGCTGTGCGCTGTGGTACACACACCTTAAACTCTGTTGACAAGCCAGCGAGTACACCCAGCTCAAACTCTGTTGGGGAGCCAGAGAATAAATTCAGATCAAACTGGTAGTGAGCCAGTGATTGTCTCCATCACAAACTCTGTTGGAGAACCAGTGAGTACACCCACCTCAAATTCTGTTGGAGAGCCATTGAGTACACCCAGTTCAAACACTCTTGGAAAGTCAATGCGTACACCCAACTTAAACTCTTTTGGAGAGCTAGTGAGTACACCCACCTCAAACTCAGTTGAAGAGTCAGTAAATACACCCACCTCATACTCTGTTGGAGGCCATTGAGTACATCCAGTAGTAACATTTTAATGCATTACGATCAGGGTTCCCCAAAGTGATCAGTATTGACCCCCAGTGGTTAATAAAATGTCAAATAAAATATCCAAGTGGTCAATAAAATGGCTAGGGGTCAGTAAATGTCTGAGGGTCAAAAGGTGGGCAATAAGTAATGGAAGGCCAATAAATCTTTTTTTGAAGACTTTGTAGAACTTCACATCAGCCCCTAGTCCAGAATGTAAGGTGGCTAGCGGCAGTATTACACAGGGTTTGATGATCAGCCACCAGCTCGAGTTGTCTTGAGTTGTCTTAATCAACTCTGTGTTGTTGCTGTCCTCATTTACCAATGTGCTTTGCAGTGTATGTCTCTGACCTTCCACTCTCCTCATACTGGGAACGATATACATACTGTATGTGATATCTTCCCATACTGAGTGTACACCCACCTCAAACTTTTAGAGAGTCAAAGAGTACACCCACCCCAAACTCAGTCGGAGAGCCAGTGAGTACATCCACCTCAAAAACTCTGTTGGAGAGCCAGTGATTACACCCAGTTCAAATTCAGTTGAAGAGCCAGTGAGTACCCCCATCTCAAGCTCTGTTGACAAGCCAGTGAGTTACACCCACCTCAAACTTTGAGAACCATTTGGTGCACCCACCTGAAACAGTCTTGGAAAGTCAATGAGTACACCCACCTTAGCCAGAGACTAAATCCAGATCAAACTCTGTTAGAAAACCAGTGAGTATGTCCATCTCAAACCCTGTTGGAGAACCGGTGAGTACACCCACCTGAAATACTGCTGGAGAGCCATTAAGTACACCCAGTTCAAACTCAGTTTAACGGTCAGTAAATACACCCACCCTTCTGTTGACAAGCCAATGAGTACACCCACTTCAAACTTTGACAGCCAGTTAGTGCACCCACCTAAAACACTCTTGGAGAGCCAGTGAGTACACCCATCTCAAACTCTGTTAGAGAATCAATAAGTACACCCACCTCAAACTCTGTTGGGGAGCCAGAGACTAAATCCAGATCAAACTCTGTTAAGCTGGATACACACTATACAACTTTTGTTGTACGATTTCCTTTAGATTTACCTTCAACTATGTAGTGGAAGGACCGGCCTGATTGCATACAAAATTGAAAGTTTTTGAGTGTGACCTCATATTTTATGGTTTTGGTAAATCTAAAGGAAAAAATCTAAAGAAGATTGTACAGTGTGTATCCAGCTTTAGAGAGCCAGTGAGTACACCCACCCCAAACTCTGTTGGAGAATCAGTGAGTACACCCACCTCAAATTCTGTTGGAGAACCATTGAGTATACCCAGTTCAAACACTTTTGGAAAGTCAATGAGTACACCCACCTCAAACTCTGTTGGAGAGCTAGTGAGTACACCCAGCTCAAATTCAGTTGAAGGGTCAGTAAGTACACCCAGCTGAAACTCTATTGGAGAGCCATTGAGCACACCCAGTTCAAACTTTGGCAGCCAGTCAGTGCACCCACCTTAAACACTCTTGGAGAGCCAGTGAGAACACCCATCTCAAGCTCTGTTAGAGAATCAGTGAGTACACCCACCTCAAATTCTGTTGGAGAACCATTGAGTATACCCAGTTCAAACACTCTTGGAAAGTCAATGAGTACACCCACCTCAAACTCTGTTGGAGAGCCAGTGAGTACACCCACATCAAATTCTGTTGGAGAACCATTGAGTATACCCAGTTCTAACACTCTTGGAAAGTCAATGAGTACACCCACCTCAAACTCTGTTGGAGAGCCAGTGAGTACACCCAGCTCAAATTCAGTTGAAGAGTCAGTAAGTACACCCAGCTCAAATTCAGTTGAAGAGTCAGTAAGTACACCCAGCTCAAATTCAGTTGAAGAGTCAGTAAGTACACCCAGCTCAAATTCAGTTGAACAATAAGTACACCCAGCTGAAACTCTGTTGGAGAGCCATTGAGGTCACCCAGTTCAAACTTTGGCAGAAAGTTAGTGCACCCACCTAAAACACTCTTGGAGAGCCAGTGAGTACACCCATCTCAAGCTCTGTTAGAGAATCAATGAGTACACCCACCTCAAACTCAGTTGACAAGCCAGTGAGTACACCCAGCTCAAACTCTGTTGACAAGCTAGGGAGTACTCCCAGTTCAAACCTTCATTGGGGAGCCAGAGATTAAATCCAGATCAAACTCTGTTAGAGAGCCCATGTGTTGGAGAACCCACCTCAAATTCTGTTGGAGAGCCATTGAGTACACCCAGCTCAAACACTCTTAGAAAGTCAATGAGTACACCCACCTCACACACTGTTGAAGAGTCAGTAATGCCCCGTACACACGGTCGGAATTTCTGACAGAAAAAGTCAGATAGGAGCTTTTGGTCGGATATTCCGACCGTGTGTATGCCCCATCAAACTTTTACTGTCAGAATTTCCGAATGACTTAGATATAGAACATGTTCTAAATTTTTCCATCAGAAATGCCGACGGTGGTTAACCTGTTGGAAAGTCCAACCATGTGTACGCGGCACTAGTAAACCCATCTCAAACTCTGTTGAAGAGCCATTGAGTACACCCAGTTCAAACTCAGTTAAAGCGGAAGTAAACCCATCGATTTAACATTTCCAAAAAACAGTTACATCTCCGGCACGTGCCGGGAATATAACTGTCACAATAACTTAACCAAACTGTCAAACCATCAAATGTCTGGTGTCATAACTGATCACATGTGCAGCATCATGGCAGATGAAGATCAAGCAGAGTCCAAGATGGCAGCTTCCTTGGCTGAAAACGATAGGAGGGTTTACTTCCACTTTAAAGAGTTAGTAAATACATCCACCCAAAACTCTTTTGGAAAGCTAGTGCATACACCCAGCTCAAATTCTGTTGAAGAGTCAGTGCATAGACCCACCTCAAACTCTGCTGGAGAACCAGTGAGTACAACCACCTCCAATTCTGCTGGGGACCTAGTGAATACACCAGCCCAAACTCTATTGATGAGTCAGTGAAAACACTCACCTCAAACTCTATTAGAGAGTCAGTGAGTATGCCCAGCTCAAACTGGATGACCTCCAGGCAGGAAATGAGGCGGGCTCCATCTGAATTGCTGCAGCTTCTAATGCACATTGTGAGAAGCTCACAGGGTGCAAAGAAATCAGAGGAAGCTATTTCAGTCCAGGAGAGGAGCCGGTACTACTGTGCAAGACTCAAGAGAAGGCCGGAGTTCAAGTTTAACAATAAAAGAAGGTCCCTGAGCTTGTGGCAGGCCCTGGACATCAGATTATGGATAGGCTGGTCATAGCAAGACAGACACATTAGGCAGTGTGGGAAAAAATAGAGCTGCTACCTTTTAACTCTTTCAAGAACCGATGTCGCAATGAGAGGAAAATAAGGGCCACATGGAATACAAGGAGAAGCCCATTGAAGTCCTAACATCTGGAAACACTTCTCCTAGAGAATAACAAATGGACGCCATGGTGTTGTAGGTTTCCCAGAGCCCAGTATTTGTTTTACGCTGTGATACAGATTAGGTGGACTCAGTGACCGGCATGGAAGGTGGTTATATAGCTCTCAGTCCTCGTGTATGGGTTCTGTATATCAATACTCACTCTTGTCTGCAGACTATGTAACTTTCAGCAATTTAAGAGGCGAGGGCGAAAGTCTCAAAGGACTCAAGGTAAACAGTTATATGGGAAATTTGGAGTGGAAGAAAACATCACAGCTGATAGCAATATAATATGTGATGGCCACAATTACTGGACCTGTAATTGTGGTAACTCAAGCAGGAAAACGTCTACCTTGGAGCTGAAGTTCAATCCACTTATATTTTGTCATTCCTGGTTCCTTCCCACTTATATACAGGCAGTCCCGAGTTACGAACACAATAAGGACTGTAGGTTTGTTCGTAAGTGGAATTTGTGTGTAAGTCGGAACACTGCTTGTAAGTGTAACTTCCGCAGAGGTTGAAGCAGACAGCAGGCAAGAGAATAGTCAGATTTCAGGCAGAAGTTGAGGGAGGCAGCAGACAAAAGAGTAGGCAGAGTCCAGGCAAAAGTCAAGGCAGACACCAGGTAAGAGAGTAGTTAGAGTCCAGGCATAGGCAGAGACCATCTGCCAGGGTTTCCCTGCCATGGGGTTGCAGACGCAGGATAGATATGCTGTGGAGACAGGATGTGAGATAACAGAAGGTCAAAGTCGAAGCTGCGGTTGAGGCAAGCAGCAAGTAAGAAAGTAGTCAGAGTCCAGGCACAGGTTGTGGCAGGCAGCAAACAAGAGAGTAGTCAGAGTCCAGGCAGAAGTCAAGGCAGACACCAGGTAAGAGAGTAGATGATGTCCAGGAAGAGGCCAAGACCATTCTGCAGGATTGTCCCACCAAGGGGTTGCAGACGCAGGATATATACGCTATGGAGACAGGTTGTGAGATAACAGAAGGTCAAAGTCTGAGCTGAGGTTGAGGCTGGCAGCAGGAAAGAGAGTAGTTGGTGTCCAGGCAGATGGCAGGCATGAATGTAGGTCAAGTGTAGGGATGAGCCCGATGTCCGTGTCGAACATAAGTTCGACTCGAACATCGGGTGTTCGCCTCTTCACCGAACAGCGAACAATATGCGGCGTTCGCGTCAAATTTGAAAGCTGCGAAACGCTGTTAAAGTCTATGGGACACTAACATGAAAAACCAAAAGAGCTCATTTTAAAGGCTTATATGCATGTTATTGCAATAAAAAGTGTTTGGGGACCCGGGTCCTGCCCCAGGGGACATGTATCATGTGCAAAAAAAAGTTTTAAAAACTGCTGTTTTTTCGGGAGCAGTGATTTTAATAATGCTTAAAGTGAAACAATAAAAATGAAATATTCCTTTAAATATCGTGCCTGGTGGGTGTCTATAGTATGCCTGTAAAGTAGCGCATCTTTCCTGTGTTTAGAACAATACCACAGCAAAATGACTTTTCTAAAGGAAAAAAAAGTCATTTAAAACTGCTCGACTGTATTGTCGGGTCCCGGCAATATAGATCAAAATCATTGAAAAAAATGGCATGGGCTCCCCCCCCAGTCCATTACCAGGCCCTTGGGGTCTGGTATGGATATTAAGGGGAACCCCGCACCCAAATAAAAAACAATTGCATGGGGGTCCCCCATAAATCCATACCAGGCCCTTCAGATTCAGATAAGCTCCCCCGCCCGCAGACCCCCACAACCACCGGGTTGTGGGGATGAGGCCCTTGTCCCCATCAACATAGGGACAAGGTGCTTTCGGGGATCCCAAAGCATCCACCCCATGCTGAGGGCATGTGGTCTGGTATGGTTCAGGAGGAGGGCTGCTCTCTCGCCCCCCCTTTTCCTGCAGCCTGCCAGGTTGCGTGCTCTAATAAGGGTCTGGTATGGATTTTGGGGGGACCCCTACGCCATTTTTTTAAAATTTTGGCTCGGGTTCCCCTTAAAATCCATACCAGACCTGAAGGGCCTGGTATGGATTTTGGGGGGACCCCTACGCCATTTTTTTTTAAATTTTGGCACAGGGTTCCCCTTAATATCCATACCAGACCTGAAGGGCCATGTAATGGACCCATGCCGTTTTTTTCAAGGATTTTTTTCTATATTGCCGGGATCCGACAATACATTACAGCCGTGAGCAGTTTTAAATGACTTTTTTTCCTTTAGAAATGTAACTTTTTGTGGCACTGTTATAAACACAGGAAAGATTTGCTACTTTACAGGCATACTATAGACACCCCCCCCCCCAGGCACGATATTTAAAGGAATATTTAATTTTTATTGTTTCACTTTAAGCATTATTAAAATCACTGCTCCTGAAAAAACGTCCAAACTTTTTTTTGCATTGATACATGTCCCCTGGGGCAGGACCCAGGTACCCAAACACTTTTTATGTCAATAACTTGCATATAAAAGCTTTAAAATTAGCAATTTTGATTTTTCATGTCCCATAGACTTTAATGGTGTTCGAGTGTTCATACAATTTTTTTGCTTGTTTGCAAGTTCTGGTACGAACCGAAATGGGGGGGGGTGTTCGGCTCATCCATAGTCATGTGTACACAACATTTTTTTGCCATGAAGCTGCCCAACCACCAACTGTTTAGGTCAGCTTGAAAGTTGGAGACTCCTTGCCAGGATGTTATTAAACAACATAGCTTGATGTCATTGGAAAACACATTTGGTGCCAATAACTAAATAATTTATAAACAAGACAAAGATTTAAAGTTCCAAAACCGGATACAGTTTTTAAGCCAGCTTTCCTCTAATCCAGGTACAAACTGAATTTTCGAAACCAATAGGCTTTATTTAACACAATAGCTTCTTGTGAAGGACCACGTCAAACACTATGCAAAAAGTCCCAATGTACTAAATCTACAGCCACCCCTCGGTCTAAACTTCTGATGACTTTCCATAAAAAGAAAGTTCATTCGTTTCATAACATCTTTTATAAATCCTTGCAGACTATTTATTTTTATAGTGCATTCCATCACAAACTCTTGTATGTCCCTTTGCAATCCTTTAAATACCTTTCTTCTAGTAGGTAGATCCTTTTTTAACCACTTGAGCTTTCATACCAGTAGACCCCTCCTAGGCCAGAGCAAGTTCTACCTTTTAGCTATCGACCTATTGCTTTGTCAGCAACTTTATTATTACTTATAAATTACTGAGCTAACACATATATATAGTAATAAGGGAAGCAAACAACTTGGTTTTGGAAGTATTTTTTTTCATCTTGCACCTTTAAAATGGTAGGATCAGTGAAATATTTAGGTTCTACACATATCAAGTTAGCAGCCCCCCAAGTCAGGGAGGGCACCCCATTCCCAACATCAGATTGCCAGGCCGGGTCAACAAATCCATCGATCCAGGCTTGCCAGATCCTAAAGAATTTTTGGTAACAAACCCTACTGTTATATTGTATTTTAAATTTAGGCAGGAGATTGTCAATGAGCCGTTTTAATTGAGTAAAGCAAATAGACAATGTGTTCTTTCAATTCAGCAGAAAAATCTTCTTTGCATCAGTAAGGAATGACTTAGGGTTTTATTAGATGGTTCAAAGGTGTCTATGAGAGTAAGCAAAGTGACCTCAGGAGTTTTGGGCCCCCTGAAACCAAGATCAGCCTCCAGTAAATAGAAAGCTTGAGTCCAATTCTCTAAGTCTAAGACAGATGTACATCCAAAATATGTGGAACATGTCTGCAGGTGATCATTGACATGCAGCGGTCACATACAATTTTGTGTAATTTCTTCAGGTTGTAGTATGACTGATGAAGGAACATACATTGGATACATTTATTGGCAGTGCTGATGGTGCTTTTGAACCAGCCTAATTCAAGCTCTTCCCGTTGGTCATCTCCTAGTGATGGAATTAGATTTGTCCATTTACGAGCCAGACTAATTCAAGGTCTTCCTATTGGTCATCCTCTAGAAATGGAATTAGACATGTCCATTTACAGACCAGCCTAAGTCAAGCTCTTCTCATTGATCATCTTCTAGTGATGAAATTAGATATGTCCAATTTACGTACCAGACTAATTCAAGGGCTTCCTATTGGTCATCCTCTAGAGATGGAATCAGACATGTCCATTTACATACCAGCCTAAGTCAAGCTCTTCCCGTTGGTCATCTTCTAGTGATGGAATGAGAGTTGTTCATTTACCTACCGGACTAATTCAAGGTCTTCCTATTGATCATCCTCTAGAAACAGAATTAGATATGTCCATTTACGGACATGCCTAAGTCAAGCTTTTCCCATTGATCATCTTCTAGTGATGGAATTAGATATCTCCATTTACGTACCAGACTAATTCAAGGTCTTCCTATTGGTCATCCACTAGAAATGAAATTAAACATGTCCATTTATGGACCAGCCTATGTCAAATTCTTCCCATTGGTCATCTTTTAGTGATGGAATTAGACATGTCCATTTACGGACCAGCCTAAGTCAAGTTCTTCCCATTGGTCATCGTTTAGTGATGGAATTAGATATGTCCATTTACGTACCAAACTAATTCAAGGTCTTCCTATTGGTCATCCTCTAGAAATAGAATTAGATATGTCCATTTACGGACCAACCTAACTCAAGCTCTTCCCATTGGTCATCTTCTAGTGATGGAATTAGAGTTGTCGATTTATGTACCAGATTAATTCAAGGTCTTCCTGTTGGTCATCCTCTAGAAATGGAATTAGATATGTCCATTTTCGGACCAGCCTAAGTCAAGCTCTTCCCTTTGGTCATCTTCTAGTGATGGAATCAGATATTTTCCCTTCACGTACCGGACTAATTCAAGGTCTTCCTATTGGTCATCCTCTAGAAATGAAATTAGACATGTTCATTTATGGACCAGCCTAAGTCAAACTCTTCCCATTGGTCATCTTCTAGTGATGGAATTAGACATGTCCATTTACGTACCGGACTAATTCAAGGTCTTCCTATTGGTCATCCTCTAGAAATGGAATTAGACATGTCCATTTATGGACCAGCCTAGGTCAAATAGTGAATAGTAAAATTTCCTTCGCGCTAGTGGATGTGACAAATACTAATAACACGATAGTGTAGGTTAATAGATGAATAGATATAAAGATAAAAATAAAAATGAAAATAAAATTAAAATATTGCTGCAAAATAAAAGTGCTCACACAACCACTTAATGAAATGATAATATAGAAGATTTCGCGCAATATTTACTTGAGTGATGTGTATAAGGTGGGGTAAGAGCAAAAGTGATTGAGGTATTGGTAACTGTGATAATGTTAATAGGATCTAAAATCTCTATATTAAAACATAAATCTATTACCACTGATTAACAGTGGAGTGATACTGCTGTGTTTAACAGTGCATCCGTGCAAATGGTTAAAAATAACCAAACAACCATAAAGTGACAGCTAGCTCCAATACCATAAATGCATTGTCTGAGCTACACTAGAGCGGAGGAAACAAGGAGATATTAAGGAGAGCTGAGCAGCAAAAAGGAGAAGTTACCAGACAGTACTTCTACACTTTAAAAGGCATTTTACCAAAGCTTGATTTCTACTGTTTAAGGTGAGAGTTCTGAGAGACTGAACTAGGAGGCACCACTATAGGAACGACCTATTTAACGCATAAAGACATACACAGATCTTATTAGAAGTCCTTCTAATAAGATCTGTGTATGTCTTTATGCGTTAAATAGGTCGTTCCTATAGTGGTGCCTCCTAGTTCAGTCTCTCAGAACTCTCACCTTAAACAGTAGAAATCAAGCTTTGGTAAAATGCCTTTTAAAGTGTAGAAGTACTGTCTGGTAACTTCTCCTTTTTGCTGCTCAGCTCTCCTTAATATCTCCTTGTTTCCTCCGCTCTAGTGTAGCTCAGACAATGCATTTATGGTATTGGAGCTAGCTGTCACTTTATGGTTGTTTGGTTATTTTTAACCATTTGCACGGATGCACTGTTAAACACAGCAGTATCACTCCACTGTTAATCAGTGGTAATAGATTTATGTTTTAATATAGAGATTTTAGATCCTATTAACATTATCACAGTTACCAATACCTCAATCACTTTTGCTCTTACCCCACCTTATACACATCACTCAAGTAAATATTGCGCGAAATCTTCTATATTATCAGCCTAGGTCAAATGCTTCCCATTGGTCATCTTTTAGTGATGGAATTAGACATGTCCATTTACGGACCAGCCTAAGTGAAGCTCTTTCCATTGGTCAGCTTCTAGTGATGGAATTAGACATGTCCATTTACGGACCAGCCTAAGTCAAGCTCTTCCCATTGGTCAGCTTCTAGTGATGGAATTAGATTTGTCCATTTACGTACCGGACTAATTCAAGGTCTTCCTATTGGTCATCCTCTAGAAATGGAATTAGACATGTCCATTTATGGACCAGCCTAGGTCAAATTCTTCCCATTGGTCATCTTTTAGTGATGGAATTAGACATGTCCATTTACGGACCAGCCTAAGTCAAGCTCTTTCCATTGGTCAGCTTCTAGTGATAGAATTAGACATGTCCATTTACGGACCAGCCTAAGTCAAGCTCTTCCCATTGGTCAGGGAATTAGATTTGTCCATTTACGTACCAGACTAATTAAGGATCTTCCTATTGGTTATCTTCTAGTGATGGAAATAGACATGTCCAATTACATAGCAGTGCCTGGAAGAAGCAAGAACCTTTAGATTGTAGGTCCTTGGGGTACACTTACCCTGCAAAAGTCAGCCCTCTAAACTGATCAACTGATGAGCCCATAATCCACATTGATATCAACTTACATGCCCTTGAAGGCCATTACTCCAGCCAACCCATGCAAGCATACCCCCTTCTCCAATTGCTCTACTCTTTAATCGGTGCCCTCAGCATCATCATCATGCCCAAATACATCCTCTAGTGTGCCTGGAAACTTCTTCACTAGGGAAGAACTCTTCATTACCCACTTACATTCACAAGTACATGGAAGTATGCACACTAAATGCAGTAATTCGTAAGAAAAGCATTTTGACATTACTTCACATTTAAATTATTTTTAATTTGCATAATGCATTATTATTGTAAATGTAGTAATTTTAATATATAGGACACTGTATTTCTAAAAGCATTATTAGGTAAAATACCGACAGGCAACAAAAGTGTTAGAAAAATAAAACAATTTAAAAAAAAAACAGGCACATAATAGCACGACTCTATACAGTACCACTAGATGAGAGTAGAGAATAATTATCAATAATTCAAGAATTAAGGATGCATGAAGCAATTTAATTTTTTTAATTGATACACACAACTAGAATCTCTGCCATGTTGCTTTTTTCATTTATTTTTTTTCATCTACTACTAAATTGCTCTTAAAGAAGATCTAGCTTACATTTTTTCTATGGTTCTGTATTCCTATGGGACAAAGTACATATGGTCATGTTACTGAATGCTTTCTAACCCTAGTTATGAAGTCCGATCTGCCCCTCTCCCCTCATGCTGAGGTTGATCAGACAACAGCTTTGAAGGAGATGGCTGACTTATAAGTAGCAATAGAGAATGGAGATACTGGCGCACAGAGGTTATATATAGTCCAACCAGGAATAATGATCTGAAATACCAATGATCAGGGTAGAGAATAATCCATAAAATGTCAGTGGTCTGTGGTTGTTGGGGTACAATAAAGGAATGCAAAGGACCACCTGTGGCTGCTATCCTCAGCGTTGTGACCGGCTCTGTATAAACCAAGAGGAACGAAACAGAAAGGGAAGGAAGTGCCAGCTAAGTGTAGTATCCTGGTTATAAAGGTTTTAATGGCAAAAGATTAAACACTCACAAGAGGTGAAGTATAAATGTGCTCATCTGGTATCAGAGTCTGCGGATCCTCCTAAAGCCGTTCTGTAGGACCCTTGGCATCTGGGAGGAGAGATGGCTGGCCCAGGAGCTTGGGGGAGCCCCAGAAAGCCACGCTGACCAGCGTGGAATGCACAGCGGAAGTGGCGTCACCAGAAGGATAGGAGGTACAAGACGAGAGGAGAAGCAATGTTACGCGCTCGGAGCATTTGGCTCTAACATCCTGACGCTGCCGGCGTGGTGACGCAATTCCGGATCACAGTGGACCCTCAAGGTCACTTCCTTCATTTATGGAATTCTGAACTATTAGGACAGGTGGGGGGTCTATTCATGCATTCCCATCTTCATAGCCTGTGGAAGGAGCCAAATGCTCCGAGTGCGTAGTCTTGCTTCTCCTCTTGTCTGGTACCTCCTATCCTTCTGGTGACGTCAGCTCCGCTGTGCGTTCCACGCTGGTCAACGTGGCTTCCTGGGGCTCCTCCAGGCTCCCAAGCCAGCCATCTCTCCTCCCAGCAGCAGGAACAGATACCAGAGGTTCCCCTGAACGGTTTTAGGAGGATTCACAGACTCTGACACCAGATGAGCACATTTATACTTCACCTCTTGTGAGTGTTTTAATCTTTTTCCATTAAAACCTTTTAACCCGGGAAACTGCACTTAGCTGGCTCTTCCTTCCCTTTCTGTTTCTTTCCTCTTGTCTGACTTATAAGTGCAGCTTGTTTCGGATGTGATCACTTTCTTCAGACAAGCAGTTGCAAGAGCAATGCATAGCCTGACACGTCTTCCTACCTCTGCATTCCTCTTGCCGTTGCTTGTCTGTGGAAAGTGTTGAGAGCTGAGACAAGCTGCATCAGACAACTTCTTTGAAGGACATGGTTGGTTCATAAGTGTGGCTTGTCCTGGCTGTGAGCACTTTTCACAGACAAGCAGCAGCAAGATCAATGTAGAGCCTGACTTGTCCCCCCCCCCCCCCCTCCACATTCTTCTTGTTATTGCTTGTCTGTGGAAAGTGCTCAGAGCTGAGACAAGCTGCATCCGACAACAGTTTTGAAGGAGAAGGCTGGCTCATAGCTGTAGATAGTCCCAGCTGTGAGCACTTTCCATAGACAAGCAGTGGCAAGAGGAATGCAGAGCCTGACATCTCCCTCTGCATTCTTCTTGCTGCTCCTTGCTTGTGGAGAGTGCTCACAGACAGAACAACCTGCATGATAAATCAGCCATCTCCTTCCTAGCTGTTGTCGGATCAGATGCATAGGAATGAAGGGCAGCAAGTCAGACATCATGTGGGACAAAGTACTACATGTACCTTAACCCATAGAGGACAGGACAGTACCGTAACAAAAAATATATAATGATAGATTACATCTTTTAAGAGATCTGGCATGGGTCTCAGATGCTCAAGTTGATTTTTCTGTAACCAATTACCTTTAAACAAGATACACTATAATACCAAAAGTATTGGGACGTCTGCCTTTAGACCCACATGAACTTTAATGGCACCCCAGTCTTAGTCCGTAGGGTTCAATATTGAGTTGGTCCACACTTTGCAGCTATAACAGCTTCAACTCTTCTGGGAAGGCTGTCCACAAGGTTTAGGAGTGTGTCTATGGGAATGTTTGACCATTCTTCCAGAAGCGCATTTGTGAGGTCAGGCACTGATGTTGGGTGAGAATGCCTGGCTCGCAGTCTCCGCTCTAATTCATCCCAAAGGTATTCTATCAGGTTTAAGTTAGGGCTTTCTGCAGGCCAGCTAATTTCCTCCACCCCAAACTATGGACCTGGTACGCTGATGCCTTAAGTGTTCCCTTCACTGGAACTAAGAGGCCAAGTCACCATCCCACCCAATGGGGCCCCACTGTAGCATCCTTCCTAGGGCCTCTCGGATATGTTTCAACAGAGAAAAAATAATTTGGCGTTACATACGTTTACATTTTTTTTATGGACCATTAGAATGTATTATCAGTTTATTCTTCTTTCCGATGCTCCTTTACCCTTGGGAAGGTGAAGTGTGCAACCGTCCTACCCAATGGGGCCCCACTGTAGCATCCTCTGATTTTAGTGATCTCATGTATTGTTTTTCCTTTCTATACACATGGAGTATGCGTACTTTGAATTTGCCATAAACTTAACCATTAAAAAAAAAAAATGCCCCCAATTGCAATTGAGTTCTCCCTGGTGTAAATTCATTTTCTGAAAGCATCCTCCTTTTTTACATAAAAAGCAAAGGGTCGAAAATTGACCCCCTTTAAACCGTGTGTTTATACCTGGGGGGGTGGGAAGGACCCAATCAAGTGTCCCTTGTGATTGGCTGTCATAATTGTCACTAGATCCGGAACCGGACCCGTCAGCTCCCAATCATTACTAGAGACCAGGAGCTGTCTATGGTTGCTATGATGGGAGCGCGCAGTGAACTTCAATTGTACAGCACGCTCCCACTTTTGGACTACATTTGCCAGAAGCCATGGTGAGTGTATAACAAGTTCTCTTACACCCTGAATGGCTCAGAGCCGCTGTTGCCAGCAAGGAGAGGGAGCAGGAATGAGCAGGGGGTTTTCACACAAAGAGAGGGAAGAGGAGCCACACAATTTAGCACTTCTCCAATCTACTGCACAATGGCAGTGGGTGGGGTATAAAAAGGAGGAGAGTGGACACAGGGCACACAACTGCTCTTCCAGAACATACAGGAGTCTCGGCAGGCCGGGGGGGTTAAAGGAGGTGAGCAGGAACAGGAACAGCCATCTCCTTCAGCTGCACAGCACTTGGCTACCCAGCCACACACTCCCTCCATCAAAGAACCTTTGGTCCCCAAAGGAGGGACTGAGTCCAGTAACTTACAAATGTCCATAACCTGGTACCTAGCTTTGCATATACAATAGGAGGCAAAACTAGGTTAGTAGTCATTCAAAAGTAAATGAATAGCATTTAAACAGGAGCTCTGCAAGGGAACTACTACCATTTGTGAGAGGGAGAGGGGTTGCTTTGACCATAGAACACTGATATTGGTAAGGTTCACTGAGATGTAACAGGGGGTGAGTTAGAGTTGCCCTCCCTTGAAACTGTAGCGGAGAGGGTTGGTGGTATTGGAGTAGCACCCGGCAAGAAGTTAAATTTTAAAGAAACATTATTCATCTTAAATGCTTTCCGATCACCCGCTGCAGTTATACTACAGCAAGGTGGCTGGATAGCGTGAATCGCCGTACCCGTATGTTGGTTATTGCATGTGATATAGCGGGGCGTGTGCGCGCCTCCTGTGCCGCAGGAGTGCGCCCACGATTTGATGTCCGCCAGCGACCCGCAAACGCGGTATACAGAGGCAGAACAGGGATCTGCATATGTAAATAAGGCAGATCCCCATTCTGATAGGCGGCATCATGGAGATCCGCTGTTCCCAGTCATCGAGAACAGCGATCTCTGTGGTGTTCCAGGCAGCCCATCCCCCCTACAGTTGGAAAGCATCCATGGAACACACTTAACCCCTTGATCGCCCCCTAGTGTTAACCCCTTCCCTGCCAGTGACATTTATACATTGATCAGTGCATTTTTATAGCACCGATCGATGTAATAACATCACTGGTCCTCAAAAGTGTCCATGTCGCAGTCCCACTAAAAAGTCCCACTAAAAATCGCAGATCGCCACCAGTAAAAACAATGAAAAAAAAAATCCCAAGAGTCCCAAAATCTATCCCATACTTTGTAGACATGATAACTTTTTGCGCAAACTAATCATTATACGCCTATTGTGATTTTTTTTTTTACCAAAAATATGTAGAAGAATATTTATGGTATTAAAACTCCACTTGGGGCAAACTTACCGCAACTAATATTCCCATCTTGTCCCCACGCCCCCAGACTTCCCGTCTTCTCCCCCGGGAGGAACCACGGAAATCCTTCCAGAGGGGTCAGAGGGGAGGTCTGTGGGGCATACCTGCCCTCTTTATTCATTCTATCCCATACTTCTAATGTATTCAGGGTTATTGGTGATGTCCATTGTGACAGCCCTCTCAGTGACCCTTGGATCCATGGTGCTCCTGCCAGGTTTCTCCCCGCCATCATCATTTCTGCCTGTACCCATGGTTTTCTATCTAGGTCATGGCACCAGTCTATTATTCTAACTAGCGCCATGGCCTTATAATAGGATGTTATATCCGGGAGTCCTAGGCCACCCTCCGCTCTACTCCTTCTTAAAATGTCGTACGCCAATCTAGGCCTTTTATCGTTCCATATAAAGGCCATTAATAGCCGACGCATTTGTTTAAGGAGACTCGCCGGCAACCTGATTGGCACTGTACGCAGCACATAAACTATTCTGGGCAGTATACTCATTTTTATGGCACTGATTCTTCCGAACCAGGTCAGGTATTTCCCCTTCCATTTCTTTAATTCTTCTGTTATTTCTTTCACTAATGAGCCATAATTATGCTCCAACAATAGTTCATAGTCTGCGCTTATCTGTACCCCCAGGTATGTCAGCGACTCCCTGTTCCATATAAATGGGTATTTCTCCTTCAGTGTTCTCTCCATCTCTGCTGGGACGTGACTGGGAAGGATGACTGATTTCTCGAAATTAATCTTAAAGCCAGACACCCTTCCAAATTTCTGTACTTCTACCATCAATGCGGCTATAGATGTCTGGGGAGTGGACATAAAAAATAATAAATCGTCCGCATATGCTGCTACTTTATGTTCCGTATGGCCTATGTGCGTCCCCACTATCTCCTTGTTCTTTCTGATTCTACGCAAAAAGGGTTCCATTACTATTGCAAATATCAATGGGGACAGTGGGCACCCCTGCCTGGTACCGTTTTGTATGTTAAAGCATTCAGATACTGTCCCATTTACCTTAATTCTTGCTCTTGGTTTTGTGTATAGTGCCATAATCCATCCCAGCATTCTCTCCCTCAATCCTATCCTCCCCAGTACTTCTCTCATAAAGCCCCAGTTCACTCTGTCGAAGGCTTTCTCCGCATCCATCGACAGAGTGATTCCTGGGGCTTCACCTGGGCCATAGTGCATCCAATGCAGTATATGGAGTGCGCGGGTGGTGTTATCTCTTGCTTCTCGCCCCCACTGACTGAGATGATCTTGAAATTTGGGGAGACAAGAATGGCAGAATGGAAATACCGTCAAATGACGAGCTTCCTTAAGAAAATAAAACCGTTAAGATCCATAAATACACTTACCGCATTTGAGAGGAAGTGTGCACAGACATCAGAAGATGGGCATACATTATCCTGGACGTACAGAATGATCCTAGGAGAACAAGAAAAGAAACCCCCATACTTCATGAAAGAATGGGAGAGGGAGCTAGGCCAAGTGTGGACAGATAAACAAATAAATAAAATGATATTGTTAACATTTACTACCTCCATAAGTACAAAGGTGCAAGAAATGGCATATAAATTCCTAGCGAGATGGTATAGGACACCAGTTAAAATGGCACAAATCTCTTCAGAAGCTAATGATAAATGCTGGAGGGGCTGTGGACAGAGGGGAACTTTTCTTCATCTATGGTGGACGTGCCCAATAATTAAGCGTTTTTGGGAATTAGTAGCCCCCTGGATTAAGAAAATGACGACGGAGCACATAGAGTTTGGGCCCATACAATATTTATTTCATGGAATGACTGCACCTATCAAAAAATATAGAGAAAGTATAACCCCACATTTGTTAAATGCAGCAAAAAAACTAATTCCGAAGTACTGGAGACAGGACCGGATTCCGTCAGTCATAGAGTGGAGAAACGAGGTTAATATAATAAAGGAAGCAGAGAGATGGGTTCATGTGGTTAAAAACCAAAGAAAGAAATTTGAAACGACATGGGCAAACTGGGAACAATGCGCTGAGGAGATAATAGAAGAGGGAAATACAGATGGATAGGAGGAAGGAATGGTATAGTCATTTAGAATAGAGACATAAGAAGAATGGCCCTGAAGGGTAGATGTAAATAGTCATATAACTTCTCTAATGCTAATCAAAGAGGGAGGGGGGTAAGATAATGTATGGTTAAATGTATATGTGGTCTCTGTTTTTTTTGTTTTTTTATTATTTCCCTCTTGTCTCAGTTTTGACAAACATTGGAGGTGGAGGGGGGAAGGAGATAGGCACACGATTAATAACAATTATGAATTATAGGGAAAATCCCCCCCCCCCCCCCCCCCTTTTTTTTTTTTTTTTTTTTTTTTTTTTTTTTTTTTAAACACATCTTCATAATTATGAATTTTAGTGGTTAGTGACACAAACTAGAATAAAGGGGTTGTATTTGATAACGAACTGAAGTAATTAGTGACACGAATTAGAATAAGGGGGGAATGTACTTATAAATTTATCATTAAAAACACTTTATAAATTATATAAATACAAACACGAATATACACGGAAGGGAATTTTTTTTTTTTTTTTTTTTTTTTTCACAATACATAACAAGGAATTGTAGGGACTAAAGACACTAATCAGAATAATAACTCCCCACCCACCCACCCCCCCCTCTTTTTTTTTTTTTTTTTGAAGTGATTAATGACACTAATAAGAATAAGGGGGAACTTATTTATAATTTTATTTTTAAACACTTTATAAATATAAACACGATAAACACGGTGGGGTGGGTACCAAAGGAAAAAAAAAAAAGGAAAAAAAAAAGGAAATTTTTTTTTTTCTCTCTTCACACAATATATAATTGAAGTGATTACGGACACTAATAAGAATTAGGGGGAACTTATTTATAATTTTATTTTTTTAACACTTTATAAACATAAGCACGATAAACACGGTGGGGTGGGTACCATTTATTTATTTATTTATTTATTTATCTTTTTTTTTTTTTTTCCCCCTCGCATGTGTAAATGTCGGCCGCTGGGACAGGGGGGAAAACAGTGGTAGGTGATGTAGGATGTAATGTGTAGTATGTTTCTAGTGTTTGAACAAAGGGGTATAGAATGTTGTATACATGGTGTATATATAAATGAAATAAACAATAAAAATTTTTGATTATTAAAAAAAAAAAAGAAGAATATTTATTTGCCTAAACTGATGAATAAATTAGTTTTTTTAGATTTTTTTTTGGATATTCATTATAGCAGAAAGTAAAACATTATATATATATATATATATATATATATATATATATATATATATATATATATATATATATATATATATATATATATATATATATATATATATATACATATATACAAACATATATACAGTGGCTTGCAAAAGTATTCGGCCCCCTTGAACTTTTCAACCTTTTGCCACATTTCAGGCTTCAAACATAAAGATATAAAATTTTTATTTTTTGTGAAGAATCACCAACAAGTGGGACACAATTGTGAAGTGGAACGAAATCTATTGGATTTTTGAAACTTTTTTAACTAATAAAAAAATGAAAAGTGGGGCGTGCAAAATTATTCGGCCCCCTTGCGTTAATACTTTGTAGAGCCACCTTTTTGCTGCGATCACAGCTGCAAGTCGCTTGGGGTATGTCTCTATCAGTTTTGCACATCGAGAGACTGAAATTCTTGCTCATTCTTCCTTGCAAAACAGCTCGAGCTCAGTGAGGTTGGATGGAGAGCGTTTGTGAACAGCAGTTTTCAGCTCTTTCCACAGATTCTCGATTGGATTCAGGTCTGGACTTTGACTTGGCCATTCTAACACCTGGATACGTTTATTTGTGAACCATTCCTTTGTAGATTTTGCTGTATGTTTGGGATCATTGTCTTGTTGGAAGATAAATCTCCGTCCCAGTTTCAGGTCTTTTGCAGACTCCAACAGGTTTTCATCCAGAATGGACCTGTATTTGGCTGCATCCATCTTCCCCTCAATTTTAACCATCTTCCCTGTCCCTGCTGAAGGAAAGCAGGCCCAAACCATGATGCTGCCACCACCATGTTTCACGGTGGGGATGGTGTGTTGAGTGTGATGAGCTGTGTTGCTTTTACGCCAAACATATCGTTTTGCATTGTGGCCAAAAAGTTCGATTTTGGTTTCATCGGACCAGAGCACCTTCTTCCACATGTTTGGTGTGTCTCCCAGGTGGCTTGTGGCAAACTTTAGACAAGACTTTTTATGGATATCTTTGAGAAATGGCTTTCTTCTTGCCACTCTTCCATAAAGGGCAGATTTGTGCAGTGTACGACTGATTGTTGTCCTATGGACAGACTCTCCCACCTCAGCTGTAGTTCTCTGCAGTTCATCCAGAGTGATCATCGGCCTCTTGGCTGCATCTCTGATCCGTCTTCTCCTTGTCTGAGCTGAAAGTTTAGAGGGACAGCCAGGTCTTGGTAGATTTGCAGTGGTCTGATACTCCTTCCATTTCAAAATGATCGCTTGCACAGTGCTCCTTGGGATGTTTAAAGCTTGGGAAATCTTTTTGTATCCAAATCCGGCTTTAAACTTCTCCACAACAGTATTACGGACCTGCCTGGTGTGTTCCTTGGTCTTCATGATGCTCTCTGCGCTTTCAACAGAACCCTGAGACTATCACAGAGCAGGTGCATTTATACAGAGACTTGATTACACACAGGTGGATTCTATTTATCACCATCAGTCATTTAGGACAACATTGGATCATTCAGAGATCCTCGCTGAACTTCTGGAGTGAGTTTTCTGCACTGAAAGTAAAGGGGCCGAATAATTTTGCACGCACCACTTTTCAGTTTTTTAATTGCTAAAAAAGTTTAAAATATCCAATAGATTTCGTTCCACTTCACAATTGTGTCCCACTTGTTGGTGATTCTTCACAAAAAATAAAAATTTTATATCTTTATGTTTGAAGCCTGAAATGTGGCAAAAGGTTGAAAAGTTCAAGGGGGCCGAATACTTTCGCAAGCCACTGTATATATATATATAAGTAAGGTGGCTGCATTACTTTTCTTCTTTGAAGCCAAGGCCATTTTCAGCAGGTACAGAAAAACACATGCCAATCCTGCCAGAAATGCAGTGTATTCCTGGATGCAAAAACAATGTTATCTTCCTTCTGCAAACTACTAACCCAATCATCACCCATGTAAAGGAGATGAAGGGAGGACAACATGTTTGAAGGCCAGTCTGGATGACAGACCATTTCTCCCTCCATAGATACAGTGGGGGAGTGAGCGTTGTCACCCACTGACAGGAACTGTGTTATTCACAGGATTACCAGGTAAAAAAAAAGGCCTTAAAAACTAAAACTAATGCAGCCACCATCCAATGACTGATGAGTTGCTGATAAGCTTTCTGCAGAGTTGAAGCCTGATCATGGGGGGCGGGGAGACTAGGAAAATGCATGCTCCTGCCTGCAGCAGACTGATGACGATGTGTCAGCCTAGCCAAAGTCACTGGATTGGAGCTTTTTAGAGATAAAAGTTGGAGCTCTTTGGAAAATGGATCCTGTTAATGAACGTTGTGTCAGATTTATGCAGTAGACTTGTAAAGTTGATGAATAGTCCACTTCAAACTCTCAGTTTTTTTAAGCACCTTCAGCAGCTGGTTTAATCACGCAGCTTCTTTATTTATAACCCTTGCCCATGTTGCGGTTTAAGCCGGCGCCATGACCACCGCCCAGGGTTTCCTGGTTTCAAGGTGGCTCCTTTCTCCTTGCAGCGTCCTATGCAGCCACCCTTGCATGCAGGGACTAGACTTGTGTCTCTCTTCACCAGTGATGGTGAACCTTGGCACTATGTTCGCCACCTCATCCCTTTAAACCCGAACACATATTAGTTACACGGGCTCTGTGGCTAATTAAGGTGGTAATTAAACTCACTTGGTGCCTTATCTGCATTTAATTAGCCTCAGAACCTGTGTAATTCAAAGGTGTTCGGGTTTAAAGGGATGAGGTGGCAACTCTACTTGGCACCCACCCAGATGTTTTGGAACTACATTTCCCATGAGGCTCAACTACACCGCAGAATGCATGGGCACCATGGGGAAATGTAGTTCCAAAACATCTGGAGGTGCCAAGGTTCACCATCACTGCCCTACACCGCATGCATCAATAGAAACACACAGCACAATAGGCTAGGGTGGCAAGGGACTCTCCTGCTCCTCTCCCTCCTTCCCTTCTGAAAGCTAACAGATTGGCTGGTGACTCTACTGTCCACTGTCTAGTAGCTAACAGACTGGCTGGTGACTCTATTGTCCACTGTCCAGTAGCTAACAGACTGGCTGGTGACTCTACTGTCCACTGTCCTGTAGCTAACAGACTGGCTGGTGACTCTACTGTCCACTGTCCAGTAGCTAACAGACTGGTTGGTGACTACTGTCCACTGTCCAGTAGCTAACAGACTGGCTGGTGACTCTACTGTCCACTGTCTAGTAGCTAACAGACTGGCTGGTGACTCTACTGTCCACTGTCCAGTAGCAAACAGACTGGCTGGTGACTCTACTGTCCATTGTCCAGTAGCTAACAGACTGGCTGGTGACTCTACTGTCCACTGTCCGGTAGCTAACAGACTGGCTGGTGACTCTACTGTCCACTGTCCAGTAGCTAACAGACTGGCTGGTGACTCTACTGTCCACTGTCCAGTAGCTAACAGACTGGCTGTTGACTCTACTGTCCACTGTCCGGTAGCTAACAGACTGGCTGGTGACTCTACTGTCCACTGTCCAGTAGCTAACAGACTGGCTGGTGACTCTACTGTCCACTGTCCAGTAGCTAACAGACTGGCTGGTGACTCTACTGTCCACTGTCCAGTAGCTAACAGACTGGCTGGTGATTCTACTGTCCACGGTCCAGTAGCTAACAGACTGGCTGGTGACTCTACTGTCCACTGTCCAGTAGCTAACAGACTGGCTGGTGACTCTACTGTCCACTGTCCAGTAGCTAACAGACTGGCTGGTGACTCTACTGTCCACTGTCCAGTAGCTAACAGACTGGCTGGTGACTCTACCGTCCACTGTCCAGTAGCTAACAGACTGGCTGGTGACTCTACTGTCCACTGTCCAGTAGCTAACAGACCGGCTGGTGACTCTACTGTCCACTGTCCAGTAGCTAACAGGCTGGCTGGTGATTCTACTGTCCACTGTCCAGTAGCTAACAGACCGGCTGGTGACTCTACTGTCCACTGTCCAGTAGCTAACAGACTGGCTGGTGATTCTACTGCCCACTGTCCAGTAGCTAACAGACTGGCTGGTGATTCTACTGTCCACTGTCCAGTAGCTAACCGACTGGCTGGTGTCTCCACTGTCCACTGTTCAGTAGCTAACAGACTGGCTGGTGACTCTACTGTCCACTGTCCAGTAGCTAACAGACCGGCTGGTGACTCTACTGTCCACCGTTAACTCTTTCCTGTGAAAGACTGGAAGTTCAGGGAAGCAGCAGGAGCCAGCGGCGTTGAAGGTTGTAAACTGCGAGTTCCGGGGGTAGGAATTTACTTTACAGTTTACTGGGGAGTGGTTATTTTTAATCATGTTCAATGTGTGAAACTAAAAAAAAAAAAAAAACCTTGGAGAGTTTGATATTACCTTAACATTCCTCAATACTGTAAAAAAAAAAATGTGAGTATCCTCCTGAAGGCAGAGAATGAAAAGGCTGACATGGAAGAGCTGATGCTTGATGAGTGTTTTGAGCAATATGTCAAGGTGTGGATTGCTAGGAATGCGAAAACGATAGAAGAAAACCCAGAACCAGTATGGGACTTTTAAGGCGCTGTCAACCTCAGGAATAAACACAGATCCATGATAAAAGTATATATATTTTGCTAGATTTTAAATCTTTAAAAAAAAAACTGTTAAAACTAAGAAGAAGCGTGTGTTAGGACTTCACGTAGTGCTTGATCATAACACCTCACACTTTTTTCCATCCCTCCCAGCATACAGTTGCAAATATGCTATATTGCCAAAAGTTTTGGGGCGGCCACTCTCACACACACATGAACTTTAATGGCATCCCAGTCTTAGTCCGTAGGGTTCCATATTGAGTTGGCCCACCCTTTGCAGCTATAACAGCTTCAACTCTTCTGGGAAAGGCTGTCCACAAGGTTTAGGAGGGTGTCTATGGGAATTTTTGACCATTCTTCCAGAAGCGCATTTGTGAAGTTAGGCAGTGATGTTGGACTTGAAGGCCTGGCTCACAGTCTGCGCTCTAATTCATCCCCCAAGGTGTTCTATCAGGTTGAGGTTTAGGACTCCGTGCAGGCCAATCAAGTTCCTCCACCCCAAAACTCGCTCACCCACACTATATTGCCAAAAGTATTAGCCAACCCTTCGTATCATTTTGTGGAGGGGGGATTATGGTGTGGGGTTGTTTTTCAGGGGTTATCCACAAGGTTTAGGAGGGTGTCTATGGGAATGTTGTCAGACACTGATGTTGGATTGTGGTGTGGGGTTGTTTTTTCAGGGGTTAGGCTTGGTTCTTTAGTCCCAGTGAAGGGAACCCTTAAGGCGTCAACATACCAAGACATTTTGGACAATTTCATGCTCCCAACTTTGTGGGAACAGTTTGGCCTCTTCTTGTTCCAACGTAACAGTGCACCAGTGCACAAAGCAAGGTCCATAAAGACATGGATGAGCGAGTTTCGGGTTCAAGAACTTGACTGGCCTGCACAGAGTCCTGACCTCAACCCGATAGAACACCTTTGGGATGAATTAGAGAGGAGACTGAGATCCAGGTCTTCTTATCCAACATGATCCACCTTTGTACCATGATCCAGCGAATAAAGCCTCACACTTGTAGTTATACTACTTCATGGTCCTCAGCTGTAAACCCTGGACTGTTCCAGTCTGCCCTTACCTGTGCGCATACAACTTCATGGTCAAAAGCTGTGCACCGTGGACTGTTCCAGTCTGCCTCTATTTGTGCTTATACTACTTCATGGTGCCCAGCTGTGAACGGTGGACTGTTCCAGGCTGCCTTTACCTGTGCTCATACTACTTCATGGTCCCCAGCCGTGAACCGTGGACTGTTTCAGTCTACCCATCCTAGTGCTACAGCTGCTAAGCAAGAAGTGTCCTCTGCTAGCAATCTATTCAATTTTGGAATATCCTGAATCACCCCAAATCCCCTCCTAAGTTTCCACTACCAAATAGGCATCCAAAAGCCAAACCCAGAGCCGGAGTAAATGGACTGTTGTTGCTGGATGCCTGGCTGCTGCTGCATTGTTTTGGGAAAGACCTTGCCAAGTCTACAACAGCTCCTTCGGGCGTAGCACTACATGGGATTGTGCTGCAGCTATAAGCCAAGTGTTTGACGCACGGTGGCGGTGAAGCCCCATTGATCTCAATGGGTGAGTGTCACGTACCTGGTGATGGAGCCTGATATGCAGAGGACGGCCTCTCTTACAACTCTGACTTGGAGCCCCTGATAGAGCTGATAGATAGCACCAAGATGCAGAGTGGCATGAGTGCCTGGCGGGATCGCTGAACCTGGAGCTGGATCAGAGCACTCGGCCGGGCTGTAGAGGTGTCTGCGGGAATCCCAGAGCGGTGGTAGGCAGGTAGCTGGAGCGAGTAGACAACCGTTCCCCACAGGCAGAAGTGCAGATGCAGCAGAAGGGATGGTGGCACCCTCGAGGCTGAAGAGAAGGCAGGCACAGACAGGCCGGGTCATACACAAACGGGCATGTCAGGAACAGAGGCTGAAGCAGAAGCGGAATCAGATTACAGGCCGGGTCGTCAACAGGCTGGCAGCGGAGTGGCAGAAGGAGCAGGCAGGTGCGGAGAGGACAAGCCGGGGTCGGATGCAGGCGGGAAACAGGAATGTCAGGAGGTAAGCCGGGTGACAACGGGAACAGAAGTCAGGTAAGTAATTGCAGGAGCAGGAATGCTGGAGAGCACTGAGTCTGGAAACTGGCTGATTTTAAATAGCTTGTTTGGGCGGCAAAAGCTGTCACAGGGTGCGTGCGTACCAATGGCATCCTGACAGGGGCAGAGGTAAAAGGTCATCTTCTTCTGCAGACATCTTGGGTGCTGGCATGCTCTTCCTGACAGGTAGAGGTAACAGGTCGTCTTCTTCGGCAGCCATCTTGGGTGCTGGCATGCCCTTCCTGACAGTGAGTTTGACAGAAGGGTTCTAAGCCTGGGGTGGCTGGTAAAAAATTGGCAGCTGAGCCTTGGTTTTACCAACTGCCTACCTAAAGGAGAATGTGCAGCCATTCAGGACTGTACACATGTTGCAGCGCTTTGCAGCTGTGGCACAAAATGTACCCCCTGTTGCATACTGTACCGCTGCCAAATGGGACATATTCAAGTGAATGGGGCCATGCCACAACTACACTGAAATCACGCGTAAAGCATACATTTTTCGTGCAGTGGTTTTAGGGGTTAAAACAGGCAGCGAGGAGGCGTCTTTCAGCCGTCTGTCGACCGCTCACGGATCGGTGTTCACAGGGGCATCTAGAGCTGTGTGAATGAGCCCTAAGTGTTGGGCAATTACCTATTCCCTTTGTTTCCTCTTGAATTGCTCATAAATACTCATCTGCGTGAAAAGATTGAAAGGGAAAATTAACGTGAATCCGTATCAGCATCAATAATAATGCCTGCCCATGTACAGAGTGACCACAGTATGGGCGTTTTTTTTTTTTTTAAATCCGCTGTTTATCAAATGGGTATTTGTAAGTTGACAATATCATATCTCTTTCTTTGCATAGACATACAGCCTAACGTATATGATGACTGCATTATGGTTTTGATGTATATTAGACATTCGATTCTTTTGCCAGTCACTTGTATCCTGGCACTACACGTCTTCAGTCTTGTTCTAATGATGCACCGAGGAGTCACAAAATCTGTAATTTAGCAGATCAATAAAGCCTTTTTTTATTTCTCACCTCACTTTGGCACTGCAATTTTCTGTTTTAAGTACCTTGTACCATTAACAAAAGATGCCTGGAGATATTTAGCTGTCATGGAAAGGTTTTTTTTGTCATCTGTCTGAGAACTGTATGACACTCCCTAGCATGAATCTTTGTAGGATACTTACTCTTAGAAAGAACAGCCATGAGGAATTTTTCTTTCATTGGTATGCTGTCTTTTATTTCTAAACTACAGTATATGGCCAAAGTCCATGGAACCCCCCCTCCTAATTATTATTGAGTTTAGGTTTTTGCAGTGAAAGGAACTGTTAAGGCTATATCATAAAAAAGCCATGTTAGACCAGCCTTTTACAACCCGGGTTCCATGGAATCCTAGGGCTCCTTCAAAGGTTGCTAGGGGTTCATTGAGCAAGGAGCTTAGGCTTCTGCAGTGAAAGATACTGTTATCGCCATATCATTTTATATCATACAAAGTCATTTTAGACCAACCTTTCGTAACCAGGGTTTTACGGAACCCTAGGTTTCTCCAAAGGTTACTAGGGGTTCCCTGAGCAAGGAGCAACATCTGCCTCTCTCACATGAGTAACCACTGTTAACAATGATCTTTTTAGCTATCTTTAAAAGTGTGAATCTTCCTATTGACCAAAAATGTAAGAAGCGGATGTTGGAGAAGAAGACCTGGTTTGCAATCAGTATTTCAATGGATCCCAAAGGTGTTGCGGTAAGAGCTCTGTTTAGGCCACTGGAGTTCCTACATACCAAGCCGGTCAAACTATGTCTTTACAGAGCTGGCTTTGTACACAGGGCGCAGTCATGCTGGAACAAAAAGGACCTTCCCTAAACTGTTAACACAAATTTGGAAGTAAAATTCTCTAAAACGTCCTTGTTTGTCATCAGTATTAACACAACTCTTTGGTACAGTTGAGGTCAGGGCTCTGTGTAGGCCACTCAAGTTCTTCCACACCAAACTGGTCAAACTATGTCCATGGAACTGGCTTTGTGCACAAGGGGACTGTCACACAACAAAAACAGTCTTCTCCAAACTGTTACCACAAGGTTGGAAATGTACAATTGTCTAAAACATCTTTATTGAAAGTACCTTTCACTAGAAACACCCAAACACAACAATCTGAGTTTACTATTAAAGACCTAGCTTTTCTCAACCTTTTTTAACACAGCAAAACCCCTGCTAAAAATGACTATATCTACAACTCACAATACGGTAGTGTGATGGTCATTGGGAAGAATGACCATTACATTGTTGGTCATTGGGAAGAATGACCCTTACATTGTTGGTCATTGGGAAGAATGACCCTTACATTGGTGCATTAGTGATCAGTGGGAAGAATGTTCCTTACATTGGTGATCAGTGGGAAGAATGTCCCTTACATTGGTGATCAGTGAGAAGAATGATCCTTACATTGGTGATCAGTGGGAAGAATGTTCCTTACATTGGTGATCAGTGAGAAGAATGTCCCTTACATTGGTCAGTGGGAAGAATGTTCCTTACATTGGTGATCAGTGGGAAGAATGTCCCTTACATTGGTGATCAGTGAGAAGAATGTTCCTTACATTGGTGATCAGTGGGAAGAATGTTCCTTACATTGGTGGTCAGTGGGAAGAATGTCCCTTACATTGGTGATCAGTGAGAAGAATGTTCCTTACATTGGTGATCAGTGAGAAGAATGTTCCTTACATTGGTGATCAGTGGGAAGAATGTTCCTTACATTGGTGATCAGTGGGAAGAATGTTCCTTACATTGGTGATCAGTGAGAAGAATGTTCCTTACATTGGTGATCAGTGGGAAGAATGTTCCTTACATTGGTGATCAGTAGGAGGAATGCTCCTTACACTTGTGGTCATTAAGAAGAATGCTCCTTACATTGGTGTTCATTGAGAAGAATGCTCCTTACACTTGTAGTCATTGGGAAGAATGCTCCTTACATTGGTGGTCATTGAGAAGAATGCTCCTTACATTGGTGGTCAGAGGGAGGAATGCTCCTTACACTTGTAGTCATTGGGAAAAAAGTTGCTCCTTACATTTGTCGTCAGTGGGAAGAATGCTCTTTACAGTTGTGGTCATTGGTAAGAATTCTCCTTACACTTGTGGTTATTGGGAAGAATGCTCCTTACATTGGTGGTCATTGGGAAGAATGCTCCTTACACTTGCGGTCATTGGGAGGAATTACCTCCTTACAGATACTGTAGCTGAAAGATCAATGGTGTCAGTGGGAACCTATCTGAGAGGCAGAAATTGCTAATTTCTCAAAGGAACCCCTAGCAACCTCTGTAGGAACCCTAGGGATCCATGGAACCCTTAGCAACCTCTAGAAGAACCTTTAGGATTTCATGGAACCCTGGTTGAGAAACCCCGGTTACACTACATGGCTGATGACCCATATTAGTAGATCATCCTATACGTAGTTTAAGATTTGAATGCCTTTATGTTTTTGTTATTTTTTAAGGCCATTGAATTTTATTTTTGTATTTTATGCTTGTATGGAACCTCTTCTTTTTATTACATGCGTTAAACGAATAGATTTACACTATCTAAGTCGATGTAGCTGACAGAACGCTGCGTGCATAACTTGAATCAGGCGTTCTTGTCCATTATTGAAGACGGCCTTCCCCCTTTTTTTTTGCTGCTAATTCTCCTTGGCTCCGGTTTCACTTGGTGTCCTTAAGTGACTTTCACCTTTAGTAAAGCCCCCAGCGCTATGTTTGCTTTTTAGAACAGGGATGGAATGAGTCCCTTTAGACTGTGTCTGGCCTGAAAAGCAAAGAAAGAGGGCTAGTCAGCAATTCTGCCTGTAACATGACCCTTCCTTCCCTCTTTATCTCACAGGGGAGGTCTTGCTCCTGCTGTTCAAGGTAATGTAAAATGAAAAAAAAAAAAAAAAACGAAGAAAGGGGGGGATGGGATTTTGCAGTATTTTTCTGAAAAACATCCCCAGTTGCTCAAGGGAAAAAAAAAAAAAATTCAATAAACCTAGGATTTTTTTTTTTTTTCTGGCTCGGATTTATGCATTATTTGTGAAATATTACATAGTTTACATATCTTTCCTTCTTGCACCTTGCAGTAACGTCAATAGCTTTCTACCCTTCTCAGGTGCCTCTTGTTCTCTCCACAGCTAAAAATCTCAGCTGCTCTTGCAAAAAAAAAAAAAAAAAAAACACATGAACTGCTGAAGAGAGATGATTTGGCAAAGAGCTAAGTTCTGGATTTTCTGATAAATTGAAGCAGAGCCTCCTCTCTCGGCCAAAAGTTTAAGGATTTTTTTTTTTCCTTTCGTAACAAGCCGTGTACTACGAACACAAACAAATGCCTGAACTCCAATCCGCGGCGTTTCAGTTTAGCTTTTGACTATATTCGTTTTGCTGCGTCAGGTTAATTAGGAACAGCGTTTTGATTCCTTTGGCGTTTATTTAAAAAAAAACTAACGTAAATGCCACATGACCAAAGGGTAAACGTCGAGGTAACTAATTCGCATTTACAAACGCAGCTGGTAAGGTGCCAATTAGCGGGTCAGCGGTAAAATGAAAAGTTGTGTTGGTGCCCCCCCCCCCCCCGTTGATATTTATTTAACAAAGCTGCAGAGATGACCAAGGTAATAAACGGGTTCTGCCGCTGCGATTCCACTCTTGATTGGGTCGATTAGCAAAATTCGTTATTATGATATTTTCAGTTTTTTTTTGTACCTGTTGGGGTTTGGGTTGGGGGGGGGGGGGACAGGTGTTCTGAAAAGGGCCCAGTGGCAGAATCTTGCATACCTGTCAGGGAAATCGTATGCGCAGTTTTGCACCAAGACTGGTACTTGCTAATAAGAGTTCTCGAGCGGCAACTAGATGTGCCTTAGCTCGCGAACGCATCTGGGCATTAGCGTGGGCGTAGGTGAATACTTGGCAACCTCTTGCCTATTTAACTTCCTCAGATCCGCGCTATAGCCGAATGACGGCTACAGCGCGGACCTACTTTGCCGGGAGTACAATAGACGGGAGTACAATAGACGTCTATGAGACTCAGCTGATCACAGACCGGAGTAAGGGGTCGATCCCGACCCCTTACCACGTGATCAGCTGTCAGCCAATGACAGCTGATCATGTGATGTAAATAGAGCGAGTAATCGGCTATTTTTTCTCCTCGTGTTCATAGCGTTCACCATTGGCTCTCAGAGGGACATCAGTCCCGATCAAGGAGAGCTGCCGCCAGCTCATCTGTGCCCACCTGTGCCACCTACCAGTGCACAACAGTGCCGCCTACCAGTGCCCACCAGCACCACCTACCAGTGCCCATAGTGCCACCCATCAGTGCCCACAGTGCCACTTATCAGTGTCACCAATTATTGCCTCATCAACAGTGCTGCCCATCAGTGTCACCTACCAGTGCCTATCAGTGCCACCCATCAGTGTAACCTACCAGTGCTCATCAGTGCCACCTATCAGTGCCCATCAGTGCCATCTATCAGTGGTATCTATCAGTGCCACCCATCAGTGGCACCAATCAGGGCCCATCAGTGCCATCTTATCAGTGGCCATCAGTACCGCCTTATCTGTCCCCATCAGTGCCGCCTTATGTGTGCCTATCAGTGCCGCCTTATCTGTGCCTATCAGTGCCCATCAGTGCAGCCTATCAGTGCCCACCAGTGCCGCCTCATCAGCGCATATCAATGAAGGAGAAAAATTACCTGTTTGCAAAATCTATCAGTGGTACCTATCAGTGCCACCCATCAGGGCCCATCAGTGACATTTTATCAGTGGCCATCAGTGACGCCTTATCTGTGCCTCTCAGTGCCCATCAGTGCAGCCTATCAGTGCCCACTAGTGCCGCCTCATCGGCGCATATCAATGAAGGAGAAAAATTACCTGTTTGCAAAATTTTATAACAAACTGTGAAACATGTTTTTTTTTTTTTTCAAAATGTTCCATCTTTTTTGTTTGTTTAGCAAAAAATAAAAACCCCAGCTGTGGTTAAATACCACCAAAAGAAAGCTCTATTTGTGTGAAAAAAATGATAAAAATGTCATTTGGGTGCAGCGTTGCATGACCGCGCAATTGTCATTCAAAGTGCGTCAGCGCTGAAAGCTGAAAATTGGTCTGGGCAGGAGGGGGGGTTTAAGTGCCCAGTATGCAAGTGGTTAAACTGGCTCCATAGACCAGAAGATTGCTGAGTGGTCTTCAGCCTCTGCCATCTATGACCTGATCCTGTGCTTGTTCCTGTGTATACCCGGCCTGTTTGACTCTGCTCCTTCCCAGTGGCGGCTGGTGCCAAACTTTTTTTTGGGGGAAGGCAAACAAAATCCCCCCCTAGGTCTGCCCGCACTCAGCCTCTCCAAGGTGATGGTTCCCCCCGCACTCAGCCCCTCCACAGCCTCCCAAAGCCCAACCTTTTTAAAGCCAATTAGAGCCTCAGGCTCTAATCATATGCTTGAAAAACAATAAAAACTCATAGAAAGCTATGAGTCCGGCACCCTGCATGGAGAACACAATGTAGTGCACTGAGAACAAGATTAGAGATTTTTTGGATACATTCTGGTGTCACTTTGACTTTGGATAGAAGTAACGGGTGTGTAAAAATTGGTCTTTGGGTGTCGGTGGCGCCTTCCCACAGTAACCCTATAGAGGTACTCCTGATGAAAGCAAGAATTGGCCTTGCTGTTAAAAATTTCAATGATATGCACCTGTGAAACAGGTGCTGAAAAATTGGTCTTTGTGGTGTTAATTGTGCCCGTGAAACCTATACCAAAAACATTCCTCCAGATGAAATGATTGAACACCCTCAAAGCTAGGCAGCCTCAAAGTCCTGCAGAGATTCCTCATGCCAAAAAGACTTAATCAGTGACATCGACATCAGGGACTTCATAGCTGGTAATCCAGGACTGATTCATTTTCATAAAAGTCAAACTGTCCACAGAGTCTGTGGACGGACGCGTTCTTTGATCAGTAACGAAGCCTCCTGCAGCACTGAATGCCCGTTCTGAAAGCACGCTGGATGCAGGGCAGCCCAACAAGTCAATAGCAAACTGGGCAAGTTCTGGTCAGTGGTCTATTCTCATAACCCAGTAAGTCAGTGGATCGTCAGCTGGAAAGCTCTTCATCTCTGTTTTGGCCCCGAGGTAACCATCCACCATGTGATGCAGATGCTGCCGATGAGATGTGGAAGCTGACAGCCCTGGGCGGCAAGGACTAAAAAAATTCTGAAATGCCTCACTTAGGCGGACCCCTTCTCCAACGCTCCTCTCTTGACCAACAGAAGACTCAAAACTATGTTTTCCACAACACTGTAACCTACTGGAGTCAGGAAGAACATTCAATAAAATCCTCTTTAACGTGTCCTCAAGAGACTTTATCTTCTGCACCCTCTGTGGGGATGGGATGAGTTCTGAGACCTTCCCCTTATAACGGTGGTCAAGGAGGGTTGCCAACCAGTAATCATCCTTCTCCTTTATGCCATGTATTCTTGGGTCATTTCGCAGGCTTTGAA
Source organism: Lithobates septentrionalis (assembly GCA_037952835.1). Classification (NCBI taxonomy): domain Eukaryota; kingdom Metazoa; phylum Chordata; class Amphibia; order Anura; family Ranidae; genus Lithobates; species Lithobates septentrionalis. Next base: position 467,528 of record JBBDGP010003152.1, on the reverse strand, counting down.
GCATGAGGTTGCCCATGCGCCTCAAATTTGCCGAGGCTTGAGAAGCAGACTCCTCAGGGGTCACTCAGGATGACAGCATCTGGAACTTCCTCCTTCCAGCCACGTACTACTCCCAAGGGTCCTGGGTTTGAAAAGGCATCATTTACAGATTGACGCATGTCTTCTTCTTCTTTAAAGCCTATGAAAGTGCCAGAATCCTCCTCCTCATCCTCCCCCCCCCCCCTCCTGTGTGTTCTGTGACATAGGAATGATGGTGTCTGGATAAAGTGGGCCTTGAGAGAAAAGGAATTCCTCCTCTTCCTCCTGCTGCTCTGCCTCCAGTGCCCTGTCTATAATGCCATGCAGAGTCTGCTCCAGCAGGAACACAACAGGGATTGTGTCACTGATGCATGCATTGTCACTTCTCACCATCCTTGTGGCCTCCTCAAATGGTGACAATACAGTGCATGCACCCTTATGGTCAGCCATTGGCGTGGGGGAAAAAAAACAAGACGGCTTGAGCCTGTTGTCATGCCATATTGGCACAGCTACTCATTGACGGCCTTCTGCTGCATGTATAGCCGCTGCAGCATTCCCAAAGTCGAGTTCCACCTAGTGGGCATGTCACAAATCAGGCGGTTTACAGGCAGGTGGAATTCCAGCTCAATTTCAGCCAACCGAGCACTGGCTGTGTATGATCGCCTGAAATGGCTACAGACTCTTTTGGCCTGCTTTAGTACATCTTGCAACCCTGGGTACATACTTAGGAAACGCTGCACCACCAAATTGAGGACATGTGCCAGACATGGATTTTACGGCTGACTGCCTTACCCAACGATGCCAGAACATTCCCTTCCACGTGATGGTAAAGAGATGGAACGGCCTTACGTGAACAGTAGTAGCGACTGGAACCTGCCATTGTGTTACAGCACATTGTGCAAATTCACGGAAGGGGGCAGAATCCACCGGGCTGAAAGGCAGAAGTTTGAGAGCCAACAGCTTTGACAAACTTGCATTCAGATGCTGGGTATGTGGATGGCAGAGAATGTATTTTTTTTTTCCGCTGCAGCAGATGGGGCAGAGAAATTTGCCGGCTACAGTCTACAGCTGGTGGTGTGCTGCTGGCAGATGTGCTGCATGGACCTGGGACACCCTGTGCTATACCCTCATCCCTGTCAGTGGAGGATGCTAAAAGGTAATGACTCGGTATAGCAGGAGCAGACTGAAGTGGGTAAGGAGGAGGAGGAGGGACAGATTTGTGCCCCTTTTGTGTGACTTTTAGGTGTTCTTGCCAACAGGCTGAGTGCTTCGACGTTAAATGCCTTGTTAAGCATGTGGTACCCAAATGGGTTGTGTTTTTGCCACATTTGATGTGCCTGAGACACAGTTTGCAGATAGCAACAGTGCGATCTGCTGCAGATGTGCTGAAAAAGGCCCAGATAGCTGAGCTTTGGGGAGTGGGCCGGGAGGTAACAGCTGCAGAATGTGATGGAATAGGGTGGCTTCTCTATACTCTTTCTTGATGTGGGACTGCTTGGGGTTGTGCCGCCTCACCTTCAGTTTCCTCCTCTGCTCTATCTGGCACACAAGTCATATCAGTGACCTCATCATCATCATCTCCATCTCCTCCATCTTCATCATTACCACTGGAGACAACTTGGCAATACGCTGCGGCTTGGGGAACATGAATGCCAATTTGTCTACCAGTGTTCCTCCCTGTCTCTAGGCTCATGTTCCTGTCATCCTCAACATCAGAACTATATGGCTTTAAACTGGCAGTAATACCTGCAAAACGATATGGCGTTAAACTGGCAGTAATGCACACAGAACTATATGGCGTTAAACTGGCAGTAACGCACACAGAAGTAAATGGCGTTAAACTGGCAGTAACATACAAAATTATATGGCGTTAAACTGGCAGTAACGCACATAAGACTATATGGCATTAAACTGGGAGTAACGCACATAGAACTATATGGCGTTAAACTGGCAGTAACGCACAGAGAAGTAAATGGCGTTAAACTGGCAGTAACGCAATCAAATAGACGGTGTTCAATCGTCACTACACCGACGCTCTCTGAACTGTCCCTACTCTAGCTATACACTAATGTCAAGATTACTGACACGGTCTCACTACTCTACAGTGAAACTATATGAGCTGTCCCTACTCTAGCTGCACACTATGCAAAGCTGAATGATGGTCCTCCTCACTACACTCACACTATCCCTAGACTGACACTAAACTAATATTCTACACTGGCAGTTGAAGCAAAATAGCACAGTATAGCACACTAACTAACTGATAGCACTGAACAGAGCCCTGTTCTATCTCTCTCCACGCCAAAATCACACTGAAAATGGCTGCTATTGAAAGAATACTTTTATACTGTGGGGCGGGAATGAGCCATGATTGGATAAAGTCATGATGACAGTGTCCAATCATGACTCTGACAGTGCTCTGTGCCCTGATTGGCTGAAGCTTTCACTGCTTCAGCCAATCAGGGCTTGGAATGCACTGTTCAGCGCCGCAATGCATTGTGGTCGGTTCGGGGGCCCGAACAAATGGTCGAACGACTCATTTGTTCAGCCTGAGAATAAGAACCGTTCACCCATCCCTATTGCTGACCTGACTTGAGACCTGACTCTGCCTTTTGCCCACTGTCCCGTTGCCTTCTCTACTCGCCTGATACCGACCCTGGCTTAACCCTGACTCTTCTCTGGATCTGATTCTGTACCTCTGCTGCTTGGCCGTTACCGACTTCTGCCTGACTGGCCATCCAAGACCCTGATTCCACCTGTTTACCAGCTTGCTACACCAGGGTGATATGGGGGCAGAAGCTAGATGACAGAGCAGCTACAAGTGGTGTTGATATTTATAGTAAAAGCAAAAAGAAAAGCAGCCCTGCTCTAAGGGTAGTAAGTAGTTAAAAACACTATTTTATTACAAATTGTACACTCACATTTGTGTGATAAGAAATAGGCATAGGTAGGTTCTACTGGGCAACGCAGAGTCACATCACGACACAGCTGGGCTGTTGCGGTGGAGTCCGTAGCTTCCGATGGCTTGGGGTTCCCTCAGACAGCGTGTCAGCAGGTTCCTAGGAAGATGACGTCAGGTGGAGGAGAGCTGGGGGCGTGGCTGTAGCGCGCTCGCGTTCGGAGCATGCGTGCTCCTTCCTCAGGCATGGCTATCAGCCATGATGGTGTGGGTTAAATAGGGAGAGAGGAGGGGAGGGACAGGGGCGGTACACAGGAGTGGCCTGGCAGCGTTGGTATGTGTCTAATGCCGCGTGCACATGAGCGGACTTTACGGTGGACTTTGCCCGGCGGACGGGATTTGGTCGGACAATTAGATCGTGTGCGGGCTCCAGCGGACTTTGTTTTCTCAAAAGTTGGACGGACTTAGATTTGAAACATGTTTCAAATCTATCCGACGGACTCGAGTCCGGTCGAAAAGTCCGCTCGTCTGTATGCTAGTTCGACGGACAAAAAGCCACGCTAGGGCAGCTATTGGCTACTGGCTATCAACTTCCTTGTTTTAGTCCGGTCGTACGTCATCACGTACGAATCCGACGGACTTTGGTGGATTGTGTGTAGGCAAGTCAGTTCATTCGGAAAGTCCGTCATAAAGTCAGTCGAAAAGTCCGCCGGGCAAAGTCTGCCGTAAAGTCCGCTCGTGTGTACGCGGCGTAACACACGTCAGCTGGGACAGTAGTGTGGCTCGTTAGAGCAGGGGAAATGTGAAGAGGGGAGGGGAGGGATTATGGTACTAGAATGAATGATAGTTAGAAAAAGAAAAAAAAAAAAAAACAAGAAAGTGGAAAAAAATTGAAAAAATGGTAAATAGGAAAAAATAAGGGAAAGAATAGAAATAAAAATAAAAATAGAAAATAATAGTAAAAAATAATAAAAAATAAAAAATGAGAATATGAAAGATGAAAAATATAAAAAATAAATAAATGAGAAATATAAAAGGAAAATTGGAAAAAAAAGTGTATATAGAAATATATATTTTATGAATGTATATAAAAGGATTAATTAAAAAATATGGAAAATATATATATAAAAAAAATGTATAAAAAAGTTCACTGAACTTCACTGAGGGAACCCCAAGCCATCGGAAGCTACGGACTCCACCGCAAGCGGCCGAGGCTGGCCGCAGCCCAGCTGTTTCATGATGTGACTCTGCGTTGCCCAGGAGAACCTACCTATGCCTATTTCTTATCACACAAATGTGAGTGTACAATTTGTAATAAAATAGTGTTTTTAACTACTTACTACCCTTAGAGCAGCGCTGCTTTTCTTTTTCCTTTTTCATACCACAGAGTCCCTTCTACTCTGACAAGCCGGCTGCCGCTCATCATAGAAGCCTTAATCATCTTTAACTGTTTCTAACTGTTTATTACCCCCCTGGACATATCCTTTTCCCCCAGGCTACTGCCCCTTATCTACCCACTAGCAGCCCCTGTCAGCGCTCCATTCCCCCTCTCTTATTGATAGTTATAGTGGCAGTGGTGGTTATGGACGCTCTGTCTTGAAAGCCACCACTGGTGGTAATAAATGAAGACTGGCAATGAGGAAAAATGGCTGAAGATCTATTCAAGTAGGGATGGCAGTTTCTTTAATCTGTGACACCAAGAAAGTGACATCTGACAGAGAGTCTAGTCTTATGTAGGCTTTCTATTTTCGTGGATGTTTGAGAGATAACAGATTCAATGTGGACTTCAGCTTTGTTAATCACCTTCAGATAGATTTATGACCATTCTCACCGCTGTGACTCTTCTCTTCTCTCCCTCCCATTCCATAGCCCACTTCTCTACTCCCTAGCTGCCTCCTTTTTCACTTTTATTACTGTGTGTGTGTTTTTTTTTTCAGAGAATCTTATCTTTGCAGATTCGCTAAATCTTCGTTTATTAGTACGGCTTGGACTGAGAAGAAGGCGTAGATTGGCCAAAAAAAATTAATTTAGTGCTGATAAAAAAAAGTATCCTGGATGTTACTCAACTGTGTTATTTCACGGATGTCAGACTCTTATCACTTGCAAGCAAAAGTTTACACTTTTCAAAGATTATTACCCACAATGCTAATTAATTTTCTAATAAAGGGTGCAAAAGGGTGGGAAGAAGGCCAACTATTTACCAACTAAGGCTTTTAATGCCGCTGGTCTAGTTTGCAGATTTAATAATACATGGGCCATCAAGGTGCTATTTCAGGAGCTGTGGGGAAGATACGCCATGGCCATCCTATCCAGTTACCATAAAGGTTTGGCACCTTTCTCAAGAAAATCACACATCATGAGAAGTCATGGGGAGAAGGCTAACTATATGCCAACTAAGACACTTTATACCACTGGTCTAGTTTGTAGACTTAGTAATGGATGGGTCATCAGTTATTATTTCAGGGATAAGCAGATAAGCCATGACCATCCATGATTACCCAACATGCTAATTAGTTTCTATTACCGTGCTGATCAGCTACCTTGCAGGTCACTGAATACAGGAAGTTGACCTCTTGGCACAGGTACACAGAGAACACTTTGCGTCTTCTCAATCGTGATGTCACCACCCACCTCATCCAACCAGAGAACATTTTGCATTCAGTAAGAAAAGCCCAAGTATTCTCTGAATGGATCCTGTGCCAAGTGAGCAACCTCCTGTGTTTATTAAGCAGCAGGGCAGCCCCTTGGCACAGGAATCAGAAGCTAGTGGCAATCGCTGTAGTAGTGGTGGTGCCAACTAAAGTGATTTCCAGCTTCTACAGGGAACACCCAGGTATGGCACATATGTACTTCCATTGGTCCAAGCTGGACCAATTTATAAGGTCCCTTGCACACAGGACCACCATTAGTAATAATATAAGGTCCTCGAGCACGGGGTACCCATTAATAAAGAATAAGGTCCCTTATACATGGGGATAACATTAAGGAAAGTAAAAGGTCCCTTACACGTGGGGCCCCCATTAGTAAAGTATAAGGTCCCTTGCAAATGGGGTCACCATTCGTAAAGTATAAGGTCCCTTGCACAAGGGGCCACAATTGGTAAAGTACAGGGTCCTTTGCACACTGGGCCCCTTTTATTAAAGTATAAGGTTCATTGCACACTGGACCACCATTTGTAAAGTATAAGGTCCCTTGCACATGGAGCCACAATTAGTAAAATATAAGGCTTCTTGCACAAGGGACCACTATTAGTAAAGTATAGGATCCCTTTGCACATGGGGCCTTCATTAGTAAAGTGTAAGGTCAATTGCACATAAGGCCACCAATAGTAAAGTGTAAGGTTCCTTGCACAAGGGGCCACCACTGGTAAAGTATAGGGTCCCTTGCACATTGGGCCACTCCTTGCAACCTGGACCACCATTAGTAAATATAAGGCTCCTTGTACAAGGGGCCACCATAAGTAAAGTATAAGGTCCCGTTCACACTGGGTCATTATTAGTAAAGTGTAAGGTCCTTTGCACATGGTGTCTCCATTAGTAAAGTATAAGGTCCCTTGCACATAGGGCCATCATTCCTAAAGTATAAAGTCCCTTATACACTGGGCCACCTTTAGTAAAGTATAAGGTCCCTTACACACAACACCATTATTAGTAAAATATAAGGTTCCTTGCACACCGGACCACCATTAGTAAAAGATAAGGCTCCTTGTACAGGGGGCCACCATTAGTAAAGTATAAGATCCCGTTCACACTGGGTCATTACTAGTAAAGTGTAAGGTCCTTTGCACATGGTGTCTCCATTAGTAAAGTATAAGTTCCCTTGCACATAGGGCCATCATTCGTAAAGTATAAGGTCCCTTATACACCGGGCCACCTTTAGTAAAGTATAAGGTCCCTTACACACAACACCATTATTGGTAAAGTATAAGGTCCCTTGCACACAGAGCCACCATTAGTAAAGTATAAGGTTCCTTGCACACCGGACCACCATTGGTAAAGTTTAAGGTCCCTTGCACATGGGGCCACGATTAGTTAAATCTAAGGCTCCTTGCATAAGGGGCAACCATTGGTAAAGTATAGGGTCCCTTGCACACAGGGTCACTTTTATTAAAGTATAAGGTTCCTTGCACACTACTGGACCACCATCGGTAAAGTATAAGGTCTTTTGCACAAGGGGCCACCATCCAGCTGCAGTGGGTCCCTCCTGGTGTTTGTACAAAAAAAGCCTTACCTGGAATTCTCCTTTAAATTCCAAACAACACATCATCCAATGAGTGTTTTCATCTACATTAAAATATGAGATTTTTTAAATTGTTTTTGTATTGACAAGTCTAATGTTTTATGTCCTAGAATTCAGATATTCTTTTATTGTGTATTTGCATTAGTTAAAGCCGCACGCTGTTTGTTTTCCTTCCTTACTGAAGCGTACAATGTATCTCTTTCAGCATGAATTGTGTTGTCACAACACATGAATTACCAAAATTTAATTTGGCTCGTTTTAGCAAACACACCGCTTGCGGTTGCGAGAACAAGGAGTAATTTATTCATTTTATATTTTAATAGTCCAAAAAAAAAGGTAGAACAGAGCATTACATATGAATATATAGAGAGGTTCTAATCAAATCAAATTGGAGCCCCATGAATTGTAGCTACACCTATGGAGCCCTAGGAAGCCCCTTGATTTGTAGTTACACCTATGGAGCCCCATGAATTGTAGTTACACCTATGGAGCCCCATGAATTGTAGTTACACCTATGGAGCCCCATGAATTGTAGTTACACCTATGGAGCCCCATGAATTGTAGTTACACCTATGGAGCCCCATGAATTTGTAGTTATACCTATGGAGCCCCTTGAACTTTAGTTACTCGTATGGAGCCCCATGATTTGTGGTTACAGCTATGGCGCTCCATGAAATTGTAGTTACCCCTATAGAGCCCCATGAACTGTAGTTACACCTATGGAGCCCCATGAATTGTACTTACACCTATGGAGCCCCATGAATTGTAGGTACACCTATAGAGCCCCGTAATCTGTAGTTACACCCATGGAGCCCATGAATTGTAGTTACACTTATGGAGCCCCATGAACTGTAGTTACACCTATGGAGCCCCATGAATTGTAGTTACACCTATGGAGCCCCATGAATTGTAGTTACACCTGTGGAGCCCCATGAAATTGTAGCTACACCTATGGATCCCCATGAATTGTAGTTACAAACCTATGGAGCCCCATGAATTGTAGTTACACCTGTGGAGCCCTATGATTTGTAGTTACACCTTTGGAGCCCCATGATGGGTAGTTGCACTTGTGGAGCCCCATGAATTGTAGTTACACGTATGGAGCCCCGTGAATTATAGTTACATCTATGGAGCCCCATGAATTGTAGTTACACCTATGGAGCCCCATGATTTGTAGTTACACCTTTGGAGCCCATGAATTGTAGTTATACCTAGGGAGCCCCATTATTTGTAGTTACACCTATGGAGCCCCATGAATTGTAGTTACACCTATGGAGCCTCATGATTTGTGGTTACACCTATGGAGCCCCATGAACTGTAGTTACATCTATGGAGCCCCTTTAATTGAAATTACACCTATGGAGCCCCTTGAACTTTAGTTACTCCTATGGAGCCCCATGATTTGTGGTTACAGCTTTGGCACCCCATGAACTGTAGTTACACCTATGGAGCCCCATGAACTGTAGATACACCTATGGCGCTCCATGAAATTGTAGTTACACCTATGGAGCCCCATAAATTGTAGCTACACCTATGGAGCCCCATGAATTGTAGTTACACCTATGGAGCACCATGAATTGTAGTTACACCTATGGAGCCCCTTGAACTTTAGTTACTCCTATGAAGCCCCATGATTTGTGGTTACAGCTATGGCGCCCCATGAACTGTAGTTACACCTATGGAGCCCCATGAACTGTAGATACACCTATGGCGCTCCATGATATTGTAGTTACACCTATGGAGCACCATTAATTGTAGTTACACCTATGAAGCCCCATGAATTGTAGTTACACCTATGGAGCACATGAATTGTAGTTATACCTAGGGAGCCCCATTATTTGTAGTTACACTTTTGGAGCCCCATGAACTGTAGTTACACCTATGGAGCCCCATGAATTGTAGTTACACCTATAGAGCCCATGAATTGTAGTTACACCTATGGAGCCCCATGATTTGTAGTTACACCTATGGAGCCCCATGTTTTGTAGTTACACCTATAGCGCCTCATTAACTGTAGTTACACCTTTGGAGCCCCATGAATTGTAGTTACGCCCCTGATATGTACTGTACATAAACTAACGCAGCCCAGTGGTGAAATAGTTCATTTTATGCCAGACTAAAGACGAAGAAAAAAAAAATCATGTTTTTCTTGCAGAAAGAACTTAGAGCAATAAAGTCGACAGCAAGTTGTTCTGGAACCCGGTGTTCTGACTCTCCAGGCCATAAACGTATCTTAGCAGGTAACAAGCAGTGATGCTCGGTGTGCCCATTTGGATAAGGAGAAGACATAAATATAAATGCTCACCATTTCTTTATGCCCAGAGAGTTCATTTTGAGAGGTCATTGAGGGATAATGTTTAATTTAAATTTTTGAATAAATTTTATCCTTACGGAATCCATGTCTTAGAACAGAGAATATAAAAGAGATAGAATATCAATGAACCAAACACCTATCAGACGTGAATATGGAATATCTTTGTTGTAGTTGATTTTAGGAATGTAAATAAATATCTAGATACTCGTTGGTTGTACCCCATTGATATTTTTATGCATGGGAATGTAATGATATTATGTGAACCATGAAAGCCATAACATTGTTATACCATCAGCATTCATTGAGTTCTTTATCAGGGACGCCTTTACATTTCTTATTCATTCCATGCATCCCTAGTCAATTCCGTAGCTGGAAGCAGGCTACCAAGAAATGGAGTAGCATCGTAAAAAAAAGACTGTTCATTCTATTCCTTGGGCTTAAAGAAGAATTATAGGCAAAACTTTTTTAATTGTTTATTCTATTTATTCTGTGTCCCATTGGGGAGAATTCTCTTCACTTCCTGTCTCATAGCCAAAACAGGAAGTGAGAGGAAATCCCTGCAAATCAACTCGGAGCTCCAGGCTCCCCCCCCACACATATCCTGTAGCTGCTGACTTTTAGTATAAAAGCACCCCAAGACCACGTCATCTGTGACGAAACGCATAGGTGGAGCGACGTTTGCGCAAGTCCCGATACACGGGCTGCTACTTTTAGCCGGCCGGCTTTATTTTATGCTATACAACACATTCTTTGATATAAGTGCAACCTACTTTTAAAGCAATAAACACTGAAGAATTTTACATTATGGAGGCCTTATCTCTTTTTGGGGCTCACACGTAATCAAATCCACTTTCGGGCGATGGAAACTTGACAGCGTGATCCCTCTGGATGATCAAAGGTCCTGGCTGGGTATATAGCTGGTTATATAGCCACAAGCGTGAAAGACCTCCCGTAACAGGAGGTCATGAGGAGATGGTAAGTGACCATTCTATGGGGTGGAGGCTTTTCTTGAAAATTCACAAATATTTTGGTGAAAGTGTAAAGCACTAAGGGATTTATTGGACTTCATGTCACTTTGTAGACTTTTTTCTTTCTTCTTTCTTAATGTGCTTATGAACACAGATTAATTAATATTATACAACCGTTCAATTCAATTTAGCGAGGGGACGCAGACAAACTTGAGACATCTACCCCCACAGGTTGCTCCAGCCCGCCACCCCACACACCCCCCGGCTCGCTTGTTGAATTAATCAACACTTACTCCATCCAGGTAGCGGCTGCGGCTTCCCCCTCCGTCTCCTCCATTTCCCGGTGGTCGCTGTTTCTCCTCCCGGACACTTGGGTCTTCAGGCTCCTGTCCAATGGGGTCTTAAGACTCTTGGCCAATCGGGTCTCAGGACTCGCTTCCTGATTGGCCATGAGGAGAAATAGGAAGACATTAGCAAATATTATTTTGCTAATGTCACACAACTGGGTGGGCTCAGGGCGCTGTGCCCTGTGACCCAAGCCCTCCCTTTTATGAAGCCAATTAGAGCCTCAGGCCCTAATCATGTGCTTAAAAAAATAAAATAAACCCTATTGAAATCCATGCGTCCGGCGCCCTGCAAGTAGATTAGGTGGCAGACGCATGGATCGGCCCGTCACTGAGTATAAGGACGCTTACCTGCCCCTGGATCCAGTGATGTCCTCACCCGAGCCGATTCTTCAATCTGAAGTAAGGGAAACAGGAAGTGAAGCCTTGTGGCTTCACAGCCGGTTTGCTGTTGCGCCTTGTGAATGGTCCTGTACTCTTCTGGGACCTGTGATGTGTTGCAGAAGACTGCAGGGAAGGAGGGGGGCCAAACTATCGGCCTAGCTTTCCTTCGGGAACCATGCCTTGGGTGCAGATACCTTTTATGAGGAATTGGACACCGGCCCATTCCTGGGCTATCCCTGCTTTGCTTTTCCTAGATATGGACACAAGAGCACACTGTCCTCTGGTATTTGGATGGATACTGCTACAAGTTTTTAATTCTTTGGCTGCTACTATTTGTACACCAAAAAAGGAAAATTTCCCCACATTGGGGTTTTTAGGCAGCACAATAACAGATATAGTCAATGTTGTATGAAAAAATATAACAATTTTATTGGATAATATACCATCAGAGTTAAAAACAATGAGCTCCAGTGGGAATTATTTTAAAAGAATTATTGGCTGAACATACATAAGCAGACATTTGTTCATAACAATACTTTATATCATGAACATTAAATCTAACGCGTTTCAACCCCTATGCTTGGGGTCTTCTTCAGAGGATCAGTCTGCTGGGGAGAACACGAAAATAGAATTGATATACATATATAAGTTCCATTCGTATAAATATAATATAAACTACATTGATTATGTGATACATCAATACAGTATAGTTACCAAGTAAATGTATGTCCAACGGAAAACACAGATTCCCACATGGAGATCCCTTTAAAAGATATATTGCTTTGCCCTCTTCCCCAAGGGAGGATTCCAATCTCCTCTACCGCCGTCACAACCCAGACCAGGATGGTGAGAAGCAACGTGGCTTACGAGAGGTCACACTTTTGAGCACCGCCCGCCAGAGCAGACGACCGGCCGAAAAGCACCAAAACACCTGAGATGAAAATTTGCAAGGAAAAATGAGTAAAAGCCCATAATAAGGTAGTCAGATTTGATCTGTGGGCTAAAAAAGCCACTGAGGGATCAAGGGCATTGTAAATGTAATATATATGGCTCAAGCCAAAAGGGTTCAGAACCATATTTATCTGGTGTATGTTTAAAGAGAAATACCATATAAGGTACAAAACTGCAAGGATATTGATAAGTATTCTATCTGTGCTAAAAGAGAAATGGTAGTGACGGAGTGAAAGGAAAGTAAGAGAGAAGGGGTGGAAGAGTGAGATGAAGCATGCAATCTGGATGTGATAGAATGTAATAAAGCATGATTGGTGCAAACAAGTGTAAGTGAGTGGAGAGGGGGGGAAGGGGATAGGGGGAGGGGGGGAGGGGACCGTTGGGGAGTGGTAGTGTGGAAAAACAAAATTATTACCTCAAAGGGTGCTAAATAGCGCATGTGGATGCATCAAGTTGTCCCATATGACTAGACTGTTGCTTGTTAGCCAACCCGGGATCGGTCACAAGCTGTATAAGACTCAGGGGGTGGTATCCAAAACCTGAGTCAACCAGTCTAAGAATAAACAAAGTATATAATTGTAAGGAATATGACCACATATATTGTCAGTGGTCAAAAAATAATAACAATAATAGGGGTCGGTAAACCCCGACTATATGGGGCAATACGATGCTATAACAACACATGGCTATGGAAGTGTACTTACTATGTGGTAGCCGAAAGTGACAGCAGGAGTGGTAACAGGCAGCAGGGTGTGTTTGCAGTTCACCAGATAAGAAGAGATTGAGAACATACATCAAGTATCGGTTTTTATACCTATGATTAAGGGGGTGTGTATACCTTGCATCTATCCATCCAGGTGTGCGCAATCCGCCAATAATCCCATGGCGGGCGGCAAGGCGGCCATCATGGCAGCCAAGTGTGGTCTCCCCGGCGTTCCAGAAGAGCAACGCTCCGAAGTCTCGTCATCCTCACCGAAATCTCGCGATGTCTATGACGTCACGTCGCTCGCGCAGGGCCCCGCGCATGCGCAGTGACGGAAGGCATCCGAGGATGTTCCGGAATGCCGCCGGCAAGGAGGGAAAGATCCCCAACGCGGCGCTCGGTGGCCAACCAAGCGTCCAATGGGGAAACATGGGGGGGGGGGGAGCCGCCTAACACGGGCAGGCCCGTCCACCCCCCCCTTGCCGGGAAGGCACGTCACAGATCACTCTCGCTCTGGAGATGATAGCGGAGAGAGTGCCAGAGCTCCCCCAGTGGGGGGAAAAGAAAATTTAAAAGGGGAAACACAAATACAAATTGTGAGAATGACATTTCTTCACAGTTCAAGGTTAACACCATTGTTGCATATCTTATATATATATAACCATATAAGGAGCTTCAGGGAAGAATAGGAGAAACTCAGTCATATGCATAGATAACTTCACACCATCAAATTTAAGAATAAAGAAAAACAGTAAAATCGATGGAATATGGTAGAAAGTGCAATGGGATCAGCACAGGGGAAAAGGGGGAGGGGTTGGAAAAGAGAGGGGAACAGGACATGGTCAATAGTACTAATTGTTTTTATTACTTTGGATTGTATTGTATTATAACCAATCCAAAGAGGAACATGACTATTGTGTTTTGCCAGAGACAAAGCCTTTTAAAAATGGAGCAAACAAAATGGCCTCGTTCAATCCTGGGAACAAGGTGGAATTTAATTTAAATATCCACCTCTGCTCCTGCTGCAGTAGGATTTTGTTCCAGTCGCCGCTGGTATATGAATTTGATCGAGCGCGACGAAGGATACTTTGGGCATCCTGTAGTTGTGGATTTCCATCACATGTCGCCCAAGTGGCACATATGGGTTACCGATTTGCATATGGTAAATGTGTTTAGATATGCGCTGGTGAAACTCTTGTTTGGTCTTTCCGACGTAGTGTGCTCCACATTCGCAGGACATAAGGTACACTACGCCACGTGTTTGACAGTTGGTAAAATGTGACGGTTTAAAGGTTGTCCCATTTGGGAGGATAAAGGTCTTTTCACGTCTTATATACGGGCAGCAAGAGCAGTGTCCGCAAGGGAAAGATCCCAGGATAGAACAATGCCTACGTCTTTTTTGTGCAGTTTTGAACTCACTCTGAACTAATTTATCCCTTAGTGAGGTTGCTCGTCTATAGGTTATTGAGGGGGTATCTGCAATGAACCTACTAACTTTTGGGTCATCTCGGAGTATGGGCCAGTGCTTACGGATAATGTTTCTGATCTCGTTATGTTGTTTGGAGAAGCGCAGGATCACCCTGGTGGGATCCATACCAGGGTCGCCCCTGGCCCTTTCCCCAAACAATAACGTATGTCTGGATTGTGCAGCTGCGCGATTGTACGCATTGCGTAGACTTGAGCGGCTGTAACCCCGTGCTAGTAATCTGGTTTGTAGTTTCTGTGCTTCCTGTTTAAAGAGGACCTCATCAGAACAGTTCCTGCGTAAACGCAGGTACTGTCCATATGAAGTAGATCTCTTCAAACCTGTAGGATGAAAGCTATCCGCATGGAGGATGGTATTTCCTGCGGTGCTTTTCCGAAATAGGGTGCTAGAGATGAGATCCTCAGAAGTACGTCTCAACTGCACATCCAGGAAGTTTATTTGATCACGATCATAAGTCATAGTGAACTTAAGATTGCGTTCATTATGATTGATGTGGTCAAAGAACTTCAATAGTGATTCTTCGGGTCCCTCCCAAACCAGGAGGACATCATCGATGTATCGTCGCCACATACGTATGCAGCTCACGTATGTGGCGAGGCCGTCATCCTCTCTGAGCGCCCTCTCCCACTCCCCCAGGTACAGGTTGGCGTAGGCCGGGGCACAACAAGTGCCCATAGCCCCGCCCTGCACCTGGAGGTAGTGGGAGTTGTCAAAAAGGAAGAAGTTGTGATTCAAGATATATTCAAGGCCATTGATGATGAACTCACTCAGAGCTCCATCATATCTGTTGGTTCTTAGAAGGAGTGCCCGTACAGCCTCGATCCCCTTGTTGTGGGGGATCGAGCTGTACAGGGCTTCAACATCAATGACCACAAAAAATGAATTGGGTGGAAGGGATACTTCCTGAATCAATTGGAGTAGGTGCATTGTATCCTTGAGGAACGAGGGCATACTCGTGACAAATGGTTGTAAGAATGAGTCAATCACTTTACTCAAGTTTTTTGAGATTCCTCCATTCCCGGAGACAATTGGTCGTCCAGGAGGTTTGGTTTGGTTCTTATGGATTTTGGGCAAGCTGTAAAAAGTAGCCATACGTGGGTGCTTGGTTCGAATGAATTCATACTGGTCTCTAGTGATAACTTCCTTGTCCAGAGCGGACTGTATTAGATCATAAAATTTGGTATAAGACCTTTGTATGAATTTACTCGGAATGGTTTTATACCATTCATCATTATCCAAGATGTCTTGGCACATCTGTACGTAGTCCTGATTGTCCATCAGGACTACGTTACCTCCTTTGTCAGAAGGTTTTATTGTAATTTCTACATTGTTACACGCCAACCTGTACTTGGGGGAGTGGGAGAGGGCGCTCAGAGAGGATGAGGGCCTCGCCACATACGTGAGCTGCATACGTATGTGGCGACGATACATCGATGATGTCCTCCTGGTTTGGGAGGGACCCGAAGAATCACTATTGAAGTTCTTTGACCACATCAATCATAATGAACGCAATCTTAAGTTCACTATGACTTATGATCGTGATCAAATAAACTTCCTGGATGTGCAGTTGAGACGTACTTCTGAGGATCTCATCTCTAGCACCCTATTTCGGAAAAGCACCGCAGGAAATACCATCCTCCATGCGGATAGCTTTCATCCTACAGGTTTGAAGAGATCTACTTCATATGGACAGTACCTGCGTTTACGCAGGAACTGTTCTGATGAGGTCCTCTTTAAACAGGAAGCACAGAAAATACAAACCAGATTACTAGCACGGGGTTACAGCCGCTCAAGTCTACGCAATGCGTACAATCGCGCAGCTGCACAATCCAGACATACGTTATTGTTTGGGGAAAGGGCCAGGGGCGACCCTGGTATGGATCCCACCAGGGTGATCCTGCGCTTCTCCAAACAACATAACGAGATCAGAAACATTATCCGTAAGCACTGGCCCATACTCCGAGATGACCCAAAAGTTAGTAGGTTCATTGCAGATACCCCCTCAATAACCTATAGACGAGCAACCTCACTAAGGGATAAATTAGTTCAGAGTGAGTTCAAAACTGCACAAAAAAGACGTAGGCATTGTTCTATCCTGGGATCTTTCCCTTGCGGACACTGCTCTTGCTGCCCGTATATAAGACGTGAAAAGACCTTTATCCTCCCAAATGGGACAACCTTTAAACCGTCACATTTTACCAACTGTCAGACACGTGGCGTAGTGTACCTTATGTCCTGCGAATGTGGAGCACACTACGTCGGAAAGACCAAACAAGAGTTTCACCAGCGCATATCTAAACACATTTACCATATGCAAATCGGTAACCCATATGTGCCACTTGGGCGACATGTGATGGAAATCCACAACTACAGGATGCCCAAAGTATCCTTCGTCGCGCTCGATCAAATTCATATACCAGCGGCGACTGGAACAAAATCCTACTGCAGCAGGAGCAGAGGTGGATATTTAAATTAAATTCCACCTTGTTCCCAGGATTGAACGAGGCCATTTTGTTTGCTCCATTTTTAAAAGGCTTTGTCTCTGGCAAAACACAATAGTCATGTTCCTCTTTGGATTGGTTATAATACAATACAATCCAAAGTAATAAAAACAATTAGTACTATTGACCATGTCCTGTTCCCCTCTCTTTTCCAACCCCTCCCCCTTTTCCCCTGTGCTGATCCCATTGCACTTTCTACCATATTCCATCGATTTTACTGTTTTTCTTTATTCTTAAATTTGATGGTGTGAAGTTATCTATGCATATGACTGAGTTTCTCCTATTCTTCACTGAAGCTCCTTATATGGTTATATATATATAAGATATGCAACAATGGTGTTAACCTTGAACTGTGAAGAAATGTCATTCTCACAATTTGTATTTGTGTTTCCCCTTTTGAATTTGCTTTTCCCCCCACTGGGGGAGCTCTGGCACTCTCTCCGCTATCATCTCCAGAGCGGGAGTGATCTGTGACGTGCCTTCCCGGCAAGGGGGGGGGGGGGGACGGGCCTGCCCGTGTTAGGCGGCTCCTCCCCCCCATGTTTCCCCATTGGACGCTTGGTTGGCCACCGAGCGCCGCGTTGGGGATCTTTCCCTCCTTGCCGGCGGCATTCCGGAACATCCTCGGATGCCTTCCGTCACTGCGCATGCGCGGGGCCCCGTGCGAGCGACGTGACGTCATAGACATCGCGAGATTTCGGCAAGGATGACGAGATTTCGGAGCGTCGCTCTTCCGGAACGCCGGGGAGACCACACTTGGCTGCCATGATGGCCGCCTTGCCGCCTGCCATGGGATTATCGGCGGATTGCGCACACCTGGATGGATAGATGCAAGGTATACACACCCCCTTAATCATAGGTATAAAAACCGATACTTGATGTATGTTCTCAATCTCTTCTTATCTGGTGAACTGCAAACACACCCTGCTGCCTGTTACCACTCCTGCTGTCACTTTCGGCTACCACATAGTAAGTACACTTCCATAGCCATGTGTTGTTATAGCATCGTATTGCCCCATATAGTCGGGGTTTACCGACCCCTATTATTGTTATTATTTTTTGACCACTGACAATATATGTGGTCATATTCCTTACAATTATATACTTTGTTTATTCTTAGACTGGTTGACTCAGGTTTTGGATACCCCCCCCTGAGTCTTATACAGCTTGTGACCAATCCCGGGTTGGCTAACAAGCAACAGTCTAGTCATATGGGACAACTTGATGCATCCACATGCGCTATTTAGCACCCTTTGAGGTAATAATTTTGTTTTTCCACACTACCACTCCCCAACGGTCCCCTCCCCCCCTCCCCCTATCCCCTTCCCCCCCTCTCCACTCACTTGCACTTGTTTGCACCAATCATGCTTTATTACATTCTATCACATCCAGATTGCATGCTTCATCTCACTCTTTCACCCCTTCTCTCTTACTTTCCTTTCACTCCGTCACTACCATTTCTCTTTTAGCACAGATAGAATACTTATCAATATCCTTGCAGTTTTGTACCTTATATGGTATTTCTCTTTAAACATACACCAGATAAATATGGTTCTGAACCCTTTTGGCTTGAGCCATATATATTACATTTACAATGCCCTTGATCCCTCAGTGGCTTTTTTAGCCCACAGATCAAATCTGACTACCTTATTATGGGCTTTTACTCATTTTTCCTTGCAAATTTTCATCTCAGGTGTTTTGGTGCTTTTCGGCCGGTCGTCTGCTCTGGCGGGCGGTGCTCAAAAGTGTGACCTCTCGTAAGCCACGTTGCTTCTCACCATCCTGGTCTGGGTTGTGACGGCGGTAGAGGAGATTGGAATCCTCCCTTGGGGAAGAGGGCAAAGCAATATATCTTTTAAAGGGATCTCCATGTGGGAATCTGTGTTTTCCGTTGGACATACATTTACTTGGTAACTATACTGTATTGATGTATCACATAATCAATGTAGTTTATATTATATTTATACGAATGGAACTTATATATGTATATCAATTCTATTTTCGTGTTCTCCCCAGCAGACTGATCCTCTGAAGAAGACCCCAAGCATAGGGGTTGAAACGCGTTAGATTTAATGTTCATGATATAAAGTATTGTTATGAACAAATGTCTGCTTATGTATGTTCAGCCAATAATTCTTTTAAAATAATTCCCACTGGAGCTCATTGTTTTTAACTCTGATGGTATATTATCCAATAAAATTGTTATATTTTTTCATACAACATTGACTATATCTGTTATTGTGCTGCCTAAAAATGTGGGGAAATTTTCCTTTTTTGTTCCAATTTTTAAGGGGTGAGCAGCAATTTTCTTTTCTTCTCTCTAGTGTCCCCTCCATTTTTTGAACTATTTGTACACCGAACAGTATAAGTGTCCCCTTGTAGGCGACTGCTACTGGACAGACTTTTGTTGGACCATATTTTATTTTGTCATGAATTGACAGTGTACAGTACTGTTCATGTATACTATTGTTTAATGTATATGTCTCATGATATCAGCCTTATACTCTTTTAATCATCATTCTAAATAAAATTTGCATTAAGATATTTTAATCAAAGATTTTTGTATTATGATATTCATAGGCCCTAAAGGTCCCGTAGTGGGGAACCTTTCTCCTTTTATCTGAGCCGGGAGTGGAAGTGGGTATCCTTTAAAACCAGGTACCTGCTCCCCCCAAAAAATGCCAGTGGCATTGGAGGAGGGGGTGCAAACAAGCAGATCTTCCCCTTCTGGGTGGAGCTCCGCTTTAAAGGATTCCCTTGGGGACCTCCAGGTCACCAGAACTAGTGTCCCCGCTGGAAAATTTACTTTTCTGGGGATGACTCAAAATGTGAGATTTTCTTTTACTTTTACTTTCAATGATAATGGTAAACAGGACAAATATAGAGGGAGAATCTCCCTAACGAGGGCACAGACAGCAAAAACGTTTTGTGTTTAGGTATAGTTTACCCGGTTCCCGACCGGCGCACGGCGATGTACGTCGACAGAATGGCACAGCTGGGCAAATGGGCGTACCTGTACGTCCATTTGAATTCCCCGCCATGCCATTGCGCGTGCGCCGGCCAGGAGCTCCGTGTGTCGGGTCGCGGGTCCCGCGGACTCAATCGCCGCGGGGATACCCGCGATCGCCTCACGGAGAGGACGAACGGGGAAATGCTGATGTAAACAGCATCTCCCCGTTCTGCCTAGTGACAAGTGTCACTGATCACTGCTCCCTGTCATCAGGAGCAGTGATCAGTCTATTGACACACACAGCCCAACCCCCCTACAGTTAGAAAACACTCCCCTAGTACTGATTAACCCCTCCCCACCCCCTAGTGGTTAACCCCTTCACTGCCAGTGTCATTTACACAGTAATGAGTGCATTTTTTAATCGCACGGATCGCTGTATAAATGACAATGGTCCCAAAAATGTGTCAAAAATGTCCGTCATGTCCGCCATAACGTCGCAGTCACAATATAAATCGCTGATCACCGCCATTACTAGTAAAAAAAAATTATTAATAAAAATGCCATAAAACTATCCCCTATTTAGTAAACGCTATAACTTTTGCGCAAACCAATCAATAAACGCTTATTGCGATTTTTTTTTTACCAAAAATATGTAGAAGAATACGTATCGGCCTAAACTGAGGGAAAAAAATGTTATTTTATATATTTTTGGGGAATATTTATTATAGCAAAATGTAAAAAATAATGCGTTTTTTTCAAAATTGTCGCTCTTATTTTGTTTATAGCGCAAAAAATAAAAATCGCAGAGGTGATTAAATACAAAAGGACATCAATTTTGTTTGGGAGCCACATCGCACGACCGCGCAATTGTCAGTTAAAACGACGCAGTACTGAATCGCAAAAAACACTCTGGTCAGGAAGGGGGTAAATTCTTCCGGGGCTGAAGCGGTTAAGAACAAGACATCACCTCCTGCCTATAGAGGGGGATTGCTTTTCTGTTGATGATTGACCAATACACTGACAGCTTTATGACCGGCTCACTCAGTTCCAAAAAGCTGAATCTGACTTGGACTACATTGAACAAAAGCTTGAGTTTGAAATATGGAAGAGCCTACCAGATGAGTCTGCAGCTCAGCTTTTTTGCACATACTTCGACCTCCAGACGGCTCCCCTATTGGGTGGAGGTTGTTTTCATGCATTGGAGAACCATAAGAATTCAGGATCCTCGTTTGGACTATCACTGCTGAGGAGTGGATTTATCCTGTTTGGAGTGACCTTTCTCCTACCAAACCTAAACCGGCCCACATAAGCCTGATTGACCCACTACCGCTGGTAAGTGGGTCCACCGTATCCGGTAAGAGTACCCATCTATACTTCTTTGACAGAGAATAAATGGGGACATATCTACAGCTTTACTGACAGTTTTATATTGTCTTCACCATTCTTATTCAATTGAATATTCACTATTATGTATTAGACGGACACTTCTTTTTGAACTTTCACTATTCTTTTAGTTCACAACAGCAAACATTGGATTTTTTTTTATTACCATATTGGTTTATATGCTATGCACATATATTATTCAGTTCATTACTGTTATACTATTTCTTAGCGCTACACTGTATTTCTTTGTTCCGTAGCTAACATCCACTGAATTTAAAAACCCCTTTGGAGGTCTTCCTTATCAACCGGTGACATCATTGGTTTTTAGGACATCGGTGTCTAGAAGGTTGTAATGGTGTACAATATAAACATGTGGCTTTGTGTAACTAAAAGGCAGGCTTGGGCCACCCACTGGCTTGTATATAATTTTTTTGGCAATTTTTAGGCATTTTTCTAAGGCACCCCTGAAGAAACTGGAAGGCACCAGAGGATGCCTGGGCACCCTGGTTGAAAAGGGCTGGAATAGAGGACCAGCCGCCCAGCCAGATACCAGCGGCAGACTTTCAGACTCATCTGTGCTAACATCAAAGGCTTAGCGACCCTGCTGATCTTCTCCACCTGAGCATTTGCAGTGCTCTCCATGGTTTGGGGACCTAGACAAGTGCTTGGTTCCTAATCATTGATACACACTTCTTCATCTCGCTGTGGGTCCAAGGCCTGCTCAGCCCTACAACACTGAAGGCCTTATTCTGATTGGGATTAGTGAGAGGGCAGCTGCCCGGCCTTTACTTTGTTCTGTTTTATAAAGACACTGCTAGCAGACACCTATACATCCAGCTCAGCTAAGAAGACTTTGCTCCTTTAACCCTTTTGTCTGCAGATCTGATTTTGTCCTCCTCTCTTTTAGCTCAAGTATAAAGGGCCCCAACTTGCTAGCAGAAGAACTCAGTCTCAACTTCGAATTGACTCTCTCTATTTCTAACATTCTAAAATATCCACCGGTTCCCTCTCTAGTCATACAAAACACTCACCAGTTTTCCTATTACTGGACCAGTGGCTGCGAGGAGTTCAACTGCTCCCTTCAGGCCTTTCCTACAGTCAGTGTTGCAGCCTCAGTAGATGCCACTGTCACTTAGTGGCTTATTGCAATCTGTTGATTCTACCTATTCATGGTTTTCTAGGTCAATGTTTCTCAACTCCAGTCCTCAAGTACCCCCAACAGGTTATGTTTTTCAGGCTTTCCATTATAATATTTTTCACAGGTGATTTGATCAGTTGCACTGCCTTAGTAATTACCACAGCTGTTTCAGGGAGAAATCCTGAAAACATGACCTGTTGGGGGTACTTGAGGACTGGAGTTGGGAAACATTGTCCTAGGTTAATCCAATTAATACTGTTTTAAAAACTGCTGCCTGTATGTTGCTGCATGTAGATTGCGTTCTTCCGAGTATTGCTTTAATCATTTAAAATGGTCAATAAAATCCTAATTATTGGAAATGGAATCAGGACCAGAATCTGAACCCACAACCTCTGCTCTGTCCAGTTTTTACCTTTCTTTCTGTGCCGCCTAAGATGATGGACAGCTCCCTTTCTCATATATTAGACTTTCTTGCATTGTCTCTTATTTCGGGAGAACGTTGAACTCTTTTGCTCCTCCCATGAGCTTCCTAATTTAAGGCCTGTTTCTGCACTTCCTGTTTGCCAGATTATTGTGCTCTCTCCAGCCGATATCTTGCTTCTTTGCCTACCTGTAGCTGTTCTTATTTCCGTTACCACTCACTACCAGCCTTTGGCATCCACTCTTTTAACATTTTAAGTATAAAGGGCCCCAACTTGCTAGCAGAGGAACTCAATCTCAACTTCAAATTGACTCTCTATAGTTCTAACATTCATAAATATCCAATTCTCCAGGGGGTATTCCCTCTATAGTCATACAGAACACTCACCAGTTTACCTATTACTGCGCCAGTGGCTGTGAAGTTTTCAACTGCTCCCTTCAGATCTCTCCTACAGCCAGTGTTGCAGCCTCGATTGATGCCACTGTCACTTAGTGGCTTATTGTAATCTGTTGATTCTACCTATTCATGGTTATCTAGGTTAAGCCAATTAATATTGTTTCAGTAACTGCTGCATGTATGTTGCTGCATGTAGATTGTGTTATTTTTTAGTGTTGCTTGAATTATTTAAAGCAGTCAATACAGTCCTAATTTGTGGAATTGGTGTCAGGACCGAATCTAAACCCACAACCTCTGCTGTGTCCAGCTCTTCTTGCTGAGCCACCTGAGATGCTGGACAGCTCCCTGTCTGATCTATTGGACTTTCATTGCTTTGTCTCTTGTTTCAGGTGAACGTTGAACTCTTTGCTCCTCCCATGAAATTCCTGATTTAAGCCATGTTTCTGCACTACCTGTTTTCCAGATGATTGTGCTCTCTCCAGCCGATATCTTTCTCCTTCGCGTACCTGCAGCTTTTCTTATTTCTGCTATCACTTGTTACCAATCTTTGGCTTGTTCCTTAACTATGCTTCTGCTTGATCTAAACATGCAAGGCTAGCAGACATCTATACAACCAGCTCAGCTAAAAAGACTTTGCTCTTTTACCCCTTCTGCCTGCAGACCTGACTTTGTCATCAATTCTTTTACTCAAGTTTAAAGGCCCCAACTTGCTAGCAGAAGAACTCGAATTGACTCTCTCTAATTAATACTGTTTCAATAACTGCTGCCTGTATGTTGCTGCATGTTGATTGTGTTCTACTGAGTATTGCTTGAATCATTTAAAATGCTCGATACAATCCTAGTTTTTGGAATTAAGCTTACATTGTGCTGAGTATTGTTAGTAACTAGAGATGGGTGAACTATTCGGGCTGAGCATCGGTTCGGCCCCTAACAGCACCCAATTTTCCGGGCACTCGGTGGGATGTCCGCTCGCCGAGCGCACAGTAAATAGCTGCATGTTGTTTAGGAGCGAGTCGGGAAGCGGGCCACCACGTCTTCAACAATGGATGAGTCGTCACTGGCAACTAGTTTGGTGCACACGGTCTGCTTAGTCATGTCTAAACCTAGAGTTTCAGAGGTGTTGAGGGGCTTACAAAGTCAGGGCATCTCCAAGGGACAAGCATCACTCAGTGGACCCTGGGGGGGGTTGTGCTACAATTCAAACATAGAAGTCAACATAAAATAGGACTTTACATTCGACTTGTTTAATTGTCTAATCAGCCAATCATGTGGCAATGCACAATATCATACAAACAGTAGCTTCAGCTATGTTCACATCAAACTCCTGAATGGGAAAAAATGCAATTTTGACCATAGCATGATTGTGGCTCATTGATGAGAAGGGCTGGTATAAGTATTTGTAACTGCTGAATTTTTTGGTCTAACATAAAGACTATGATAACCCAATTAACCACATTTTACAACTGTAATGAGCAGAACACCATCTCAGAAAGAATGCACAACACACTGAACTTTGAGGCAAATGGGTTTCAAAAAGTAGAGATGAATTTGGCTTCAGCAGTACCGGGACTGGTTTATCTAGCACAAAACTGCACCCCCTCCTCCACTGTAAATGCATGCCATAGAATGAGTTTACTACCCTGTATCCATTCTCTACCCCCTTGCCTTGCGGTACCCCTTGTTCCAGCCCTGGGCTCCAGTCCAAACCCGGTAGGAAGCTGTCTGTGGCATGCCAAGGGAATTCTCCTGACATCATTGACCTATTATGGCCACATGTTTATATTAAGACTGGAAAAATGTAGCCTAGTGTCAGGACCAGGATCTGAAACCACAACCTATGCTGTGTCCAGTGGTGGCTCTTCTTGCTGAGCCACCTGAGATGATGGACAGCTCCCTTTCTGATCTATTGGACTTTCTTGCTTTGTCTCTGGTTTCAGGTGAACGTTGAACGATTTAAGCCATATTTCTGCACTTCCTGTTCTGTTTGCCAGGTGATTGTGCTCTCTTCAGCCGATAACTTGCTCCTTTGCGTACCTGCAGCTGTTTTTATTTCTGCTACCACTCGTTACCAACCTTTGGCTTGTTCCTCAACTACGCTTCTGCTTGATCATAACCTGCAACCACTTGTTACCGACCTTTGGCTTGTTCCTTAACTACGCTTCTGCTTGATCCAAACCCGCAACCATTTGTTACCAACCTTTGGATTGTTTACTTTCTCCGCTTCTGCTTGACCCTTATCTACTATAGCTGCTACTGGACACTGAGTTGCTCACCTCCTGGTGGGGTGATCCTGAGGACTTTGATCTGTTATTAAAACCCCATCTCCACCATCAGGAGCTCTGGTGAATAAAGGCTAGTGCTTAGACCCCTCACCTCAGATGAGCCCAAATCATCTTCCAGGGTGACCCGCTTGTTTACTTATCCTACTGGTCAGTGGAAGCCTCTCTACTGCTGTAGCTACTGGTCTCTGAGCCTGACCCCTGACACCAGGCCAAATGAATCTCAATTTCTCTTGAGGCATATTAGATATTGGATCATGAATCTCTGGACCCAACCTACCTTGTGTTAACAGGCAAGGCTGGTGGTATAATGGTATGGGGAATGTTTTCTTGACAAACTTTGGGAACGTTATTACCAATCAATCATCGCTTGAATGCCTTGGACTTGATGCTGACCAAAGACGTCCCTTTATGGTCACAATTTAGTATACTGTAGTGTCTCTAATAAGGAGGTTGGTGAGCAAAAGTTCAAATGATAGTGTAGCTTATAATTTTACAAGCATCATAAAAGACCATAAAACGTAAAACCTGTGTAGAGCTAACATCACACCTTCTCTATGCCTGTCTGGCAGAGGAATGTTCTGATATCTGACCCTCATATAAAGTCTATAAAAACCTTCGGTCTGCAGATAATAATTGTTATACATGAGCGGTTTGTGCTCAGTAATCAGTAAAGCAGTAGAAAGGTTTTCTTCTGTATTATGGTGCATGTTCTTGGGGAGGAAAGGTCTTTTATTCGGGTTGCCTAAAATGAAATACATACATTATAAAACTAGATGGGTTCTTAGCATTTCTAAAACATTTTTTTTAATTTTAGGACTTTAGCATTCCCAAGCTGGAAGGTGATGGCTTAAGATGAGCAATGTTGGGATGTAGAGGGATGTCTAATTTCAAATAGCATCCACAGTTGACTGGCATCTTCAATCTGGAAGGTGATGGTTCAAATTGAGGATTACTTTACTATGGTGTCCTCAGGCTCTGAACAATTTATGGAGACTTGGTGGATGACCATTGTTACATTGTAGTCCCTCAGAGCCCAGATTCTGGATACTTATCTTAAACCTGTGTAGCTGGATGTTGCCACTACCCTATTGACCCCCCCCCCCCCCCGTTGCTCATCTTCCCCGTCACTAGGCTATATGTATATGCTATAACGCAAATTTTTGATTAGTGCTCTATTTAGGGGTTTAATACAAGCTCATTTTTGCAAATTGAGGGAATAACATTAAAAAGGGGTACCTTCCATGGTGGTATGATACGTGTTCCACCATTCATTTTAAACACATAAAAATAGAGCATTTTTAATGGTTTAAAGATGCAAAAAGTGCAGAGCATAGATGTCAGCTAGCCACTTAGGAATGATTGGGATTGGGTGGGCCAAGGCAAATGGGGAGAATCATCAATTTTAAATATAGGGGAGCAGTAGTGTTGGTGGGTGGAGATAGCGTGTTAGAGTGTTCAGGATAGGTGGGCTTCTAGGGTCTGTTTTAACTCCTAAAAACCATGGTTGTAGGGCATTTGTTGTAATGGGTTAATTTTGGCAGGAAGTATTGCCTGCCAAATGCAACAGTGGACACGAATTTTGAGTATACCCCATATGGCTGCCTTTGTATCTTAGAGGGAGTGGTAAAAGCAGGGATCAACCCCCTGTTTTTACCGCTTCCAAACAGTAACCATAACCCTGGCCTTAGGGTTTTTTCTCATAAGTAAGTGGAAGGCTACAGCAACTAACAACCCAAATACAAAACTTTTGTAAATATCCATTTTCAGTTTAAGGAAGGGGTGGTGTATAGGGGATGGTAAAAATACAGTTCAACCACCTGTTTTCACTACTCCTCAACTACAATTGTAACCTTAGCCTTAGGGTATTTTGTTATAAGTAAGTAGAAGGCAAAGGCAACCAACCAACCCAATGCAAATTTTTTGTAAAGACCCCATCTTTATTAGCTGGGAGGTCAGGGCAACCAACCAACCCAATGCAACATTTTTGTAAGGACCCCATCTTTTTTAGCTGGGAGGCCAAGGCAACCAACCAACTCAATGCAACATTTTTTTAAAGACCCCATCTTCTTTAGCTGGGAAGCCAAGGCAACCAACCAACCCAATGCAACATTTTTGTAAAGACCCCATCTTCATTAGCTGGAAAGCCAAGGCAACCAACCAATCCAATGCAAAATTTTTGTAAAGACTCTGTCTTAATTAGTGGGAAGGCCAAGGCCAGCATCCAACCCAATGCAATTTTTTTGTCAACATTAGCTGGAAGGCTAAGGCAACCAATCAACTCAATGCTAAATTTTTGTAAAGACCAAATCTTCATTAGCTGAAAGGCCAAAGCAACCAACCAACCCAATGCAAAATTTTTGTAAAGACCCTGTTTTCATTAGCTGAAAGGCAAAAGCAACCAACAAACCCAATGCAAACTTTTAGTACAGACCCCATCTTCATTTACTGGAAGACCAAGGCAACCAAGCAACCCAATGCTAAATTTTTGTAAAGACCCTGTTTTTTTTTTACCTGGGAGGCCAAGACAACCAACCAACCCAATGCAAAATTTTTGTAAAGACCCATCTTCATTAGCTTTACATTGATACACAACATTTCATAAGCTGTTCCCTCCCTTGTAATAGGCAGTTGACACCAAAATTGTATTGTAGGAAGATGTTTAATGCACACCGGTTGTAGTACTATATGCACAGGACTGAGCAGGTTTAAGTGAACTACAAAAAGCAAGAAAACAAAAAATAGAAAATTCCCTGCATCATTTCCACACTAATTGGAAAATTAAAAGGCAACGAAAAAAATAGAAGATTTGTCACAACTCCGTCCAAGGAGTACATGGTGTAGTAGTGGCTTTGCTGGTACTCTTCATGGGAATTAACAAAATATTTATTTAAAAAAAAGGTTTCTTGGTCTTTTTTAAGGATTTTTAAAAATGAGTTATGTGTCTCCATAGCACCTTATCCGTCCTCGAAGAATAAAAGTCACTACGACGTTCACCATTTCTTGGCTGCTTTTATGACGTTACCCTGGCATGACCATTGATGCTCTTGCCAGTCCTTCCAGAGCAAGGTTTGGCTTCCTCGGTCCGCGATTATCGGCCTTTAGAATCTCCATAAGTGTTCCGAGGCATGGACACCATTTTCTCTTCGCATGTAAATTTGCGGTCTTTCAAAATGCTGTACAAAACAACGCCTGAGGTTCGCAGGTCTTCGCTGTGGCAGATCAGGTAAGGAATGTTGTCTATCCGGCGTTGGATGTGCGCGCTTCGTAGAAGTCCGGAGCAGTGGCTGCTGACTTTTTCAAGTCTTCGAAGAACCAGGTGGGCTTTACTACAAGAGAAGGGAAACAAGGTGATTTAGGTAACAAATACCATGAAACGTAATCCCTTCCCGGTGTCCCTTTATCCCTTTCGCTTTCAGAACCGTTTTTCCATTTTCTGCACACATGTTTAAAAAATCAGTTTAGGCCTGAAGAGTACATAAAACCCCAAAAACATAATATACAGTTTTTCTTCTGAAATCAGACACCCTAAGTGCCGGTTCACACAGGGGCGACTTGTCAGGCGACCTAGTCGCCTGACAAGTCGCCTCCCGTTCTGTACAATGGAACCGTTCTAATAGGAGCGACGCAAGTCGCTCCGACTTAGAAAAAGGTTCCTGTACTTCTTTTGGGGCGACTTGAGGCGACTTGCATAGACTTCTATATAGAAGTCGTTTTGCAAGTCGCCGTGGATGTCGTGTGCAGGTCGCCTCAGTGAGGCGACCTGCAAGTCGTGCCGCCCCTAGTGTGAACCGACCCTAAAGAATAAAATGGTGGTAGTTCCAATTTTTTTCGTTACACAATATTAACGCAAAGGTCTTGGAAACACAACAGTTCAGTAAAAAACACACTAAAGTTTATTTTAGGGCACACATATGCAAAAAGTTATTGCATTTTTTGGTAAAATATAAAAGATGAGATTACACTGAGTAAATAGATACCCAACATGTCACACTTTAAATTTGAATGTGCCCGTGAAATGGCGACAAACTTCCTACTATATATTTTCCATAGGCGATGCTTTAAAAGCCCCCTACAGGTCATCAGTTTAGAATTAAGGAGGAGGTCTGGTGCTAGAATTATTGCGCTCCCTCCGCCGTGTGTGGCAATATGTAACATGTGCATGGCATGGCAACATTTTTGTGCGTAGATGCCCCTGACGCATGGGTTTACCTTCGTGTGTGCATGTGTGTGGGGGATGAGTGGGCCTCAGATTTTTTTTGAGTGATTTTATATGCTTGGCTGTACATTCAATTTTTTACAATTTTAAAATATTTTTTCACTTCACTTTCTTCATTACAAAGTCCCCTATGTGATTTTTTTAGTGCCAGCTTCTCTTTAAGAAGACATCTGGTGGTTGCTTCATTTAAAAAGGAAAGAATAATAAAACTTTAAAAAAAAAATCTGCATTCTTTGTTCGAAATCAGATCAAAGGACACATGAGCATTTCCTGAATACAGTGACAATGGCAGTTGGAAGTGATCATTATGTCATCTAACAGATGTTTGTCATATTTTTAGTATTGGTAGTTGGGGTTGTCATGTTATCTGACGGATGTTTGCCTTATTTAGAGAAATGGCAGTTAGAGTTGTCATGTTATTATACTCATTGTTGTCCTATTTAAAACAAATGGCAGTTGGATCATGGCATCATTCGTTCTTACCGGGGTCCCAGCTCATCTTCACTTCTCCATACAAAGTCCCCGAACTTCTCATACAACGCGTTATAATGATGTTGGACTCGAAGAAGCATTGATGCAGATACTTCCATCAGTGTGTTGTAGGCGATCTGCTGCTCCTTCCCGCTGGTGTATCCGTTGTACAAAGTGTAAATTCTGTCTGCAATTTCTGTAATGAAAAATATCAAATTTAAAATCTGCCTCAAAAGTAGAACTTGGAACGTTCTCCTCGAACATAAATAGCATTTTTTCTGAATTTTACGTAATGGAGCTGTTGTGATAGCATTTAAAGGTCTATTTCGGAAGAAAAAAAAAAAGCTTGACGAAGGTCACAATAATTTTCCTCACCGTAAGGGTAATGTTGTTATTCCCTATGATCGTCACATCCATCTAGTGGCCATCATGTAATATTTTCCTGATTCAGGTATGTCAAGGAAATACTGCATTACAGCAAGCTGAATTTTACACTGCTGTATCTCCTGTGGTCTTCTAATCCTTGGAGGAAAACACCTTCCTCTGCCTTTTGTCTCTAGTACATTTTGACCTCATCTTGCTCATTAAAATTGCCCTGCCACTGGACAGTTGTACACTGCTGGATCTCTTGTGGCTTTTTAATCCTTGTAGGAAAACACCTACCCATGCCCTTTGTCTCCAGGACATTTTGGCCCTTATCTTGTTCATTAAAACTGCCCTGTTGCTGCACAATTTTACACTGCTCTATGTTCAATGGTCTTCTAATCCTTGTAGGAAAACACCTTCCTCTGCCCTTTGTCTCTAGTACATTTGGCCTCATCTTGCTCATTTAAATTGCCCTGCCACTGGACAGTTGTACACTGCTGTATCTCCTGTGGTTTTCTAATCCTTGTAGGAAAACATCTTCCCTGTGCCCTTTGGCTCTAGTACATTTTGGCCTCACCTTGCTCATTAAATCTGCTCTGCCAATGGACAATTTCACACTGTTTTACTGTATCTCCTGTGGTCTTCTAATTCTTGAAAGGTAAACACTTTCTCGTGCCCTTTGGCTGTAGTAAATTTTGGCCTCAGCTCGCTCATTAAAACTGCCCTGCCACTGGACAGTTGTACACTGCTATATCTCCTGTGGTCTTCTCTTTGTAGAGAAACATCTTCCTGTTTGTCTCTAGTACATTTTGGTCTAATCTTGCTCATTAAAATTGCCCTGCCACTGGACAGTTGTACACTGCTGTGTCTCCTGTGGTCTTCCAATCCTTGTAGGAAAACACCTTCCTGTGCCTTTTGTCTCTAGTACCTTTTGGCTCATCTTGCTCATTAAAACTGTCCTGCCACTGGCCAATGCATATACTGCTCTGGACGGGGCTATGCATTGTAAAATCTTGGGCGAGAACCTTCTTCCATCAGCCAGAACACTGATAATGGGTCGTGGATGGGTCTTCCAGCATGACAATGACCCAAAACATACCGCCAAGGCAACCAAGGAGTGACTCAAGAAGAAGCACATTAAGATCATGGAGTGACCTAGCCAGTCTCCAGACCTTAATCCTATAGAAAATGTATGGAGGGAGCTGAAACTTCGAGTTGCCAAGCGACAGCCAAGAAACCTCAAGGATTTAGAGAGGATCTGTAAAAAAGAGTGGACCAAAATCCCTCCTGAGATGTGTGCAAACCTGGTCACCAACTACAAGAAACGTCTGACCTCAGTGCTGGCCAACAACGTTTCTCCACCAAGTACTAAGTCATGTTTTGCTTCGGGATCAAATACTTATTGTACTCACTGGACTGCAACTTAATTTTCAGCATTTATTTTAGGTGTTTTTTCTGGATTTCTTGTTGATATTCGGTCTCTATCATTTAAAATACACCTATGATAAAAATTATAGACCCTTAATTTCTTTGTAAGTGGGCAAACTCACAAAATCGTCAGGGGATCAAATAATTATTTTCCCTCACTGTATATGTTTTACAATCTAGCAACAACATTCACACTGTTAGAGACCACCACCTTAAATCTCCATAATCTGATGGATGCAGGCACAAAATATGTCAGTGCCCCCCTTTTCCACTCAATCTAGCATCACACTGTACAAGACCTCTGAAAACCGTCAAAATAAAATGTTCTATGGAGAGCCATAAAAAAGAAAGATGCTAATGTATTTCTCTTTATACTCGGGAGAGCAATTATTTAGAAACCCCGCTGCCCAGATAACACCGGCTATGCTTTAAAGGTGATGAAACCCAGAAAAGCCTGGAAAAAAAAAGGTGATGACTGAAATCCATTTCTAAAAAAAGTCCAGGATTCTCTAAAGTTCAGCCATGCCCTTCATGAAGAGTCAGTTTTAAAATAAATGGTATACTACAGTATAATATGAATTTGCAACTTAAAATAATTGAGATTGTATTGAAAAATGAAAGCAGAACGTTGCCGTCCTATAAATATATATTTATAGGGGCAGAATTTTTTAAATATATTCTTGGCGGGATCAACAGTTGTGGAACTTTGTAGGGGGACTAAGAAAATGTAAAAAAATATATAAAAAATTAAGTGCAGATGCACCTATAATTAAATACTGCAGCAGAAAAAAAAAAAAAAAAAAAAAAATTTATATATATATATATATAGATATTGTGACAGACCTAGCCGGGAGAGAGACTTTTGGAGGGGACTGTATGCTAGCCTCTTGCCGATCGATCGGGGGCCCTTGCATTTGGGGGAACGGTGCTCTTTGTGAGCTGTATGCCTGGGGACCCTTGAGGTGGTATTACTGTGGATTCGGGTCCTGGTCCCCCAGGACACACAGACTCTGGGGACACTGGATTTGCCATATTGGAATAGTGGCTGATTCATAATGCTGGGACAGATACTGTTAGGAGATGCTGATGTAAATTCCAGCACCTGTCTGTCTGTTGTCTGCTAAAATGTGTATTGTAAATAAGTCTATAGTATGGGATCTAAGAGTCATTAGATCCCCATTGTTGTTTGTGTTAATTAACTCTGCTATTGTGTGAAGAAGAGTCTATGTTGATTGTGATAATGTTGATTGGATTTTCTGAACTACAAGACGGCCAGTCTGGCCTAAAAGTCATGTCTGAGTCATCTAGGCTGTCTAAAGGGATTAGTTAATTAGCTCATGTTAATTAGGTTAATTAGGTTACAGCTGTATTGTTAGAGTAATATGAGCAGGAGGTCTGCACCTCCACTTTTAGTGTATAAAAGCCTGTATTTTGCAATAAATTTAGATTCCTGTTTGAACTTACATACAGCCTGCCTGGTGTTTGTTCTGAGCTATCACAACTGGGTTAGAATGGCACATAGCTGTAGTTCTAATCCTGGAACATTGAATGACTGAACAATCAGATGTTGCGATCTGCAGTCTTATTCTATAGCAGCAGAGGAGTGTCCGGAGAGTGGAACCGAGCGAGCAAGGGGCTCGTTACATTGGTTGGCAGCGGTGGGATTTGCTCTCCAGTTACTGGGACACTCCAAACCAGCCTGCAGGAGAGCCACGCTGAAAGACTTACTTGAGAGCCGTGGAGGGAATGGTGGGATCGTGCTTCCTTGCCGTGAACACATCCAAACCATCACCTGGATCCAAGGTAGCAGGATAGCAGGAGAGGAGAGATACCAGCCACCATGGATGAGGAATTCAGAAGGAGGTTGCAAGAGGAGATACAGCACAGAGGACCAGTATCAGAGCAGGTCCTGCTAGGATGGTTTGATTCTATCCGCTGTGAACTCTGGAAGGAAGCGCTAGCCTGTGAGCAGCGAAACCAGGGAAAAGTTCTCCCCTCCATCCATGTGAGGTACTGGTCGCAGTATGAAGTGCGAATGCTGTTTTTGGGGGAACAGCCGAGTTAAGCAGGCTGATCTGGGCAGAAATGCGGTTGGACGAGAGCTACAGAGCCCCCCAGTGGTATGTAGCCCAAGTGTGCCCATGGACAGCGGATGACAGCCCCACGGAAGGCTTTGACTACGATGGCCTGGAATTGTTATACTGGAGGCTGTCCAGGGACCCTGACTTTGGGAGTGATCGGGAGTGGCGTTTGGAGGAAATAATGGAGCACAGAGAGCGGAGACTGAATGTCTCAGAAGTGCACTGGGCACAGGAAGATTTGGAGTTTCTGGACGTTCAGGAATGGGAGCTGGAGATCGCCTACAAACAGCTGTTAGACTCTGCTCAGCAGCAGGGTGGTGCTCCCTTTGCCTGGGACTATCATGAAATACCAGTTGACAACTCTGAAATCCTGGCTGAAGAGTTGACAATGTGGCAGAGTAACGGTGTGCTTTGCCAACCGGCACCCGCAGCTATGGAGGCGGAGGTCTTATGGCGGATGCAGCAAGTGCTGACTGACCTTGATGAACCTGTTTCTGCATTGGATGATCTTGGATGGAGGAATGTGCCTGTCCAGCAATATGCCAGAGAATCGGCAGTGGAAAATCTGAAGATTGCCGTCCCCAAACCTGAAGTGTTGACAACAGGGCAGAGCTCTGCTAACCTCTGCCCAGCACTGATAATATCTTCTGGGTTCCACAGAGAGGAGATGGTGAACCTTTATCCCCAGACACCAGTTGCAGAGACAAGGGGTTTGATAGACTTTTCTGCTGAGGAAGAACAACCTGGTGAGCCTCCAGCGGAAGAAGAGCTGTTATTAGGGCCAAACTTCACTGTGCTCTGCCCAGCACCAACAGAAGTATCTGTGAAGTCACAAGGAACTTCCCCAGCTGAAGCGCTGGCAACCGGACAGAGGGTCCAAGATCTCTGCCCTACACCTGCGGCAGTTCCGGAGGCTCAGGGTGAGAAGGAGATGGTCACTTCCCAGCAGTAGATCAGGATACAGGGGGAGAAGGGAGAGGAGGTGTGTGTTGTCCCTCCCCAACAGTTAGCCGGAGCAGATGGTGTGGGGTTTCCAGCAGAAGGGCTGGCAACAGCGCCGAGTACTGCTGGACTCTGCCCTCAACTAACAGAGGATGGATGTCCTGTGAAGGTGGATGGGACTTCAGTCTCCACCTGTATACCCCAGGGATGCTGGGCAGTCGGCCCAGATCCCCAACAGCATGACGGAGTGAGCCCAGACACCCTGTCTTCTCTCCAGCGGCAGAAAGGACTCCAGGGAGAAGGGCCAGTCCAAGCCTCTCCCCAGCGGCAGATATGTTCTCTGAGAGAGGCAGAGGTTGGCTGGGTGAGTAATACTTTGTTTGGAACAATTTGTTTGGGGTACTGTGTGGGTACAGGCATTAGAGGACTGGAACTACTGACTAACTTCGGAGTCAACCCGTCTGGGGTCTCCTTCTGTGTCAGTCTCCTGCCGAAAGGGGAGAAATGTGACAGACCTAGCCGGGAGAGAGACTTTTGGAGGGGACTGTATCCTAGCCTCTTGCCGATCCATCGGGGGCCCTTGCATTTGGGGGAACGGTGCTCTTTGTGAGCTGTATGCCTGGGGACCCTTGAGGTGGTATATATATATAGATATAGAGATATCTATATCTATCTATCTATCTATATATATATATATATATATATATATATATATATATATATAGAGAGAGAGAGAGAGAGCAGAGAGAGAGAGAGAGAGAGAGAGAGAGAGAGAGAGGAGAACTTATTATTGATTTATTTTGCTTCCATATCTTTATATATATATATTATAATATATATATACATATAATATATATATATATATATATATATACTATATCATAATATTTAAATATGAAAGCAAAAATAAAATAAATAAATATATATATATATATATATATATATATATATATATATATATATATATATATATATATATATATATTTTTTTTGCTGCAGTATTTAATCATAGGTGCATCTGCACTTAATTTTTTATATATTTTTTTTTACATTTTCTTAGTCCCCCTACAAAGTTCCACAGCTGTTGATCCTGCCAGTGAATGCCATATGCTTTGACAGCAATGCTGCTCTGCTCCTGAATTCAGAGCAGAATTGTCACTCCTTTACTTGCTTAACTCGGCTCTTTTCATGCGCTCGGGTGGACTACACCTGACCACCATTTAGTATATCAATGGTCATTTGTGAAATTAAAAAAATCTTTATGATTTGTAAAAAAAAAAAGTTGGAAAAACATCATACTTCAATAAAAAAAAAAAAAAAACCCCAAAAAACATAAAAACATTTTAACAACCTCAATATCAGAAACTTTCACCCCCTTCCTGCCCAGGCCAATTTTCAGCTTTCAGCGCTGTCGCACTTTGAATGACAATTGCGCGGTCATGCAACACTGTACTCATATATGATATTTTTATAATTTTTTTGAGACAGATAGGGCTTTGTTTTAGTTGTATGTAATCACTACTGGGATTGTTTATTTTTTGCTAAATAAACAAAAAAAGATTAAAAAAAAAGTTTTTCGTAGTTTGTTCTAAAATTTAGCAAATAAGTAATTTTTCTTCTTTGCTGATGGGCACTGATGAGGCTGCACTGATGGGAACTGATGAGGCTGCACTGATGGGAACTGATGAGGCTGCACTGATGGGGACTGATGCACTGATGAGGCTGCACTTATGGGTACTGATGAGGCGGCACTGATGGGCACTGATGAGGGGGCACTGATGGGCACTGATGAGGCTACACTCATGGGTACTGATAAAACTGCACTAATGGGGACTGATAACCTGCACTGAAGGGCACTGATGAGGCTGCACTTTTGGGCACCGATGAGACTACACTTATGGTTACTGATGAGGCTGCACTGATGGGCACTGATGAGGCTGTACTAATGGGGACTGATAACTGCCACTGATGGGCACTAATGAGGAGGCTGCACTGATGAGGCTGCACTTATGTGCACTGATAACCTGCACTGAAGGGCACTGATAATCTGCACTGATGGGCACTAATGAGGAGGCTGCACTGATGAGACTGCACTGATGGGCACTGTTGAGGCTGCATTTTTGGGCACTGATGAGGCTGCACTGATGGGCGCTGATGAGGCTGCACTGAAGGGTACTGATAATCTGCACTGATGGGCACTAATGAGGAGGCTACACTCATGTGGCTGCACTGATGAGCACTGATGAGGCTGCATGGATGTGCACTGATGTGCACTGATGAGACAGGACTTATGGGCACTGATGAGGCTGCACTGATGGGCACTGATGAGGCTGCACTTATGGGGACTGATAACCTGCACAGAAGGGCACTGATAACCTGCACTGATGGGCACTAATGAGGAGGTTGCACCGATGAAGCTGCACTGATGGGCACTGATGAGGCTGCACCGAAGGGCACTAATGAGGAAGCTGCACTGATGAGGCTGCACTGATGTGCACTGATGAGGCGGCACTGATGGGCACTGATGAGGCTGCATTTTGGGGTACTGATGAGGATGCACTGATGCGAACTGATAACCTGCAACGAAGGGCACTAATGAGGAGACTGCACTGATGTGGCTGCACCGATGAGCACTGATGAGGCAGCACCGATGTGAACTGATGAGGCTGCACTGATGGGCACTGATGAGGCGGCATTAATGGGGACTGATAACCTGCACCAAAGGGCACTAATGAGGAGGCTGCACTGATGAGGCTGCACCGATGAGCACTGATAAGCTGCCATGATGGGGCTGCACTGATAATCGGTGTAAATTCTGTACTCACTGTGCCCTGTCAAATCGGCTCTCCTTTCCTCACACTCTGTCTGACCAGCTGTGATTGGACACAGCTGATCACATGATAAAGGGCCACTGTGATTGGCCCTTTTCCCCCTGATCTTCGATTCATTGTGTCCAATGGACTCAGCGATCACAGACACCTACCAATGCGCGCCCCCCGGGTTCTCAGGGGGACATCGAGGGACGTATATCGCCTATAGCGTGGTTAGTTTTCCATGAAAGCAAAAATGCCTCCTGAGAAATACTACGAGGCCGAACGATGACCTGAACAGAATGAAGGACTTACTTTAGGGAAGTATCCATATTAGTCTAAATGCTTTCTTTTTTTTATTTTTTTTTAAAATAATGCTTTAGTGGGGCCACTGGAGTCATTATTTTAAGGACGGTTACACAGGTGGTATATGAAGGTCCCCAAACGATCGCACCTCGGGCACGGCCCCGTATCTGATAAACAACAGCTCCCCCTACCTGTCGCCGGTGGTTTAGACATTAATGGCTGTGTGTTGAGTTATTTTGAGGGGACAGCAAATTTACACTGTTATACAAGCTGTACACTCACTACTTTACATTGTAGCAAAGTGTCATTTCTTCAGTGTTGTCACATGAAAAGATAGAAGAAAAGATTTACAAAAATGTGACTGAGGGGTGTACTTACTTTTGTCAGATACTAATATATAGATGTCATTTGTTTTTTTGTTTTTTTTATTAGGCATTGCACCTATCGTCTCTGATCAGCCATGTTTTATTCAGGATATTGATGAAGTTCTGCACATGGATGGCTTTGCTGTATTTTTTTTTAGATAGAGCGAAGCGCGTATCAGAAGACAAATGATCTGACACATTTCATGCTGTAAAGCCTTTAATCAGAGGATAAATGTGGTTGTGGAGAATTGTGATAATAAACCACCTGAGATAATCAGAGGAGAGCCACACGAGCGCAACATCAGCCAACACCTTCTAATCATCATATATATATATATATATATATATATATATATATATATATATATATATATATATATATATATATATATATATATATCATAGCAAGAAAAAAAAGTTTTATTTTCCGCTAAACCTCCCATCCGTCATACAGATTACAGCGTTGTCTACTGAACGCTAATATAAAGGAAATAAATAGAAAAGACAAATTTCCCGTGGGCGCAAGTGTTCGTTCTTGCACTTTAACGTGTCATAGGGGTCATTATGGGGGGAAAAAGCAAAATAAAATATAAAATAACTTATATAATTGCTACACAACCCATATTGTACTTTAATGGAAAAGTCATATTTAATATTAAATAATGTAATAATAATAATAATAATAATAATAATAATAATAATATTAAATAATAATTATAGTATTATTATTATAAATAATAATAATAATAATAATAATAATAATAATAATAATAATTCATTAATATAATAACAATCTATAATAATATTTAAAAAAAAACAAGAATCACGCTTATGTGTAAGTATAAACCATAAATTGACATATGAAACTAAGTGAATGGATTAATAATCACTAGAAAAAATTCAAATTAAAAACAAAACTGAATGGGTATAAAGTGCAAACATAAAAAATAAGTCTCTGTGAATAATAATGACAAATATCATCCACCCGTGCAAAACAAAAACCAAATGCAAAAAACAAAAAATAATCAATAATAATAATAATAATAATAATAATAATATTAATAATAATAACAATAATTTATTATTATAATAACAATCTATAATAATTATCAATAATAAAATAATAATAACAATATTATTATAAATAATAATAATAATAATCATCATCATTTATTATTATAATAACAATCTATAATAATAATCAATAATAATAATAATAATAATAATAATAATAATAATGATAATATTAATCTATTATTATTATTGTTATTATTATTATTATTATTATTATTATTAATAACGTGATAAGGTGGCACTAATGGGCACTGATGAGGAGGCACTGATATGTGGAATTAATGGGCACGGATAGGCGGCACTGATATGCAGCACTGATGGGCACTGCCAGGCGGCAATGATGGGCACTGAAAAAAATGTGCAATAAGCATATATTTATTGGTTTGCGCAAAAGTTATAGCGTCTACAAAATAGGAGATAGATTTATGACATTTTTATTATATATTTTTTTTTTACTAGTAATGGTGGCGATCTGCGATTTTTATCGTGACTGTGACATTGAGGTGGACACATCGGACACTTTTGACACCATTTTGGGACCATTGGCATGTATACAGCGATCTGGGCTATACAAATGCACTGATTACTTTATAAATGTCACTGGCAGGGAAGGGGCTAACACTAGGGGGGCGATCAAGGGGTTAAGTGTGTGTCCTAGGGAGTGATTCTAACTGTAGGGGCGGGGACTCACAAGGGGAGAAGACACCGATCGGTGTTCCTCTGTACTGGGTAACACACGATCTGTCTCCTCTCACCTGACAGGACGTGGATCTGTGTGTTTCCACACTCGCTCCCCCCAGACGCCCCCCCCCCCCCCCCCAGGATGGGAGATCCCTCCTGCGGACCTCATATGACTATACGCGGGATGTGAAGTGGTTAAATTATAGGTATTGGAATTTCCTTTCAAATTTGGCTGTTAGTGAACGTAACGAAAAACAAATTTATCCGAAGTTACGAATTATCCGAAATAACGAATGCCGCATCTAAATGAATGGAACAGAAAAAATGAATACTAATAAATAACAATAATAATAATAATAAAAACTTTTTATTATTATTTATTATTAGTTTGTTCCGTTCCATTTGTTTAGATGCGGCATTCCTTATTTCTGATAATTCGTAACTTCGGATAAATTCGTATTCGTTACGTTCTGCCAAATTTGAATACCTAGAATTTAATATTTAGTTATTATTAATTAGTTATTCTTTCGAAATTTTCGGATTTTCTTTCTTATTTTTGAATTTACGAATTGTGATCAATACAAATGACCCGAAAAACGAACAAAAAAACAAAAAAAAAAATTAAAACGATAACAAACAAATTTTTCGGCAGTGCACATGTCGGTTAATCATCCTTTTACAGTTAAATAAAATACTGCCGGATCATTTTATACCGGTGCTTCGTATATCATCATTGTTGACGCAACCGGACCGCCGTAATGAATAAGCCGGTTTGCATTTTGTACCGGCAAACATGCAACTTTCTTGTCAACGGCTTTACAATAAAAAATAAATGCTCACCCTCAGCTTTACCATCATCCACCAATGAGCAAGCCGTACGTAAGGTCACCAAACTTTGTGCCGAGTGTCTTCCATGAGTATCCACAGCAATCAACGTGAACCTGCGGAGGTGAAAAGAACATAAGTAAGCCAAGAGGTTGAAGTTTAATTCACACATACACTATATTGCCAAAAGTATTGTGACGCCTTCCTTTACACGCACATGAACTTTAATGGCATCCCAGTCTTAGCCCGTAGGGTTCAATATTGAGTTGGCCCCGCTCTTTGCAGCTATAACAGCTTCAACTCTTCTGGGAAGGCCGTCCACAAGGTTTAGGAGTGTGTCTATGGGAATGTTTGACCGTTCTTCCAGAAGAGCATTTGCGAGGTCAGGGACTGATGTTGGACGAGAAGGTCTGGCTTATAGTCTCCGCTCAAATTCATCCAAAAGGTGTTCTATGGGGTTGAGGTGCAGGCCAGTCAAGTTCCTCCACCCCAAACTCGCTCGTTCGTGGCTTTATGGACCTTGCTTCTGCTTGATCCCTACCTGCAACCACTTGTTACCAACCTTTGGCTTATTCCTTGACTACGCCTCTGCTTGATCCCTACCTGCAACCACTTTTTACCAGCCTTTTGGCTTGTTCCTTGTTTACGCTTCTGCTAGATCCCAACCTGCAACTATTTGTTACCAACCTTTAGCTTGTTCCTTGACTACGCTTCTGCTTGATGCCTACCTGTAATCACTTGTCACTGACTGTTGGCTTGTTACTTGACTACACTTCTTCTTGATCCCTACCTGCAACCACTTGTTACTGACCTTTGGCTCATTTCTTGACTACATTTTTGCTTGATCCCTACCTGCAACCACTTTTTATTAGCCTTTGGCTTGTTCCTTGTCTACGCTTCTGCTTGATCCCATGTTCTATCGGGTTGAGGCCTGGACTCTGTGCAGGCCAGTTAAGTTCCTTCACCCCAAACTTTGCTCATCCATGTCTTTATGGACCTTGCTTCTGCTTGATCCCTACCTGCAACCACTTGTTACTGACCTTTGGCTCATGCCTTGACTACATTTCTGCTTGATCCCTACCTGCAACCAGTTTTTACTAGCCTTTGGCTTGTTCCTTGTCTACGCTTCTGCTTGATCCCAAGCTGCAACTATTTGTTACCAACTTTTGGCTTGTTGCTTGACTACACTTCTGCTTGATCCCTACCTGCAACCACTTGTTACTGACCTATGGTTTGTGCCTTAACTACTCTTCCACCTGATCCCTACCAGTAACCACTTTTTACCGACTTTTGGCTTGTTCCTCAACTACATTTCCACTTGATCCCAACCTGCAACCTCTTGTTACCGTCCTTTGGCTTGCTCCTCGACTATCCTTCAACTTGATCCTAACCTGCAACCACTTGTTACCAATCTTTGGCTATTTTACTGACTACACTTTTGCTTGATCCCTACCTGCTATATCTGCTACTCGACCCCAGCTTGCTCACCACCTGGTGGGGTGATCCTGAGGTAATAACACACAGCAAAACCCATCTCCACCTGGTACTAACACACAGCAAAACCCATCTCCACCATCAGGAGCTCTGGTTAGTGCTTAGACCCCACATTTTGGGTGAGCCCCCATCATCCTCCAGGGTGACCTGGGTATTTATACTGTCCTGGCATTTTCAGGCCTCAAGAAATGAGATCGGCTGTCAGTACATCAGGATTGATCCATTGTAAGATATATCTCCCATAGTTTGTGGACTCTATAACTTTCCTAAAAAATGAAAAAATGAAAAAATAAAAAATAATGAAAAAATTCAGTGGTGATTAAATACCACCAAAAGAAAGCTCTATTTATGTAAAATAAATGATAAAACTTTCATATGGGCACAGCATTGTATTACCGCGGAAGTGTGACAGCGCTGAAAGCTGAAAATTGGCCTTGGCAGGAAGGGAGTAAAAGTGCCCGGCATTGAAGGGGTTAAAGATGTTACATAATTAGTCTGGTTGAAAAAAGACACAAAGTCCATCCAGTTCAACCAATAAAAAGAGGAAAACAAAACAATCCTATACATACAATTCCATATCCACAGTGGATCCAGATGAAGGCAAAACACCCCAGCAAAGCATGATCCAATTTGCTCCAGCAGGGGAAAAAATCCTTCCTGATCCCCCGAGAGGCAATCGGATATTCTCTAGATCAACTCTACCTATAAATGTCAGTACCCAGTTATATTATGAACATTTAGGAAAGAATCCAGACCTTTCTACTGAGCTGGCCAGAACCACCTCTGGAGGAAGTCTATTCCATGCAATGTCCAACATTGGCCTAAAATCCCTTTCACTGTCGAAATGCGTCAGCGGTATCCAGGCTGTATAGTTATATCACACAATGAAGTACCAACAGACCTCTTGGCTGCCAGTCACCGGGCCCGGGACTCTAAGCTCATTCCCTCATTGGCCACACATACGAGGGGGAGGAAGGTCGCTAAGCATTTACACAATAAGCCTCCTGGTTCAACCAAAGCTAGATAGGATCAGTTACGGAACCTTCTAACTAATCACGATAACCGGGGGGGGGGGGGTTAATTACCGGGATTTCAGGTTGCTGTGATTTTTTTTTTAACGGTCCGATTGTCAGTTTTTATGATGAGTAATAAAGTTTCAGATTTTAATCTTTTGATTCATCGCACCAGGTAATCATTTTCATCCCCTTTATGGTCCTGTTTATATGTAGATTATGCATTTGACTTTGTTGCAATTTTCTTGATGTTTTCTAAAGGAAAATTTTTGATGTTTTCCAAAGGACTACAAATGCTGAAAAAGCTTTTGTAGTTCTTTTTTTTTCCTTACGAGCTTTGCAAGGTTTTGTATATTTATTATTGTTGTTATCTCGTGTCTCAAGTTCTCAGCAGGTAGACGTAGATTTTCATCACATGAATCACAGGAAATAATAGCACCACGTTGATGGCTTGAG
The DNA here is from genome assembly GCA_037952835.1 of Lithobates septentrionalis. Taxonomy (NCBI): domain Eukaryota; kingdom Metazoa; phylum Chordata; class Amphibia; order Anura; family Ranidae; genus Lithobates; species Lithobates septentrionalis. Next base: position 423,623 of record JBBDGP010003152.1, on the reverse strand, counting down.
TCAAGAAAAACGTAGACCTAGATCTTGTAGACCAAGACAAAGGCAATTTTCCTTACCAGGCCACAAGGCCTTGCCACTACACATGCACCCGGGCCACACTACTGACACCTTTTTTAGTTTTTGTTTATTTTCTTCATGTGTATATCACTTTGTACTTATAGGTGCGTCAGGTCCTGGATCGGAACCTTCAACCTCTGCTCTCCGACAGTGTCTCTTCTTGATGAGCCACCTGAGATGCTAGACCTTCCCTGCTTCCTTAGACAACCTTGCCTTGTGTTTGGTTTCTCTTGAACCTTGAACTCTTTGCTCCTCCCATGAACTTCCTTTTTAAGCCATTCCTTTGCACTTCCTGTTTGCCAGATTACTAAGCTTGGTCAAGACAATCTCTTGCTCTTTTTTTTTCCTGCTGTTGCCTGCTAACTTTGACTTGTTCCTCAGTTATGCTTGAGCTTGATCCCAACCTGAAACCACTTGTTTCCGACCTTTGCCTCATTCCTTGATTATGCTTCTGCGTAATTCCCTATCTGCAACCACTTGTTACCAGCCTTTGGCTTGTTCCCCAAATACGCTTCTGCTTGATCCCTACCTGCAGCCACTTGTTACTGACCTTTGGCTCATTTCTTGACTACGCTTCTGCTTGATCTCTACCTGCAACCACTTTTTACCAGCCTTTGGCGCTTTCCTTGACTATGCTTCCGCTTGACTATGATCCCTACCTGCAACCACTTGTTACTGACCTTTGGCTCATTCCCTGACTATATTTCTGCTTGATCCCTACCTGCAACCACTTTTTCCTAGCCTTTTGGCTTGTTCCTTGTCTATGCTTCTGCTTGATCCCAACCAGAAAATATTTGTTACCAACCTTTGGCTTGTTCCTTGACTACGCTTCTGCTTGATGCCAACCTGTAACCACTTGTCACTGACCATTGGCTTGTTACTTGCCTACACTCCCGCTTGATCCCTACCTGCAACCACTTGTTACTAACCTTTGGCTTATTCCCTGACTATGCTTCTGCTTGATCCCTACCTGCAACCACTTGTTACTGACCTTTGGCTCATTCCTTGACTACATTTCTGCTTGATCCCTACCTGTAACCACTTTTTACTGACCTTTAGCTTGTTCCTCGTCTACCCTTCTGCTTGATCCCAACCTGCAACCTCTTTTTACCGACCTTTGGCTTGTTCCTCGACTATCCTTCTAATTGATCCTAACCTTCAACCACTTGTTACCAATCTTTGTTTTTTTTTACTGACTACACTTTTGCTTGATCCCTACCTGCTTTATCTGCTACTCGACCTCGGCTTGCTTACCTCCTGGTGGGGTGATCCTGAGGACCATGACCTGGTACTAACACACAGCAAAACCCATCTCCACCATCAGGAGCTCTGGTTAGTGCTTAGACCCAGCATTTTGGGTGAGCCCCCATCATCCTCCAGGTGGGCCTACTACTATCCTGCTGGCCGGTGGGATCTTCTCTACTGCTATAGCTACTGGTCTCCGAACCTGACCCCTGACCATGAAATTGTGTTTATTTTTTATCAAGAATTGGATTGGTGTGGGCCCTTGAACCTACCCTGAAGTCTAGGGGGAGGATGTGTGGCCCTTAGGTTCCATCATCCCCTGCCTTGGGGGTGGTCTTCCTTCAGCTAGTAGAAGATTAAAATAGTAAAGTAAAATAAAAACTCAGAATGTTCTCATGTGATAGCAGAGAACCCTTATTATTGATCAGTGGAATAAAAAAAATTAAGGAAAATAGTTTTAATCTCTTTTACATGGTTTTGAAAGCCCTTTCCTTTATTTTAGACTGTGCCAGATGATTTTACTACTCAAATGAATGGTAAATTCTTTTGAAAATCCCTTCTTCATAAATATAGAGGACAAAGGATGCATGTCAGAACTAGACATGATTAATAGAATTAATTTAGCTGCAAAATTTCCCAATTTTGCAATCTGTAAAATTTAGCCCAACTGGATGCTTTTCGATTTTGCTTATTGCATTGCTTAGGAAATATTAGTTTTAAAAAAAACATTATTTTTTTAATTTTTTTTTTTTACAGCTTGTTTTTTTATTTAGAGTAGTTTCATTTGTATTATTTATTAGCCTTCGTATTTGTGTTTTATTTTTTTCTATTTTTTGTATATTTAATTATTATTTTTACACTCTCTGCTTCAACTTTTTTTTATATTTCATTTTTTGCTGCTCTTTTTATGTGGGAAAAAATTTCTAAAATTATTAAGCTAAAAAATGTTTTTTTTTTTTTTCTTGGTACAAAAACACAAAGTTGAATTTGTAATCCTCGGGATCCGATCAAGACCATTTGTACCCCTGAGGGTCACAAAAAAAAACACCTTAAAGGGTAATTCCACTTTCGTGAAAAATGTAACTATAGCAAATAAAAATATAGCATATATAAATTGCAATGGATACCTATATTATATTTTTATGTTTTTTTTTTTTAATGTCCCTTCATTTCCAATCTGCATCTGCTGTAATATTCTATAAAATTCAATATGACAACCTGGAGGCGTTCTGTACTTAATAATAATTTAATAATAATTCATAATAATAAAAAAAGTTTTTATTATTATTGCTATTTATTATTATTAGTGAACGGAACAAATTCATAATAATTAATAATAATAATAAAACATTTTTGTTATTACTATTGTTATTTATTATTATTAATGAACGGAGCGCATTAATAATAATTAATAATAAAACGTTTTTATTATTATTATTATTGTTATTTATTAATATTAATTTGTTAACGTTCCATTCGTTTAGATGCGGGATTTGTTATTTCGGATAATTCGTAACTTTGGATAAATTTGTATTCTTTACGTTCACTAACAGCCACATTTGAAAGGCAATTACAATACTTATAATTTAATAGTTAGCAATTGTTAAGTTATTATTAGTTAGTTATTAGTTCAGATTTCTTGATTTTCAGGTTTTTGGATTCTCGTATTTACGAATTTTCGAATTTCCAAATTTTCTAATTTTTTTAATTGACGAATTTACGAATTTTCTCATTTTTTAATTTACGAATTTTCTAATTTTATTAATTCACAAATTTTCTAATTTATGCATTTTCGAATAATCAAATTTTTGAATATTCGGAAAAATTAGTTAAACGGGTTCTCGTTAATTCAGATATTTCTGAATTAACTAATTTGTCGAAATTAGTTAAAAAATGAATTTGGAACGAAAAGAATTGCACGTGTCTAATTCACACTCTCACTTTCACTCATTCCCTACTAAGGACTTACAAAGCAGAGCATCAGCTACGGACAATTAGAGGCAAATATTTATTCATTAATAATCCCCCCCCCCTCTCAATATTGAGTGTCAGACCTCGTCTCATCTTACTTGTAAAGACTGTCTGCCTCCAAGCACTTGAAGATGACGGAGTAGAGGTTTTTGTCCATCGATCCGCCATGGCTTCTACCGGCCGAAATACAAGCAGTACCCAATCCGGACAATAAATCGTCAGTAAGGCTCAGGGACTCCCCTAACAAAACAGAAGAGAAACCGTGGAGAATGGAAACATAAATATTATTCCAAATCACAAATTCATTTTATTAATAAAGTGTAAAAAGATAGATGAGGACTATTTTAAGAGTTTGAAGATCTTCGAAAATTTGCATTCATTCTAAAAATGCCGATATACACTGTATTACCAAAAGTATTGGGACACCTGCCTTTACACCCACATGAACGTTAATGGCATCCCAGTCTTAGTCCGTAGGGTTCAATATTGGGTTGGCCCCACCCTTTGCAGCTATAACAGCTTCAACTCTTCTGGGAAGGCCGTCCACAAGGTTTAGGAGTGTGTCTATGGGAATGTTTGACCATTCTTCCAAAAGAGCATCTGTGAGGTCAGGAACTGATGATGATGAGAAGGCCTGGCTCGCAGTCTCCGCTCAAATCCATCCCAAAGGTGTTCTATTGGGTTGAGGTGCAGACCAGTCAAGTTCCTCCACCCACCAAACTCGCTCATCCATACAAGAGTTTCTAAGGTAGCAAAACTTGAAGGACAAGCCTTAAACTAGTACCTTTCTTAACTGTTAAATACATTCCCGTGTCTTTGCGGAGTCTCCCCTTGGGCCCTAGGCCTGGGCTGCCTTGGGCTATTTATGCCCAAAATAATAATAATTAATTAATTAATTAAAAACAAGGTGTGGCTTTACTGCCCCCTTGGAGGCCCACCGGAATTGTAACATTACAGCCTAACAGGGCTGTGCACCTTTTGTGGCCAGATGCTTTGCTTCATGGCTACACCAATTTTAAGTCAAGCTGCAAAGGTTGATAGGAAGCACCCCCCCGGTCAAACTTGTCCATTGAGATCAAGGGGGCCGCACTGCGATAACGAGCCAAACGTGGTCGTGGCGCGGTTCCAGCAATGTTGGCAGCTCCACCAATTGGCAACCGCAGCGCGTTTTTGTGTGCCAAACCTCATGGTGCCCCAACACCAAGCAGTTTGATGCAGTGCAAAGGTCATGATATATATATAGATATAGATATATAGATATATCTATATAGATATATCTATATATATAGCCAGGGTTTTTGAAATAGACTCTGTTTGACCCAAGATATCCACCAAAGTCACATGTGGTGCCAGTATCCAATCGGATAGCTCCCTCCCTGTGTGCGAAAAACCTTAAAGGAACTAGGTTCCCTCGACTTTTAAGACAATCTGCAAAAGTTGATAGGAACCACCCCCCCCCCCCCCCCACACCCCAGGTCAAACTTGTCCATTGAGATCAAGGGGGCCGCACCGCGATTACGTGCCAAACGCAGTCATGGCACGGTTCCCGCAATGTTAAAAAGAAAATAAAACAGGAGTCAGGAGGTGGCTGTAGAACCTCCTGAACGATGGCCGGCTGCTGCTTTATGGCCAGTGTAGGGAGTCCTAAGTCTCTCTTGCTTACCCACAGAGCAATGTGATGCCCTATAGCAGATGCATGGGAGGGGGGGGGGTGCCATTAATTCTGGCAACTCCACCAATTGCCACCGAAGCACATTTTTGTGTGCCAAACCTCATGGTGCCCCAACACCAAGAAGTTTTGGTGCAGTGCAAGGGTCAGGGACTTCTCTTCCTACATTTCTCGTAGGTAGGGTAGTCCATGGAAATGAATGGGCTGCCCTACCGGCAATGTGTGCCCACAAATGTGCAAGCACAGATGTGAACCAAGCCTAAGTCTGCTAGTCTCACCATCAAACACACGGAAGTGCAAACTTCATCTGACTCAGCTTGTGGGACAGGGGGCACTTTGCTTGCTCTACTTTGGGTACCAAAGTCCCAGCACTCTTTGTAAGCCGTGAACAAATGTATAGCATTAACACCACCAGTGATCATCTTACCCGTGTACAGCTCCGTGTCCGTGTACTCGTCTACTTTCTTATGGTGGAGGATATAATCTGAAACTTTGGTTCCTATAGCTGCTTGAACATCCAGCCATTCGAGAGCCACCACGTTGCTTGAAGGCTCCATACTGGGAGAAAGGCGAAACCTACACAGCCAACAGAAAAAGAAGGCTTAATACAAGGGCTATACAGAAAGTAATGCAAACGTGTCCAGAACTTTCTCATGGGCTTACATAGGTCGGTCAAATTCCACATATTGGTAGAGTAACTCTTCTTCTATAGCAATGGTCTGTGGCCCTTGGTTGCCTTTATCCAGTCCTTGAGACACCATTCCATCTATTGACACCAATGATGGGGCGCCATTCCAATCCGCAACACCAATGATGGGGCACTATTCCTTCCACTGATACCACTAGTGGGACACTATTCCTCCCACTGATACCAATGATGGGGCACCATTCCTCCCACTGATACCAATGATAGGGCACTATTCCTCCCACCGATACCAATGATGGGGCACTATTCCTCCTACTGATACGAATGATGGGACACTATTCCTCCCACTGACACCAATGATGGGGCACTATTCCTCCCACTGATACCAATGATGGGGCACTATTCCTCCCACTGATACCAATGATAGGGCACTATTCCCCCTACTGACACCAATGATAGGGCACTATTCCTTCCATTGACACCAATGATGGAGCACTATTCCTCCCACTGACACCAATGATGGGGCACTATTCCTCCCACTGACACCAATGATGGGGCACTATTCCTCACACTGATACCAATGATGGGACACTATTTCTCCCACTGTCCCACTGATACCAATGATGGGGCACCATTTCACCAACTGATACCAATGATGGAGCACCATTACATCCGCTGACACCAATGATGGGGCACCATTCCATCCGCTGACACTAATGATGGGACACTGTTCCTCCCACTGATACCAATGATGGGACACTGTTCCTCCCACTGATACCAATGATGGGACACTATTCCTCCCACTGATACCAATGATGGGACACTATTCCTCTCACTGATACCAATGATGGGACACTATTCCTCCCACTGACTGCAATGATGGGGCACTATTCCTCCCACTGCCACTAACGATGTGTCTCGATTCCTCCTAATAAAACCAATAATGGGGCATTTTCTTCTTCCACCGGCTATAGTCTGCCCCCCCCTCCCCCCCCAAAAAGCCTGAAGGACAGTAAACTGGCCCTTTGTGTTCAAAGTTTGGAGACCCCTGATCTATAGTAATGCTTCTTCTTTTTCATTGAAGATAAATAATGGATTCCAAGCAGAAGCAACGTGCCATCCTTGAGTTCTTGATGAAGAAGAGTTGTAGACTGTCCAACAGCCACAGAAATCTGCAGAATGTCTACGGAGATGATGAGATACGAGATGAGAAGAACAATGTCTTGTCTTTGGTGACTCTTCTCAATGGTATCATCTCCGTATACATTCTGTAGCCTTCTGTGGATGTCGGAGAGCCTGCACCCCCTCCTTCATGAGAACTCAAGGACGACATGTTTCTTCTGCTTGGAATCCATTATTTACCTGCAATGGGAAAGAAGAAGAGGAGCAACTAATGAAGAAGAAGAGGAGCAACTAAAGAAGAAGAAGGGGAGCAACTAAAGAAGAAGAAGAGGAGCAACTAATGAAGAAGAAGAGGAGCAACTAAAGAAGAAGAAGGGGAGCAACTAAAGAAGAAGAAGAGGAGCAACTAAAGAAGAAGAAGAGGAGCGACTAAAGAAGAAGGGGAGCAACTAAAGAAGAAGAAGAGGAGCGACTAAAGAAGAAGAGGAGTGACTAAAGAAGAAGAAGAGGAGCGACTAAAGAAGAAGAAGAGGAGCGACTAAAGAAGAAGAAGAGGAGCGACTAAAGAAGAAGAGGAGTGACTAAAGAAGAAGAAGAGGAGCGACTAAAGAAGAAGAGGAGCGACTAAAGAAGAAGAAGGGGAGCAACTAAAGAAGAAGAAGAGGAGCGACTAAAGAAGAAGAGGAGTGACTAAAGAAGAAGAAGAGGAGCAACTAAAGAAGAAGAAGAGGAGCAACTAAAGAAGAAGAAGAGGAGCAACTAAAGAAGAAGAAGGGGAGCGACTAAAGAAGAAGAAGAGGAGCGACTAAAGAAGAAAAAAAGGAGCGACTAAAGAAGAAGGAGAGGAGCAAATAAAGAAGAAGAAGGGGAGCAACTAAAGAAGAAGAAGAGGAGCAACTAAAGAAGAAGAGTAACTAAAGAAGAAGAAGAGGAGCAACTAAAGAAGAAGAAGAGTAACTAAAGAAGAAGAAGAGCAACTAAAGAAGAAGAAGAGGAGTAACTAAAGAAGAAGAAGAGGAGCAACTAAAGAAGAAGAAGGGGAGCAACTAAAGAAGAAGAAGAGGAGCAACTAAAGAAGAAGAAGAGGAGCAACTAAAGAAGAAGAAGAGGAGCAACTAAAGAAGAAGAAGAGGAGCAACTAAAGAAGAAGAAGAGGAGCAACTAAAGAAGAAGAAGAGTTACTGCAGAGGGAGAGTTACTCTACCAACCATGTCAAGTTTGAGGGACCTACAGTATGTAAGTTAATAAAAAAGTTATGTCCACTTTTGTGTTACTTTTATTTGTTTATATTGCATCTATTCCTCTGAAAATTCACACTATATTATTGGGGGGGGGGGGGGGGGTTAATGAACGCTACCATTTTTGTTGCTTGGATTAAGCAGAAAGAAGATCAGGAAGTCCGAAAATTCGGCATTTCGATGATGTAGAAGATATTAGAGTGTAAAGGGCAGGGTGTGATAGAAGGAAGGCTCGGAATACAGATGCAATAGGTAAATGTCAAGTCATTTAATGAGAATTTTCCGTTCGGGAAGCAGAGTACGACTTATTCTTTAATTAAAAATGATAATAACTCGCTAACCCAAACTTCAAATCATTGTCAGCAGATATATTGCATGTATAACCTGATCTTATGGGTTTCAAAGCATTTTTGCTATGATGAGAGGCTTAGAGCACAGAAAAAAAAAAAACTGATACAAAATATATTTTTTTTTTATATATGTTAATATTAGGATGCTCACACCGTTGACAATTACCTATCAGGAGGAGGATAAGGCTCATAGAGGACCAGGCATGACTGGTCTGATGCAAGCATTTAAATATTCAGCCTGGACCCTTTCGTGACCCGAGATCAATGATGCCTAAATGCCGTCTGCAGATTTAGCTGCATCAGCATGTGTTGGTTAAATTGACAATAACTCTGTGACTAATTTGCAAACCTATAAAGCTCTTATGCATTTTTTTTTTTACGGACATATACGGCTCTCTTTTGATACACTTTTTAACAGATTTTTTTTTTTTTTATTTATTAATTAAAACAAAAAAAAATTAGTATAGACTGACAAATCTGTAATATACATACTTTTTAACAGCTTTTTTTTTTTTTTTAGTATAGACTGTTAAATCTGTAATATACATACTTTTTAACAGCTTTTTTATTTTTTTTTATTTTTTTTTATTTATTTATTTATTTATTTTTTAGTTTAGACTGACAAACCTGTAATATACATACTTTTTAACAGCTTATTTTTTTAATTTTTAATTTTTTTAATTTTTTTTTCATTTTATTTTTTTTAGTATAGACTGACAAATCTGTAATATATATACTTTTGAACAGCTTTTTTTAAAAATTTTTATTTATTTTTTATTTATTTTGTATTTATTTTTTTAGTATAGACTGACAACTCTGTAATATACATGCTATATACAGTGCATCCGGAAAATATTCACAGCCTTCCACTTTTTCCACATTTTGTTATGTTACAACCTTATTCTAAAATAGATTAAATTCATTATTTTCCTGAAAATTCTACAAACAATCCCCCATAATGACAACGTGAAAGAAGTTTGAAATCTTTGCAAATTTATTAAAAATAAACAACGGAAAAAATCCCATGTACATAAGTATCACAGGCTCCTCCCATGTACATGTGTATCACAGACTCCTCCCATGTACATAAGTATCACAGGCTCCTCCCATGTACATAAGTATCACAGGCTCCTCCCACGTACATAAGTATCACAGACTCCTCCCACGTACATAAGTATCACAGGCTCCTCCCATGTACATAAGTATCACAGGCTCCTCCCATGTACATAAGTATCACAGGCTCCTCCCATGTACATAATTATCACAGGCTCCTCCCCTGTACATAAGTATCACAGGCTCCTCCCATGTCCATAAGTATCACAGGCTCCTCCCATGTACATAATTATCACAGGCTCCTCCCATGTCCATATGTATCACAGACTCCTCCCATGTACATAAGTATCACAGGCTCCTCCCATGTACATAAGTATCACAGGCTCCTCCCGTGTACATATGTATTGCAGACTCCTCCCATGTACATATGTATCACAGGCCACTCCCATGTACATAATTAACACAGGCTCCTCCCATGTCCATAAATATCACAGGCTCCTCCCATGTACATAAGTATCACAGGCTCCTCCAATGTACATAAGTATCACAGGCTCCTCCCATGTACATAAGGATCACAGGCTCCTCCCATGTACATAAGTATCACAGGTTCCTCCCATGTACATAAGTATCACAGACTCCTCCCATGTACATAAGTATCACAGGCTCTTCCCATGTACATAAGGATCACAGGCTCCTCCCATGTACATAAGGATCACAGGCTCCTCCCATGTACATAAGTATCACAGGTTCCCCCCATGTATATAAGTATCACAGCCTTTGCTCAATGCTTTGGTAAAGCCCCTTTGGCACCAATTACATCCTCAAGTTTGTTTGAGTATGAGGCTACAAGCTTGACGCACCTATTTTTGGGCAGTTTCTCCTGTTCTTCTTTGCAGGACCTCTCAAGCTCCATCAGGTTGGATGGGGAGCGTCAGTGCACAGCCATTTTCAGATCTCTCCAGAGATGTTCCAATCGGGTTCAAGTCTGGGCTGTGGCTGGGCCACTCAAGGACATTTACAGAGTTGTCCCGTAGCCACTCCTTTGTTCTCTTGGCTGTGTGCTTAGGGTCGCTGTCCTGTTGGAAGATGAACCTTCGTCCCAGTCTAAGGTCCGGAGCTCTCTCTGGAGAAGGTTTTCATCAACGATTTCTCTGGCCATTGCTGCATTCATCTTTCCCTCAATTTTGACTAGTCTCCAAGTTCCTGCCACTGAAAAACATCCCCACAGCATTATACTGCCACCACCATGCTTCACTGTAGGGATGGTATTGGCCAGGTGATGAGCGGTGCCTGGTTTCCTCCAGACATGACAGGTTGCCATTCAGGCCAAAGAGTTCAGTCTTTGTTTCATCAGAATTTTGTTTCCCACGGTCTGAGAGTCCTTCAGGTCTTTTGGCAAACTCCAGGTGGGCTGTCATGTGCCTTTTACTGAGGAGTGTCTTCTGTCAGGCCTATATGTTGGAGTGCTGCAGAGATGGTTGTTCTTCTGGAAGGTTCTCCTCTCTCCACAGATATATACTGGAGCTCTATCAGAGTGACCATCAGGCCCGCTCTAGGAAGAGTCCTGGTGGTTCCAAACTTCTTCCATTTACAGATGATGAAGGCCACTGTGCTCATTGGGACCTTCAAGGCTGCAGACATTTGTCTGTACCCTTCCCCAGATCTGTGCCTCCATACAATCCTGTCTCGGAGGTCTTACTTGGACTTCATGGCTTGGTTTGTGCTCTGACATGCACTGTTACCTGTGGGACCTTATATAGACAGGTGTGTGCCTTTCCAAATCATGTCCAATCAACTGAATTTACCACAGGTGGCCTCCAATCAAGTTGTAGAAACATCTGAAGGATGATCAGTGGAAACAGGAGGCACCTGAGCTCAATTTTGAGTGATACTTATGTACATGGGATTTTTTTCTTTTTCATTTTTAATAAATTTGCAAATATTTAAAAAAAACTCCTTTCACCTTGTCATTATGGGGTATTGTTTGCAGAATTTTGAGGAAAATAATGAATTTAATCCATTTTTGAATCAGGCTGTAACATAACAAAATGTGGAAAAAGTGAAGCGCTGTGAATTCTTTCCGGATGCACTGTATATATAGCCAGGGTTTTTGAAATAGACTCTGCTTGACCCAAGATGGCCACCAAAGTCACATGGGGTGCCACAGCATTCAATCAGATAGCTGCCTCCCCGTGTGTGAGAAACCCTAGAGGAACTAGGTTCCCCTCGACATCCTCCTCCATCTGTATTGAGGAGCGCCACCTGCAGTGGAGAATATAGACTGCACCTGCCTACAAATGGACAGCTTTGGTAGAAGTTAAAACAGTGTTTTCTGGTGCGTTCAGATATCTTCAGATTGCAACGCGGTTTCTGATTGAACTTATACATTCCAGTGAGAGTTCCTTACACGGGTGGAGGAAGTGGACTGCAGTTGGGCAATCCATTCTCATCAAAGGCAGTAAGGTCACACCGACACCAATCGTCGATGACTTCTCCTTTCCCGGTACACCAGTATAAGCTCATAAATGCATTTTTGAACACCTGCAAAAAGGTAAAAACATCAATATGATACTTTAAAAAAAAAAATGTTGGTACATTCACATCATTAAACACGTCCTGCTCACAAATATGCATTTAAAGGTGTCAGAATTCGGAAGAAAAGAATATTGGGACTTTTGAGGTGCTACATATAAACTTCATTAAAATTCATCATTTATTGAAACAATGTTAAAAAACATGTACACATAAAACATATATTGTCTTATAATATAACTTGTTATCCTTTGTTCCATTGCGGTATCACAGTGACATATCCCAACATGTTTTGCCCATCGGGCTTACTCAGGAGAACGTATTACCCACTAATGTGATAACACCTATATTACATGAATACTCAATGTTGATACTTGGTAACCATCCCAGTGATGGTGCTCTGGCCACGTGGGCGCTGTTTACACACACACACAGATGCATATAGTTTTGTACAATATGGCTTCAGTCCCCTTGTGAGGACCAAGCGCCCCCATGTGTGTTTTCCTTTGGCATTAGATATTATATTGACCTCAGTCTGGTTCTATGGTACCTCCTGTGCTCACACGTAAGCTTGCCATTTGACATCACTGGGGTGGTTACTAAATATCAACATTGAATATTTAAATATTATAGGAGATTTTAAAGGTGTTATTACCATTAGCGAGTAATACGACCCCTGATAAAGCCCGGTTAGACGAAACATGTTGGGAATTGGTGATAACGCCTTTAAAATCTCCTATATTATATGAATACTCAATGTTGATACTTGGTAACCATCCCAGTGATGGTGCTCTGGCCACGTGGGTTCTGTTTACACACACAGATGCATATAGTTTTGTACAATCTGGCTTCAGTCTCCTTGTGAGGGCCAAGCGCCCCTGTGTGTGTTTTCCTTTGGCATTAGGTATTATATTGACCTCAGTCTGGTTCTATGGTACCTCCTGTGCTCACGCGTAAGCTTGCCATTTGACATCATTGGGATGGTTACTAAATATCAACACTGAGTATTCATATAATATAGGAGATTTTAAAGGTGTTTTTACTATTAGCGAGTAATACAATCCCTGATAAAGCCCGATGGGCGAAACATGTTGGGAATGGGTGATAACGCCTTTAAAATCTCCTAAATTATATGAATACTCAATGTTGATACTTGGTAACCATCCCAGTGATGGTGCTCTGGCCACGTGGGCGCTGTTTACACACATATAGTTTTGTAAAATCTGGCTTCAGTCTGCTTATGAGGACCAAGCACCCCCATGTGTGTTTTCCTTTGGCATTAGATATTATATTGACCTCAGTCTGTTTCTATGGTACCTCCTGTGCTCGCATGTAAGCTTGCCATTTGACATCACTGGGATGGTTACTAAATATCAACATTGAGTGTTCATATAATATAGGAGATTTTAAAGGTGTTATTACTATTAGCGAGTAATATGTCCCCTGATGAAGCCCGATGGGCGAAACATGTTGGGAATTGGTGATAACACCTTTAAAATCTCCTATATTATATGAATACTCAATGTTGATACTTGGCAACCATCCCAGTGATGTAAAATTTCAGGCTTATGTGTGACCACATGAGGTACCAGAACCAGACTGAGGTCAGCAAAGATCCCCCACCCCATAAAAATCAAGCACTAATCTGTATGCTTACCCCCAAAGCATAAATTCATCCTCCTCACAGCACAATTCCACCCCCCTACTGAAATGCCCTCCTTCCCAGCATAAATTCTTGCCCTCCCCCATCCTCCAGCTGAAATCCTCTCTCTGCATATGCCCTCAGCACACATCACCCCCAAAAATGTCCCCCATCTTAGCACAAACCCCTTAAATGTCCTCTCTGAGCACAATTTCTCTCCACCCCCAAATCTCCCCTCAGCACAAATTCCCCTCCCTCAATTCCCCATCCTAGCACAAATCCCCCCCAACCAATAAAAAAATCCCCTCCTAGCACAAATCTCTTTCCCCTCTACCATATAACCTTTTCTAGCACAACCCCCCCCCCCCAAATCCACCCTCCCAACACAGATCCCCCAAATCACCAATTCTAGCACACCTACCCAAATTTGCCTTCCTAGGATGATTCTTACCCCCCAATTTCCTCCTCCTAACACAAATCCCCCTCCCCCCATTCTCCTTGTGGTGCCCCCCCCCCTCCTCACATGACACCACAGTGCCCAGGGCAGCCACCCCTTCTGCCCACCCCTTGTCCAAGCACTGAGTATTCATAAAATATACCCTGTTTCCCCGAAAATAAGACCTAGCGTGATTGTTGGTGATGGCTGCAATATAAGCCCTACCCTCCAAATAAGCCCTAGTTAAAGTCCTTGTAGGTCTTATTGGCAGGGTAGGGCTTATTTTCGGGGAAATAGGGTAGGGCTTATTTGGGGGGTAGGGCTTATATTGCAGCCATCGCTGACAATCTCGCTAGGTCTTATTTTCGGGGAAACAGGGTAGTAGATTTTAAAGGTATTATTACCATTAGTGGGTAATACGTATCCCTGAGGGAGCCCGATGGGTGAAACATGTTGGGAATTGTCACTGTGATACTGTTATGGAATATAAATAATGGGGCCCTGTACCCCCGAAAATGGAAAAAAGTCCCTCCTCTGCTCCCACCTCCTGGACCCCTCTATTGACCTGATGGGGCACAGGGAAATGTAATTTAAGCCCTGGTAAACAAGTAGAAGCGGGACGGGTGTGGTCTAGTAAAATCCATTTATTAATGTAGGCAGAAATTAATAAAATAGCTGCCCCCCCCCCCCCCCCGGGGCTATTGTTGCTGGTGGGAGATCTATTTTACCGCTTTTCTTATTATCGTTAAAAAATCCATACAAAAGCACCACAAAATGATAGTTTGTTTTCTCTAATAAGAGTGATACTGGGGGGTGGGTAGGGGGTGGAACCAAGGGATGGTGCTCAGAGGTGGGTAGGGGGTGGAACCAAGTGATGGTGCTCAAAGATGGGTAGGGGGTGGAGACAAGGGATGGTGCTTTAGAAGTGGGTAGGAGGTGGAACCAAGGGATGGTGCTCAGAGGTGGGTAGGGGGTGGAGACAAGGGATGGTGCTCAGAGGTGGGTAGGAGGTGGAACCAAGGGATGGTGCTCAGAGGTGGGTAGGGGGTGGAGACAAGGGATGTTGCTCAGAGGTGGGTAGGAGGTGGAACCAAGGGATGGTGCTCAGAGGTGGGTAGGGGGTGGAGACAAGGGATGGTACTCAGAGGTGGGTAGGAGGTGGAACCAAGGGATGGTGCTCAGAGGTGGGTAGGGGGTGGAGACAAGGGGTGACTTGGAAGAGGGGTGTTCCTGCACCTATTCCAAAAATCCTTTGGCTATACAACATTCACTGTACCAGTTACATCTCTTGAACCTTTAACATGTGTATTGACTACCGGAAAATGTCTGAAAAATGTTAAAGTTACAGCTTTGGCCAAGGCATGTGGTGGATGGAGCTGAACATAGTGTTGCCTTTTTATATAGTTTCAGAACTTAGTAAGATAAAGTAAATGTTAAAAAAAAACACTCATCCCCTCCTCCCCCTGACACTACCAGCTCAGGGCAACGAGCGAGCAGACTGGTACCCCCTTGTCAAAGGGGATCCTGTCAAGTTGATACTACTTTGCATGCCCTTAGCACCAGGCCCAAATGCTGATAGACATCAGGCTCCTCGGCAAGCCCCAAGCCAGGTTCTGACAATGGGATAAAGAAAAAAACTAAAAAAGCAAGAGCGTATTGAATTGTGCACCTGCGGCACTTTGGCAAGAGTGACAACATCCTCCTCCTGGACAGATCTCCAAGAACGTTGAGTAGGCCAAAAACTCAGAAGATGGTCCTGCTCCAAGCTACAACATCTTCTCATGAGATTTTGGCTACTCAACATTCTCTAAGATCTTGTCGGTGGGGTGATGACTAGTCGAGGAAAGGTGAGTATATTATCCAGAGTTTTTTTTCAACGGGAACGTGAGGGAACATGGTTCCAGCACCTTCGGCATTGAATGTATGTAATGGCAAGGGGTGCTTTGGCACTTTGGCAAAGGTGACGACATCCTCCTCCTGGACAGATCTCCAAGAACATTGAGTAGCCCAAAAACTCTGAAGAAGATGGTCCTGCTCCAAGCTGTAACATCTTCTCATGAGATTTTGGCTACTCAACAGTCTCTAAGATCTTACCGAGTGGGATGATGACATCATTCCATGCACTAGTCCAGGAAAGGTGACTATATTCTCCAGAGCTTTTTTTCAGCGGGAACGTGGGGGAACACGGTTCCAGCACCCTCAGCATTAAATGTATATAATGGCAAGGGGTGCTGCGAAGTCTATTGTTGCTGGCTGCTGGGGGATTTCTTGTTACAAGGGTGGATCTATTGTTGTGAGGGGTCTATTGTTGTTGGTGGGGGGCAGTGGACTGTTGCTGGGCGTAATCTATTGTTGCTGGTGGTAGTCTATTACTGCTGGGTGGGGGGGGGGGGGTTATTTTGTTGCTGAGGGAGGTCTGTTATTGCTGTAGGGGTCTATTGTTGCTGGTGGATCTATTGTTGCTGGCAGGTATTTTGTTGCACGGGTGGGAATTGTTGTTGGGGGAATCAAATGGGGGAGGTCTATTATGGCAGGATGTCTATGGTTGCTAAGAAGATCTATTATCGCTGGAGGGGTCTATTGTTGCTGGCTCCAGGGGATCTACTTTACCACTTTTATTGGTATCATTAACAAATTTAATATGTAGCACCCTCCTAGGTAGGTGCTAGAGGAGTTAGAATAGTTTTTGGATCCTCTGCTTGACAGAGGAGCAGCTAGGTAAATTTATGTGGGCTGTCATGTTGTCTTAGTGTCCCTGTGTCCTACCCTGTTTCCCCGAAAATAAGACCTAGCGTGATTGTCGGTGATGGCTGCAATATAAGCCCTACCCCCCAAATAAGCCCTAGTTAAAGTCCTTGTAGGTCTTATTTTCAGGGTAGGGCTTATTTTCGGGGAAACAGGGTAGGGCTTATTTGGGGGGTAGGGCTTATATTGCAGCCATCACTGACACTCACACTAGGTCTTATTTTCGGGGAAACAGGGTAGCAGCCTTAGAAGGTTCTGAGCTATATTTTGAGACTAGGCAGATGAGCAGCATGAATTTAGATGCGGCAACAGCCTAATTGGCTGTTGTCGCATCTATATTCATGTTGCTCATCTGCCTAGTCTCAAAATATAGCTCAGAAACTTCTTAGGCTGCTAGGACACAATGGCGTCACTAGGGGGGAGGCAGAGGGGGCCCTGACCCCCCCAGCATTATGGCAGAACACCAGGGCCCGGTGGCAAGACAACCTTTGCAACCCTGATAGTCCTCCCACTGCTTTGGACCCTTATATTTTCTTGGTATGTTGGTGACATATATCTCTTGTTTTCTGCCACCCTGGGGGGGGGGCACAATACAGTAGGAAGGGAGCTCAGTGCAGAACATGTGAAAGAGCCCGTTGTGGGATCGTAGTAAAGGGCCCCAGGATATATATATATATATGTCTTTGTTCCCCCATGTGCCCCTCCCTAAATATGAAAGCTGGAGACGCCACTGCAGCCAATTGGAAGGGGAGGTGCCCCTAGGCATGCTGGGTGTCTGTATTTATATTCGGGGAGCACATGAGGTCCTGGTCTTTACTAGAAGAGGATTGCACCAGTCAGGGGAGAGGCTGCTGCCTCCCCTGGCACTTGCTGCCATGTAGCCGACATTGGGAAAGTCTACAGGGCATCTGGTCTGGTATCATGGAGAGAGAAGACCAGAAGGTACTTCAGGAGCCTTGTCAGTACAGACAAGCCTAAGGAGCCTTAGACAGTTGACCCCTCTTGTGCTCTAAGTTGGCTGAGAGTCCATAAAAAGTACAGTAGATACATTTACGTGGTCTTCCAGATACCCCCTTTGAGGGCAACCACAGTGCTACACGATCAAATTGAGTTTAACACCCCTGCTCTATAGCATCCATTCTCAGCCATGGGTTCAGTAGGTACCCTATGGCTCCTCCTGAGGGGGCTAGGACTTCCTTGAGCTGTGTGACTAGCTGACTTCCCTTCTGGTGGTGCTCTATAGTTTCAGGTCCAAAGAACCAATGAAGGTGATGTTCTGTAAAAAAAGGAAAGGATCGCCGCTACTCCCAACCAGCCCAGGCGCATAAACGATAAAGAGCATCGGCCTACATGGCTCAACCAAGCCACACACCCTGATTCATATCGCCCCGCTCACTGGGGCTTAACCGGAGGCGGTATGCACAGGGTGTGTGTTTTTGGTGGAGACATGAGGCCGATCGTTATCGTTTATTCACCTGGGCGGGTTGGGAGCAGCGACAATCCTTTTCCTCTTTACATTTACTAACCCCCTGGATCGGTTTGGTCATTTTGGACCTTATTTAGGCTAAAAGGGACGGGGATGTGATTTTGGTCATTTTGAACCGCTTTTGGGCTAAAAGGGCCGGGGGTGCGATTTTTGGCGCTTTTGGGCCGATTTTGGGATAAAAGGGTCGGGGGTGCGATTTTGGTCATTTTGGACCATTTTCAAGATAAGAGGGCCGGGGGTGTGATTTTTGGAGATTTTGGACCATTTTAGAGATAAAAGGGCCGGGGGTGCGATTTTGGTCATTTTGGACCGATTTCCAGCTAAAATATTCGGGGGTGCAATTTTGGTCTTTTTGGACCCTTTTAGAGATAAAAGGGCCGGGGGTGCGATTTTTGGTGATTTTGGACCGATTTCGGGCTAAAAGGGCAAAAGGGCCGGGGGTGCGATTTTGGTAATTTTGGACCATTTTCAAGATAAAAGGGCCGGGGGTGCGTTTTTTGGCGATTTGGGACGCTTTTGGGCTAAAATGACCGGGGGTGCGATTTTTGGCGATTTGGGACCATTTTCGAGTTAAAAGGGCCGGGGGTGCGATTTTGGTCATTTTGGACTATTTTTGAGATAAAAGGGCCGGGGGTGCGATTTTTGGCGATTTTGGACCGATTTTGGGATAAAAGGGCCGGTGCGATTATTGGCGATTTTGGACCGATTTCCAGCTAAAAGGGCCGGAGTGCGATTTTTGGTGATTTGGACCCTTGTAGAGATAAAAGGGCCGGGAGAGCGATTTTCTGTGATTCTGGACCGATTTTGGGATAACAGGGCCGAGGGTGCGATTTTGGTCATTTTGGACCATTTTCAAGATACAAGGGCCGGGGTGCGATATTTTGGAGATTTTGGACCATTTTAGAGATAAAAGGGCCGGGCGTGCGATTTTGGTCATTTTGGACCGATTTCCAGCTAAAAGATCTGGGGGTGCGATTTTTGGTGATTTTAGACTGATTTTGTGATAAAAGGGTCGGGGGTGCGATTTTGTTTTTTTTGGACCCTTTTAGAGCTAAAAGGGCTGGGGGTGCGATTTTTGGTAATTTTGGACCAATTTCAGGCAAAAGTGCCGGGGGTGCGATTTATGGCGATTTTGGGCCGATTTTGGGATAAAAGGTCCGGGGGTGCGATTTATGGTGATTTTGGACCGATTTTGGGATAAAAGGGCCGGGGGTGCGATTTTTGGCGATTTTGGACCGATTTTGGGATAAAAAGGCCGGGGGTGAAGTTTTTGTCATTTTGGACCGATTTCCAGCTAAAAGGGCCGGGGGTGCGATTTTTGGCGATTTTAAGACCGTTTTCAAGTTAAAGGGGGGGGGTGCGATTTTTGTCATTTTGGACCGATTTTTGGGGTAAAAGGGCCGGGGATGCGATTTTGGTCTTTTTGGACCCTTTTAGAGATAAACGAGTCGGGGGTGCGATTTTTGGTGATTTTGGACCGATTTCAGACTAAAAGGGCCGGGGGTGCGATTTTTGGTGATTTTGGACCGATTTTGGGCTAAAAGGGCCGGGGTGCGATTTTTGAAATTTTCGACCGATTTTGGGCAAAAAGGATCGGGGGTGCGATTTTTGAAATTTTGGAACGATTTCGAGTTAAAAAGGCCGGGGGTGTGATTTTTGGTGATTTTGGACCCTTTTAGAGACAAAAGGGCCGGGTGTGCGATTTTTGAAATTTTGGACCGATCCCGGGCTTAAAGGGCCGGGGGTGCGATTTTTTGTAATTTTGGACCCATTTAGAGATAAAAGGGCCGGGGGTGCGATTTTTGAAATTTGGGACCGATTTCAGGCTAAAAGGGCCGGGGGTGCGATTTTTGGTGATTTTGGACCCATTTAGAGATAAAATGGCCGGGGGTGCGATTTTTAAAATTTTGGACCGATTTCGGCTAAAAGGGCCGGGGGTGCGATTTTTGAAATTTTGGACCGATTTCGGGCTAAAAGGGCCGGGGGTGCGATTTTTGAAATTTTGGACCGATTTTGGGCTAAAAGGGCCGGGGGTGCGATTTTTGAAATTTTGGACCGATTTCAGGCTAAAAGGGCCGGGGGTGCGATTTTTGGTGATTTTGGACCGATTTCGGGCTATAAGGGCCGGGGGTGTGATTTTTGGTGATTTTGAACCCTTTTAGAGACAAAAGGGCCGGGGGTGCGATTTTTGAAATTTTGGACCGATTTCAGGCTATGAGGGCCGGGGGTGCGATTTTTGGTGGTTTTGGACCCTTTTAGAGATAAACTAGTGGGGGATGCGATTTTAGTAATTTTGGACCCTTTTATAGATTTGAAATTTTGGACCGATTTTGAGTTAAAAGGGCAGGGGGTGCGATTTTTGGTGGTTTTGGACCCTTTTAGTGATAAAAGGGCCGGGGGTGCGATTTTTGAAATTTTGGACCGATTTCGAGTTAAAAGGGCCGGGGGTGCGATTTTGGTCTTTTTGGACCCTTTTAGAGACAAAAGGGCCGGGGGTGCGATTTTTTAAATTTTGGACTGATTTCGGGCTAAAAGGGCCGGGGGTGCGATTTTTGGTGATTTTGGACCCTTTTAGAGATAAACGAGTGGGGGGTGCGATTTTTGAAATTTTGGACCGATTTCGGGCTAAAAGGGCTGGGGGTGCGATTTTTGGTGATTTTGGACCCTTTTAGTGATAAAAGGGCCGGGGGTGCGATTTTAGGCGATTTTGGACCCTTTTAGTGATAAAAGGGTCGGGGGTGAGATTTTTGAAATTTTGGACCGATTTCGGGCTAAAAGGGCCAGGGGTGCGATTTTGGTCTTTTTGGACCCTTTTAGAGTTAAAAGGGCCGAGGATGCGATTTTAGTAATTTTGGACCCTTTTATAGATTAAAGGGCCGGGGGTGCGATTTTTGGTCATTTTGGACCGATTTCGGGTTAAAAGGGTCGGGGGTGCGATTTTTGGTGGTTTTGAACCCTTTTAGAGACAAAAGGGCCGGGGGTGCGATTTTTGAAATTTTGGACCGATTTCGGGCTAAAAGGGCCGGGGGTGCGATTTTTGGTGATTTTGGACCCTTTTAGAGATAAACAAGTGGGGGGTGCGATTTTTGAAATTTTGGACCGATTTTGGGCTAAAAGGGCCGGGGTGCGATTTTTGGTCAGTTTGGACCCTTTTAGAGACAAAAGGGCCAGGGGTGCAATTTTTTAAATTTTGGACCGATTTCGGGCTAAAAAGCTGGGGGTGCGATTTTTGGTGATTTTGGACCCTTTTAGTGATAAAAGGGTCGGGGGTGCGATTTTTGGTGATTTTGGACCCTTTTAGTGATAAAAGGGTCGGGGGTGCGATTTTTGGTGATTTTGGACCCTTTTAGTGATAAAAGGGCCGGGGGTGCGATTTTTGGTGATTTTGGACCCATTTAGAGATAAAAGGGCCGGGGGTGCGATTTTTGGTGATTTTGGACCCTTTTAGTGATAAATGAGTGGGGGTGCGATCTTTGAAATTTTGGACCGATTTCGGGCTAAAAGGGCCAGGGGTGCGATTTTTGGTGGTTTTGGACCCTTTTAGTGATAAAAGGGCCGGGGGTGCGATTTTTGGTGATTTTGGACCCTTTTAGTGATAAAAGGGCCGGGGGTGCGATTTTTGGTGATTTTGGACCCTTTTAGTGATAAAAGGGCCGGGGGTGCGATTTTTGAAATTTTGGAACGATTTCGGGCAAAAAGGGTTGGGGGTGCGATTTTTTGTCATTTTGGACCCATTTAGAGATAAACGAGTCGGGGGTGCGATTTTTGAAATTTTGGACCGATTTCGAGTTAAAAGGGTCGGGGGTGCGATTTTTGGTGTTTTTGAACCCTTTTAGAGACAAAAGGGCCGGGGGGGTCGATTTTTGAAATTTTGGACCGATTCGGGCTAAAAGGGCCGGGGGTGCGATTTTTGGTGTTTTTGAACCCTTTTAGAGACAAAAGGGCCGGGGGGGTCGATTTTTGAAATTTTGGACCGATTTCGGGCTAAAAGGGCCGGGGGTGCGATTTTTGGTGGTTTTGAACCCTTTTAGAGACAAAAGGGCCGGGGGGGTCGATTTTTGAAATTTTGGAACGATTTCCGGCTATAAGGGCCGGGGGTGCGATTTTTGGTGATTTTGGACCCTTTTAGTGATAAAAGGGCCGGGGGTGCGATTTTTGGTGATTTTGGACCCTTTTAGTGATAAAAGGGCCGGGGGTGCGATTTTTGGTGATTTTGGACCCTTTTAGAGATAAACGAGTCGGGGGTGCGATTTTTGAAATTTTGGACCGATTTCGAGTTAAAAGGGTCGGGGGTGCGATTTTTGGTGTTTTTGAACCCTTTTAGAGACAAAAGGGCCGGGGGGGTAGATTTTTGAAATTTTGGACCGATTTCGGGCTAAAAGGGCCGGGGGTGCGATTTTTGGTGGTTTTGAACCCTTTTAGAGACAAAAGGGCCGGGGGGGGTCGATTTTTGAAATTTTGGACCGATTTCGGGCTAAAAGGGCCGGGGGTGCGATTTTGGTCTTTTTGGACCCTTTTAGAGACAAAAGGGCCGGGGGTGCGATTTTTTAAATTTTGGACTGATTTCGGGCTAAAAGGGCCGGGGGTGCGATTTTTGGTGATTTTGGACCCTTTTAGAGATAAACGAGTGGGGGGTGCGATTTTTGAAATTTTGGACCGATTTCGGGCTAAAAGGGCTGGGGGTGCGATTTTTGGTGATTTTGGACCCTTTTAGTGATAAAAGGGCCGGGGGTGCGATTTTAGGCGATTTTGGACCCTTTTAGTGATAAAAGGGTCGGGGGTGAGATTTTTGAAATTTTGGACCGATTTCGGGCTAAAAGGGCTGGGGGTGCGATTTTTGGTGATTTTGGACCCTTTTAGTGATAAAAGGGCCGGGGGTGCGATTTTGGACCCTTTTAGTGATAAAAGGGCCGGGGGTGCGATTTTTGGTGATTTTGGACCCTTTTAGAGACAAAAGGGCCGGGGGGGTCGATTTTTGAAATTTTGGACCGATTTCGGGCTAAAAGGGTCGGGGGTGCGATTTTTGGTGGTTTTGAACCCTTTTAGAGACAAAAGGGCCGGGGGGGTCGATTTTTGAAATTTTGGACCGATTTCGGGCTAAAAGGGGCGGGGTTGCGATTTTTGGTGATTTTGGACCCTTTTAGTGATAAAAGGGCCGGGGGTGCGATTTTTGGTGATTTTGGACCCTTTTAGTGATAAAAGGGCCGGGGGTGCGATTTTTGGTGATTTTGGACCCTTTTAGTGATAAAAGGGCCGGGGGTGCGATTTTTGAAATTTTGGAACGATTTCGGGCTAAAAGGGTTGGGGGTGCGATTTTTTGTCATTTTGGACCCATTTAGAGATAAAAGGGTCGGGGGTGCGATTTTTGGTCATTTTGGACCCTTTTAGAGATAAACGAGTGGGGGGTGCGATTTTTGGTGATTTTGGACCGATTTCATGCTAAAAGGGCCGGGGGTGCGATTTCTGGTGATTTTGGACCCTTTTAGAGACAAAAGGGCCGGGGGTGCGATTTTGAAATTTTGGACCGATTTCCGGCTATAAGGGCCGGGGGTGCGATTTTTGGTGATTTTGGACCCTTTGAGAGGTAAAAGGGCCGGGGGTGCGATTTTTGGTGATTTTGGACCCTTTTAGTGATAAAAGGGACGGGGGTGCGTTTTTTTTAATTTTGGACCGATTTCGGGCTAAAAGGGCCGGGGGTGCGATTTTGGTGATTTTGGACCCTTTTAGAGATAAACGAGTCGGGGGTGCGATTTTTGAAATTTTGGACCGATTTCGGGCTAAAAGGGCCGGGGGTGCGATTTCTGGTGATTTTGGACCCTTTTAGTGATAAAAGGGCCGGGGGTGCGATTTTTGGTGATTTTGGACCCTTTTAGTGATAAAAGGGCCGGGGGTGCGATTTTTGGTGATTTTGGACCCTTTTAGTGATAAAAGGGCCGGGGGTGCGATTTTTGAAATTTTGGACCAATTTCGGGCTAAAAGGGCCGGGGTTGCGATTTTTGGTGATTTTGGACCCTTTTAGTGATAAAAGGGCCGGGGGTGCGATTTTTGGTGATTTTGGACCCTTTTAGTGATAAAAGGGCCGGGGGTGCGATTTTTGGTGATTTTGGACCCTTTTAGTGATAAAAGGGTCGGGGGTGCGATTTTTGAAATTTTGGACCGATTTCGGGCTTAAAGGGCCGGGGGTGCGATTTTTGAAATTTTGGACCGATTTCATGCTAAAAGGGTCGGGGGTGCGATTTTTGAAATTTTGGACCGATTTCAGGCTAAAAGGGCCGGGGGTGCGATTTTTGGTGATTTTGAACCCTTTTAGAGACAAAAGGGCCGGGGGTGCGATTTTTGAAATTTTGGACCGATTTCAGGCTATGAGGGCCGGGGGTGCGATTTTTGGTGGTTTTGGACCCTTTTAGAGATAAACTAGTGGGGGATGCGATTTTAGTAATTTTGGACCCTTTTATAGATTTGAAATTTTGGACCGATTTTGAGTTAAAAGGGCAGGGGGTGCGATTTTTGGTGGTTTTGGACCCTTTTAGTGATAAAAGGGCCGGGGGTGCGATTTTTGAAATTTTGGACCGATTTCGAGTTAAAAGGGCCGGGGGTGCGATTTTGGTCTTTTTGGACCCTTTTAGAGACAAAAGGGCCGGGGGTGCGATTTTTTAAATTTTGAACTGATTTCGGGCTAAAAGGGCCGGGGGTGCGATTTTTGGTGATTTTGGACCCTTTTAGAGATAAACGAGTGGGGGGTGCGATTTTTGAAATTTTGGACCGATTTCGGGCTAAAAGGGCTGGGGGTGCGATTTTTGGTGATTTTGGACCCTTTTAGTGATAAAAGGGCCGGGGGTGCGATTTTAGGCGATTTTGGACCCTTTTAGTGATAAAAAGGTCGGGGGTGAGATTTTTGAAATTTTGGACCGATTTCGGGCTAAAAGGGCCAGGGGTGCGATTTTGGTCTTTTTGGACCCTTTTAGAGTTAAAAGGGCCGAGGATGCGATTTTAGTAATTTTGGACCCTTTTATAGATTAAAGGGCCGGGGGAGCGATTTTTGGTCATTTTGGCCCGATTTCGAGTTAAAAGGGCCGGGGGTGCGATTTTTGGTGGTTTTGAACCCTTTTAGAGACAAAAGGGCCGGGGGTGCGATTTTTGAAATTTTGGACCGATTTCGGGCTAAAAGGGCCGGGGGTGCGATTTTTGGTGATTTTGGACCCTTTTAGAGATAAACAAGTGGGGGGTGCGATTTTTGAAATTTTGGACCGATTTTGGGCTAAAAGGGCCGGGGTGCGATTTTTGGTCAGTTTGGACCCTTTTAGAGACAAAAGGGCCGGGGGTGCGATTTTTTAAATTTTGGACCGATTTCGGGCTAAAAAGCTGGGGGTGCGATTTTTGGTGATTTTGGACCCTTTTAGTGATAAAAGGGCCGGGGTGCGATTTTTGAAATTTTGGACTGATTTCGGGCTAAAAGGGTCGGGGGTGCGATTTTTGGTGATTTTGGACCCTTTTAGAGACAAAAGGGCCGGGGGTGCGATTTTGAAATTTTGGACCGATTTTGAGTTAAAAGGGCCGGGGGTGCGATTTTTGAAATTTTGGAACGATTTCCGGCTATAAGGGCCGGGGGTGCGATTTTTGGTGATTTTGGACCCTTTTATTGATAAAAGGGCCGGGGGTGCGATTTTTGGTGATTTTGGACCCTTTTAGTGATAAAAGGGCCGAGGGTGCGATTTTTGGTGATTTTGGACCCATTTAGAGATAAAAGGGCCGGGGGTGCGATTTTTGGTGATTTTGGACCCTTTTAGTGATAAATGAGTGGGGGTGCGATTTTTGAAATTTTGGACCGATTTCGGGCTAAAAGGGCCGGGGGTGCGATTTTTGGTGGTTTTGGACCCTTTTAGTGATAAAAGGGTCGGGGGTGCGATTTTTGAAATTTTGGACCGATTTCATGCTAAAAGGGCCGGGGGTGCGATTTTTGGGGATTTTGGACCCTTTTAGAGATAAACGAGTGGGGGGTGCGATTTTTGAAATTTTGGACCGATTTCGGGCTAAAAGGGCCGGGGTTGCGATTTTTGGTGATTTTGGACCCTTTTAGTGATAAAAGGGCCGGGGGTGCGATTTTTGGTGATTTTGGACCCTTTTAGTGATAAAAGGGCCGGGGGTGCGATTTTTTGTCATTTTGGACCCATTTAGAGATAAAAGGGTCGGGGGTGCGATTTTTGGTCATTTTGGACCCTTTTAGAGATAAACGAGTGGGGGGTGCGATTTTTGAAATTTTGGACCGATTTCGGGCTAAAAGGGCCGGGGGTGCGATTTTTGGTGGTTTTGAACCCTTTTAGAGACAAAAGGGCCGGGGGTGCGATTTTTGAAATTTTGGACCGATTTTAGGCTAAAAGGGCCGGGGGGGTCGATTTTTGAAATTTTGGACCGATTTCGGGCTAAAAGGGCCGGGGGTGCGATTTTTGGTGATTTTGGACCCATTTAGAGATAAAAGGGCCGGGGGTGCGATTTTTGGGGATTTTGGACCCTTTTAGAGATAAACGAGTGGGGGTGCGATTTTTGAAATTTTGGACCGATTTCGGGCTACAAGGGCCGGGGTTGCGATTTTTGGTGATTTTGGACCCTTTTAGTGATAAAAGGGCCGGGGGTGCGATTTTTGGTGATTTTGGACCCTTTTAGTGATAAAAGGGCCGGGGGTGCGATTTTTTGAAATTTTGGAACGATTTCGGGCTAAAAGGGCCGGGGGTGCGATTTTTGGTGATTTTGGACCCTTTGAGAGGTAAAAGGGCCGGGGGTGCGATTTTTGGTGATTTTGGACCCTTTTAGTGATAAAAGGGACGGGGGTGCGTTTTTTTAAATTTTGGACCGATTTCGGGCTAAAAGGGCCGGGGGTGCGATTTTGGTTATTTTGGACCCTTTTAGAGATAAACGAGTCGGGGGTGCGATTTTTGAAATTTTGGACCGATTTCGGGCTAAAAGGGCCGGGGGTGCGATTTTTGGTAATTTTGGCCTGATTTCGAGTTAAAAGGGTCGGGGGTGCGATTTTTGGTGGTTTTGAACCCTTTTAGAGACAAAAGGGCCGGGGGGGTCGATTTTTGAAATTTTGGACCGATTTCGGGCTAAAAGGGCCGGGGGTGCGATTTTTGGTAATTTTGGCCTGATTTCGAGTTAAAAGGGCCGGGGTTGCGATTTTTGGTGATTTTGGACCCTTTTAGTGATAAAAGGGCCGGGGGTGCGATTTTTGGTGATTTTGGACCCTTTTAGTGATAAAAGGGCCGGGGGTGCGATTTTTTGTCATTTTGGACCCATTTAGAGATAAAAGGGTCGGGGGTGCGATTTTTGGTCATTTTGGACCCTTTTAGAGATAAACGAGTGGGGGGTGCGATTTTTGGTGATTTTGGACCGATTTCATGCTAAAAGGGCCGGGGGTGCGATTTCTGGTGATTTTGGACCCTTTTAGAGACAAAAGGGCCGGGGGTGCGATTTTGAAATTTTGGACCGATTTCCGGCTATAAGGGCCGGGGGTGCGATTTTTGGTGATTTTGGACCCTTTTAGAGATAAACGAGTCGGGGGTGCGATTTTTGAAATTTTGGACCGATTTCGGGCTAAAAGGGCCGGGGGTGCGATTTTTGGTGGTTTTGAACCCTTTTAGAGACAAAAGGGCCGGGGGGGGTCGATTTTTGAAATTTTGGACCGATTTCGGGCTAAAAGGGCCGGGGGTGCGATTTTTGGTGATTTTGGACCCTTTTAGAGATAAATGAGTGGGGGTGCGATTTTTGGTCATTTTGGACCGATTTCGGGTTAAAAGGGTCGGGGGTGCGATTTTGGTCTTTTTGGACCCTTTTAGAGATAAAAGGGCGGGGGGTGCGATTTTGGTGATTTTGGACTGTTTTCAGACTATAAGGGCCGGGGGTGCGATTTTTGGTCATTTTGGACCATTTTCAAAACAGAAGGGCCGGGGGAGCGATTTTCTTCATTTTGGACCGATTTCGAGTTAAAAGGGCCGGGGGTGCGATTTTTGGTGATTTTGGACCGATTTCGGACTAAAGGGGCCGTGGGTGTGATTTTAGGCACTTTGGACCGATTTTGGGCTAAAAGATCCGGGAGTGCGATTTTTGGTGGTTTTGGACCCTTTTAGAGATGAAATGGCCGGGGTGCGATTTTTGGTGTTTTTGGACCCTTTGAGAGGTAAAAGGGCCGGGGGTGCGATTTTTGGTGATTTTGGACCCTTTTAGTGATAAAAGGGACGGGGGTGCGTTTTTTTAAATTTTGGACCGATTTCGGGCTAAAAGGGCCGGGGGTGCGATTTTTGGTGATTTTGGACCCTTTTAGTGATAAAAGGGACGGGGGTGCGATTTTTGAAATTTTGGACCGATTTCGGGCTAAAAGGGCCGGGGGTGCGATTTTTGGTGATTTTGGACCCTTTTAGAGATAAATGAGTGGGGGTGCGATTTTTGAAATTTTGGACCGATTTCGGGCTAAAAGGGTCGGGGGTGCGATTTTTGGTGATTTTGGACCCTTTTAGAGATAAAAGGGCCGGGGGTGCGATTTTTGAAATTTTGGACCGATTTCAGGCTAAAAGGGTCGGGGGGCGATTTTTGGTGATTTTGGACCCTTTTAGAGATAAATGAGTGGGGGTGCGATTTTTGGTCATTTTGGACCGATTTCGGGTTAAAAGGGTCGGGGGTGCGATTTTGGTCTTTTTGGACCCTTTTAGAGATAAAAGGGCGGGGGTGCGATTTTGGTGATTTTGGACTGTTTTCAGACTATAAGGGCCGGGGGTGCGATTTTTGGTCATTTTGGACCATTTTCAAAACAGAAGGGCCGGGGGAGCGATTTTCTTCATTTTGGACCGATTTCGAGTTAAAAGGGCCGGGGGTGCGATTTTTGGTGATTTTGGACCGATTTCGGACTAAAGGGGCCGTGGGTGCGATTTTAGGCACTTTGGACCGATTTTGGGCTAAAAGATCCGGGGGTGCGATTTTTGGTGGTTTTGGACCCTTTTAGAGACAAAAGGGTCGGGGGTGCGATTTTTGGTGATTTTGGACCGATTTTGGGCTAAAAGGGTCGGGGGTGCGATTTTGGTCTTTTAGGACCATTTTCAAGATAAAAGGGCCGGGGGTGCGATTTTGGTCTTTTTGGACCCTTTTAGAGACAAAAGGGCCGGGGGGTGCGATTTTGTAAAATTTTGGACCGAATTCAAGATAAATGGGCCGGGGTGCGATTTTTGAAATTTTGGACCGTTTTTGGGCCGAAACGCGTCAGTTTCATGCACAACCAGCATCAATCATATTGAATGTTGTGTATTATTGTGTCTGCATTCACTGTATTGAATTTTTATTTTCATTACCAGAGCTCACTGTCATTTTGATACGATTGTCACTAATAAAGTTATTACATTTTTACTCGAGTTATTCCCATCATTTCTTGCTGCCTTGGAAACCCCGCCCCTGGGGGACCCTTCCCTTTTTTTTGTTGGTATAAGGGTTTACAACCACTTTAAGGCCCAAGGTGTTAGATGGGCTTCCTGTGATCCCAGTGAGTCCCACACGATTGGAAGCCCATCCTACCGCGATTGGAAGCCCGTCCTACCGCGATTGGAAGCCCGTCCTACCACGATTGGAAGCCCATCCTACAGCAATTGGAAGCCCATCCTATCGCGATTGGAAGCCCATCCTACCGCGAATGGAAGCCCACCCTACCACGAATGGAAGCCCATCCTACCACGATTGGAAGCCCATCCTATCACGATTGGAAGCCCGTCCTACCGCGATTGGAAGCCACTCCTATCACGATTGGAAGCCCGTCCTACCACGATTGGAAGCCCATCCTACCACGATTGGAAGCCTGTCCTACCACGATTGGAAGCCTGTCTTACCACGATTGGAAGCCTGTCCTACCACGATTGGAAGCCCGTCCTACCACGATTGGAAGCCCGTCTTACCACGATTGGAAGCCCGTCCTACCACAATTGGAAGCCCGTCCTACCACGATTGGAAGCCCGTCCTACCGTGATTGGAAGCCCATCCTACCACGATTGGAAGCCCTTCCTACCACGATTGGAAGCCCATCCTACCGCGATTGGAAGCCCATCCTACAGCGATTGGAAGCCCATCCTACCGCGAATGGAAGCCCACCCTACCAGGAATGGAAGCCCACCCTACCACGATTGGAAGCCCATCCTATCACGATTGGAAGCCCGTCCTACCGCGATTGGAAGCCACTCCTATCACGATTGGAAGCCCGTCCTACCACGATTGGAAGCCCATCCTACCACGATTGGAAGCCCATCCTACCACGATTGGAAGCCCATCCTACCACGATTGGAAGCCCATCCTACCACGATTGGAAGCCCGTCTTACCACTATTGGAAGCCCATCCTATCACGATTGGAAGCCCATTCTACCACGATTGGAAGCCCGTCCTACCACGATTGGAAGCCCATCCTACCATGATTGGAAGCCCGTCCTACCACAATTGGAAGCCCATCCTACCATGATTGGAAGCCCGTCCTACCACGATTGGAAGCCCGTCCTACCACAATTGGAAGCCCATCCTACCATGATTGGAAGCCCATCCTACCACGATTGGAAGCCCTTCCTACCGCGATTGGAAGCCCATCCTATCACGATTGGAAGCCCGTCCTACCGCGATTGGAAGCCCGTCCTACCGCGATTGGAAGCCCGTCCTACCGCGATTGGAAGCCCGTCCTATCACGATTGGAAGCACATTCTACCACGATTGGAAGCCCGTCCTACCACAATTGGAAGCCCATCCTACCAGGATTGGAAGCCCGTCCTACCACGATTGGAAGCCCATCCTACCACGATTGGAAGCCCGTCCTACCACGATTGGAAGCCCGTCCTACCACAATTGGAAGCCCATCCTACCATGATTGGAAGCCCATCCTACCACGATTGGAAGCCCTTCCTACCGCGATTGGAAGCCCATCCTATCACGATTGGAAGCCCGTCCTACCGCGATTGGAAGCCCGTCCTACCGCGATTGGAAGCCCGTCCTACCGCGATTGGAAGCCCGTCCTACCACAATTGGAAGCCCATCCTACCATGATTGGAAGCCCATCCTACCACGATTGGAAGCCCTTCCTACCGCGATTGGAAGCCCATCCTATCACGATTGGAAGCCCGTCCTACCGCGATTGGAAGCCCGTCCTACCGCGATTGGAAGCCCGTCCTACCGCGATTGGAAGCCCGTCCTATCACGATTGGAAGCCCATTCTACCACGATTGGAAGCCCGTCCTACCACAATTGGAAGCCCATCCTACCAGGATTGGAAGCCCGTCCTACCACGATTGGAAGCCCATCCTACCACGATTGGAAGCCCGTCCTACCACGATTGGAAGCCCGTCCTACCACGATTGGAAGCCCATCCTACCACGATTGGAAGCCCATCCTACCGCGATTGGAAGCCTATCCTACCACGATTGGAAGCCCTTCCTACCACGATTGGAAGCCCATCCTACCACGATTGGAAGCCCGTCCTACCACAATTGGAAGCCCATCCTACCAGGATTGGAAGCCCGTCCTACCACGATTGGAAGCCCATCCTACCACGATTGGAAGCCCGTCCTACCACGATTGGAAGCCCGTCCTACCACGATTGGAAGCCCATCCTACCACGATTGGAAGCCCATCCTACCGCGATTGGAAGCCTATCCTACCACGATTGGAAGCCCTTCCTACCACGATTGGAAGCCCATCCTACCTCGATTGGAAGCCCATCCTACCACGATTGGAAGCCCATCCTACCACGATTGGAAGCCCATCCTACCACGATTGGAAGCCCATCCTACCACGATTGGAAGCCCTTCCTACCACGATTGGAAGCCCATCCTACCGCGATTGGAAGCCCACCCTACCACGATTGGAAGCCCATCCTACCGCTATTGGAAGCCCATCCTATCACGATTGGAAGCCCGTCCTACTGCGATTGGAAGCCCGTCCTACCGCGATTGGAAGCCGTCCTACCACGATTGGAAGCCCGTCCTACCACGATAGGAAGCCAGTCCTATCACGTTTGGAAGCCCGTCCTACCACGATTGGAAGCCCATCCTACCACGATTGGAAGCCCATCCTACTGCGATTGGAAGCCCTTCCTACCACGATTGGAAGCCCATCCTACCGCGATTGGAAGCCCATCCTACCATGATTGGAAGCCCATCCTACCACGATTGGAAGCCCTTCCTACCACGATTGGAAGCCCATCCTATCACGATTGGAAGCCCGTCCTACCACTATTGGAAGCCCATCCTATCACGATTGGAAGCCCATTCTACCACGATTGGAAGCCCGTCCTACCACAATTGGAAGCCCATTCTACCATGATTGGAAGCCCATCCTACCACGATTGGAAGCCCTTCCTACCGCGATTGGAAGCCCATCCTATCACGATTGTAAGCCCGTCCTACCACAATTGGAAGCCCATCCTACCATGATTGGAAGCCCATCCTACCACGATTGGAAGCCCGTCCTACCACGATTGGAAGCCCGTCCTACCACAATTGGAAGCCCATCCTACCATGATTGGAAGCCCATCCTACCACGATTGGAAGCCCGTCCTACCACGATTGGAAGCCCATCCTACCATGATTGGAAGCCCATCCTACCACGATTGGAAGCCCGTCCTACCACAATTGGAAGCCCATCCTACCATGATTGGAAGCCCATCCTACCACGATTGGAAGCCCTTCCTACCACGATTGGAAGCCCATCCTATCACGATTGGAAGCCCGTCCTACCACAATTGGAAGCCCATCCTACCATGATTGGAAGCCCATCCTACCACGATTGGAAGCCCGTCCTACCACAATTGGAAGCCCATCCTACCATGATTGGAAGCCCATCCTACCACGATTGGAAGCCCTTCCTACCGCGATTGGAAGCCCATCCTATCACGATTGGAAGCCCGTCCTACCGCGATTGGAAGCCCGTCCTACCGCGATTGGAAGCCCGTCCTACCGCGATTGGAAGCCCGTCCTATCACGATTGGAAGCCCATTCTACCACGATTGGAAGCCCGTCCTACCACAATTGGAAGCCCATCCTACCAGGATTGGAAGCCCGTCCTACCACGATTGGAAGCCCATCCTACCACGATTGGAAGCCCGTCCTACCACGATTGGAAGCCCGTCCTACCACAATTGGAAGCCCATCCTACCATGATTGGAAGCCCATCCTACCACGATTGGAAGCCCTTCCTACCGCGATTGGAAGCCCATCCTATCACGATTGGAAGCCCGTCCTACCGCGATTGGAAGCCCGTCCTACCGCGATTGGAAGCCCGTCCTACCACAATTGGAAGCCCATCCTACCATGATTGGAAGCCCATCCTACCACGATTGGAAGCCCTTCCTACCGCGATTGGAAGCCCATCCTATCACGATTGGAAGCCCGTCCTACCGCGATTGGAAGCCCGTCCTACCGCGATTGGAAGCCCGTCCTACCGCGATTGGAAGCCCGTCCTACCGCGATTGGAAGCCCGTCCTATCACGATTGGAAGCCCATTCTACCACGATTGGAAGCCCGTCCTACCACAATTGGAAGCCCATCCTACCAGGATTGGAAGCCCGTCCTACCACGATTGGAAGCCCATCCTACCACGATTGGAAGCCCGTCCTACCACGATTGGAAGCCCGTCCTACCACGATTGGAAGCCCATCCTACCACGATTGGAAGCCCATCCTACCGCGATTGGAAGCCTATCCTACCACGATTGGAAGCCCTTCCTACCACGATTGGAAGCCCATCCTACCACGATTGGAAGCCCGTCCTACCACAATTGGAAGCCCATCCTACCAGGATTGGAAGCCCGTCCTACCACGATTGGAAGCCCATCCTACCACGATTGGAAGCCCATCCTACCACGATTGGAAGCCCGTCCTACCACGATTGGAAGCCCATCCTACCACGATTGGAAGCCCATCCTACCGCGATTGGAAGCCTATCCTACCACGATTGGAAGCCCGTCCTACCACAATTGGAAGCCCATCCTACCATGATTGGAAGCCCATCCTACCACGATTGGAAGCCCGTCCTACCACAATTGGAAGCCCATCCTACCATGATTGGAAGCCCATCCTACCACGATTGGAAGCCCTTCCTACCGCGATTGGAAGCCCATCCTATCACGATTGGAAGCCCGTCCTACCGCGATTGGAAGCCCGTCCTACCGCGATTGGAAGCCCGTCCTACCGCGATTGGAAGCCCGTCCTATCACGATTGGAAGCCCATTCTACCACGATTGGAAGCCCGTCCTACCACAATTGGAAGCCCATCCTACCAGGATTGGAAGCCCGTCCTACCACGATTGGAAGCCCATCCTACCACGATTGGAAGCCCGTCCTACCACGATTGGAAGCCCGTCCTACCACAATTGGAAGCCCATCCTACCATGATTGGAAGCCCATCCTACCACGATTGGAAGCCCTTCCTACCGCGATTGGAAGCCCATCCTATCACGATTGGAAGCCCGTCCTACCGCGATTGGAAGCCCGTCCTACCGCGATTGGAAGCCCGTCCTACCACAATTGGAAGCCCATCCTACCATGATTGGAAGCCCATCCTACCACGATTGGAAGCCCTTCCTACCGCGATTGGAAGCCCATCCTATCACGATTGGAAGCCCGTCCTACCGCGATTGGAAGCCCGTCCTACCGCGATTGGAAGCCCGTCCTACCGCGATTGGAAGCCCGTCCTACTGCGATTGGAAGCCCGTCCTATCACGATTGGAAGCCCATTCTACCACGATTGGAAGCCCGTCCTACCACAATTGGAAGCCCATCCTACCAGGATTGGAAGCCCGTCCTACCACGATTGGAAGCCCATCCTACCACGATTGGAAGCCCGTCCTACCACGATTGGAAGCCCGTCCTACCACGATTGGAAGCCCATCCTACCACGATTGGAAGCCCATCCTACCGCGATTGGAAGCCTATCCTACCACGATTGGAAGCCCTTCCTACCACGATTGGAAGCCCATCCTACCACGATTGGAAGCCCGTCCTACCACAATTGGAAGCCCATCCTACCAGGATTGGAAGCCCGTCCTACCACGATTGGAAGCCCATCCTACCACGATTGGAAGCCCATCCTACCACGATTGGAAGCCCATCCTACCACGATTGGAAGCCCGTCCTACCACGATTGGAAGCCCATCCTACCACGATTGGAAGCCCATCCTACCGCGATTGGAAGCCTATCCTACCACGATTGGAAGCCCTTCCTACCACGATTGGAAGCCCATCCTACCTCGATTGGAAGCCCATCCTACCACGATTGGAAGCCCATCCTACCACGATTGGAAGCCCATCCTACCACGATTGGAAGCCCATCCTACCACGATTGGAAGCCCTTCCTACCACGATTGGAAGCCCATCCTACCGCGATTGGAAGCCCACCCTACCACGATTGGAAGCCCATCCTACCGCGATTGGAAGCCCATCCTATCACGATTGGAAGCCCGTCCTACTGCGATTGGAAGCCCGTCCTACCGCGATTGGAAGCCGTCCTACCACGATTGGAAGCCCGTCCTACCACGATAGGCAGCCAGTCCTATCACGTTTGGAAGCCCGTCCTACCACGATTGGAAGCCCATCCTACCACGATTGGAAGCCCATCCTACTGCGATTGGAAGTCCTTCCTACCACGATTGGAAGCCCATCCTACCGCGATTGGAAGCCCATCCTACCATGATTGGAAGCCCATCCTACCACGATTGGAAGCCCTTCCTACCACGATTGGAAGCCCATCCTATCACGATTGGAAGCCCGTCCTACCACTATTGGAAGCCCATCCTATCACGATTGGAAGCCCATTCTACCACGATTGGAAGCCCGTCCTACCACAATTGGAAGCCCATTCTACCATGATTGGAAGCCCATCCTACCACGATTGGAAGCCCTTCCTACCGCGATTGGAAGCCCATCCTATCACGATTGTAAGCCCGTCCTACCACAATTGGAAGCCCATCCTACCATGATTGGAAGCCCATCCTACCACGATTGGAAGCCCGTCCTACCACGATTGGAAGCCCGTCCTACCACGATTGGAAGCCCATCCTACCATGATTGGAAGCCCATCCTACCACGATTGGAAGCCCTTCCTACCGCGATTGGAAGCCCATCCTATCACGATTGGAAGCCCGTCCTACCGCGATTGGAAGCCCGTCCTACCGCGATTGGAAGCCCGTCCTACCGCGATTGGAAGCCTGTCCTATCACGATTGGAAGCCCATTCTACCACGATTGGAAGCCCGTCCTACCACAATTGGAAGCCCATCCTACCAGGATTGGAAGCCCGTCCTACCACGATTGGAAGCCCATCCTACCACGATTGGAAGCCCATCCTACCACGATTGGAAGCCCGTCCTACCACGATTGGAAGCCCATCCTACCACGATTGGAAGCCCATCCTACCGCGATTGGAAGCCTATCCTACCACGATTGGAAGCCCTTCCTACCACGATTGGAAGCCCATCCTACCTCGATTGGAAGCCCATCCTACCACGATTGGAAGCCCATCCTACCACGATTGGAAGCCCATCCTACCACGATTGGAAGCCCATCCTACCACGATTGGAAGCCCTTCCTACCACGATTGTAAGCCCATCCTACCGCGATTGGAAGCCCACCCTACCACGATTGGAAGCCCATCCTACCGCGATTGGAAGCCCATCCTATCACGATTGGAAGCCCGTCCTACTGCGATTGGAAGCCCGTCCTACCACGATTGGAAGCCGTCCTACCACGATTGGAAGCCCGTCCTACCACGATAGGAAGCCAGTCCTATCACGTTTGGAAGCCCGTCCTACCACGATTGGAAGCCCATCCTACCACGATTGGAAGCCCATCCTACTGCGATTGGAAGCCCTTCCTACCACGATTGGAAGCCCATCCTACCGCGATTGGAAGCCCATCCTACCACGATTGGAAGCCCATCCTATCATGAGTGGAAGCCCATCCTACCACGATTGGAAGCCCATCCTACCGCGATTTGAAGCCCGTCCTACCACGATTGGAAGCCCGTCCTACCACGATTGGAAGCCCGTCCTACCACGATTGGAAGCCCGTCCTACCGCGATTGGAAGCCCATCCTACCACGATTGGAAGCCCATCCTACCGCGATTGGAAGCCTATACTACCACGATTGGAAGCCCATCCTACAACGATTGGAAGCCCATCCTACCACGATTGGAAGCCCGTCCTACCGCGATTGGAAGCCCATCCTACCACGATTGGAAGCCCATCCTACCGCGATTGGAAGCCTATACTACCACGATTGGAAGCCCATCCTACAACGATTGGAAGCCCATCCTACCACGATTGGAAGCCCATCCTACCACGATTGGAAGCCCATCCTACCACGATTGGAAGCCCATCCTACCGCGATTGGAAGCCTATACTACCACGATTGGAAGCCCATCCTACAACGATTGGAAGCCCATCCTACAACGATTGGAAGCCCATCCTACCACGATTGGAAGCCCATCCTACCACGATTGGAAGCCCATCCTACCGCGATTGGAAGCCTATACTACCACGATTGGAAGCCCATCCTACAACGATTGGAAGCCCATCCTACCACGATTGGAAGCCCGTCCTACCGCGATTGGAAGCCCATCCTACCAGTTATGGTCACAGGTTTGGAGGCGTGCAGTTGTAGGTTCTCCCAACACAAAACATAGATAAAGCCCACCTCTGCCCAGCCACCGGGTTAAATGACATACAAACCTTCATCTCTGGTCTTAGAAGCTGCTTTCAAAAAAAGAAAAAAACACATCCTATGCATGACACGGATGAGTGGTAAAGATAATAAAAGTGTCTTCACCTCTCGTGTCGAATTATCTTGAATTAGATTATACAGGGGAGTGATCCGGTTAATTTCCAGGAGAACCGGGATAGGGCTGACTTGTTCCTTGCCAGCCCGTCGGCACAGGTGGCAGCTGGCTGGGCATCGGCCTTTCTCTTCACAGTGGATTTCCACTCCCATGATAAGCTGGTCATCGGAGAGCATCTGAGCCGTCAGCAGCCCTGAGAGGTAGGTGATGAACGGCATGGATTTCAGCTCCTTCTTGCTGCCCAGTTCAGTTGTTTCTATGCATGAAAAAAAAACAAAACAAAAAACAAAACCAGAATGGGTTCATCAATAATTCATAACGCAACATGACAATTATTGTCCTTAGACAAAAGCACCGCACCATTGTCACGCAACGTAGGATAGCTTGATTACCATGAGATGACGGGGGGAGGCTTAGATCTGACTCCTCCGGGGCTTCCAACAGAATAAAAAAATCGTTCTACATTTTTTGGACGGGATTCCTCTGGAGCAGAGGTCTCGAACTGGTGGCCCTCCAGCTGTTGCAAAACTACAAGTCCCATCATGCCTCTGCCTGTGGGAGTCATGCTTGTAACTGTCAGACTTGCAATGCCTCATGGGATTTGTAGTTTCGCAACAGCTGGAGGGCCACCAGTTCGAGACCCCTGCTCTGGAGGCTTCCAAACTCCAAAAAACATACTTGTAGGTAAACCGGCGTCCAGAGAAAGCACGGATATGGGATTGTGGTTGGTTGTGATCAATTTTCTTTCATTGTCCTTTCACTTGTATTACTTGAGTTGACCCGGAAATTCGGTTGATGTGAGACTCAGGCCAAGTCTCATGGATGTGGATCAGGCCCGGGACCAGGGGGCGGGCAGGTGGGGCAGCTGCCCTGGACACTGTGGTATCATGTGAGGTGGGAGGACGTCGTGAGGAGATTGGGGGGGAGGGTATTTGTGTTGGAAGGGGAATTGGGGGGGGGGGTGCCAAGGGGTAAGAATTGTTCTAGGAGGGGACACATTTTTTGGGGGGGGGGGGGGGGGTTGCTAGGAAAGGTGATTTAGGGGGATCTGTGTTTGGAGGGCGGGTGGAGGAAGCAGATTTGGGCTAGGAGTGAGGATAGGCAGTTTTTTTGCTAGAAGAGGTGATATGGTGGGGGGGGGGGTTTGCTAGGAGGGATTTTTTTTTGGGGGGTGGTGAATTTGTGCTACGAGGGGGGATTGGGGGGGAATTTGTACTGGGAGGGGAGATTTGGAGTGGGGGGTAGAGGATGTGTACTTAGGGCAAATGCCTTGGAAAGCAACCATGACCCAATGTTGAGGTGCCTCTTCCAAACATCTGGTCCCCAAAAAGGACGTGGGGGTTTGTGAGAGGGGGAACTTATAGGAAGATGGAAGCTTTCATTTATTTTATGGGGGCCCTAGATATGCATCCCCTCCCCGCTTATTACTCAATCCCAAAAAGGGAATTGTAGATAAACACACTGTGAGGACCTGGGTCCGAACCTGTGACCTCGGCTGTGTCTGGTGATGTCTCTCCTTGCTAAGCCTCCTGAGATGCTGGACAGCATCTTGTCTGATCCATTGGGCAATCCTCCCCTGTGCCTTGTTTCTGCTGAACCTTAAACCCTTTGCTCCTCCCATGAGCTTCCTCTTTAGGCCATGCCTTTGCACTTCCTGTTTGCCAGATTAATGTGCTCTCTCTACAGCAAATATCTCACTCTTGTCACTCTTGCTGACATCTGCATCTCCGCTACCACTTGTTACCAATATTTGGCTTGCTCCTTGACTATGCTTCTGCTTAAGCCCAACCTGCAACTACCTGTTACCAACCTTTGGCTTGTTCCTCAACTATCTTTCCCGTGATCCCAACCTGAAACCACGTGTTACCAACCTTTAGCTTGCTTACACCTCTGCTTGATCCCTACCTGCTGCATCTGCTACTGGACCCCGGCATGCTCACCTCCTGGTGGGTCAATCCTGAGGACAACGACCTGGTACTAACACACTGCAAAACCCATCTCCACCATCAGGAGCTCTAGTGGATACTGATTAGTGCTTAGAGTGCCACTTGTTACCAACCTTGGGCTTGCTTACACCTCTCCTTGATCCCTACCTTCTGTATCTACTACTGGAGCCCGGCTTGCTCAACTCCTGGTGGGTCAATCCTGAGGACAACGACCTGGTACTAACACACTGCAAAACCCATCTCCACCTTTAGGAGCTCTGGTGGATACCGATTAGTGCTTAGACCCCGCACCCCGGGGTGAGCCCACATTATCCGCCAGGGTGATCTGCTTGTATACTTATCCTGCTGGTCGGCGGGAGCCTTTCTACTGCTATATCTACTGGTTGCTGAGCCTGACCCCTGACTGTGACACGCACCGACAATGAGAAAATGCCTTTTACCCCTTCCTGCCCAGCCCTGGCATCCCTTCAGCTGGGGTTTTATGCTCAAGGGGGCTGGAAGGACTGCCTGATTACGTGACCACTGTAAATGGCTGTCATAGTGGTCACATGATCAGGAGCTGGCGGGGCATTACTAGACCGGGAATTGCCTTTGGCAGTTCAGCCAGCACAGAAGCCTCTGCCGTCCATGGATGCAAATGTGCGACGTTTGGACAATAAAGCTCTTTGCCACTGCACATGCGTTACATGGGTGACCAGCAGTTATTAACCATACACATATAAAAAAAAAATCAACTAATGCGTACTGGTGTAAATCAGTTAATATTCACATAAAGTAAATTGTTTCTCTACATGTTTCGCCGTTCACGGCTTCTTCAGGAGATTCTGTTTTTACAATAAACCAGGTTCGGTCCATGGAAGGAGGCGTGCTGCCTAGGGCTTCAGAAATTACCGGGGAATTTTGGAAATACTTTGAGAATCTTTTTGATTCAAAACGTCTATTTTTTTCCCCTTGCTTGCAAATGGAGCAAATATAACCTTGCTGTTGTTATCAAGATCTTGACTGGCTCAAAATTTATTGAGATGGACATTCTGTTCTTTCCAGTCTATTACCCTTCTCTATGATGCTCTCAAATGGCCCTGCTTACCCTTCCTCCACTATTGACTGTATTTTTGAAATTTTGAAGTGATCAGTCTATACACACAGAATTTATTGTAACAGAATCTCCTGAAGAAGCCGTGAACGGCGAAACATGTAGAGAGACAATTTACTTCTGTTGATATTTGTTACTGATGTACTGTGGTTTTACCCTTTTTTCAAATATGTATTTTTAATTCAATAAATATTTTTTATTTTTCGAAATTTTGTATATGTGTGCGCTTAAAAAGTCCCAATTTCTCTCCTTCTATGTTAGGGTTGCCACCTGTTCAGGATTCGCCTCGACAGTCCGGATTTTGAATCAAGTGTCCAGGCTTCAGACCACCTTAAACCCAGACACTGTTGCCAAACCCCTCCACATCACCCCCCTTCGGCATGGACAGAAGAGGACAGAGGGCTTAATCTGCTTTTCCTTCTCCCGCCCCTACCCCTACCCCACTGTGTCTGCCCACCCACACTCCAATCCCTGGCGTGCTGTGGGGGGGGGGGGAATTTAATGCCCAGCAGCCGGCAGGTACGTCATGGATGAATGGTGCCGATACCCGAGGCTCCATCCTTGGGTGAGTGAGCTCCACATCCACCAGTGGCGGCCCATCCATACAAGACACAGGGGCGCCTCCCCCTTAATCCATGCGCCCGGCCCCTAATCTACATGCAGGGTGCCGGATGCATGGATTCCAATGTTTTT
The DNA here is from genome assembly GCA_037952835.1 of Lithobates septentrionalis. Lineage (NCBI taxonomy): Eukaryota > Metazoa > Chordata > Amphibia > Anura > Ranidae > Lithobates > Lithobates septentrionalis. The sequence continues at coordinate 381,863 of JBBDGP010003152.1, read as the reverse complement.
TTTTTTTTTTTAGAGCACATGATTTGAGCCTGAGGTTCTAATTGGCTTCAAAAAAGTGGTGGTGCTCTGCGCCCCGAGTCCACCCAGTTGTGTGACAATAGCGAATATTCATATTCACACTGATTCTCCTGGCCAATCAGGAAGCAGGTCTTGAGATTAGTTTCCTGTTTGGCCGAAAGGAGAAGAGATCCTATTGGCTTAAAGGGGTTGTAAAAGTTTTTTCACCTTAATGCATTCTATGCATTAAGGTGAAAAAACATCCGACAATACCGGCCCCCCCAGCCCCCCCGTTTTACTTACCTGACCCCTCGCCCCCGACATCCTCTTCGCCACTCAGCCTGGCCGTTGATTGGTTACAGTGGATGGATTGAAAGCAGCACAGCTATTGGCTCGCGCTGCTGTCAGTCACATCCAATGACGCGGCGCGCCGGGGGGCGGGGCAGAGTGATACAGTGAGCGGCTATGGCCGTCGGCTGTATCACGGGTATGGAAAAGAAGAAAGGTAACAGCGCTCTCTGCAGGGACAACTTAATCAATACACCAGGTCCACTCACAGGTGCCGAGGCTCGATGTGTCCCAACACACTCCAATGCAGCAGTAATAAGGAGAGCCAGCAAAACTGTAATAGCCTAAGGCTATTGCCGAAACGCGTCAGCTTTACTGTTTTATTGTCACTCTGATGTACCAATAAACGTCACTTCAAGGATTACAGTTTTGCCGGCTCTCCTTATTACGGCTGTATCACGGGAGCGCGCCCGCAAGCATTCAACACCATGCGAGGGAGCTCGCATGAAGATGTTGAGTCCTTGCGGGGGGGGGGGGGAGCCGAGACAGACGCCGAGGGACCCCAGAAGACCAGGTTCGGGGCCACTCTGTGCAAAACGAGCTGCACAGTGGAGGTAAGTATAACATGTTTGTTATTAAAAAAAAAAAAATTATCTTTAAATGATCCTATAAGAAGAGGAGGGAGGAGACGCACGGCCGCCGTGAGGAGACGCAGGAGAAGCCACCGCCTGTCTCCATAGATGGGGTACGTGTGGGGCTGCGACCCGACTGACCCATGGGGGGGCGGGGTGTGGGTGACCCAACCGACTTAGGGGGGCAGGGTGCGGTGGACCCAACCGACCTGGGGGGTTGCTGTGGGTGCAATGTTTTCCGCCCCCCCCCCCCAAAAAAAAAGAAACACCAGCCACCACTGGTGAGTACACTAAGGTAAGGGGGACACAGATGTAAGGGGTGCTCTGCAGAATCTGATGCAAGGGGGACTTTGAGAACCCTAATTTAGGGGGAATGTTGGAAACGCTGATGTAAGTGGGGGCTTTGATAAGCAGAAGCCCTCCTTAACAAATAATAAATAAATGCCGTGTGCCGCTACGTGTTCGGGCTTGGCTTGAAGAAAAGGTGGCAACCCTACTGTCGCCACCTGTTGCCGTTTCCCCATCATGACCGCATTTGGTTAATGACATCATCTGGGATCCCCGAGGGTTTGAATACATTCTAGAAGCTGGGGATGTGAATGGGTCAACTGGCCAATCAGTTTGTTGGCTCAACGAAAGCGTGAATGGGCTAGGTTTGGAATCCGAATTTGTCTTCAATAAAGCCCTTCAGAATTCGTAAATCAGAAGTGAATGCAAATTATGTAGCAACTCACTTTTCACAAAGAATTAACAAAATACATAAATGCTACTACTACTACTACTACTACTACTAATAATAATAATAATAATAATAAAAATAGTAATAATAATAGGCTCTGCCAGTTGTTCCAGTAAATATTATGCTGAAATTTATATCGGGAAAAACTAAGATAATTCGTAATGTCAATCTAGAAATTGTCTTGTATATAACGTTACCATCCTGGAATGGAAATCAATTATGTAAAAATTTGTGTTCCATTGCCATCTACTGGTTCCAAACGAGAAATACAATATACAAATGTGTCTTATATGAGGGGAATCTACGCTATATTGTCAAAAGTATTGGGACACCTGCCTTTACACGCACATGAACTTTAATGGCATCCCAGTCTTAGTCCGTAGGGTTCAATATTGGGTTGGCCCACCCTTTGCAGCTACAACAGCTTCAACTCTTCTAGGAAGACTGTCCACAGGGTTTAGGAGTGTGTCTATGGGGATGTTTGACCATTCTTCCAGAAGCACATTTATGAGGTCAGGCACTGATGTGAGACAAGAAGGCCTGGCTCGCAGTCTCTGCTCTAATTCATCCCAAAGGTGTTTTATCAGGTCGAGGTCAGGCCAGTCAAGTTCCTCCACCCCAAACTTGCTCATCTGTGTCTATTTGTGATTTTGGCCTCAATAAAAAAAAAAAGTACTATTGAAACCATCAAACCAACTGATGTTCACCTTGTGTCAGGACCTGGATCACCTGCTGATGACACTGCTTCCCAGAGTGGGAGGTTGTAGTTCCAGTGTCCACCAGCAGGCGTCTCCCAGCAGCCAGCAGATTCCAGTAATCAGTCTACACTCGATTCTGGCTGCTGGGAGGGTATTTAGTCCCTCTTCTACAATTACACGTCGCTTCAGTGTTTTGCTTTGCTGTCAGGTACTGCTTGCCACTTATCCTGAGCCTAGATCCCGATCTTGCTCCTGCCCTGCATCCTGAACCTTGCTGCCTCTTTTCTGCTCCCCTTGTACCTGATCCCAGTCTTGGTTCCCCCTCCCCATCTGTTCCCTGCATCTCCAGCTTTCCCTGTTTATCCATGTTCCCCATGTTTTGTACATATCGTATATAGTTAGTTTGTTAGTTAGGCTTTCCATTAGTTTGGTTGCTAGTTAGACATTTTTTTCTATATGGTTGTGGTTCACTTGTATCTTCACGTTTGGTGTGTTTCCTGTTTGCTGGTGTTTGGATGTCTTTTGTTTTACTATTAATAAATGTACTTTACTATATATAATTTGGTCTCAGTTTCCTAGTGTAGCTACCATCCCTGCTGCTGATTCCCAGAGGTGGGGGACTCGAGTCACATGACTTGACTCGAGTCGGACTCGAGTCACCTGTTTGAGGACTTGCGACTTGCTTGACAAAATTAAATAAATGACTCGACTTGACTTTGACTTGCCACTAATGACTTGCGACTTGACTTTGACTTGGGCTATTTGACTTGCAATGACTTGCAATGACTTGGCACCACCAGTGTTGTGTCTTGGCCTAGGCAAAATATGCCAAGAAAAAAGCACTAAGCAGTTTTGTTAATGTTGAAAATGAAACAAAACCTTTCCTGAAAACTGACTTTTAACTAATTTTAAGGATGGAAATGGGGTAGATCAGTATTTTGACTTAATTTGTGACTTGACCAAAATAAATGACTTGACTTGACTTGCTTGACTTCTAGCAGGGACTCGACTTGACTTGCTTGCTTTTCGCCACAGTGACTTGGGACTTGCTTATGACTTGAAGGTTAAGACTTGAGACTTGCTTGTGACTTGCACATGTGTGACTTACCCCCATGTCTGCTGATTCCTGACACTTTGCCAGCACTCCATCACTCCTCTTTCTATCATTCCATGCCCTAGCCAGCAAAATACCTGTTTCTTTTGGGTATGGAGGGGGAGGACATGTGACCTCCTCCCATGTGAAAGTGTGTTGGTCTAGCAGCCAATCACTATGCCTGCGCCTCCATCAAACCAACTGATATTCACCTTGTGTCAGGTCCAGGATGACCTGCTAACGGCACTGTGCTTCCCAGAGTGGGAGGTTGTAATTCCAGTGTCCACCAGCGGGTGTCTCCCAGCAGCCAGCAGATTCCAGTAATAAGTCTTCACCCAATGCTGGCTGCTGGGAGGGTATTTAGTCCCTCCTCTACTATTACATGTCGCTTCAGTGTTTTATCCATGTTTAGCCGTGTTCCCCATGTTTTGTACATATGGTATATAGTTTGTTAGTTAGGCTTCCCATTACTTAGGTTGCTCATTAGGCATTTTTTTTCTATATGGTTGTGGTTCACTTATATCTTCATGCTTGCTGTGTTTCCTGTTTGCTGGTGTTTGGATGTTTTACTATTAATAAATATACTTTACTATATATATATATATATAGTGTGGTCTCAGTTTTCCTAGTGTAGCTGTGCAGATTTGACCATCCCTGCTGCTGATATCTGAAACTTTGCCAGCATTCCGCCACTCCACTTTCTATCGTTCCATGCCCCAGCCAGCAAAAATACCTGTTGCTTTTGGGTATGGGGGAACATGTGACCTCCTCCCATCTGAAAGTGTGTAAGTCTAGCAGCCAATCGCTATGCCTGAGCGCCATCACATGCAGGGCCATCTTTAATACTGATTGGACCCCCCCCCCCCCCACACGCAGTTTTGCTCTCCACCTGCTCTGAGACATACAATAAATAGCAGCTAGACTTAAAAGCAGTTTACTGAATCAGATCAGGCAGCGATTGGTTTCCAGAGGTTACAGTGTATCATTACCGCTCACTGACTGGTTGCTAGAGGTTACAGCACACATTACGGCTCACCGATTAGATGCTGGAGGTTACAGCACATGATTTCTGTTGATTGGTTGCTAGAGATTACTGTGGATATGACCTCGGGGGGGGGGCATGATATACAAATCAATGCCGCTGGCCGTCCCTATTTACATACGACTGCCACCGCTATTTACATATGAATGACGGTAATTTACATGTAAACACAGGGTCTGTTGACACAACAATAGGGTAGAGCTGGGCAGCATTAGTAGCAGCACTTCACACTGAGATATTGGGACACAGCACAGGACTAAAACCTCAAGGGATGAGGGAGTTTAAACCAGGATAGTTGGCAAGTATGAGGCAGCTGCTTTGGGCCCCACAACAATGACAGGGCCCAGGGCAGCTGCCCCTTTTGCCCTGCCTCAAAAACGGCCCTGGTCACATGACAGAGGGAGCAATGTCATGGCTCCCTTAGTGTCCGACACCATCCAACACTGGGGATTCTAATGGCAACTATGATGTAGGAAGGAGGGATGGGGGATCTCTGGCAAGGTAAGTATCGTGGGGGGGGGGGGCTTCATACAGATACTTTGCCTCGAATGGTAAAGACCACAGTGTCTCTTTAAAGATCGGTATTAAAACCATTCTCATCATTGTCATAAATGTTGTGTCACCAGGGTTGTGCGAATCCAATGCGAGTTCAGCAATACAAACTGTACGGCTGAACTGGCATTGCACAGACATCGCATGTGATCGGCGCCGCAGTGCAGGTGCGAATCACATGTGATGTCTGTGTTCGCTACAGTGTGAACCCAGGCTTAGTGCTGGTATACATCGTAAAAGTAGTAAAAGCAACCCGAAAGACCCCTTTTACACTGAGCCGCAGCCGCATTAGCGCCAAAGCGCCACTCGTTTAAGCGGCGCTTTTGGGGCGCTAGCGGGGCGCTTTTGACCCCCACTAGTGGCTGAAGAATGGGTTAAAAACGCCCGTGTTGCGGCGCGTCTGAAGCGCTTTTCAGGCGCTTTGGAAAGCGCTGCCCATTCATTTCAATGGGCGGGGCATTTGAGTGCGCTGTATACAGCGCTCCCAAACCGCCCCGAAGATGCTGCTTGCAGGGCTTTTCCTAACGTCCCGTAAGCGCACCGCCCCCAGTGTGAAAAATCACACTGAAATGAATGAGAGGCGGTTTTTAGGAGTTATTTAGAGGCTATTTCTAGCACTGAAAACCGCCTCAGTGTGAAAGGGGTCTTATGGCCCGTACACACAATCCAAATATCGTACAATTTCCTCGAACAATTCCAGATCGTACGATTTTCGTTTAGTCAGTATAGTTGTCGTCCGAAAATACAATACAAATACATCACAACACATGACATCACTTCCGATTTTTTTTTCCTGTCGTACGAGAATTTTCGTGACTTTATTTAGCTATTCAATTTCTACTTGCGAATATTAAGCGGGGCATTAATCAGGCTCTGGCTGAATGTCCAGCAGACTCCTAAACACCCCTGATTAGAGCAGATGTGCACTGCAAAGAACTCAGCAAAGAACTCAGCAAAGAACTCAGCTGCAGTGCTCAGTGCTGACCAGCAGAGGGAGAAGTCTCAAGGCTAACAGAATTCAAATCCTAATTAAATGTGTTGAAACTTAAATAGGCTTTTCAACACGACATTTCATATAGGATACACGGCGCGTCTATGTAAACGGGCACTACATCTATTGATTGCAAGCAAAAAGAAAAACCCTGCCAGTAGTTTAGATCTAGATCGCACAGCCACTTTACTGCATGTTACTATAATTTTGCAACCAAAATATAGCCCTTTGTACCAGCAGTAAAAGGCGCGACCACGCGCAGCGAAACCGCGCTAGCGTTTCAGAACCGATAGATCCTATGATTAAATTTGACACACTAAATAGTTCCCATAAAAGGTTATACAAGCCATACTAACTGCGTAGCCTTGGGAGAATTGCGGCAGTTTGTTATATCAGCGATGCCTATGGCCACCTAAGACAGATATACACACTAGATGTTTAGTACATTGAACCCCTTTTAATGGTCGTCTGTTCAGAGGAGAGTTGACTTTTGTATATAAAAGACTTCCAATTGCACTGCCGAGATTTTTTTTATTTCCTAAATGATCTTTAAGCCCTTCACACCTAAGGGTGAAACAAATCTAAATGCCTGAGCACAATTTTGCAACTTTGGCATGAGTTAGTAAAACTGCACAAATCATCACAACTACTTTGTGCGTCCAGGTGGATTATACCACGTTTTTTTCGGGACAAACTGGGCTTTCATTTGGTTTCCTTTATTTTTTTTTATTTTTTTATTTTTTGTATCTCTGCAAAGACAGAGAGTGATACAATGTATCTCTCTCGTCCATTCACAGAGACAGAAAACGCAGGGGGGGGGGGCGGCGTGCTTCACAGTGACCGATCACTTTGATAGCCAATCAGAGATTATCACAGCGATCAGGTGACCCGGGAATCAGCCGTTTCGGGTCCCGATCGTTAAAATGGGACCTGGCGCTCTCGGTGAGATGACCCCAGTCTCTGTGCTGGGAGAGCACCGTGCGGCATGCTCCCAGCACAAAGGGAGATACACAAATATGCGGCCTCACGGAAAAAAAAAGCCCAGTCCAGTAGTGAGGCGGCATATTTATTTTGACAATAAAATATATATTTTTTGACAATATATTATATATACCGATGGCTGTTTGTGCAAACTATTGTAAAGTGACACCTTTCAATGGCAGAAGGATATATCATTTCCATGGACCGGGGATTAAAACCAATCCCTAGAACAGTGATGGTGAACCTTGGCACCCCAGATGTTTTGGAACTACATTTCCCATGATGCTCAACTACACTGCAGATGGCATGAGCATCATGGGAAATGTAGTTCCAAAACATCTGGGGTGCCAAGGTTTGCCATCTGTAGGAGTCCAGGGCTTACTACGCATGCACCAATGGCGCGTTGCCGCAAGAGGAAATCCGTGCCAACTGAGCATGCGCCAAAGACCCCTCAGGGCCCCAACCCGCACTTGCGCAGAAGACTTGATGGAAAAGGGCAGGAAAATGCCCAGGACGCACACAGGAAGTGACCTCAACCTGATGGAAAAAGGCGGGAAAATGCCCAGGACGTGCACAGGAAATGACATCAACCTGATGGAAAAAGGCGGGAAAATGCCCAGGAGGCGCACAGGAAGTGACCTCAAACTTCCCTATATAAGCCCAGCCCAGACACTGCCAAATTGCTGGATTATCTTCAGTCCCCCCTTGTTCCTGTGCTAGTGTGTGATCTGTCTGAACCTGTTGTGACCTGGAAACCTATTTGACTACTCTTGATTGCAGCTTGCCATTGACCTCGGATTTGTATCTTGACCATTCTACTTCTTTGTCCCTTTTGTACTCAGCTGCCAGATTGGAACCGACCCCGGCTTGGATCTCGACCATTCTTCTTCGGATCAACCCTTTTATGCTTCATTGCCCAACTGGACTGGACCTCTGCTCGGATCTCGGACTAAGGCTTGCACGGTGCTCCGCACCCCTGGCACCCGTGCCACTCGGCGTCCACCAAGTCTCTGTCTCCATCTCCAGAGGCTTTAAGGACCCGAGTTGCAAGGGAGGCCTCCCCACTACTTCGGTCTCACATCAGGTACGTGGCCCTCGTGACACCATCACTGCCCTAGAACAATTATTATCCATCATTGATGAAGGAGTTCAGACCCCAACGTTGATAGGACTTCAGTATCAAACCCTACAGGCTAAGACTGGGATGCCATTAAAGTTCATGTGCGTGTAAAGGCAGACGTCCCAATACTTTTGACAATATAGTGTATAAACCGATGGCTGTTTGCGCAAACTATTGTTAAGTGACACCTCTCAATGGCAGAAGGATATATCATTTCCATGGACCGGGAATTAAAACCAATCCCTAGAACAACTATTATCCATCATCGAGGAAAGAGTTCACGTCCCATTCAACGTTGAGACCCCAAGGTTGATAGGACTTCAGTATCGAACCCTACAGGCTAAGACTGGGATGCCATTAAAGTTCATGTTTGTGTAAAGACAGGTGTCCTCATACTTTTGACAATATAGTGTATAAACCGATGGCTGTTTGTGCAAACTATTGTTAAGTGACACCTCTCAATGGCAGAAGGATATATCATTTCCATGGACCAGGAATTAAAACCAATCCCTAGACCAGTGATGGCAAACCTTGGCACCCCAGATATTTTGGAACTACATTTCCCATGATGCTCAACTACACTGCAGATGGCATGAGCATCCATCACTGATGAAGGAGTTCCCATCCCATTCAACGTTGAGACCCCAAGGTTGATAGGACTTCAGTATCGAACCCTACAGGCTAAGACTAAGATGCCAGACTAAGAGGAAGGAAGAAGAGGAGTTTGTAAATCGGGAGGAAGTTGTCCCTTGTTCTGTGTTTTGGACATTTTCAAGTTGGGCATCCCATAACTCCCTACCCCATCCAAGTTATCATCCCCTAACAAAATCCCCTAATAAAAAACCAAAAACAAGCCAAGGACTGTTTTCTGCATTTGAGTGAATGAAGGAAGTGCTGTGTGACTTGCTGTGCAGCAGTAGAGGACCTCAGCGACTCCTACGGGGGGGGGGGTTAGTGCTACATAAACACGAGAACACCGACCTTCTCTTCAGCATTCCTCCACAGGTTTGCTCCTCTTCAGCGTTCCACAGAAGGCGTTGCCTGAATTCGACAATGCATCTGCGTTCCTCCTTTACAAAACCCGAAGCAGGTCAGCCAAATAAACACGGGATTCATTCTTACGAAGCGACATAATTCCTCGCTATCGCGGCGCGCGAATCTGCCCGACAAGGCTCATTTGGGGCTTCAGGTGCGGCTCGGTAACAAGCGAACACAACGGGTCGTGTGTTAGTTATGCACGGCTAGTATGCAATTCCACAGCTGGGGAGCTCTCGCAATCATTAACAAGTTTTCCTCATGTGACATTTCCAAAAAGCAAAACAACCCCGGCGTGAGCAAATTCATCTGTTAGACAGAAAAACGAAGTCTTGGCAAAAAAAAAAAAAAAAATTGGCAATCGTTTTTTTATTTTTTTTTTTTTTCCGCTCTGGTATTGAGGTTTTAAATAATGGTTGTAAATTGCTCTTATCTCGCGGAATGGCTGGAAGGTTTGGAGCTGCAAGTGTTCAACTGTGAGATTAGCTAAGACTCCGCGCTCGGCGTCGCCTCTCAACGTTGGTTATTGCATCCCCGACTCCTGTTTTTCAGCGCGCTCGCCGCGCGCGCCTGATCGGAATTCCAAAGCAGCCGTAATCGGTGATAGAAACGTCAACATACGCCGAACATCCCCTAAGATCTGTTCTATTTTTTTTTTTCCTATTTATTTTCCTATTAAACCCGAAACCATGTTAATAAAGTGATACTAGGAACTGCCCCCGTGTCTAATTAATTTCACGCAAGTTACATAAAACGGGAAAATGAGTGGGGGAGGGGGATCTACGAGGAGAGCAATCTGTGCCCGAACTGCAATCGCTCCTTTGCAAGCCAACGGACTAATTGAAATGCAGCTTGTGTATTTCATAATTGCCAAGTTTTAAACAGGGGGGGATTTGTAAGTCTCGTTCCCTTATGAGACGCGAATGGATGTACAGAGACAGGTTGTTAAGTTACACATCGAGACAACAGCTAAGACACCTAAGCGGCAATTACTTTTCGGCGGAAAAAGCTCCTCATTATAATCCATTTAGAAGCATTTTTTTCTCCACTACAAGCCGCGGCCAAAAGTTTCGAGAAGGACACAAATATTGGTTTTCGCAAAGTCTGCTGCCTCAATTTTTTTCTTTCAAAGTATTTTATTTTTTTCAAAAAGAAAAGCATAACAACTAAACTCTTTCATATAGTAAAGTACAACATTGAGAGTACAGTAAGGATATGTGGAATACAAGACGTAGGCGTATAAGAGATGGGACTTGATTAGAAGTCTGGAGACTGAGCAATGTGTTGTCCACCAGCCGTTGGAGTACTAAGAAAGACTTGTACATATAACACCCCCGGCTGAGGAAGCCGCCAGGGGTTAAAGGTACTTGGTTCTGAAGAATTGGCCCGTCCCCCGGGGGACATGAGGAGCACGGGTACCCCCCCCCCCACCGGCACCCCTATTGGGATCATGCTGTGCCGGAAGACGGGACACCCCCCCCACACACAGAACACCATTGTTTGCTAGGGGATAACCCTATTGTGACCCCTGAATTTAGTCATAGGGGAAACCCAGAGTGGGAAAGGGAGAGGAAGGGAAGAAAAAGGTAGGAAATGGAGAAGAGAGGGGGAGAATGGAGATAATGAGGAAGGATTGGTCACCTAAACGTTGGACTAAGCTATGGGGGGGGGGGGGGGTAATACCTGGGGTGATTGAGATTCCCATAAATTGGGTCCAAGGTTTTCCAAGTAAGTTCAAACTTGAATTTAGTCGTAGGGGAAACCCAGAGCGGGAAAGGGAGAGCAAGGGAAGAAAAAGGTAGGAAATGGAGAAGAGAGGGGGGAATGGAGATAACGAGGAAGGATTGATCACCTAAACGTTGGACTGAGCTATGGGGGGGGGGGGGGGAGTAATACCTGGGGTGATTGAGATTCCCATAAATTGGGCCCGAGGTTCCCAAGTAATTTCAAACTTGAATTTAGTTGTAGGGGGAAACCCAGAGTGGGAAAGGGAGAGGGAGGGAAGAAAAAGGTAGGAAATGGAGAAGAGGGGGGGGGGGTGGCGATAACGAGGAAGGATTGATCACCCAAACGTTGGACTGAGCTATGGGGGGGGGGGGAGTAATACCTGGGGTGATTGAGATTCCCATAAATTGGGCCCAAGATTCCCGAGTAATTTCAAACTTGAATTTAGTCATAGGGGAAACCCAGAGTGGGAAAGGGAGAGGAAGGGAAGAAAAAGGTAGGAAATTGAGAAGAGGGGGGGGAATGGAGATAACAAGGAAGGTTTAATCACCTAAACATTGGACTGAGCTATGGGGGGGGGGGAGGAATACCCGGGGTGATTGAGATTCCCATAAATTGGGCCCGAGGTTCCCAAGTAATTTCAAACTTGAATTTAGTTGTAGGGGGAAACCCAGAGTGGGAAAGGGAGAGGGAGGGAAGAAAAAGGTAGGAAATGGAGAAGAGGGGGGGGGGTGGCGATAACGAGGAAGGATTGATCACCCAAACGTTGGACTGAGCTATGGGGGGGGGGGGAGTAATACCTGGGGTGATTGAGATTCCCATAAATTGGGCCCAAGATTCCCGAGTAATTTCAAACTTGAATTTAGTCATAGGGGAAACCCAGAGTGGGAAAGGGAGAGGAAGGGAAGAAAAAGGTAGGAAATTGAGAAGAGGGGGGGGAATGGAGATAACAAGGAAGGTTTAATCACCTAAACATTGGACTGAGCTATGGGGGGGGGGAGGAATACCCGGGGTGATTGAGATTCCCATAAATTGGGCCCAAGGTTCCCAAGTAATTTCAAACTTGCGGGTCGAGTCCGAAATGATGCTGATTATCTTTTCTTGGGCCATAATCCATGAGACATTCCTTTTGGCTGCCTTTATGGAGACTGAAGGTTGCTTCCAAGCCTTTGCCAGGGTTAGTTTGGCTCTTACCAATATGAAGTGTATCCGTTTTCGGTTACTCTTGGAGATTCTAGAGAAAGGGAGAGGAAGGGAAGAAAAAGGTAGGAAATGGAGAAGGGGGGGGGGGGGGTGGAGATAACGAGGAAGGTTTAATCACCTAAACGTTTGACTAAGCTATGGTGGGGGGGGGAGTAATACCCGGGGTGATTGAGATTCCCATAAATTGGACCCAAGGTTCCCAAGTAATTTCAAACTTGTGGGTCGAGTCCGAAATGATGCTGATTATTTTTTCTTGGGCCATAATACATGAGACATTCCTTTTGGCTGCCTTTATGGAGACTGAAGGTTGCTTCCAAGCCTTTGCCAGGGTTAGTTTGGCTCCTACCAATATGAAGTGTATCTGTTTTCGGTTACTCTTGGAGATTCTAGGGATATGAGAGATTAATAGAGCGACCTCTGGGGACCTGGAGAACTCGCATCCAGTGACCCCTCTAATAGGGTTAAAGATCCTTCTCCAGAAGGGTCTGATTTTAGGGCATCCCCACCAGATATGGGCTAGTGTGCCACTATTTGGCACCCCCTAAGGCAAAGGGGGGTCTGCTGAAGGGAAAATTGTGTCTGCCTCAATTTTTTATGATGGCAATTTGCATCTACTCCAGAATGTTTATGAAGAGTGATCAGATGAATTGCAATTAATTGCAAAGTCCTTTACCATGAAAATTAGCTTAATCCCATAAAAAAAAAACATTTCCACTGCATGTGTGAAGAAGGCTTCAGGGCACCCAAGAAAATCCAGCAAGCGCCAGGACCGTCTCCTGCAGTTGATTCAGCTGCGGGATCGGGGGGCACCACCACTGAAGAATGGCAGCAGTCAGATGTGAGGGCATCTGCACGCACGGTGAGGAGAAGACTTTTGGAGGATGGCCTGGTGTCAAGAAGCCGAGACAAGAAGCCACTTTTCTACAGGAAAAACATCAGGGACAGACTGATATTCTGCAAAAGGTACAGGCATTGGACTGCTGAGGACTGCGGTAAAGTCATTTTCTCTGATGAATCCCCTTTCCCATTCTTTGGGGCACCTGGAAAAAAACTTGTCCAGAGAAGAAAAGGTGAGTGCTACCATCAGTCCTGTGTCAGGTCAACAGTAAAGCATCCTGAGATGTGTGGGGTTGCTTCTCAGCCAAAAAAGTGGGCTCACTCACAATTTTACCTAAAAACACAACCATGAATAAAGAATGGTACAAAAACATCCTCTGAGAGCAACTTCTCCCAACCATCCAAGAACATATTGGTGAGGAACAATGCCTTTTCCAGCATGATGGAGCACCTTGCCATAACTCAAAAGTGGTAACTAAGTGGCTTGGGTAACAAAACATGGACATTTTGGGTCCATGACCAGGAAACCCCCCAGATCGTAATCCCATTGAGAACTTGTGATCAATCTTCAAGAGTCGGGTGAACAGAAAAACCTCCACAAATTCTGACAAACTCCAAGCATTGATTATGCAAGAATGGGCTGCCATCAGTCAGGATGAGGCCCAGAAGTTGATTGACAGCATGCCGGGGTGAATTACAGAGGTCTTGTAAAAGAAGGGTCAGAGCGGAAGATGGTGGGCGTGACCGGAGGTTGAGGGGAAAGGGGAGGGCGTTGCTGACCCGGACCAAGCTGCTCCTCTCTATGTCCACACTGGAAGTATGAACGCCGGAGCGACACTTCCATGCCTGTGACGGCCTGATCCCGAGGAGATAAGGAGTCTTTTGCGGAGCGGAGCGGCATATCGAAAGATTCGACCGGCGCCTCGGTGTTCGCTACATGTATGCCCTATAGGATCCCTCTTCAGAGCGCCTGCTTAAAACAAACAGGAAGCAGCTGGAGGATGCTGCTGAGTAGAACAGCTGACTGAGCAGTGGGGGTAAGGAAGACTGCACAGGTACGCTTTATACTATGCTTTATGTGCCCTGGGAATGCTTGTTTGAATAGCCCCCTGGATGAGACTTTCTGGAAACTTCTCCCGAAGCCACCCCTTGGCGAACTCCTATTGGTGAAGAGTGGGGAGGAGGATATTGGGGGCTGGAAAGGTGGCTGTGAGGAGGGGTGCAAATTTATTGGCTAAAACGCTCCACTGCAGGCTACAGTTTTTTTGAAAAGCGGTGCTCCTGTGGATCTATTAAACAGAATCTCAAACCACCCGGGGAGGAAACATAGCAGGACTGTATAATTTTTTTTTATTTTTTATTTTTTTGTTGTTTTGTTCTCTAAATCCCAAGGGGTGAGGGAGGACAGGATGACCAAAAAAAAGGGGTCAGAGGAGACCGCAGCACAAGAAGGAGCTGGGGCGCACAATTTGCGCGGCCCCAAGGATAAAGCCAGTCAGGGGGCGGCAGCAAAGCTGGAACGCTTTGCTCATACACCAAATAGTACACCTAAAAAAAGTGGCCAGATGGGGGGTGCGCAACATCAAGGTGCGCAGGCCAATCATTCTGTGGGAAGGAAAAGTCAAGGCCCAGCCCAAGTTTGCGCACCTACAGTCACCATACCAGCGTCGCAGATGCACTTAGGTAGGGAGAGCGGTCTGGGCAATGAAATAATAGAGGACAAGGGGACACCAGAGCAGGAACCATCTCTAAAGGAAATTCTCCTAGCAACCAATGCCTGTAAGACCGCGCTGTCGGATTTAGCGGATCAGCTCAGAGGCATCAGAGACGATTTAGCCACGCTTAAAAGGGATACGCAGGAGGTATGTGCTCGGACCACCGTTCTTTTTTTTTTTTAATTATTTATTTAGTGGTATGCGACATACAATGAAACAATAACTTCACAGAATATGTAGTGTGAACAAAGTAGAGTACACATGGACATCCTGTAGTATTATCTGAACAAGAGATAAGTAAACTCAAGATTACATAACAGGAACAGTTCCGTAAGCATACAAAATACTTGGATACCCTGGGGGTATAGGACTAGAGCTTCGCCTTGACGGAGGATCTGAACAATTGTGATGCTCTATGAATTCTCCCTAGTATCCAAGGTGGAGTTAAGTATCTGTACATAGGGGAAGGGTGCTGCTAGGTGACTGACTGAGGTCAAATCATACCAAGTTTTTTGGGATTAAAATAGAGGAAGAGAATAAAGGAGAATAAAGGGAAGAAGTGAGAGTGAGAAAGGGGAATGAAGAAGAGGGAAAGAAGGAGGGTGGTATAGTAGAAGAGTGGGGGGGGGGAGTCAGAAGTCCACCTAGAGAGCAAGGACCGCCCTTTACTCCCTAGGCCATCTAGCGGCCATGAATAGGAGCAAGAGCCTCTGGTATTCAACGCGACCTGGCTATGTCTCACGGAGGTATTCCTCTGAGAAGCGGAACTTGGTCCAATAAAACCACCTGGTCCTATGTTCCTCGGATTTGTCCCGGATCGTAGCAGTGAGGTCCTCCATTTGTTCGATATCATTGACCCTTGCGAACCATTGGGCCACAGTTGGGGCAGACTGTTGCTTCCATTGACTTGGGATGCAAGCTCTAGCAGCGCTGAGTAGGTGTTTAAGAAGAGATTTACGATATCGCTTTCCTGACATGGGAGTGAGGTTGAGGAGCACAGCAGCAGGGTCATTGTTTAAGGAAATATCTGTGAATTTGTGGATGTAGCGGAGAACCGGTTGCCAGAAAGATTGTAGTTTGGGGCACTCCCAGAAGATGTGTAGGATGGTACCAGTTTGTTGCCCACATCGCCAGCAGCGATCAGATTGGTTGGGGAATATTTTGGCCAATACAGCCGGCGTGCGGTACCAGCGTGTGGTCAACTTATAGGAGATTTCTTGATATTTGCTGCAGAGTGACGATTTATGAGCGAAGAAGAGTATGCGTTCCTTCTGCGGAGTAGTAAATGTGGTTCGAAGGTCCCTTTCCCACTTAGCTAGGAAGGGGGGGTCTATGGTAGCATGCATGTCCAACAAAGATTTGTAAGATCTAGAAAGGGAACCCCGAATTGGGCCATCACCCAGACATATTTCCTCAAAGGAATGAAGTTGTCTAGAAAAAAACCTATATCTGGGTAGCGAGCCGAGAAAGTGGGAGAGTTGCCCCGCTCTCCAACTATCCAATGTGATGGGTGCCGGTCCTGATGTCACGGACCCTGTAGGGATCCAGCCCGTGGGTCCCAGGAATTGAGACGCACGCAGGAGCCCTTTCGTGGCTTGTCCAGTAAAGGCTGGGTCTGACATACCTGGGGGGAATTTGGGATGTCCTATGACTGGGGTCATGGGAGAAGGGAAACCGGGCAAGGAAGAAAGACGAAAAAATCTATCCATTTCTACCAAAGAAGGGCCAATCAGTGGGTGGGTGGTTATGTGGGGGTCAAGATGTTTACCCGCCCAGGGTAGACCAGCCAACGGGGCCCGTGCCATATCCTGTTCTAACGTTACCCAGAGTTTCCCTTCCCCATGACGGCACCAGTCAATTACTCGGGTCATGTGTATTGCAGTGTAATAGAGAGCAGGGTCTGGGAATCCTATGCCTCCCTTCAGCTTCGGCCTAAGCAGCAACGCCCTGCCCATTCGTGGGTGTCTGCCCCGCCACAGGAACTTAATAAACCTTGAGCGAACTTCATGAAAGAAAGTTTGCGGTAATTTGACAGGTAAGGCTTGTAGCAAATATAGAAGCCGAGGCATTGCGTTCATCTTCAGTACATTACACCGGCCAAACCAAGATAAAGCAAGGGGATCCCATTTCGTAAGGTCTATACTAAGCGTCGCTAGGAAGGGACGAAAATTCAGGGCAAAGATGTCTTTTGGATTTGCAGGGATTCTGGTACCCAAGTAAAGTATAGAACGGGTGGCCCACTTAAACGGGAAAAAGGGTCGCAAACCCGACAATGTGTTGTCTGGTATGGAAATGTTCAGGGCTTCCGACTTTTGGAGGTTAACTTTGAAGTTAGAAAGATTACCATATCGTTTCAACTCTTGTAGCAACGAAGGCAGGGACGTTATGGGTTTGGTGATATAAAATAAAAGATCGTCAGCGTAAGCCGCCACTTTGTGTTGATAGTGGTCAGAATGAACCCCGCTGATATTAGGATTATCTTTCACATGGCGAAGAAATGGTTCTAGGGAAAGGACAAATAGTAAAGGGGAAAGTGGGCATCCCTGCCTAGTCCCGTTGGAGATCGCAAAGATGTCAGATTCTAACCCATTCACCCGTACCGTGGCTGTGGGATTAGAATAGAGGGCAGAGATCCAGTCTAGGATGGGCTTCGGCATCCCAAAAGAACAGAGTGCTTCCCGAAGGAACCTCCAGTCCACCCTATCAAAAGCCTTCTCGGCATCAGTGGATAGGAGTAGAAGAGGTATGTTTGATCTTTTCGCCTTTTCTATAACGTTTATTGTCCGGATAGTGTTGTCTCTTGCTTCACGAGTCTGTATGAAGCCCACCTGATCAGGTGCTACCAAGCGTTGCATTAGGCTATTGAATCTGGAGGCTATGATTTTTGTGAAGAGCTTGATGTCACAATTTAGAAGAGAAATGGGCCTGTAGCTGGAGCATAGCAATGGGTCCTTTCCGGGCTTAGGGAGTACAGAGATAGAGGCTTGTAGCATGTCAGGGGGGAAGTTATGTCCTTCTAATATGGCATTGAAGGCTGTGATGAATTGGGGTGCTAGCCGTGTCTGAAATGTCTTGTAATATAGTAGGGTAAAGCCATCAGGCCCAGGGGCCTTCCCCGGCTGTGTGTCTGCTATGGCGTCTGCGAGCTCCTCTACGTTAAGTGGTTGGGAGAGTAATTCCCGTTCTGCATTCGTAAGAGAGGGAAGTTTAGCCTCTTGGAGGTACTCTCGTATATTTGATAGGGAAGGGGCCGAAGATCCAGTGGCCTGCGCCGTCTCCAAATTATAAAGCTTTGAATAGAATTCTCGGAAGGCCGCTGCTAGGTCTGGTGAAGTGTGAATCTTAGACCCTGATGGTGTCAGGAGGGCTGGTATGTATGATTGCGTGCGTTTTGCCCTCAATGCATTTGCCAACAAACGCCCGCATTTATCTCCATACTCATAAAAGGAGCGGCGCGCCTTAAGCAGGACGTGTTTGGCCTTATACAGCGAGTGCTCTCTGATAGCCTCTCTAGTCTGAAGCAGTTCTGCTTCCAGTGTGCGATCAGTTCGAACCTTGTGTTGCCTCTCCAAAATGTGAAGTTTCGACAAAAGGTCCGTCAGAGTTTTGGCACGGCGTTGCTTGGCCGCATGGCCAAGTTTTATGAAGATCCCTCTAATGTAACATTTGTGTGCTGACCACACTGAGAGAGGGTTAGACACGGAGCCAGTATTGTTTTTAAAGTAGGAGCAAAGTTCTTTGTTAATCTCTGCAGCTGTTTCGGGGTCCTTGAGAAGTGTTTCATTTAGACGCCAGGATATTGTTTTAGGGCGTACGTGTGGGAGAGTTAGCTCTAGGAGGACTGGTGCATGATCGGATAGTGTTATCTGGCCTATCTCTGCTTTGGAGGCTAAGGAAATCGCAGAATGTTGTATTAGAAAAAAATCGATCCTAGAGTAGGATCTGTGAGTCGAGGAATAGAAGGAGAAATCTCGTTCCTGGGGATGGAAAATTCTCCATATGTCTACCAACTGATGTTCATGCAACAGGTCCTTCAGTGCCCGTCTTGCACCCTGAGGTAGGGAGGACGATTGGACAGATGAATCCTTAGAGGGATCTAAGGTGAGGTTAAAGTCTCCCCCCAGCACGAGCGTACCCTCGCGGAAAGGCTCCAACGCTGCTAGGAAAGCCCCCAGAAATTGAGCTTGGTTCGTGTTAGGCAAGTAGTAGTTCGCAAGGGTAAATGTGTGAGAATCAATTTTGCCCTTCAGGAGAAGGAACCTGCCCTCCCCATCCCGGACTTCATCCAGGAACTGCCAGTGTAAAGATTTAGATAGCAGAATACTTGTCCCTCTGGATTTAGAGGAGGTAGATGGACTATGATAGGCCACCGGAAAGTGCTTGTTAGAGAGCCTCGGGACCTTGTCTGACCGGAAATGAGTCTCTTGAAGGAAGACTATGTGTGCTCTAAGTCTCCAGAGCTCGTCCAGACAGCTGGTTCGCTTCTCAGGGGCGTTCAAACCTTTGATGTTCCAAGAAAGGAACTTAAGAGCCATATTGGCAGAGTGCCCGCTCTCTAGGTGGCGAGGGGCTCTAAGGAAAAAAAAAAAAAAAAAAAATTGGAGGGGGGGAAAGAGTTTGGGGACTAACACAAGATGTTTCTCCTTAAAGGAGAGCTACTGCCACCAGGGCAGAGTATTCCTACTGTGGAGGGAGGTAGGGCACAGTCAAGCGCAGAGCCCCGACCTTTGGATCCCCTGCAGCAACATTTGTATATCAATGATACATCAGCACCATCATGAGAGATAAAAAAAAAAAAAAAAAAAAAAAAAAAAACAAAACAAAACAAAACAAAAAATTTTTTTAACATCCTAAGATTAATGCTAGAGAACCAAACATATAACATGTGACAACCGTTAAATGATTACTGAAAAAAAATGTAATCCATGGATACCTATTGCCCTAGATTTGGGTCGGGAACATCAAATAGTTTATGGGGAGATATACGGGTTAACATTGCTACATCTCCTGCATTACTTCCCGCCCTACCCTGCATTTGATTCCTGGACCTCAACTTTAGTGTCCCAGTGGGGATCTAACCCTTAAGCCCACCTTCCAAGGCCGTCCCGGGTTGAACCCCGAGCAATCTCCTGCTTCAGTTCGGGGAGTGTCTCAAGGAACAGCGATCCCGTGTGCAGGCATTGGGTCCGCTAGGGAGACCAGTTTAGCATAATACTTCCCTGCCCCCCCTGAGTGCTATAAAGTAACCTTTTCTGACTCGGCTGTAAAGCAGGTGATCGGGGGCGGTGTGGGAACGAAGATCCGACGCCGTCCCCCAACCAACCCCCACTATCAGGTAAGAACAGATACACAGTAATACAATACAGAACCAGTCAGTGGTGAGTGGGTTCCTGTGGGATAACTGTTCAATTAAATACAATCCCCACTGCCCGTAGTATTGGAAGAGTCCTCGAATCCCCTCTTTCTTCCATATGATGGGTCCGACATTTGCACTCAGGTTGAAATTACATAAACAGAGAGGTGGGGAGGGTAAAAAAAAAAAAAAAAAAAAAAAAAAAAAGGGGGGAGAGAGGGGAAGGGGAAAACAGCCCCCCCCACGGGACTTTTCCTCTGATCTTGAGGCAACGTAGGGTTCAACGCTTATCTGGGGAAGCCTGTGGGGTGCTCGTTTGGAGTAAGCGGGTATGTCTGAAGTGGTCCAAGCCATTGTGGGGAGCTAGTGAGCTCCGGGATACTGACTGTGGGGTGGTTAGGCCATCCGTTGGTGGTGTAAAAACAAGGTAAGGAAGGGAAAAAAAAAAAAAAAAAAAAAAAAAAACCATAAAAGAAGAACAAAACGCCAAACTCCAAAAAACCCAACGGTAAGTGCAAAAAAGCGGGGAGTGCTCGCATATTAGAACTGGGGGAACACCCGATTACCAAGTTCCTCGGAGTCAAGAGACTGGTTCTTGTGGAGCCTGTGGAGGGCCTCTCTGTGAACGGCGTCCGGTCCGGACCCTTTGTTGTCTTCCATCCAATGGCCGACGTTGTGGATTAGACTGAACGTTCACTAGGAGCCAGTTTGGTACCTCGACTGGGTTCATCCCGATAAAAGCAAATAGATGTGGGAGCTCTGAGGGGTGATGTAGAGAGAAAGTGTTGGCACCCTTACGAACAATCAGATGAAACGGGTGACCCCATTTGTATGTGAGACCTTTCTCACTGATGCCGTCCAAGAGTGGTTTGAGCGTTCGTCTCATCATCAGGGTTCTCCTAGAAATATCCGGAAGCAGGTGGATGGCAGCCCCGTCAAACTCCAATACGCCTACCCGCCATGCCTGTCTCAAGATTTCTTCCTTGAGGTTAAAGGAGTGCAGGCAGCAGAGGACGTCCCTTGGTCTGTCAGATGGGTAAGGGTTAGGGCCGAGGGTCCTATGAATGCGGTCTATGGTAATCGCCGTGTCTCTCGGGCGGTCTAAGTAACGGTTAAAGACAGAGATTACCATCGCACGGAGCTCAGATTGTGGGATGGACTCCGGGACTCCCCTCAGGCGTATGTTCTGTCTGCGACTCCGGTTTTCTAAATCATCAATTAGCAATTGTAGCTGAAGAAATTGGTCATTCATTTCCGTATGTGAGGACTGCACATCTTTTATACTCTGGGACATTGCACCCTGTTCCTGCTCCACTGCTGCTACACGTGTGTCTAGGGCTGCGACTTCCTGTTTAATGGCTTGCATCTCTCCCCTCATGGCCATCTCCATTCTAGAGGCTAGTGTTTCAAAGTCGTCCCTTGTGGGGAGCTGCTGTAGGAGTACCCAAAACTTGTGTGAAGGATCAGCATGATATGCAGGCTCTGCCTGCAGAGAAGGAGTAACAGAGGTACTCACTGTGTCTTGCAGCCTTGGAGTATGTGCAGATCTGAGGCCAGGAGCATCGTGGGGTGTGGTGGGACATGGAGATGTCTGTCTGGAACTGAATAGATCCTCTTCCAGGTCGGGCGATACTGCCAGTGATCGTGGAATGCATGGGGATAGGTCACTGATCGGGGAGTAGGGCGGCATCGTGAAGTCATCTCCCTGCTGTTGCGAGCCTTCAGGGGTGGCCATCTCTCCCTGTGAATCCCCTGCCGTGCGTCCGGCCGGCGCCATCTTTGGTACTGCCGGGGTGGAGGCGGACTGTTTGATCGGTTTTAGGTACCGATCCATGCCGCGGGTGGAGGTCTGGATGCGGCGGTACGATCCCCTGGCTGTCGGAGGTACTGGTAGGTGCTGACAATGTGGGGTAATGTGGCTGAGGTATACTGCAGGGGTGCCACTGGCCGGGAGCTCTCAGTGTTAACGTCCACTCGCCGCCATGCCGAAGCCACGCCCCCCCGGACCACCGTTCTTGAGGAGAGACTCAGTCAGGTGGAAGACAATGTGAATCCACTGAGACAAGAGATTAAAAAGATGAAGGTACAACTAGATTCATGCCTGAGAAAAATGGATGAATATGAGAACAAGGCACGCAGGAAGAACGTGAGGGTTCTGGGTCTCCCAGAAAGAAGCGAGGGCAACAATCCGGCAGAATTCATGGAGGGATGGTTCAGGGATATGTTTGGCAAAGACGCATTTTCCAACCTGTTCGCTGTTGAACGAGCGCATAGAATCGCACCTAGGATTCCATCTTTAGGGGGACAGCCAAGGCCTCTTATAGTCAAAATTCTGTTTTTTAGAGACAAAATTACCATTCTTCAGAAAGCAAGGGAAATGAAGAATATTCTGTATAATGGTGCAAGAATATCCCTGTATCCAGATTTCTCCCCTGAGCTGCAGAGACAGAGGGCAAAATTTGCGGAGTGCAAGCGGAGTCTACAACAGCATAAAATAGGCTATGCGCTGTTATATCCAGCCCGTTTACGGGTAACAACAAATGGGGAGGTACAGTTTTTTAATGCCCCCACGGAAGTGTTCTCATGGCTGGAGAAGAATGAGGGAAGATCTCGGTCGGGAGAAAGGCCTTAGAAGGAGAGAGAGGGGGAGGTGGAGGACAAAATCAAATCTGGGGCATTTTGCCCAGCGAGCGGATGCATATTTGGGGACGTGACTTTTTTTTTTTTCTTTTTTAAAAAAAAAAAAAAAAAAGCTTATTGACATTTTTCTTGGTTCTCTTCCCTCCCCCTTTTTCATGGTTATACTTGTAGAGGGGTGGGAATAGGGAGGTAGTGGATAAAAATTCTTTACACGTTGGTTATGTTGGGGGTAATCCCCCTCTTATATATATAGGTTCGGGTTGTAATGCAAAAGGGGGGAAGGAGGTGTATCCACGGTTTGTGGGTTAACACGGTCACTTTAGAAGCTTGGAGTTATGGGCCCAAGGTTGGGCTGGTGGGGGAGGGGGGAGGGGGTGATGGGGCGGGGGGAGGGAGGAAGGAAGGGGGGGGATGGGATGGGGGAGGGAGGGGGAGCTGGGAGGGATGGGGGAGGGAGATGGGTATATGGGGGTATGGGGGGAGGGAAGGGAGTAAGAGGGTAGAGTGGTGTGAAGTAGGAAGTATGGTAGAAGCACAAAAAGTGAAAACACTAAGATTTCAATTATTAATTTCGAAAGTTTTGGGAATAGAATATTATGTTGAGTTAAGACACAGAAATAGGTGCAAAGAAACACAAAAAGTAAAAGCACTAAGATCTCAATTATTAAAGGAGGTCAAGGACTTGATTACGAAAGAGGAATATTGGTATAGAAAAAGAGGCACTTTAATGAAATATAAAAACATATGGAAGTTATGGCTCGAGCATGAATGGGTTGGATAGATGGAAGAATATGAGGTGGAATGGGTGGTGTGCGTATGGGATAAGAGGAGGGTGGAGGGGAATGGAGGGATGGGGGGCAGGGGTATGAGGGGAAAATGGAGGTTTAAAAGGCTTGGGGATATTACTAAAAGATTGTATATCTATATGTGGTCTCTATATGATCTGCTCGCTTGGAGGAAAATTGTGCTTTACTTTTAACTATGAAGTTTAGGATTAAATAAAAATTAAACAATATATTAGCCACAATGATGTGAAAAAAAAAAGAGACGGGAAAAATTTTGATTTTCAAAGTTGATACGACTTCTCTTAAAATAAATTTCGCTGAAGTGGCAAAAAAAAAAAAGAAGAAGGGTCAACACTGCAAATATTAACTCTTTGCATAAACTTCATGTCATTGTCAATAAAAGCCTTATGCCGCGTACACACGAGCGGACTTTACGGCGGACTTTGCCCGGCGGATTTTTCGACGTACTTTCCGACGGACTTTCTGAATGAACGGACTTGCCTACACACAATCCACCAAAGTCCGTCAAATTCATACGTGATGACGTACGACCGGACTAAAACAAGGAAGTTCATAGCCAGTAGCCAATAGCTGCCCTAGCGTGGCTTTTTAGTCCGTCGAACTAGTATACAGACGGCGGACTTTTCGACCGGACTCGATTTCAACGGATACATTTTAAACAAGTTTCAAATCTAATTCCGTCCAACTTTTGAGAAAACAAAGTCCGCTGGAGCCCACACACATCGAATTGTCCGACGAAATCCAGTCCGCCGGGCAAAGTCCGCCGTAAAGTCCGCTCGTGCGTACGCGGCATTAGACCGTTATGAAATGCCTGTAATTATACTTCAGTAGGCCATAGTAACATCTGACAAAAATATCTAAAAACACAGAAGCAGCAGACTTTGTGAAAATCAATATTTGTGTCATTCTCAAAACTTTTGGCAACGTCTTCATATATTGTATAGTGTAAGATATACACACACCGGCCACTTTATTAGGTACACATTGCTATTACCGGTTTTGAACCTCTTTTGATTTCAGAACTGTCTTCATTCTTCGTGGCGTAGTTTCAACGAGGTGTTAAAACATTCCTCCTTCTTAACTACTAGCACCAAGGTTTTTTTTGGCTGTCTGTAAGTGAGGGATTCTCCCAAATGGCCATTTATATACCATACCCGTGGGATCCCTCGAAAACAGCCTTTCTCAGCCAGGGTTCCTTGGAACCCTAATGCCGCGTACACACGAGCGGACATTACGGCGGACTTTGCCCGGCAGACTGGATTTCGTCGGACAATTCGATGTGTGTGGGCTCCAGCGGACTTTGTTTTCTCAAAAGTTGGACGGACTTAGATTTGAAACTTGTTTAAAATTTATCCGTTGAAATCGAGTCCGGTCGAAAAGTCCGCCGTCTGTATGCTAGTTCGACGGACAAAAAGCCATGCTAGGGCAGCTATTGGCTACTGGCTATGAACTTCCTTGTTTTAGTCCGGTCGTACGTCATCACGTACGAATTCGACGGACTTTGGTGGATTGTGTGTAGGCAAGTCCGTTCATTCACAAAATCCGTCGGAAAGTACGTCGAAAAGTCCGCCGTAATGTCCGCTCGTGTGTACGCGGCATTAGGTTCTTTCAGAGGTCGTTAGGGGTTCCATGCGCAATGAGCAATGTCTGCTCCTCAGATGACTAACCACTAGCACTGATAAGCTTTTTGGCTTTCTGTAAGTGAAGGACTTTTCAAAATGGCCACAATGGCCATGTACACTCACCGGCCACTTTATTAGGTGTGCCTTACTAGTACCAAGTTGGACCCCATTTTGCCTTCAGAACTGCCTAATTCTTCATGACTTAGATTCAACAAGGTGTTGGAAACATTCCTCCTTCCTAACTACTAGCACCAATGATCTTTTTGGCTTTCTCCCAAATGGCCATATATATATACCATACCTGTGGGATCAAAAACAGCCATTATCAGCCAGGGTTCCTTGGAACCCTAAGGTTCTTTCAGAGGTTGTTAGGGGTTCCATCAGCAATGAGCGGCGTCTGCTCCTCAGATGAGTAACCACTAGTGTCCGAAAAAGGGGCCGGATGCCTGAAAAGGGGGTGGCTACAGCGCCCATGGATAGATTCATGCTATGTATAAATCTATCCATTCTACACAGATGGGGGTGGCGTGACAGAGGGGGCCGCGCCCGCGCACCCTTAATGGACGCACTGACGCTGCTTGGATGGAACGAGTGGTTATTTGAGTTACTGTTGCCTTTTCTATCACCTGGAACCAGTCTGCCCCTTCTCCTCTGACATCAACAAGGTATTTTGCGCCACACAACTGCCGCTCACTGGATATTTTCTCTTTTTTGGACCATTCTCTGCAAACCCGAGAGATGATTGTGCGCAGGGGCGTTGCTAGGTCTACAAAAGATCTGGGGCTAGAGCCCATAGCAGTGTAGTAAAGAAAGTCATACGCTTGGGTGGGCATACACATGTATATACAGTAATATACATGTGTGTGTGTGTATATATCCCCAGAGAGCCCCACCCCCTTACATCAGGGTCCCCAGAGAGCCTCCTCCCTGCATCAGTGTCCCCAGAGACCCCCCCACACTTACATCAGGGTCCCCAGAGAGCCTCCCCTCGGGGACCCCTGCAGAGACTCGGGGCTATGGGCACCAGATTCGGGGCTATAGCCCCAAAAGCCACCCCCTAGCAACACCACTGATTGTGGGTGAAAATCCCAGAAATGCTCAGACCACCCCGTCTGGCACCAACAACCACGCCACGTTCAAAGTCACTTAAATCCCCTTTCTTCCCCAATCTGAAGCTTGGTTTGGACTTTAGCAAGCTGTTTTCACCACGTCTAGATGTCTAAATGCATTGAGTTGCTGCCATGTGATTGGCTAATCAGCAATTTGTGTTGCCAAGCCCTTGAACAGGCCTACCTAATAAAGTGGCCGGTGAGTGTATATACTGTATATCCCTGTATACTTATTCTGAAATGTAACTTCAAAAGTCTTATCTTCGAAAAAAAGACTTAGCCAATCAACATCTACACTTGTTTGAGATGAAGAACACAGGCGCCTCTTCCGATATCCGTGCCAAGAGTCAACAGCAGAAGATTGGGCAGTTAACGTTAGGTATAAAAATTAATGAGGTGGGTATTATGTTTTTAAGCACTAACAAGCTAGTAGAAGGCAGCTTTTTTGCTTATTTGTGTGGGTCGTAGATATCTCTTCCTGATAGGAATGCTCGTTACTCTACGTACATCTGTTCACGATAATTGGAAGAGTGGGCAGAAAGGAAGTGATATGATTTGATTTATGTGATCTAAGATACTCACCAATGTAGGCTCAGATGTGGCTTCTGACTGCTATGAGAACACTTGTCTCTCTGTATTGCTGGAATACAAATTAAAAAAAAAAAAAAAACGAGGTTCTGAAAGGAATAACCTTCCTTCCAATCTGAAACAATTATCCCATCCTGTGATTATACTTTCTCCACCAATTTATGGACTTGTGCTGAGAAAAACAAAGATCCACTGTTTGATATGGAAGTCATAGGCTCAAGACCTCACTGCTGACAGCCAGTCCAAGCCAGTAAGGTAAGGGTCTTTTTTCTTACTAAGGGGCTCTTAAATGTAGAAAGTAGAAGTTTTTTTCCAGCCTTTCCCAACCAAGGTTCTGTGGATTCCTAGGGTTCCTCTGAAGGTTGCTAGGGGTTCCTTGAGCAATAAGCAGATTTTGGACTCTTGGATAAGTTACCGCTGACATCAATGATCTCTTTAGTAGTCTCTAAGGGGGAGGGGAGGGGCATTCTTCCCACTGGCCAATGTAAATGTGTAAATGTAAGGAACATTCTTCTCACTGGCCTCCAATGTAAGGAACATTCTTCTCACTGATCTCCAATGTAAGGAACATTCTTCTCACTGATCACCAATGTAAGGAACATTCTTCCCACTGATCACCAATGTAAGGAACATTCTTCCCACTGATCACCAGTGTAAGGAACATTCTTCCCACTGATCACCAATGTAAGGAACATTCTTCTCACTGATCACCAATGTAAGGAACATTCTTCTCACTGATCACCAATGTAAGGAACATTCTTCCCACTGACCACCAATGTAAGGAGCATTCTTCCCACTGATCACCAATGTAAGGAACATTCTTCTCACTGACCACCAATGTACGGAGCATTCTTCTCACTGATCACCAATGTAAAGAACATTCTTCCCACTGATCACCAATGTAAGGGGCATTCTTCTCACTGATCACCAATGTAAGGAACATTCTTCCCACTGACCACCAATGTAAGGAACATTCTTCCCACTGATCACCAATGTAAGGAACATTCTTCCCACTGATCACCAATGTAAGGAGCATTCTTCTCACTGATCACCAATGTAAGGAACATTCTTCTCACTGATCACCAATGTAAGGAACATTCTTCTCACTGATCACCAATGTAAGGAACATTCTTCTCACTGATCACCAATGTAAAGAACATTCTTCCCACTGATCACCAATGTAAGGAACATTCTTCCCACTGATCACCAATGTAAGGAACATTCTTCCCACTGATCACCAATGTAAAGAACATTCTTCCCACTGATCACCAATGTAAGGAACATTCTTCCCACTGACCACCAATGTAAGGAACATTCTTCCCACTGATCACCAATGTAAGGAACATTCTTCCCACTGATCACCAATGTAAGGAACATTCTTCTCACTGATCACCAATGTAAGGAGCATTCTTCTCACTGATCACCAATGTAAGGAGCATTCTTCTCAATTTTTCTTTATTAAAAGTCTTGCAATCAATAAGCATAAAATCACTATAATATACATAAATATATACATATTTACATAAATGAAAATAAATATAGCAAATCTGCTCTCAAACAAAAAATGACTTTACAGCAAAAACAGAACTCATCATGAACATGTCATTATTGGGGATAATCTCACTATAACTCACACCAATACATCAGACATCTAAACTATGAGGTCAAGAAACAAACCCGCACCCATTATGCATGCAGCCCTTCTTCAAAAAGAAGCTACTAACCAACAAAAGCTAAGGGAGTGAAAGAAACAGAAAAAGAAAAGAGCTCCTCACCCAGAGATGGGCAGTTCACCAAAGGCAGGTCTGATATTCCTCCACGCCCTTTTCCAGACCGCCCGAGGCTCCCTGCCTTTCTCAAGACCCCGAATTTTCCCAACCTCACCCAGAATATCGTGCACCACCACCTCAACAGAGAGGACTTTTTTCCGCAGGGTAATCTGGCACCGTGCATTCCATGTGAAGTAACGGACAACAATACTAACTAAAAACAGTGTATCCAAATCAAAATCCCAGCGAGTCGGGAATGCCCCGTACACCCACTCCGCATAACTCATGCGATAGAAAAAGGGGATGCCTAGAGCCCTCCCCACCCTTTTATACACCTCTATGTTAAAGGGACACTGCAGCAAAAAGTGGTCCATAGACTCCACTTTACCAACACACTCCGCTCTAGGACAATCCCGATCATCCACAGGGCGATGCTTCAAGTTCCCTCTGACATAGAGCCTTCCATGGAAAGCGAGCCAGGCTTGATCCCTAAACTTCAAGGGGATTCTTTCTAAATTGATTAAACGCAACCCCTCCCTCATTACAGAGCCTGGGCAATCCCTTAAGGCCAGTGACACACTGAAAGCAGAGCTCAAAATCCTCTTCTCCAGAAGCTTCCTGGGGAGGGACTTGATATCCTCCACTGTCACCTGCCACTGCCGAAGTATTTTCAGACACGGGGCAACATAAGCCGGGAGCTTGCCATGTCGGACTCTCAGACTTTTCACTGGCCCGCCATCTTCCCAGCATCGCAGAAAAGGCCTAAAACAAGATTGAAAAATGCCCACCCATCCCGGCGGGTTCTCTGCTAGCATGTTACCAAGATTGTACTTTAAAAAGAGCAGAGAAAAGAAAACTATTGGGTTGACCATTCCTAGGCCACCCTCCCGCCTAGACAGGTAAGTTACATTGCGTTTGATCAGGTTCAGCCTACTTCCCCATAACAGTTGGAAAAAACAGCTGTACACCCTTGCATAGAGAGATGCTGGCAAGATACAGACGAAGCTGACATATAAAAAGATTGGGACCAGGTACGTTTTGATCAAGTCAACCCTCTCCCTCAAGGAAAGCTTCCATTTCTTCCAGCTTGCTACTTTGGCATTGGCACACACCAACCTGCTTTCCCAATTTCGATGACCATAGTCACCAGGACCAAATTGGATGCCCAACACTTTAATTTCCTGCTGGGGCTCTGGGAAGGCATCCGGAAGTTCGAAGCTTTCACCCTCCTCACCCATCCAGAAAACTTCACTCTTTTCATGGTTGACTTTAGAACCAGAAGCCTCCGTGTACTGCTCTATCATAGAGACCACCTCCTGCGCCTCCTCTGTCCCAGAGACAATAACAGACACATCATCGGCATAGGCCACGACCTTCAGAGGCGGCACACCAGCAATGCCCAAAGGCACCCCGCACAAAGATCCACTCTCTAGCCTTCTTATGAAGGGGTCGATTGCGAATACATATAACAGGGGGCTCAGAGGACATCCCTGGCGCACACCAGAGCCAACCTCAAAAGGCCGTCCAACCCAACCATTAACCAGTGGGAAGCTCTCAGCCCCTCTATATAATGTCTTCAGCCAATCTATAAACCTCCCCTGCAGGCCGTATCTACCAAGTAGCAAATACAGGTACTCGTGATTGACTCTATCAAAAGCCTTCGCCTGATCCAATGCCAGCAAGTACTTTCTCCATCCAGCAGCCCTGCATCGTTCCAAAGCCTCCCGGACAGCTAAAACCGCTGAAAAGGTACTTCTACCTTGGACCGAGCAGTGCTGATGACTGGACAACAAATCGCCTGCTACTGACGACAAGCGCCAAAAAAGAATCTTCGCCAGGATCTTTCTATCAACATTGAGAAGACTGATGGGGCGCCAGTTCTCAATCATTGAGGGGTCCTTACCTTTTGACAGAAGAATCACAGCGGATTGCCTCATGGAGGGAGGGAGCGAACCCTCTTCTAGACAGCTGTTATAAACCTCTGCTAAAAAGGGAGCCAGAATGGACTTAAAACACTTGTAGAATTCAGCTGTCAACCCATCTGGCCCAGGCGATTTTTTTGGTAGCCAGCTTCTCTATAGCATGAACTACCTCATCCACTGAAATTGGTTCTGTCAAATCCATCAAAGGCAATGTACCATTTCCCAATCCTGGAGTAGAATCCAGAAAGCTTTCCATCCTGTCCCGACAAAGGTCCTTTCTTTCCAGAAGGTCTGCGTAATATGATCTGAAGATCTCCAGGATCCCTGATCTGGACTTCACCAGGGAACCCGTACTATCCCTCAGGCCTATGACCGTCTTAACTGCTATGCCTTGCTTACAGTTCTGGTAAGGATCAGGCGAGTGATATTTTCCATAATCCCTCTCCAGAACCAAGGAGGCATGCCGGTCGTATTGACACTTCCTAAGAAGAAACTTCACCTCAGAGATCTCCCCTGGATCTCCTCTATACGAGACAAGACGATCAAGCTTCCTCTGCAAATGCTGGTAGGCAATGTACATACCAAGCTGCTTCTTCTTACTTACGGCCTTGAAAAGTCCAATTGCCCTTTGTTTCACAAGCTCCCACCACTCTGACTTACTGCTGCAAAAGTCCAGAATAGAAACCTGTGCCTGAAAAAAATCCTCAAAGGATTGTCTTACCTCTACATCTTCCAGGAGAGTCGAATTCAGTTTCCAGGTACCCCTTCCCCTGGGTGGAGTGTCCGAGGCATTCAGAGTCACAGACAGCATACAGTGGTCAGAGAACTCCACCGCCCTCAACTCAGGAGCCGAGAAAGCAGAGTTCTCCTTTAAAAAAAGCCTATCTATCCTACTCTGACTATTCCCTCTCTGAAATGTGAATCCTGTGCTGCCAGGGCAGTGCTTAATATGCACATCTACCAGGCCTGCTTGTCTCACCATATCTCTAAGAAAAACGCTATCATAACCCAGCCTGTCTATGGAGCCTCTCCTGTCTTCAGGCCTAATTATGGTGTTAAAATCACCTCCAAAGACAACCTGCTGGGACGTAAAAAGGAAGGGCTTGATCTCTGTGAGGAGGCATTTCCTGCCCCATTTTGACTGCGGTCCATAGATATTGATCAGGCGCAGGTCCTGCCCCCCAACAGAGACGTCTAAGACCATGCATCTCCCCATTTCTACCTCAATTACCCGCCGGCACGTTACCATATCGGTTTTAAAAAGGACCGCAACTCCGCTGCAGGGCTCAGCCGCAAGAGACCAAAAGGAGGGACCGCATCTCCACTCCCGTTTTGCTAGATGGACATCGGCCAAAGTATTGAGCCAGGTCTCTTGCAAAAATAAAATCTCGGCATCAAACTCGCTGAGCAAAAATAAGGCAATATCACGAGCTCTTGCAGATTTAATGCTGGCGACATTAATGGTCGCCACCTTTATCGGAGTGGGAACTGCCATCAGGATGATTGGGGTAGTCGTTTCTTAACCTTTGTCACACTCTCATCACCCGAAACAGCTCTCTTAAGACTACGTGACTCCCCCTCATCCATGGATGATAAAGAGAAAGATATATCAGACATCTCATCACCCGACAAAACTGAAAAAGTATTACCAAGAGGAACCCCTCCTGGGTCCGACTCTGAGGAAGAAATGACCACTTTACTTGTCTTCCTCTTCTTCTTTTTCTTCCTCCTAAACTTCTCCCACCCCTCATCATCTGAATCCCCCTCAACAGAGGGTGAGACATGGGATATGGACACCTTTCCCTCAACCCCTCCCCCATCCAACACCCTCACAGGCCCCTGACCACGTTTACGCTGCCGAGGGACAGGGACTGGAGGCTGAGATGGAAGATCCGCCAAACCTGCCCCCCCAGCAGCTTCTGCCAGTCTGGAGGATCTACGTACAGAAGGATTAGGGACCACCACATGGGGGACAGACTCAGGGACCACATTACTGGGGGAAACAGAATCCAAAACAACAGATGTAACAGACACAGGAGGGACAGACTCAGGGACCACATCACTAGGGGAAACAGAATCTGGAACAGATGTAACAGAAACAGGAGGGACAATAACAGTTCTAGCAGCCTCATCCTCTTTATCAAGCCTCTGTAGCTCAGCCGCCAATCCTGGCAAGTTATGTAATGCCTCCGGGCACTGGCTATAAGGATGACCGAGCTTCTGGCACAAATTGCACCGAATTTCGGTACAATCTTTGGCCAAATGGCCCAAATCCTGGCATAGTGAGCATTTCTTACGGGTACAGGTGGATGCAAAATGGCCTTTGTCTCCACATTTATTACAGACCTTAGGCTGACCCTGGTAAAAAATAGTCAGCCTATCCCTCCCCAGAAAAGCTGAACAGGGAAGGTGTTGAACTACATTGCCCAGCATGCCCAATTTTAGTGACACTGTCCAGGCCCCTGTCCATATCCCATGTTCATCCAGGACCTTCCGCAGTGGAGCGAGGACCTCACCATATCGGCGTAGCCATACTATCAAATCAGCCTCTGGTATGGATTCGTTACGCACCAGGATCGTCACCGACTTTATCAGAGGCTGCCTGGAAATCACCTTTGGCACCAAACCACTCCACTGCGGAAGGCCCTTGCACCTCCTATATCGCTCCCAAAATAAATCCAGACCCTCAGGCTTTACAAAGGACAAATCAAATTCATAACTCCCCACTGGGCAAATCAAAGCAAATATATCCAAGGCTTTAAACCCCATTTCTAAAACCAACTCAGCCACCCTCCCCCTTACTGGTGGGGTCCCCTCCCCCTCCCACCTTAACTGAACCACATTCCTTCTCCTGTACCCACCAACCATCCCACCACCAAGCCCCCCCAAATTGTGACTAGTATTTACAAAATTCCCTCCACCCTCCTTGTTGCGACTCCCCAGAACAGACGCATAACTCCCCATATTCTTCCTTGCAGAGGATCCATCTATGCGATTAGAAACATCTAAAACAACTTTGGCAGATAACGATTGCACAGATTTGAGATTGGATTGCACACCTGAAGAATCTTTCCCCTGCTGAGCAGAAGAAATGTCATTTTTACCTATAGCAGCCACATTAACCCCTTCACCACCACCACCCACCACCAACACATCCTTTGCTTTATCAGTAATATTGCTGTCATTATTTTCTGTCACATTCATAGTTCCTGCTGTGTCCTCACTCACTGCTGTCCCCATACACACATCACCTCCAGGCAGACTCTTCTCCTCCATCAGGACAGGACTATCAGCAGAGCAGAGTGAAGGTTGTTCCAATACAGCAACAGGTGAATCATTGCAGGAGACTTCCATGGCTGTCTCCACTTCACATGCTGCACTATGCTGATCCCCTCCCCCACCTGCATCAATCAGCCCAGGTGAAGGTGAAACAGGCTCTTTAGAGCTGGCAGCCATCTTGCTTGTAGAACTACAGGTCTCAGCAGTAGCAGCAAAATCCATGTCCGGGGTGTATGATGTAGATCCATCCACATTGCTCTGGTGAGCTAATAACACCT
Organism: Lithobates septentrionalis; assembly: GCA_037952835.1. Taxonomy (NCBI): domain Eukaryota; kingdom Metazoa; phylum Chordata; class Amphibia; order Anura; family Ranidae; genus Lithobates; species Lithobates septentrionalis. The sequence goes on along the minus strand of JBBDGP010003152.1, from coordinate 347,849 downwards.
CTGCCAGGGGTTTTCCCTCCATGTCTGCAGAAGGTTTCTCCACAGCAGAGACTCCAACAGGCAGCGGTTTGCAGAGCTTCTTCCCTTCCTGTTCCTCAGCCGGGACACCATCCACCACAGCCGGGACACCATCCACCACAGCCGGGACACCATCCACCACAGCCGGGACACCATCCACCACAGCCGGGACACCATCCACCACAGCCGGGACACCATCCACCACAGCCGGGACACCATCCACCACAGCCGGGACACCATCCACCACAGCCGGTGGGGCAGACATGTTGGAAGGAGGTAGCATGGTGCACTGGGATTTCTCCACCAGTGCTGGCTCTGCCGGTCTGTAACCCCTCTGCTCATCCTCTGGGACTTCACCAACAGACCTGTCTGCCCTTAGGGGTGACTCCATCTGTTGGATGAACTTTAGGGTGCCATGTTCATTCTCAACCCCCTGGCTGGTTGCTGCTGGCGATTCCCCAGCCTGACATGGGGGGAGAGGTGCAGAGGCAGATGAAGCCAGGTTGTCTGTTACCTGCGGCTGCTGATCCACAGAACTCACCGATGTCTGGCTGGCAAATCTTCTGTCATTTTTAAACTTTTCCGCAAAAGCTCCACTTTTATCTTTTAATTTCTCCAAAAATAAAGATTGTTTCTTTACCATCTCTTCCATTTGCTGTAACTCTGGCTTCATGGCCAAACGATTCTTACTCCAGGCCTGGAAATACTTGGTCCTGAAGTTTTTATGTTCAGCTTTTAAACATTTCAGTTTCTCCTCAGCCCTTCCAATTGCTCGAAAGCGATCAATAATCTTCTGTCTGTAGACATCCACATTCTCACCAGGGCCTGGACCCACAGTCAGATCCTCCACCTCCTCCTCCTCCTCACTAGGCCCCGTGTCATCAGGGGGATCTCTCCCTGGGCCTCCCCCAGGATCAGGCATTATTCCTGGGCCAAGCTAACAGGCAAGGCCCAGGCTTGAAAAAAGGCTGGTTCTCACAGAGAGCTCCTTAGGTGTGTCCTCCTCCTCCTTCCCACTGACCACCAATGTAAGGAACATTCTTCCCACTGACCACCAATGTAAGGAACATTCTTCCCACTGATCACCAATGTAAGGAACATTCTTCTCACTGATCACCAATGTAAGGAACATTCTTCCCACTGATCACCAATGTAAGGAACATTCTTCTCACTGATCACCAATGTAAGGAACATTCTTCCCACTGATCACCAATGTAAGGAACATTCTTCTCACTGATCACCAATGTAAGGAACATTCTTCCCACTGACCACCAATGTAAGGAACATTCTTCTCACTGATCACCAATGTAAGGGACATTCTTCTCACTGATCACCAATGTAAGGAACATTCTTCCCACTGATCACCAATGTAAGGAACATTCTTCTCACTGATCACCAATGTAAGGGACATTCTTCCCACTGATCACCAATGTAAGGAACATTCTTCCCACTGACCACCAATGTAAGGAACATTCTTCTCACTGATCACCAATGTAAGGAATGATCAGAATTTTTTATATTTACACATTCTGTTTGCTTATAGCAGTGAATTTCATTGCTATATGCAAGCATTTTACTGAATGAAATCAATTAATTAAAACTGTTTTGTTGTGATTACCTGTGATTGGCCCAGTCTGTACCATGTGCTCACCGTGACCAATCACAGCTAGCAACACAATTGTACACAATGGATGGCTTGAAAGGAAGCCATCCATTGTTTACAACTGTCATGTGACCTGCTGTGATTGGTTACACCAATGATGGGGCAGAATTCACCCAACGGGGACCAACAATTGAGCACATGTCCACCCACTGCCACAACACACAGCGGTTTAGACATTAATGGCTGTGTGTTGAGTTATTTTGAGGGGACAGCAAATTTACACTGTTATACAAGCTGTACACTCACTACTTTACATTGTAGACAAGTGTCATTTCTTCAGTGTTGTCACATGAAAAGATAGAAGAAAAGATTTACAAAAAATGTGAGGGGTGTACTCACTTTTGTCAGATACTGTATTTTTTCCCCTAAAAAAATAGCGGTTGAAAAATTGCCGCACAAATACCGTGTGACATAAAAAATTGCAATGAATGGCATTTTATTCCCTAGGGTCTCTGCTAAAATATATATACAGTGGGGACGGAAAGTATTCAGACCCCCTTAAATTTTTCACTCTTTGTTATATTTCAGCCATTTGTTAAAATCATTTAAGTTCATTTTTTCCCTCATTAATGTACACACAGCACCCCATATTGTACACACAGCCCCCCATATTGTACACACAGCACCCCATATTGTACACACAGCACCCCATATTGTACACACAGCACCCCATATTGTACACACAGCCCCCCTTATTGTACACACAGCCCCCCATATTGTACACACAGCACCCCATATTGTACACACAGCACCCCATATTGTACACACAGCCCCCCATATTGTACACACAGCACCCCATATTGTACACACAGCACCCCATATTGTACACACAGCCCCCCATATTGTACACACAGCACCCCATATTGTACACACAGCCCCCCATATTGACAGAAAAACACAAAATTGTTGACATTTTTGCAGATTTATTAAAAAAGAAAAGCTGAAATATCACATGGTCCTAAGTATTCAGACCCTTTGCTCAGTATTTAGTAGAAGCCCCTTTTGATCTAATACAGCCATGAGTCTTTTTGGGAAAGATGAAACAAGTTTTTCACTCCTGGATTTGGGGATCCTCTGCCATTCCTCCTTGCAGATCCTCTCCAGTTCTGTCAGGGGGGATGGTAAACATTGGTGGACGGCCATTTTTAGGTCTCTCCAGAGATGCTCAATTGGGTTTAAGTCAGGGCTCTGGCTGGGCCATTCAAGAACAGTCACGGAGTTGTTGTGAAGCCACTCCTTCGTTATTTTAGCTGTGTGCTTAGGGTCATTGTCTTGTTGGAAGGTAAACCTTCGGCCCAGTCTGAGGTCCTGAGCACTCTGGAGAAGGTTTTCATCCAGGATATCCCTGTACTTGGCCGCTTTCATCTTTCCCTTGATGGCAACCAGTCGTCCTGTCCCTGCAGCTGAAAAACACCCCCACAGCATGATGCTGCCACCACCATGCTTCACTGTTGGGACTGTATTGGACAGGTGATGAGCAGTGCCTGGTTTTCTCCACACATACCGCTTAGAATTAAGGCCAACACGTTCTATCTTGGTCTCATCAGACCAGAGAATCTTATTTCTCACCATCTTGGAGTCCTTCAGGTGTTTTTTAGCAAACTCCATGCGGGCTTTCATGTGTCTTGCACTGAGGAGAGGCTTCCGTCGGGCCACTCTGCCATAAAGCCCCGACTGGTGGAGGGCTGCAGTGATGGTTGACTTTCTACAACTTTCTCCCATCTCCCGACTGCATCTCTGGAGCTCAGCCACAGTGATCTTTGGGCTCTTCTTTACCTCTCTCACCAAGGCTCTTCTCCCCCGATAGCTCAGTTTGGCCGGACGGCCAGCTCTAGGAAGGGTTCTGGTCGTCCCAAACGTCTTCCATTTAAGGATTATGGAGGCCACTGTGCTCTTAGGAACCTTAAGTGCAGCAAAAAAATATTTTCGTAACCTTGGCCAGATCTGTGCCTTGCCACAATTCTGTCTCTGAGCTCTTCAGGCAGTTCCTTTGACCTCATGATTCTCATTTGCTCTGACATGCACTGTGAGCTGTAAGGTCTTATATAGACAGGTGTGTGGCTTTCCTAATCAAGTCCAATCAGTATAATCAAAACACAGCTGGACTCAAATGAAGGTGTAGAACCATCTCAAGGATGATCAGAAGAAATGGACAGCACCTGAGTTATATATATGAGTGTCACAGCAAAGGGTCTGAATACTTAGGACCATGTGATATTTCAGTTTTTCTTTTTTAATAAATCTGCAAAAATGTCAACAATTCTGTGTTTTTCTGTCAATACGGGGTGCTGTGTGTACAATATGGGGTGCTGTGTGTACAATATGGGGTGATGTGTGTACAATATGGGGTGCTGTGTGTACAATATGGGGTGCTGTGTGTACAATATGGGGTGCGGTGTGTATAATATGGGGTGCTGTGTGTACAATATGGGGGGCTGTGTGTACAATATGGGGTGCTGTGTGTACAATATGGGGTGCTGTGTGTACAATATAGGGAGCTGTGTGTACAATATGGGGTGCTGTGTGTACAATATGGGGTGCTGTGTGTACATTAATGAGGGAAAAAAATGAACTTAAATGATTTTAGCAAATGGCTGCAATATAACAAAGAGTGAAAAATTTAAGGGGGACTGAATACTTTCCGTTCCCACTGTATATATATTGTATATATATATATATATATATATATATATATATATATATATATATATATATATATATATAGATAGATATATGTATCTATAGATAGATATATCTATCTATAGATATATAGATATAGATATATATATATATATATATATATATATATATATATATAATGTTTGGGAGTTTTCAGTATTTTTCTAGCAAAAAATTTATGATTTTACATGTAGGAAAGAAATGTGAGAATTGGCCCGGGTGGCAAGGGGTAAATACATACCTGAACTTAAATAAGTGTAAGTAATTTAAGAGGAATAGGGGAAAGGGAGAAAACCTTCTGTTGATATTGTTTGATTTTAATATAAATTGTGAGACAAAACCATGTGGTGACTTAGCTGGAGCTTTGTACAATGCAGAGTGCGATAAATGTGCGCTGGAACATAGGCGTCAGTAAAAAAAAACAAAAAAACAAAAAAAAAAAAAAAACTGTAAGTATAATAAATGAATTCCTTTGTTTAAATAATGCGTAACATTTTAGCAAAATGATTACATAGGGTAACAATGGTTCTGTGAACCCTTTTAAAATTTTTGTGTAAATTGAAAGTGCTTTTTTTTTTTTTTATAATTGTTATATAGATTCATGTTCTTATATTAAAAAAATGCTTTGGCCAATATTGCTATGGCAACCTTTGATTTTATTTCATAAATCTCAAACTAGCCCAACACATATGCAGCAAACGCATATTTAACAAAATATTATTCTTTAATTTGAAAAAAAACAAAAAAAAAACTTAAAATGTGAAAATTTGCTTTGTTACAGGGACATTTTAGAACGGTTAACTGTACATAGATACATTTATATATATTTATACATTGATTTGCATTTTATCGAGTGAAATAAGTATTTGATCCCCTATCAATCAGGAAGATTTCTGGCTCCCAGGTGTCTTCTATACAGGAAACGAGCTGAGATTAGGAGCACTCTCTTAAAGGGAGTTCTCCTAATCTCAGCTTGTTACCTGTATAAAAGACACCTGTCCACAGAATCAATCAATCAGTCCGATTCCAATCTCTACACCATGGCCAAAACCAAAGAGCTGTCCAAGGATGTCGGGGACAAGATTGTAGATCTACACAAGGCTGGAATGGGCTACAAGACCATCGCCAAGCAGCTTGGTGAGAGGGTGACAACAGTTGGTGTGATTATTCACAAATGGAAGAAACACAAAATAACTGTCAATCTCCCTCGGTCTGGGGCTCAATGAATGTTCTCACCTCATGGAGCTTCAATGGTCAGGAGAACGGTGAGGAATCAGCCCAGAACTACACGGGAGAATCTTGTCAATGATCTCAGCTGGGACCATAGTCACCAAGAAAACAATTGGTAACACATTACACCACGAAGGACTGAAATCCTGCAGCACCCGCAAGGTCCTCCTGCTCAAGAAAACACATGTACAGGACCGTCTAAAGATTACTAATGAACATCTGAATGATTCAGAGGAGAACTGAGTGAAAGTGTTGTGATCAGATGAGACCAAAATCGAGCTCTTTGGCATCAACTCAACTCGCCATGTTTGGAGGAGGAGGAATGCTGCCTATGACCCCAAGAACACCATCCCCCACCGTCATACATGGAGGAGGAAACATTATGCTTTGGGGGTGTTTTTCTGCTAAGGGGACAAGACAACTTCACTGCATCAAAGGGACGATGGACGGGGCCATGTACCATCAAATCTTGGGTGAGAACCTCCTTCCATCAGCCAGGGTATTGAAAATGGGTCATGGATGGGTCTTCCAGCATGACAATGACCCAAAACACACGGCCAAGGCAACAAAGGAGTGGCTCAAGAAGAAGCACATTAAGGTCCTGGAGGGGCCTAGCCAGTCTCCAGACCTTAATCCCATAGAAAATATGTGGAGGGAGCTGAAGGTTCGAGTTGCCAAACGTCAGCCTGGAAACCTTAATGACTTGGAGAGGATCTGCAAAGAGGACAAAATCCCTCCTGAGATGTGTGCAAACCTGGAGGGGCCAACTCCAAGAAACATCTGACCTCTGTGATTGCCAACAAGGGTTTCTCCACCAAGTACTAAGTCATGTTTTGCGAAGGGGTCAAATATTTATTTCACTCATTAAAATGCAAACCAATTGATAACTTTTTTGAAATGCATTTTTATTCTATTTTTTTTTTGTTGTTATTCTGTCTCTCACTGTTAAAATAAACCGACCAATAAAATTATAGACTGATCATTTCTTTGTCAGTGGGCAAGCAGGGGATCAAATATCCTTTTCCCTCTCTGTAGTTAGTTAAACATAATTTAATAAATATTTAATTTGCTATTTATTTTATTTTATTTAATATAAAATAATAATAATAATAATGATAATAATAATAAATAGTAAATTAAATAGATATGACACATTAAATGTAAACTCTAATTTGTTCCATTTTAGTTTATTAAATATTGCATTACATATTAAAGAAATACATGATTAAATAATAAACATTAGTTAATTATTTAACCAAATAAAAAATATATTTATAAATGCATTACTAAAATAATAATAATAATACTTCATAATTAATATTATTATTTTTATTGTTTAGTAAGTCTCCCCCAAAGTCTACTTTGTTATTGCAAATGTGGTGTAGTGGTGGGTTGAAGACACTACAACCTTTGTTGGATGGCGCATTAGTACTTGAGATGAATCTATTAAAACCATATTGATAATGTCCAAGGTATGGTTTTATTGCAAACAAAATAGGTTTGTGGGCCAAACATCACCTCCTTCATCAGGGCTTAAGAAAATATTGGCTCAGCTGGTGTATGGGATCAAACTGCAATTTAAAATTTAAAATTTCAATTAAAAAAAAAAAGGAACTCCGTAATGTTCAGCAGCTGGTTTAGGCCAAATACTTCAGTGTAGCTCTTTGATCTTTAGATTCAATTATTGTTAATTATAATGATAGACTCCATCATGCAGCCCTGGCCAAAAGTTTTGAGAATGACACAAATATTAATTTTCACAAAGTCTTCTGCTTCAGTGTTTTTAGATCTTTTCGACAGATGTTACTATGGTACAATTACAAGCATTCCATGAGTGTCAAAGGCTTTTGTTGACAATGACATGAAGGTTATGCAAAGAGTCAATATTTTCAATGTTGACCCATCTTCTTCAAGACCTCTGCAAATGGCCCTGGTTGTACACCCGGCTCTTGAGGATTGACCACAAGTTCTCAATAGGGTCAAGGCCTGGGGAGTTTACTGGCCATGGACCCAAAATGTTGATGTTTTGTTCCCCAAGCCACTTAGTTATCATTTTTGCTTTATGGCAAGGCGCTCCATCATGCTGGAAAAGGCATTGTTCCTCACCAAACTGTTCTTGGATGGTTGGGAGAAGTTGTTCTCAGAAGATCTTTTTGTACCATTCTTTATTCATGGTTGTGTTCTTAGGCAAAATTGTGAGTGAATCCACTCCTTTGGCTGAGAAGCAACCCCACCCATGAATGGTCTCATGATGCTTTACTGGTTGCATGACACAGGACTGATGGTAGTACTCACCTTTTCTTCTCCGGACAAGGTTTTTTCCGGGTGCCCCCAACAATCCGAAAGCGGATTCATCAGAGAAAATTACTTTACCCCAGTCAACAGTCCAAACCCTGTACCTTTTGAAGATTATGAGTCTGTCCCTGATGTTTCTCCTGGAGAGAAGTGGCTTCTTTGCTGCCCTTCTTGACACCAGGCCATCCTCCAAAAGTCTTCTCCTCACTGCGCGTGCCGATGCCCTCACACGTGCCTGCCGCCATTCCTGGGCAAGCTCCACACACTGGTGGTGCCCCGATCCCGCAGCTGAATCAACTGTAGGAGAAGGTCCTTGCTGGACTTTCTTGGGTGCCCTGAAGCCTTCTTAGCAAATGCAGTGGAAATGGTTTTTTTATGGGATTAAGTTCATTTTCATGGCAAAGAGGGACTTTGCAATTAATTGCAATTCATCTGATCACTCTTCATAACATTCTGGAGTAGATGCAAATTGCCATCGTAAAAACTGAGGCAGCAGACTTTGTGAAAACTAATTCTTGTGTCATTCTTAAAACTTTAATCTTTGTTTTTGGCTTTAGTACCACTTTAAAGATGTCTCCTCACAGTGATTACACCCAGGTTGCCATGGATCTAATTTCGAATACGCCAGTTCACAAAATGTTCCTCTTGTCAACCGATTCTTTGTCAAGAGAACAATATGATTTTAGAAGTGTGCAATGTTTCCTTTTTTTTATTTAATTTTTTTAAGCTTTTTATTTTTTAAAGATGCTTTCAAAAAATCCACAGAAATATGAAAGGGTTGAAAGCTTGTAATACGTCAGACCATGGGCACCACAACTGAGAGGTCAATTCTGAAGACCACAAACAAAATTGGAGCACAGCTGTGGCCAGTTTAATAGATGGCTGCAATGGCAGTTGGTGGCTTCAACGAATGCATCCATGCAGATGTTCACAGATAATGGGTAACTTGCATTGCCCCTATTTATACTATCTAGCAGCCACCTGCTCATTCATTATGACCATTGTGTGCCTGTCTATAATCCTTATGCCCCGTACACACGATCGGAATTTCCGTCAGAAAAACCTTGGATGGTTTTTCCGACGGAATTCCGCTCAAGCTTGCCTTGCATACACACGTTCACACAAAAGTTCTATGAACTTTCGACCATCAAGAACGCGGTGACATACAACACTACGACGAGCCGAGAAATTGAAGTTCAATGCTTCCGAGCATGCGTTGAATGGTTTCCGAGTATGCGTAGGAATTTTGCGCGTCGGAATTGCTACAGACGATCGGAATTTCCGTAGGAACTTTTTCCGTCGGAAAAATAGAGAACCTGCTCTCAATCTTTTGCTGGCGGGAATTCCACCAGCAAAAGTCCGATCGATCATACACACGGTCGGAATTTCCGACCAAAAGCTCACATCGGAACTTTCCGATTGTGTGTACGAGGCATTAACATATCCTGTAGTCCAGCAGAGAGGATGCCCGCCATGAGTTCTTCCCACATGCAAAAACCCAAAACACCAGCACAGCCTATCATTGTTGTGTTATGTGCAGAGGACGGTAAGTGGGAGAGGGTAGTATGACTCCTACTAGGTAGTGTGGCCCTTGGTTGACAGGTTTGAAGCCTATATTATGTTTGTTCCTTGGTAGAGAAGCTAGCAATCTATTACAAACTCTGAGCATGATAACAAAACCTGACCATTGTCTTTCAAAACTGCTCTAGGCTCTTTCTGCAACATTATCCTGCTTGGCACAAAAGCTTGACATCTATTGCAATTCTGAGAGAATGTTTAGGCAGTGTTTTGGCTTCTCCCGTCAGCTGAGGGTTAATAAGTCTTCTCAGGCACCTAGCTGTTCCCATCAGCTGCAGGGTAGCAGGTCTTCCCAGACTCCTAGCTGCTCCCATCAGCCTACGGGGTGATGGATCTTCTCAGACTCCTAGCTGCTCCATTAACTTTGGGGTGATGGATCTTCTCAGACTCCTAGCTGCTTCCATCAGCTGTGGGGTAATGATCATCTTAGACTCCTAGCTACTCCAATAACGTTGGGGTGATGGATCTTTCAGATTCCTATCTGCTTCCATCAGCTGTGGGGTAACATATCTTCTCATACTCCCCCCACTGCTCCATCAGCTGTGGGATGATGAGTAATCTCAGATTCATAGCTGCTCCATCACCTGTTGGGCGATGGATCTTCTCAGATTCCTAGCTGCTCCATCAGCTGTGGGGGTAACGTGTCTTCTCAAACTCCTAGCTGCCCCGTCATCTGATCTGTGGAGTGATGAGTCTTCTCAGACTCCTAGCTGCTCCCATCAGCTGTTGGGTAACGAGTCTTCTCAGACTCCTAGCTGCTTCCATCAGCTGTAGGGTAATGATTCTTCTCAGAATCCTAGCTGCTTCCATCAGCTGTGGGGTTACGTGTCTTTTTAGACACCCCGCTGCTCCATCAAGTGTGGGGTAATGAGTCTTTTCAGACTCCTAGCCGCTCCATCAGCTGTGGGATGATAGATCTTCTCAGATTCCTAGCTGCTTTCGTCAGCTGTGGAGTAACATGTCTTCTTAAACTCCTAGCTGCTCCATCAGCTGTGGGGTAACAAGTCTTCTGAGACTTCTAGCTACTTCCATCAGCTGTGGGGTAACATGTCTTTTCAGACTCCTAGCTGCTTCCATCAGCTGTGGGGTAATGATCATCTTAGACTCCTAACTGCTCCAATAACGTTGGGGTGATGGATCTTTCAGATTCCTATCTGCTTCCATCAGCTGTGGGGTAACATATCTTCTCATACTCCCCCCACTGCTCCATCAGCTATGGAATGATGAGTAATCTCAAATTTCTAGCTGCTCCATCAGCTGTTGGGCGATGGATCTTCTCAGATTCCTAGCTGCTCCATCAGCTGTGGGGGTAATGTCTCTTCTCAAACTCCTAGCTGCCCCGTCATTTGATCTGTGCAGTGATGAGTCTTCTCAGACTCCTAGCTGCTTCCATCAGCTGTAGGGTAATGATTCTTCTCAGACTCCTAGGTGCTTCCATCAGCTGTGGGGTTATGTGTCTTTTTAGACACCCCGCTGCTCCATCAACTGTGGGGTAATGAGTCTTTTCAGACTCCTAGCCGCTCCATCAGCTGTGGGGTGATAGATCTTCTCAGATTCCTAGCTGCTTTCGTCAGCTGTGGGGTAACATGTCTTCTCAAACTCCTAGCTGCTCCATCAGCTGTGGGGTAACAAGTCTTCTCAGACTTCTAGCTACTTCCATCAGCTGTGGGGTAACATGTCTTTTCAGACTCCCCGCTGCTCCATCAGCTGTGGGGGTAATGAGTCTTCTCAGACTCCTTGCCGCTCCATCATCTGTGGGGTGATGGATCTTCTCAGATTCCAAGCTACTTTCATCAGCTGTGGGGTAACGTGTCTTCTCAAATTCCTAGGTGCTCCATCAGCTGTCGACAACGTGTCTTCTTAGACACCTAGCTGATTCCTAGGTGCTTCCCATCAGCTGCGGGGTAACAAGTCTGACCATGTGCCTCCTAGCTGGATTGGTCCTCAGTGCAGGAGGGACCTTATTTAAACCTCATCAGCCTGTGCCTTTGTGCTTGTAATAGCATTAGCTACCTGGCCCCCTGTTTGTTTTCATGTCTAACCACTGCAATTATCTTAGTTGCAATTGTTGCTGACATTTGTTGCTGGGGGGGGGGGGGTCTTATGTTGCTGGTTAGGGGGGGTCAATCATTGCTTGGAGGGATCTATTATTGACGGAGGGGTCTATTGGTTCTGGCTGCAGGGAAGGTCCATTGTTGCTGGTGGGGGATCTTCTGTTGCTGTGGGTGGGTCTTATGCAGGGGATCAATCGTTGCTGGGAGGGATCTATTGTTGAGGGAGGGGTCTAATGTTGGAGGGTCTATTGATGCTGGCTGTTGGGAGTTCGTTGTTTCTGGGGTGGATCTATTGCCGCTGGGGTGTTGCTAGATCTATTTTACTGCCTTTCTTGTAAAAGTGATTGTACTCCCCCCTGAGACATTTTTACATATAGGTAAGCCTAAAATAAGGCTTACCTATATGTAGTGAAAATATCTTCTAAACATGCGTGGTTTAGGAGATATTTACCCTGTAGTGCACTGATGACATCATCAGTGCATGCAGGGGCGGACTGACCATTGGGGCAGTCGGGCACTGCCCGAGGGCCCCATGCCACTAAGGGGCCCCATCAGGGTTGCCAGCCGCAATAAAACCAGGGACAGTATGTAAAAGTCTGTGTTTTTTTAAAAATCCCAAGATTATAGCTGCCCTGCCTTTCCAGTCTGTGTATGTGTATTCTGTGTGTGTATACTATGTGTATATTGTGTGTCTGTGTGTGTATATTGTATGTGTGTGTGTGTGTATACTGTGTGGCCCCATAATCTCCTATTGCCCAGGGGCCCCATAATCTTCTATTGCCCGGGGGCCCCATAATCTTCTATTGCCCGGGGGCCCCGTAATCTCCTATTGCCCGGGGGCCCTATGAGTTGTCAGTCTGCCCCTGAGCGCATGCGCGGTGACATCGGCGCATGCGCGGTGAAGAAACGGCCCTCCGTCCTGTTTCTTCCCTAGTGTGTGCTGTGCGCGCGGGAGTGACGTCACGCGGCTCTGGCCAGTCACAGAGCCGGAGTCCACGGCCCCAGAAGGAAGAGGGGTGAAGGTGGATGCTTCCACCAGTGGGGACATCGCAGACATCACGGGCTTCGTTTGCAGGTAAGTGCCACATAATGGGCTAGTATGTGATGCATACTAGCCCATTATGCTTTTACTTTGCAGGGGAATAAAGAGGAAGTAAAACCCATCTGGGTTTACTTCCTCTTTAACATTAACATACAAAATGATCCTTGGTTTTGTATTCTCTAAAAGAGGTGGTACTGGGAGGTGGGTAGGGGGTTAGACCAAGGAACGGTGCTCAGAAGTGTCAAGGGTCAAAGGGTGACTTGGAAGGGAGGAGTTCCTGCACCTATTCTCTGAAAAGAAAAAGCCCTGGTAAGTTTGAAGACCCCTTCCTTAAACAAATATCCAGTTCTGAGCCCCTATCGAAATCACCAAACCTCTTTCTAGGAGAACGTTAGTCCTACCATCAGCTTTGGGTCTTCAGGAGAACCTATGGTACATTGCACTTTCGCTGTTCATTATTGCAGTGCATTTGGTGTGAATAGCGCCCTAGTTATGTTTCAAACAGAGATCTAGAGATGTTCTAGCAGTCATAGTACTGCATAAAAATAATTGCTGTCAACTACAACATCATTGCGAAATATCCACAGTAGCATTGTTCCATCGATATGGGATGAGCCCCCGGGCCATACACCTATTATCACAAGTAATAATTGGCACATCCAAATATTATGTTTGCTTTAACAAGTTTAATATGGAGAGATTATTTCCATATTAATCTTTCAGAGATGTGCAATGAATAGGACCTTTTTTTTAATAGAGGGTTGAACGTGCCTATAGCTACTTTGGTGTTGGTCTTCACATAGGATGAGTTTTATATCAATTGTTGGTCTGACCATTCAGAGCCAGTCCTTGGTGGAAGGTGGGACCTTTTTGTCATACTATATAAATCTATGATGCTTTACAGCAAGGTCTCGGTAAAAGAAAAGGCTTTGGTTGTCCCTTGTTTCCTGTATGTACAGTATTTTGGTTGGTGGGACGAAATGTGAGATATATATATATATAGAAAAATATAAGATAATTTAGCCACTTGCCTACTTGGCACTTTCACCCCCTCTTCCTGCCCAGGCGCCAATTTTCTGCTTTCAGGGCTGTCGCACTTTGAATGACAATTGCGCGGTCATGCAACACTGTACCCATATGACATTTTTATCATTTTTCTCACACAAATAGAGTTTTCTTTTGGTGGTATTTAATCACTACTGGGGTTTTTTTTTTGCTAAACAAACAAAGAAAGACCAAAAATTTTGGAAAAAAACAAACAAAGCATTTTTCATAGATTGTTAAAAGATTTTGCAAACTGGTATTTTTTCTACTTCACGGATGTGCGCTGATGAGGCTGCACTGGTGGGCACTGATCAGGAAGCGCTGCTGAGGCTGCACTTATAGGTGGCACTGATGGGCACTGATAGACGGAACCGAAGGGCACTTAGAGGTGGCACTGGTAGGTGGCACTGATAGGTGGCAATTATGGGCACTGATAGGCGGCACTGATGGGCACCAATAGGCGCTGGTAAGCGGCACTTATAGGCAGCACTGATAAGTGACACTGATGATGAGGCACTGATTGGCAGCACTGATAGGTGGCACTGGTGGGCACTAATCAGGAGGTGCTGATGAGGCTGCACTGATAGGTGGCACTGATAGGCAGAACTGAAGGGCACTGAGAGGTGCACTGGTAGGCGGCACTGGTAGGTGGCACTGACGGGCACAGATAGACGGCACTGATGGGCACTAATAGGTGCTGGTAAGCAGCACTTTTAGGCAGCACTGATAAGTGACACTGATGATGAGGCACTGATTAGCAGTACTGATAGGCACTGATAGGTGGCACTGGCGGGCATTGATAGGTAGCACTGGTGGGCACTGATTAACAAATTAGGAAATGTGTGTGTGCAGCTTAGGCTCTGTGGCAAAGAGGAATGTAATCAATGCTTCCGCAGCCATTGCTAGGGTGCTGATAGGGGATGGAACCCGTCATGGTTCCTATCAGGCACTGTTTAGGAGGTGCTGATGAGGCTGCACTGATAGGTGGCACTGATGGGCACTAATAGGCAGAACTGAAGGGCACTGAGAGGTGGCACTGATAGGTGGCACTGGTAGGCGGCACTGGTAGGTGGCACTGATGGGCACTGATAGGCGGCACTGATGGGCACTAATAGGTGCTGGTAAGCAGCACTTATAGGCAGCACTGATAAGTGACACTGATGATGAGGCACTGATTAGCAGTACTGATAGGCACTGATAGGTGGCACTGGTGGGCATTGATAGGTGGCACTGGTGGGCACTGATTAGCAAATTAGGAAATGTGTGTGTGCAGCTTAGGCTCGGTGGCAAAGAGGAATGTAATCAATGCTTCCACAGCCATTGCTAGGGTGCTGATAGGGGATGGAACCCGTCATGGTTCCTATCAGGCTTCAGAGAGCAATGGGGTGGCCCCTAAAAGTCGCACAGCTAGGTGTCCTGAAGTGATGAGTAGGCAACCTCAGCCTGGACTCCAACCAAACCACCAACGCAACGCACTTCACTCCACCCCTGGATCTTAGTCATGGGGAACTGATTAGCAGCACCGGTCACAGTTTAGGGACCAATGTCCCTTTAACGGAGGCCGGCTATTGGCTTTCCCTTTTTCTCCTCATGCTGTTAGTGTGAGGGGAAAAAAAGGCGTTAACCGGCTTCTGTTTACATTGTGTGATCAGCTGTCATTGGCTGACAACTGGTCACGTGGTAAAGGGCTGTTGTGAATGGCCCTTTACCATGATTTGTCATCAGCCGAGTCCAAAGGACTCAGCTATCACATAGTGCGCCGCGCGAGCACAGAAGAACGTCCATGGATGCCCTCCCAGCATTGTAAGCCCATGCTGTAGCCACTGCAGAGTGACAGCGGTAGCAGGACAGAGCAGTAGACACTGGGCAGGCTATCTCAACAGGTTCTCTCCTGTCTGCTACAGTGCCCTTCAGGGTGCTGGGCAGGCTAGTTTCGGGCTGGAAGTACACAGTCACCCCAAACTGTGCTCCAGTAAATGATGCGGTCGGTGCTGGAAATTCGATTCATGCACTGCCACGGATGGGGGTGACACCATCACGCACGGTCAGATATCACTTCCTACTTGATGGTGTCACCCCTCTGGCAGGTGTTATCCGCACCGCAGCTCCATAGCGAAGCCATCAGGGGTCATTGTGGAAAGCCCCCTTACATTGGTGGTCAGTAAGAGAGAAGCCCGTTTACTGTGAAGGTCAGTGGGCAGAAGGACTCTCACACATTGGTGGTCAATGAAGAGAAGTGCCCCTCCCACTTTGACAGGCAGTGGAAAAGGACTCCCCTACTTGGTGGTTACTAGGACAGATATTCACTTATATACTGGTGGCTAAGGAGATCATTGGTGTCAGTGATAATTTACATAAGAGAAAAGAGGAGAGGCTCATCTGGCTCCATGCCATCCACCACTGCTTACAAGACCCCTATCAACCTCTGGAGGAACTCTTATGTTCCATGGAACTTTGATTGAAAACTGCTTTAAAAAAAAAATTTGTCACCTTCCTAGTCAAACCAGTTGACCAACTGACATCTCTCTTCTTATACTTTTTTTTATTTTTTTTATTATGTGCTTGCTCTAAGAAATGCAAAGGGTTGCTGGCAGCACATTGGAGAGCCAGGCCACTTCTCCCCCACCCAGCACAGTGGTCCAGGTCTCCAGCAGTCTGACACCCCCCCTCCTCAAACAGCCCACCGTCTTTCTGTGAGAGAAGCAGTCTGGCTCTCCGGCAAGCTGCCAGAGCCCTTTTACCATTTTTAAGGCACAAGCACATAATAACTAAAAAAGCCATGTTCTTTACTGGATCCAAAGAGCTCCTCCTAGGAGAAGTGCAAAGTCCCTTGGTCCATTGGAACTTTCACCTGTATCTTTAGACCATCAACACGGTAGAGGAATGGATGAGGCAACTGGAAGGATGGATGGCTGGACAGGAGAAGGGACCGAGACTGGAACCTCTGCAGCTCACCTCTGCAGCTCCTGCAGAAGATCTGGGTAGGATCACCTCAATGTGGAAGAAGAAAACGAACAACAGGGTACTGAGGTCAGTATCAAATAAAAAAAACACTTTATTAAAATAAGCCACACACTTACATTGAAGTTAGCATGAAACAGCATTGTTAGGGAACACCTGAAACCAAGCAGCTGTGATCAGTGTGAAGCTGTAGGCAACACTGAGCAAACAGAAGCCGAGGATGACAGGGAGCCAGCCAGCTCAAAGTATGGATATTAGCGGTGGCGTTCTTGGCTGCACACGAGGATGACAGCTGTCAAAATGCCAGGGGGATGTCAGGTGAGGGGGTGTGCATGACACGTTTACGGGGACTTTGCCCTCTTTTTCAAATGCACACTCCTTCTCCCGACATCCACCATGCATCTTGACAGCTGTCATCCTCATGTGCAGCCTAGAACGCTGTCGCTAATATCCATACTTTGATGTGGATGGCTCCCTGTCATCCTCAGCTTCTGTTTGCTCAGTGATGACTACAGCCTCACACTGATCACAGCTGCTTGGTTTCAGGTGTTCCCTATCAATGCTGTTTCATACTAACTTCAATGTAAGTGTGCTGCTTATTTTTAATAAAGTGTTTTTTATTTGATACTGACCTCAGTGCCTTGCTGTTCATTTTCTTTTACATTGATGTTCTTTACTGGCCATGCATTCTGACTTCATAACAAATATAAAAGGCAATACTTCAACGGATGTATTTTTATCAATATAACAGCAATCTCTAATTTCTATGAAGGAAAGAACATGAAAAGGCATTCTCCATAGCTGCTGTATGGGATATACAAGACAAAACAAATCATGATGCCAGTATATTGCACCCTGGGGAGCTTATATCGTCATTCAGTTATGAGGACACTTTCAGTAATATAATGTACAGGGCTACTGCAAACTTTATAAAAGCTTTGATTGAATTTTGCCATCAATAAGGAGCAACATAAAGAGGTATCCACTCATTTCATTAAAACATAACATGATAGGAACTTGGCACTGCTATTATAGATTTCCATTATAATATGGTTTATTAGGTTTATAGTGACAAAATCTAATTTGTTGTATGTATAAAGCTTCATATTGACTTTAAAATTACTAATATATTGAATTTAAAAAACATATCTACACAAAGACCGAGCCAGTGTTGGCCATGACTATTTAAAGGAAAACATAAAATAGGAAAACAATACTTATAATGTAGTGCAGCCTTTCTCAAAATTTTGCCCCAGAGGAACCCTTGAAATATCTTTCAGGTCTCAGGGGGTCAGTGGGAAAAATGCCCCTTGCATTGGTGGTCAGGGAAGAATGCCCCACTTAAAGTGGTGGTCAAAATGCTATCCTTCCAGACTGCTAAAAAGATCATTGATGTCATGTTGCTGGCTCTGCCAAGTGGCATCGGATCCAGAATTTATCAGATGGGAGGTCAATCAGCCAAAGCTCAAAGAACCTCTAGTAACCTCTTGAGGAACACTTAGGTTCCATGGAACCTTGGTTGAGAATGGATGGTGTAGTGGCATTGGACCCAGAATTATCAGATTGGAGGTCAATCAGCCAAAGCTCAAAGAACCCATAGTACCCTCTTAAGGAACCCTAGGGTTCCATGGACCTTGGTTGAGCTCAAAGAACCTCTAGTAACCTCTTGAGGAACCCTTAGGTTCCATGGAACCTTGGCTGAGAATGGATGGTGTAATGGCATTGGAAGCTGAGATCTCGGCTAGAAAAGCATCAGATCGTCAATTTTTTTTTTAACTGATGCTTTCCAGCCTGGAGGAGAGATGTGGAGTCTTAAAGACCCCACATCTCTCCATAAAGAGGACCGGTCATGCACCATTTCTATTACCCATGGAACCTTGGTTGAGAATGGATGGTGTAGTGGATGATGCCTAATTGTGCTGCTGAATTTTCAGCCCATAAGTCCCTAATTCTACACTATGATAAAAATACATCATCCTAGGTCATTAGTACCTGTTCCTACCTCCTGGGCCTTACTCTTGGTTAGTGAGGACTTTCTTGTAGTGATAGGCTGTAGAGAGGAGGTGGGAAGAGAAGAGCTGAGCTGTCAAACATGGGAGGTGGTCGACATCTAGAGGACAGAGAACCCTGAAATTTGGGGCTCATGGATCACATTGTCAATAAAATGGCAGCACATTTTGTTTTAAGAGTAAAAAAAAAAAGCATGACAGCATCTAATGACATCCTAATTGCCCCTCCCCAGGAAGATACACCGCTCCATCCGAGCCCTCCACTGTTGCTCTAACATAGGGGGAAAATGCATCCTCCTCCATATGACAGTTCTTGAGCCTGAGCTCAGGCCCAAAAACTGGTGTTGGGCAGTGATGTTGCACCCTCTGACACCGGAACTTACCTAGGGAGTACTCCTGCATGTGGAAGGTGGTGAGGGAGTGCAGATTGGTGAATATACCATGTCCCCATAAAGCACATCTGAAGTTTTGTAGTTGGGATCTAAAAGACCAGGGACATCATGTTGTGTAACAGCTGTCATCTAGCCATTATACAGCACATTGGCACTTATTTATTCTATTCTCCACATGTGTGTTATTTGTTACTCCACTGCATGGCAGGGTGTGGGTCTTTAGGCCTATCCTGAAGTCTAGAGGGAGGATGTGTGGCCCTTAGGTTCCTTCCTCCCCTGCATAGGGATCTCTCTTCGGGCAAGCCCCCATCTAGTACCTGTTGGTCAGCTTCAGTTGACCTTGAAGAACAGGGTAAAATGGGTCCACTGGGCTTTTTAGCTAGGTGGACCTGAGTGTGCCTTACCACTGTCAATATTCTTGCACCCCGGTGGTTCCTTCCTACCCTCCCTGGGAATTATTTTGGGAGAGCCCCCAACCTAGTACTTGGGGTTGGTTTTTGCTAGCCATGAGGAGATTGTCCATCAGGCTTTTTGGCTAGGTGGACCAGGGTGTTTTTGCTCCTCTCAGGAGCCTTGTATTCCGGGGGGAGGGGGATAGGGTAGGTCCTCCTTTGAGCAGGAACCAGTGGCAGCCCTATGCACTTTTTGGGGTGCGTTATTTGGTTCACATGGTGAACGTGAAGAAAAGATGCTCTAAAATGAGCAATAATCCTCTTACTTTTGGAAAATGTGATAGAATGAGACACGACGTTACCAAGCTCTTTTTTCCAGTAATTACGCAAGGCAATATTGCAATATCTTTGGCCAAATTCGTCAACCCGTATATGCTATAAAGTACAGTACTGGTAAAGTGTAAATTGAAAGAACGGACAGGGGTGCCGCATATGGGATTGTATTATACGGCTACAACACTGAGCCGGTTACTAGATTGGTTTTTCCACTGTAAACTCAAACACTGGGTTTCCATAAAACAAAACATGGTTGATCTACTTTTGACATCCCTTATATCCATGGGTGTATAACCAACATCGCCCACCAAGACAGCCACTCTTATACTGTACCTAACCCAAGCTTTTTTGAAGCTTTGGGATATGGAGGTGTGGAGATGGGGAATCTCTTCAGTGCCAGGCCCTTTGACACCGATATTGGGCAGCCCAGGCTTCCATGCGGCGCTCTCCTCCCCTAGCTTTTTTTACGCTGGCAGATGGGGCTGCCCTCCCCAATACAACAAGCGTACAATGCTAACGGACTTTTTCCACTATCTGAGCTTACAGAAGCGATGAAAAGCTCAGCAACCCGGGGCGATTGGCTGTGCTATTTGCCAAAGGTCTAAGTTCTCAGGATGCAACTCCTATAGAGACTCTGTGTCTTCAGAAGAACGATTGCCCGGGAGAACAATAAAGCTGGCTCAATAAAGCTTTGAATACTTAAAAAGGAAAAACGAGACATGTGAATACCGTCTGCTCTAAGCAGACCCTGATGTGTTGGTCATTTACATTTGCATTATTGACTCTAGGGTTCTGGAAGCTCGGTAGTTGACTTTGGTCTGTACAGTATCACCAATAGGAATTCCACAAGTGTAGAGCAAATTATTATTATTTTTTTTTGGTTGACTGCGATGAAAAATTCCACAGCGCATGGTGGGTTTGGGGCTTTGCATCTCTGGCTGTTCCTAGGATAATTTAATTGCAAGCCCTGGAGGTCAACCAAAGGGGTATTTACATATAACACAATTGGGGAGATCGTTAGATCGGCCATTGTCTGGTGGCCTTCTTGTTTGTTCTATGAGAAAAAGGATTCGAGAGCAGATGAATACTTCCTTCATCAACGTTTTTTTGTTCCTGCGGCTCCATCTTACAAACACCAGTTTGTGTAGCTCATCATAAGGTCGGGGCTTTCCCTGCAAGCAGACATTAAAGATAAAGAGAGCTGGAGCCGGCTTTTGTGCAAGAGGGTAAAGGAGGTCACATTGGAAAGGATGTCATTTTCCTAATATGCCTGCATTAGTGCTGATTGATTCAAAGCATCTTCATTATTGAGTGGTGACCGTAAATCCCTTGAGTGCCTTAATTACTTGTATTATGTTTTAATTGTCTACAACTGAAGACATATCACAGACAGCAGCACTAAAACTTTAATTGGAATGGGAGCCATAATCCATTAGTCTATTTTTAAGCAGGAGAAATGTGCGAAATTCAGGGGGCAGTAAAAAAAACAAAACAAAAACAACCAATCAAGTGAATGAGCACAGGACGATTGGCAGCTCACATGGTCAGGTTACACAGCCATTGCGATAGGCAAGCAGAGTGTATTGATTGATGGCTCTGCTTGGCAGTCTTCAAAAAACAGCCTTTGTTGGGTAGGCAACCTCCCCGGAGCCACATTCCAGGGAAAAATGTAGTAAGACTATCCTAAGGGGCAGATGATAGAAATAGAGGAGTTTTCCAATAATTTGATGTCCCACCCTGAATGGGACCAGGTAATGCAGATAAAATAATTGATCTTTTGCATAGAAAATCAGATATCTTTTCTACAGCATTTGGTTACTGCAGTGAATGAGTCGCTGGGAGGTTTATGCTATAATATGCCAGCCACATATGCGCCACATATGAGCGTATTATGGGTGGGGCGGTACATCGTGACGTCATCACGCTAACCAGTGTTCATCACCACAGCACTGTGATGTCATTCTTGCCTAGAAAAGAATTTATTTTTCAATATTTTGAGTGGCCTTTGGACCCGGAATTTATCAGATGAGAGGTCAATCAGCCAAAGCTCAAACAACCCCTAGTAACCTCTTGAGGAACCCTTAGATTCCATGGAACCTTGGTTGAGAATGGATGGCGTAGTGGCATTGGACCTGAAATTATCAGATGGGAGGTCAATCAGCCAAAGCTCAAAGAACCCATAATAACCTCTTGAGGAACCCTAGGGTTCCATGGAACCTTGGATGAGAATGGACGGTGTAGTGGCATTGGAACCCAGAATTATCAGTTGGGAGGTCCATCAGCCAAAGCTCAAAGAACTTCTAGTAACCTCTTAAGGAACCCTTAGGTTCCATGGAACCTTGGTTGAGAATGGATGGTGTAGTGGCATTGGACCCCAGAATTATCAGTTGGGAGGTGCATCAGCCAAAGCTCAAAGAACTTCTAGTAACCTCTTAAGGAACCCTTGGATTTCATGGAACCTTGGTTGAGAATGGATGGTGTAGTGGCATCAGACCTCGGAATTATCACTTCGGAGGTCAATCAGCCAAAGCTCAAAGAACTTCTAGTAACCTCTTAAGGAACCCTTATGTTCCATGGAACCTTGGTTGAGAATGGATGGTGTAGTGCAATGTTTGTCAACTCCAGTCCTCAAGTACCCCCAACAGGTCATGTATTCAGCACTGCTTTCGGCATTTTTTGTTTACGTGTAATAAGCACTCGCTGACCAGGCTTTTTTCTGACATTTGTAGCTTACAAGGTAAAATCTGTATTTTTTGCTAGAAAGTTACTTAGAACCCCCCCCCCCCTCCCCATATTGAACGTCGCTCAGACGTTCGCAGCGAATTTTTATTTTATTTTTATTATTTATTATATTTTTTAATTTTTACACTGTCCCTTAAAAAAAAAAAATGTGATCACTTTTATTGCCATCGTAAGGAATGTAAACATCCCTTGTGATAACAATACAGCATGACAGGTCCTTTTTATGGGGATATCTGGGGTCTAAAAGATCCCAAATCTCTCCTCTGCCCTTAAAATCAAAAGATCAAAAAAAAAAAATCTTTTGCTTTAAAAAATCATGTTTATGTGGCCTGAGAACCGGAGTGACGTCAAAGTTGATCCTCCAAGGGCATAGAGATGAGCGGTGGCCATCTAGCCATCGCTTATCTCTATGGAAAAACTAGACATGTGCACTGTCGAAAAATGTGTTTGTTTTTCTTTTATTCATTTTTTTCTTTTTCTTTTTTAGGACATTCGTTATGATTGCAATTCATAAATTAATAAATTCATAATTTTCGAAAATTTGTAATTTCGTAAATTCGAAAATTCGTAAATTTATGAATTCGAAAATCCGAAAAAAAGAAAGAAAATCCAAAAATAAGAAAGAATAACTAACTAACTAATAATAACTAACTGTTAAATTATATTACTAATCAGTATTTTTTTTATATAAAATTACTTAGAACCCCCAAACAATATATATGTACATGTATGTATATATCTCACAAAAGTGAATACACCCCCTCCCTTCGGAGAATGGGCCGCAGGGCAGTGATCCAACATGATAACGACCCCAAACACACCTCCAAGACGACCACTGCCTTGATGGTAAAGGTGATGGACTGGCCAAGCATGTCTCCAGACCTAAACCCTATTGATCATCTGTGGGACATCCTCAAACGGAAGGTGGAGGAGCGAAAGGTCTCTAACATCCACCAGCTCTGTGATGTCATCATGGAGGAGGGGAAGGGGACTCCAGTGACAACCTGTGAAGCTCTGGTGAACTCCATGCCCAAGAGGGTTAAGGCAGTGCTGGAAAATAATGGTAGCCACACAAAATATTGACACTTTGGGCCCAATTTGGACATTTTTACTTAGGGGTGTACTGACTTTTGTTGCCAGCGGTTTAGACATTAATGGCTGTGTGTTGAGTTATTTTAAGGGGACAGCAAATTTACACTATTATACAAGCTGTACACTCACTACTTTACATTGTAGCAAAGTGTCATTTCTTCAATGTTGTCACATGGAAAGATAGAATATTATATTTACAAAAATGTGAGGGGTGTCCTCACTTTTGTGAGATACCTTCTAGAATAGTGTAAATAGGTTTGTTAGTGTAGGTAAATTGTTGGCTTGGCTGAGAGCCAGGCTGGGTTGAATCTGGGTCGGGGTTGAAGGACTCAGGGAGGTTGGATGACTCATCGGGCAGCACTTCTGGTTCCTCCCCCTACTTGTTGGAACTTTGGAGAAGCTTCCAAAAGAATGGGGGGGAGGTTACTGAGGAGGGCCACAGCCAATCCCCAGCAAATGGGCTGGCAGGGGGAAGGCACCTCTTAAATACTCAGAGTCATTCCAGCAGGGGCAACGGAGTTTGAGTGGCGGCTGGAGATGGAGTGCTGAGGAGGCTGTCGGTGGCCCTTGATGCTAACCCCTTAGTCTGGGGGGGGGGGGTGACCTTGGGCTTGGGGCTTGGGTGCTGGATGGATCTTACAACACATGGAGGAGTCCTGTCCAGAGGCACAGGAGCAGGAGTGAGGACAGCAGGCACCAGTGAGCAGATCCAGGAGGTCTTCAGGAGAAATCAGCTGGGCTGGTGAGTGTGCAGTCTGGGAGGACTGGGGGATGTAGTCAAGAGGGCTAGTGAAAGGGGCAGCTGCAGCCAGGTGGGCTGTCAGAGCCTGAAGAGGTGGTGCTGGGATCAGTGACCACGGGAGGAAGTGCAGTGAAAGTGCTAGTGTTGTCACCCCATCTTTCTCAAGTATAGGGTTCCCGCGGTCCCTGCCTGTAAAGGGCCATTGCCACAAACATTTTCTTAGGGTGACACCACTGAGGATCTGCAAGCCAGATTATGCAGGAGGAAGGGAAGGAGTGTATATGGACTGTGTTTAGAGTTAGCCGTATGAAAGGTACTCTTTATGGAGAGATCTGGGGTCTATAAGATTTCCCTAATCCCTTCTGTGCCCTTAAAAGCGTTCGATTTTTAAGAATGGCATCGTTGACATCCTGGTAAACCAGAAGTAATCAGGTCATCGCTTCCAGGTTACCATAGCCGAGCAAAGTCTATCTGGTCTTTGTTTCAGCTCTCTGATCAGCCGGCGGAAGTGCCGGCTGGTTGATCGGGACTGTCAGTGGGACGGGAGGTCCCAGTAAAGCCGCGGAAGGCCCTGGGATGTCCCCTCCCTCCTCTTGTAAAAGCGAAACAAGGGGCTAGTTAGCCAGGCCATTGGGATTGCTTTTACGGGAGAGCCAACCATTGGTGATGCTGTAGGCATCATCCCGCTACAACCACTTGAGGTCCAGTGACGTACCCGGGACGTGACTGGCCGGCAAGTGGTTGTGCAAGTAGGAGAGTTGAAGAGGCAGGAGAGAGGACCATGTTACCATTGGCTAGAAGTTTGCTTTAACCACTTCTGCTTCGGAAAGGTTTGCCCCCTAATGACCAGGCCGTTTTTTTTGCGATACGGCACTGCGTTACTTTAACTGACAATTGCGCGGTCGTGCGGAAAAAAAAAAAATGCCCATATGACTTATAACAATTTTCCTACCCTTTTGGTACTGAAGCCAAAGTTGTTGCTGGACTTTCTTGCTTGGGAATCGGATGGCACACGTGAGTTCCGAACCGTAGAGCGCCTCTGAAATGTAATGCGTGCCGTATGTTTGGAGTATGCTCTGCAACTCTTCTCGACTGCTGTGAGAACTTATGACCTTGAGAACATTGGCAAATCCTGTAAAAATAAAAATGTGCATGCAGTTACTTCCCTACCAAGATCTCTACTATTTTGTTAGCTATGCATATGATTATTAACGATAAAAAAAACCCATCAAAATAGACACTGAGGACAAAATTCAGACAAGTTCAGTAGTGTACAGGATCACAGCATACGTCAATGGCAAAAAGTTTGGAAGCACCTGACCATCATGCTTACAGTAAATGAGCTGGTTGGACATCCCGTTCCAAAACCATTGGAACCTAATGGAGTCACCACCCTCCTTACCCCCCCCCAAACATCCTCCTATATTTGTGTCTTCACAATTTTTGTTTAGGGGAAGGCCCTTTTTTGGACCAGCAGGGACCAGGAGCAGACTGGGCTTGGGGGGCAATTGCCCCCCCCCCCCCCGGGCCGCTCCTTACCCCCCAAACAGCCTTCTGTATTTGTGTCTTCACAATTTTTGTTCAGGGGAAGGCCTTTTTTTGGACCAGCAGGAACCAGGGGCAGACTGGGCTTGGGGGGCAATTGCCCCCCCCCCCCCCCCCGGCCGCTCTGATACACCATAAAAAGGCTGGACCACTTCCACTGCAGACATGCCTAAAGGCTTTCCAGTGAAGGACAGTAAAAAAGTCCACAGTGGTTTCCTACCGAGTGAGGGATGAAGACGAGGACAGAGTGCAGGCAGCCCCCTAGGCATGGATGGTGTACGCCGAGTCCGAGCAGAGGCCAGCTCCGTGCCCCACCGGAGGCTCTCCTCCCCCAGCCAGCCTCGCCCGAGCTGCGTTGGATCCCCCTTGCAGCCCCTGGCTGCCAGGAACCAGAAGTTGGTGCAGCAGGCACTGTCCACTCCAACCCACCCAGTGAGCAAAGAGTACCTGAAGTAGAGCTTCAGCTTGGGATGGGGGTCAGGAAGAGGCAAGGGAAGAGGGAGCGCGGGCCTCCCTGGCCGAGCCACTGCACCGTGGCCCTCTGGGTTGTACTTGGCCCCTGTGCCAAAAGTTGCCTGTCAGCATGGACTGTACAGAAAACCAGCTCCATAAAGACATGGTTTGAAGAGTTTGGTGAAGAGAGGAACCTGAGTGGCCTTCACGGAGCCCTGACCTCAACCCTACTGAACACCTTTGGGATGAACCAGGTCTTCTCATCCAACATAGAACCATAGAAGCTGATTGGCTACCATGTGCAGCTGCACCAGATTTTGCACTCTCCGGTTTTTGTAAACCAACCTCATGGCTCCATGATTTAGGTGTGGAGGAAGTGGAACATTTTCCTTCACAGCTCAATAGAGTTTTTTTGGGGTTTTTTTTTTTCCCTCCTCTGGATCAGTGTTTCTCAACTCCAGTCCTCAAGGTGACCCAACAGGTCATGTTTTCAGGCTTTTCCATTATTTTGCACAAGTTATTTGATGAGTTTCACTGCCTTAGTAATTTACCACAGCCGTTTCATCTGAGGGAAATCCTGAAAACATGACCTGTTGGGGTGCCTTGAGGACTGGAATTGAGAAACACTGCTCTGGATCAATTAAAGGGTATAGGATTGTGTATATGGAAGTTCTTTATTTATTTATTATTTTCATGCTCCCAACTTTGTAGGAACAGTTTGGGGATGGCCCCTTCCTGTTCCAACATGACTGCGCACCAGTGCACAAAGCAAGGTCCATAAAGACATGGATGAAAGAGTTTGGGGTGGAGGAACTTGACTGGCCTGAGCAGAGTCCTGACCTCAACCCAATAGAACACCTTTGGGATGAATTAGAGCGGAGACTGCAAGCCAGGCCTTCTCGTCCAACATCAGTGCCTGACCTCACAAATGCGCTTCTGGAAGAATGATCAAAAATTCCCATAGACACACTCCTAAACCTTGTGGACATCCTTCCCAGAAGAGTTGAAGCTGCAAAGGGTGGGTTCAACCCAATACTGAACCCTGCGGACTAAGACTACATTCACACCTGAGCGTGCTGGAGGGGAAAAAAATCAATGATCCTCTATGGAGGCGGTTCACATCTCCAAATCGCCTGAAGCTCAAACAAGTTCTGGAACTTTTTTTTTGTCGCTCAAATCGGGCAGATTTGGGCGTTTTTGGCGTGTTTTTATTCCCATTAGAATGAATGGAAAACGCGCCATTTGCACGTTTTTATGCGTATTCACGCTTTTTACCATGGGCTTTTGTGCTATTTTCCGCTCAGATGAAAAATTTTAAAAATAAAATAGTAATAATATATGAATAAATAAATGTAAAATAAATACACAAATAACTAAAAATCATCATAAATAACTAAAATAAATTAACAATATGTAATAATACATTAATAAATAATAATTTATTCCAATGGGAATTCATTCCGATGGGAATAATTTATTCCCATCGGAATGAATGGAAACGCGCGATTTGCACATTTTTATGCATATTTTATTTTTTTTTGCATATGTTTTTGTGCTATCTTCTGCTCAAATGAAAAATTTCCAAAATAAAAAGGTAATAATATATGAATAAATAAATGTAAAATAAATAAACAAATAACTAAAAATCATCATTTATTGAATTTATTTATTTTTTCTTTATGATTTTTATTTGTGTATTTATTTTAAATTTATTTATTTATTTAGTATTATTCATAATAATAATAAAAAAAAATAATAATAATAAATAAAATAACCCCAATTCCTAATCTTAACTGAACTCGAACCCCTTACCCTAACGAAAAAGCATTATACGTAATCACATTTCATATGAAAAATGTGCCTCTGCCTACATTAATATTGTGGTTCCCTCAACGACAATACAATTTCATTTCAGAACATATCTCTGTCTGTGTATGGGCCTGCGAGCGTTCGATTATATTATCTTGTTAGCTTTACCCTGCAGCGGCTTGAACAAATAACGAATCGAAAGGAAACGAAACAAAACTTTTTTTTTTGTTCTGCAAAAGTCTAGTAGTAAAAGGAGCAGCAGCAGGCTGATGAAGCTATCTCTCTGCTCACTATGCTCTATCTCTCTCTCTCTCTCTCTCTCTCTCTCCTATCATCATGCTCCTTGTTGGCCCATTTACATGGAGCACCCCTGATTGGCTCCCAGTTCTCTCCCTCCCTCCCACAGTCTACTTTATGAGGGATTACAAGAGGCTGATACCAATCAAAATCAGATATAAAAACAATAATTATTATGTATTAATGATTTGTGCCATATATATATATAGAGAGAGAGAGAGAGAGAGAGAGAGAGAGAGAGAGAGAGAGAGAGAGAGAGAGAGAGAGAGAGAGAGAGAGATAGAAAGAAAGAAGTAAAGTAGGAAAGAAGGGAGAGAGGAAAGAATGAACGTCAAAAGAAAAAGAGAGAGAGAGAGAGAGAGAGAGAGAGAGAGAGAGAGAGAGAGAGAGAGAGAGAGAGAGAGAGTTCAGCATTAAAAAGCAACAATAAAGCAGAAATAAAGAACGGACCTGCGGACAGAGATATTGAGTTGAGTTTGACTTTATACAAGTTGCTCCGGACCCTCCACTGCTGGACCACCGGATACCCCATGGCCTCATTATACCGCACTTCACCTAAGAAAAGATAAAAGAGAGAATGGTAAACCAATGGGGGTCATATAGAGACAAGCAGAGGCCACACCCCACCAACTCATTTACTGAAGAGAGATGTGAATGGCCTCAGCCTGTAAATCCTCCTAAGCCACACCCTCCTGACGCATTTCGCCTCACCCACTGGTGGGCTTAAATTAAATTCATTTTTGTGGCTCAAATTACCACTTCTCCAGTTCTGGGTGAAAAACAAGAATATTCATCCTGGAGCTATGATGTCATCAGGTTACAGGAGGATCTCATGGAGGTTCCATTAAATTCTCCCAGGCCTGATGACATCATAGCTCCTGGCTGAATAAGCTGAGGAATTGTCAAGTTGACTACCAATGATACCAATGATGGGGCACTATTCCTCTGACTGATACCAATGATGGGGCACTATTCCTCTCACTGATACCAATGATGGGACACTATAGCTCCCACTGATACCAATGATGGAGCATTATTCCTCCCACTGATACCAATGATGGGACACTATTCCTCCCACTGATACCAATGATGGGGCACTATACCTCCCACTAATACCAATGATGGGGCATTATTTCTCCCACTGATACCAATGATGGGACACTATTCCTCCCACTGATACCAATGATGGGGCACTATTCCTCCCACTGATACCAATGATGGGGCACTATTGCTCCCACTGATACCAATGATGGGGCACTATTCCTCCCACTGATACCAATGATAGGACACTATTCCTCCCACTGATACCAACAGGGCCGGTTT
Source organism: Lithobates septentrionalis (assembly GCA_037952835.1). Taxonomy (NCBI): domain Eukaryota; kingdom Metazoa; phylum Chordata; class Amphibia; order Anura; family Ranidae; genus Lithobates; species Lithobates septentrionalis. Next base: position 318,153 of record JBBDGP010003152.1, on the reverse strand, counting down.
TAAGGCAGGGCAAAAGGGGCAGCTGCCCTGGGCCCTGTCATTGTTGTGGGGCCCAAAGCAGCGGCCTCATACTTGCCAACTATCCTGGTTTAAATTCCCTCGTCCCTTAAGGTTTTAGTACCGTGCTGTGTCCCAATATCTCAGTGTGAAGTGCTGCTACTAATGCTGCCCAGCTCTGCCCTATTGTTGTGTACAGATGACTCTGATGATTCAGATGTAAATAGCGGCGGCCAGCGGCACTGATATGTATATCATGCCCCCCTTAGGTCATATCCACAGTAATAGCAACCAATTAACAAACAGAAATCATTTGCTGTAACCTCTAGCAACTAATCAGTGAGCGGTAATGTGTGCTGTAACCTCTAGCAACCAGTCAGTGAGCGGTAATGATACACTGTAACCTCTGGCAACCAATCGCAATAGCTGCCTGATCTGATTCAGTAAACTGATTTTGAGTCTAGCTGCTATTTATTGTATGTCTCAGAGCAGGTGGAGAGAAAAACTGCATGGGGGGCCCCAAGAAAAGTTTTGCCCAGGGTCCAATCAATATTAAAGACGGCCCTGGATACCAATGATGGGGCACTATTGCTCCAAATGATACCAATGATGGGACACTATTTCTCCACTGACACCAATGATGGGGCACTATTCCTCCCACTGATACCAATGATGGGGCACTATTCCTCCCACTGATACCAATGATGGGACACTATTCCTCCCACTGATACCAATGATGGGGCACTATTCCTCCCACTGATACCAATGATGGGACACTATTCCTCCCACTGATACCAATGATAGGGCACTATTCCTCCCACTGATACCAATGATGGGACACTATTCTTCCCACTGATACCAATAACGGGGCACTATTCCTCCCACTGATACCAATGATGGGGCACTATTCCTCCCACTGATACCAATGATGGGACACTATTCCTCCCACTGATACCAATGATGGGACACTATTCTTCCCACTGATACCAATAACGGGGCACTATTCCTCCCACTGATACCAATGATGGGGCACTATTCCTCCCACTGATACCAATGATGGGGCACTATTCCTCCCACTGATACCAATGATGGGGCACTATTCCTCCCACTGATACCAATGATGGGACACTATTCCTCCCACTGATACCAATGATGGGACACTATTCCTCCCACTGATAACAACCAGGCTACTACTGGGTGTGGATGGGCCCTTAATACGAGTCGCCAGTATATATTTTTCCAGCTCTAGGTCACAGTGTCTAATTTGTATCAAGGATATCATTGTTGCTTTTTATTGCTAGACAATACTTGAACCCTTCACCTTAATCTCGGTCCCATATGGGACATCTCCGGGAGAGCAGTGTTACGGGATTGTCTCACTTTCTATACTGTCGCCTGCCTGGCAGGACTCCACACCGGTGGAGACGGTGAAAAGCCGGCGCTCTTTGGTGCATTGCGGTGCTATTGGATTTTATAATTGGTATTTAATCACATTTTTTTACCCAATTAAGTATTAAATGTAATGTAAAGTAATATAACTCAATTATCCGGCATCAAATTTTAATGAAATCCTCAACCCAAACAACGGACACCGTGAGATGAGATTCTTTATAGATTCGTCTTTGGCATGTGATGAAAACTACGGCAAAGGCTGTATGTGAAGCCGGCCTATCCCAGGGAGGTCACGTGTAGTGGAGGCACCAAATGTACCACCGACCGGCAATTTCCAAAATAGAGTTTTCACCAGTTGTGGACACGGGGCGTACTACGCACATCCAAAACATGTCATCAAAGCACACGGGACGTATGCAGTATGTCCAGTCCCTCTACCCCTCTCTAGCCTCCCCCTTGTCCTCATGCTCATCACAATGACAGCCGGGAGTTACTGTGTACATACAGCAGGCGTGGAAGCTGCTGCTGTCAAAAACGGATAGAGCGTTTATAAACATTGTTCAGACTGGAGATAGAAAGATACAAAGCAACATTGTTTATAAACATTGATCAGACTGGAGCTAGAGAGATACAAAGTAGCATTGTTTATAAATATTGATCAGACATGAGATAGAGAGATACAAAGTAACATTGTTTATAAACATTGATCAGACAGGAGATAGAGAGATACAAAGTAACATTGTTTATAAACATTGATCAGACAGGAGATAAAGAGATACAAAGTAACATTGTTTGTAAACGAGAGCCGCACTGCCCCACCGTATTTGACAGTGGGGCGGGCGGCAACTAGTTAAACAAATGAATACTAAATTAAAAAATTTCATATGGCATGGGGAAAAAAAACCAAGAGTAGCATTCTCAATACTAACTAGACATGTGCACCATCAATAAATTAGTTTCGTTCCGTTCCGTTTCGTATTAGCCATTAATTCGTATTTCGTAATTCGTGTCCGAAATTCAGTTTGGATTCGTACGAAATACGAATTTTCGTTAACTTTTCGTAACAATTAGGAATGATGAATTTAAAAAGCAAAAAATACCTTTCTCAATATGGCAGTCGTCAGACTCATTATGCTCATTATGAGGGGCCCCCACCATCCCTGTGCTGTGCTCATTATGAGGGGCTCCCACCATCCCTGTGCTGTGCTCATTATGAGGGGCTCCCACCATCCCTGTGCTGTGCTCATTATGAGGAGCTCCCCCCATCCCTGTGCTCATTATGAGGGGCTCCCACCATCCCTGTGCTGTGCTCATTATGAGGGGCTCCCACCATCCCTGTGCTGTGCTCATTATGAGGAGCTCCCCCCATCCCTGTGCTCATTATGAGGGGCTCCCACCATCCCTGTGCTGTGCTCATTATGAGGGGCTCCCCCCATCCCTGTGCTCATTATGAGGGGCTCCCACCATCCCTGTGCTGTGCTCATTATGAGGAGCTCCCCCCATCCCTGTGCTGTGCTCATTATGAGGGGCTCCCCCCATCCCTGTGCTCATTATGAGGGGCTCCCCCCATCCCTGTGCTCATTATGAGGGGCTCCCACCATCCCTGTGCTGTACTCATTATGAGGGGCTCCCCCCATCCCTGTGCTGTGCTCATTATGAGGTGCTCCCCCATCCCTGTGCTGTGCTCATTATGAGGGGCTCCCACCATCCCTGTGCTGTGCTCATTATGAGGGGCTCCCCCCATCCCTGTGCTGTGCTCATTATGAGGGGCTCCCACCATCCCTGTGCTCATTATGAGGGGCTCCCCCCATCCCTGTGCTGTACTCATTATGAGGTGCTCCCCCATCCCTGTGCTGTGCTCATTATGAGGGGCTCCCCCCATCCCTGTGCTGTGCTCATTATGAGGGGCTCCTCCCATCCCTGTGCTGTGCTCATTATGAGGGGCCCCCACCATCCCTGTGCTGTGCTCATTATGAGGGGCTCCCCCCATCCCTGTGCTGTGCTCATTATGAGGGTCTCCCCCCATCCCTGTGCTGTGCTCATTATGAGGGGCTCCCACTATCCCTGTGCTGTGCTCATTATGAGGGTCTCCCCCCATCCCTGTGCTGTGCTCATTATGAGGGTCTCCCCCCATCCCTGTGCTGTGCTCATTATGAGGGGCTCCCACCATCCCTGTGCTGTGCTCATTATGAGGGGCTCCCACCATCCCTGTGCTGTGCTCATTATGAGGGGCCCCCACCATCCCTGTGCTGAATGAACGGATTTTCGGAAATTCGTAAGAATTTTCGATTGGTACGAAACGTACCGCACATGTCTAATCCTGACCACCACCAAAGACCCAGGAGGGATGGGACTACCACACATTGGGAATCATCATTATGCATCTTTTATTAGACCAAATTAAATTTTGGTTGACCTCCCCTAATGATACATTATGGATAAATATTGAAAAAGAAACCACTGTAGGCCATGATCTGTTCGCCCTTTCTATGGCAAAACGCGTAAAACACGTAAAAAAGTCATTATACCAAACCTCCTTAAATGCGCGGCTGCAGAGATCGGGACAAAGTCTCAATGCCTGCGATCAGTGCAGCGCAGTGCCGACTTCCTGGCCGGGCGCTGTGCGAACACGCCGGAGCTCATCCTTATCCCCGAGTGTTTCCGTGGCTCTCCGGCGCCCCCCCCAACTCTGGCCACATGCGGTATTGCGTGCAATAGAAGTCAATGCGGAACGAATTATCTTCGTTTCCATTGACTTCTATGGGGGAAACTCGCTTTGATAGGCGAGTGCTTTGGATTACAAGCATTCTCCTGGAACAGATTATGCTCGTAACCCGAGGTTCCACTGTATATTTTTTTTTTTTAGATATGCACATTCACTGATTTTCCCTTCCACTATGCTCTTGAAGTGTGATGGTAGATTTAGATAGTAGATGTGATGGTAGGCATTTATATCTTTGGTAGCCTTGTTTGGTCCACTCTTTTGCCGATTGACGTATTTTACAATAATCTATTATTCTTGAAGGTAATGCTATTTTAGTGTACAAATTTAGTGTCACCGGCGCCCCCCCGCAACCTCTGGCCAAATGCGGTACTGCACACCACATTAGCTTGAATTCTGCTCGTTTGGCGAGACAACACTCACAAACCGAGTGAGGGTTTTTTTTTTTTAAATGTTGCTCATCTTTCAAAACGCTCGTTAACCGAGGTTCCACCATAATCCTTTCTGACAGCATTGATATTCCAACAGAAATATGGCGATGTTTCACATACCACAAGTTTAAAAAAAAAAAAGGAATTAAACTTTTCTACAACCATCTTTGCGCTTCCTCTCCAGATGACAAAAAACCCCAACATCTTAGAGTGGGCAAAGGATACTTCGCAATGGGAACAATGGCAGAAAGCACTATCGATCACTAGTAAAGCATCCTCATGTATTGAAGATGAATGGAAAAGTTCTGGACAGCCGCACACCGATAGAAGTTTCTTATGCCTTTATTTGTAAACCGGGATCACAAAATATACAGGGCACCCAAGCAGAGTGGTACGGAACAACAGCTGACGCATTTCACACTTATACCAAGTGCTTACTCATAGCTCAAACGCGTCAGCTGTTGTTCTGTACCACTCTGCTTTGGTGTCCTGTATATTTTGTGATCCCGGTTTACAAATAAAGGCATAAGAAACTTCTATCGGTGTGCAGCTGTCCAGAACTTTTCCATTCACCTTCATCTGCACTTGCGTTAGCCAGCACCTGGGGCTCTTTCTTCTCTGGCGGTAAAGGACTTTTTGTTTGTGGATCTACCTGAGCGGTGGGGTTCTTCTCAACTCGTTTGGATTCCTGGACTTATCCTCATGTATTGAACATTGGGATAATTCACCAAAAAAATTCTTAACAGATGGTACCCGACACCTTATAGATTGTCAGAACTATTCCCTTCCACCTCTCCTATCTGCTGGAGGTGGGAGGAATTAGTAGGAAACCTTCACAACACTCTTTGGACATCCAAGAACCTATCAAGTTTTCGTAACCTTGTATTGGAGATCTTACGGGTACCCTGACCGAAACTGACACCGGCATCTGCATTATTAGGAATTAAATCTAGATTTATACCCGCATTGCTATAGAACAATAGTATATCACATATCCTAATAGCAGCGAGACTTACCGTTGCCACCATGTGGAAATGTACAGAAGCTCCCAACCTGTCAAACGTCGTCATAAGACTAAACACTCAAGCTCAATACGAATTGATGTTAGCATTCAAAAATGTCTCTATCATTAATTTCAAGAAGAAAAAAAAAATGGCAAGCTTGGATAAACAACCCTGAGAGCCTCCAATTACTTAACCACCTCACGCCCGCCGGCCGTCAAATGACGGCAGGGCGGCGCGGCTCTCATTCTGGGAGGCCGTCATATGACGTCCACCCAGAACGACTGCTCTCACGCGCCCTTGGGGGCAGGCATCGCGGCGATCGGTGGTGCGGTGTGTCAGTCAGACACGCCGCTACACACCGATCTCGGTAAAGAGCCTCTGACGGAGGCTCTTTACCATGTGACCAGCTGTGTCCAATCACGGCTGATCACGATGTAAACAGGAAGAGCCATTGATCGGCTTTTCCTCTCTCGTGTCTGACAGACGCCAGTGGAGGAGAGCCGATCGGCTGCTCTCCTGACAAGGGAGGTCTGTGCTGATTGCTTATCAGCGCAGCCCCCCTCGGATGCCCACCAAGGACCACCAGGGAAATGCCAATCAGTGCCCAGGCAGTTGCCAATCAGTGCCCATCCCCAATGCCTGCCAGTGCCAGTGCCATCAGTGATACCTATCAATGCCATCTATCAGTGCCACAGATCAGTGCCCAGCAGTGCCACATATTAGTGCCCAGCAGTGCCCAGCAGCGCCCAGCAGTGCCGCCTATCAGTGCCCATCAGTGCCCAGCAGCGCCCAGCAGTGCCGCCTATCAGTGCCCATCAGTGCCCAGCAGCGCCCAGCAGTGCCGCCCAGCAGTGCCGCCTATCAGTGTCCATAAGTGCCCAGCAGTGCCGCCTATCAGTGCCACCCATAAGTACCCATCAGTGCAGCCTTTCAGTGCCCATCAATGTCGCCTATCAGCGCCTATCAGTGCCCACCAGTGCCACCCATGAGTGCCCTTCAGTGCCGCCTATCAATGCCCATCAGTGCTGCATATCAGTGCCACCTATGAGTGCCCATCAGTGCCGCCTATTAGTGCCCATTGTCAGTGCCCATCAGTGTCACCTCGTTGGTGCCACCTCATTGGTGCCGCCTTGTCAGTGCCCATCAGTGAAGGAGAAAACGTACTTACTTACAAAATTTTATAACAGAAACAAAAGAAAAACTTTTTTTTTTTTTCAAAATTTTAGGTGTTTGTTTAGCAAAACATGTAAAACGCAGAGGTGATCAAATACCACCAAAAGAAAGCTCTATTTGTGGGAACAAAATGATAAAAATTCTGCTTGGGTACAATGTAGCGTGACCGTGCAATTGTCATTTAAACAGCGACAGCGCTGAAAGCTGAAAATTGGCCCTGGGCAGGAAGGGGGTGTAAGTGCCCGGTGTTGAGGTGGTTAAAGAATAGCATTATATGATACACCAAGATAATGAATATCATAAGGACCCTTCTTCTTCTTCTCATCCCTAACAATTTGAGTATTAGAACAATAAAAACAAACATACAAAAAAGTAAGTATTGATATCACAGTACTAATACATCTGCTGACTGATTTCATCTCTACATGTTTCGCCTTGGTAATTGGCTTCTTCAGGCGAATTAATGGATATCAGGCACAGTGAGCACTAAAAGTAAACAGAATTTTTAGAAAAGTGGGACAATCAACAGTCACAAAAACATCAAAGATATGTAACACAGATTTACAAATTAGAAATATTCATCGATTGGAAAAATGTGACTGTCGATCGTCCCACTTTTCTAAAAATCCTGTTTACTTTTAGTGCTCACTGTGCCTGATATCAATTAATATCAATACTTACTTTTTGTATGTTTGTTCTTATTGTTCTAATAAATTTCTCCTTTTTAAAAAAAATATTTTGTTCTAATTTAGCACCTTAAAAATCCCAAATTCATTTTTAAAAATTCTAATTATCTTTCAAGGGATGTGGTGCTTTATCCTTATTGGATGATAAGCAAAATATCTTCTCTCCATTGATCGGACTGGAGATAAAAGATACAAAGTAACAGTATTTATAAACATTGATCAGCCGGGAGATAAAAGATACAAAATAACAGTATTTATTAACATTGATCAGACTGGCGATAGAAAGATACAAAATAACAGTGTTTATAAAACATTGAACAGACTGGAGATAGAAAGATACAAAATAACATTGAATTGACCGTTTGAATGTTTCATTTATCAGTAGATTAGAAAAAAAATCTTTATTTCATTTGTAAAAAAATAAATAAAAAAAAGTGCCAAAATCAAGACTTTAATCTCTACCTGTAAGCAGCAATATGTCCGGTCTTGGCTCGGAAAGGACACCTCTGCACTGTTCTTCTACAGGGAGTGGGATGACAAGAAGTCCATCTGCCAGCTGTGGGAAATCTTTAATGAAGTTATTCTCTCTGTGGAAAGACAAATGAGGATCCAATTCTTCAACACACATTACTATTTAAAGTGTACTGTTGTTGACAATAAAGTTACAAACCGGTACTAGCATGGATGTAGTAGCCACCAGGAACCTTCACATTGATTCCGCTTTCTTTTTGGACCACTTTTAAACTTCTGAGACATAGGCTTCTTTACATATCAAAGTTAACTAGGAAGTCATTGCTTGGCCCCACCTCCTCGTGATGGGCCTTGAGGGAGACACAGGAGGCGGAAGGGATTGAGGCCAGGCACTGTCTTCTTAGGCAAATTTGAAAATTTGCATTTCTAGGGCTGTCTAGAAGAATACTGAACTAACTTGGAAGCACCTAGAGACTTGTACCTTCATATCATAGAGATGGTCTACAGTACCCCTGGGCACCTACACAGTAGGCACAGTCATGGGAATAATGGTACCACCAATGTAAGGAACATTCTTCCCACTGATCACCAATGTAAGGAACATTCTTCTCACTGATCACCAATGTAAGGAACATTCTTCTCACTGATCACCAATGTAAGGAGCATTCTTCTCACTGATCACCAATGTAAGGAACATTCTTCCCACTGATCACCAATGTAAGGAACATTCTTCTCACTGACCACCAATGTAAGGAACATTCTTCTCACTGATCACCAATGTAAGGGACATTCTTCTCACTGATCACCAATGTAAGGAGCATTCTTCCCACTGATCACCAATGTAAGGAACATTCTTCCCACTGATCACCAATGTAAGGAACATTCTTCTCACTGATCACCAATGTAAGGAGCATTCTTCTCACTGATCACCAATGTAAGGAACATTCTTCTCACTGATCACCAATGTAAGGAGCATTCTTCTCACTGATCACCAATGTAAGGAGCATTCTTCCCACTGATCACCAATGTAAGGAACATTCTTCCCACTGATCACCAATGTAAGGAACATTCTTCTCACTGACCACCAATGTAAGGAACATTCTTCTCACTGATCACCAATGTAAGGGACATTCTTCCCACTGATCACCAATGTAAGGAACATTCTTCTCACTGATCACCAATGTAAGGAACATTCTTCCCACTGATCACCAATGTAAGGAGCATTCTTGACCCCCAATAAAATAATTTTTCTGAGACCTGAAAATTATTTGATGGGTTCCTCTGGAGCAGAAAGGTTGCAAAAGGCTATTCTAAACTGTTAAAAGGTTCATAATTCTCTTCAGATGCTTCAAGCTGTATATTTCAGAGCCAGGCAGGTGATACATTTTCTGGCTCAGCTATGCATGATCCCTTGTCACCTTTCCTCCTCCAGTCTGCTCCCTGGACAATGAATCAGTACCGTCTCCTCAGTCCAGTGAGCAGGAAGGTCAATGAGATGGAGGTGTATGAATTACACCGGCAACTGAACAGAATTATAAACATGCATGTATTTCAACTACACACTTGGACGTTTGCCCACTGCGCCACGACCGTAGGAATTACTGTTCATGCACCCAAAAGTATTTAAAGTGTCCCCCCTCTCTGTCCTTGGCCCCCTGCTGCTGAACTGATGGGGCCCGAGGAACTTTTATGTAATTTATGGGAGCCACTACCTGTAGGAATACTGTGCAAGAGCCCAAAGGTATTTAGATAGTCTCCTCATTTTCTCTAAGCCCTCTGCTGAACTGATGGGGCCCTGGCCTGGTACAGGTGGGCCAGCTCTACCTTCCCCCCCCCCCGCGCCTATCGGAGACCCTGGGGTGAAGGGCTAGCTAATAAACACATCAAGTGGATCTTGCATGAAAAAGCAAGGTTTCCTTATTAGGTAGCCCTTCATCCCAGGGTCTCCGATAGGTGGGGGGGGGGGGGGGGTCGGGCCTATTACCCTCTTGGGCTGGCTTTACTTCCCCTCCTATCGATGAGTGAAGGACTAGCTCAGAGGTCTCCAAGCTTTCTCAACAAAGGGACAGTTTACGGACCTTCAGACTTTAGAAGAGCTGGACTGTGGCCAGTGGGAGAAAAAAATGTCCTGGCATCCAGTGGTAGTAAACAATGCCCTATCTTTGGTGTCAATGGGAGGACGAGTGCCCCATTGTTGGTGTCAGTGGAAGGAATAGTGACTTATATCAGTAGGAGGAACACTGCCTCAAGGGCCAGATAAAGGCATGCAAAGGGCCGCATCTAGCCCATGGACCGCAGTTTAAAGATCACTGCTTTAAAGAATGTGGCTTGGGAGGTTGCAATACAACCTGGTGTCAGTTGGGGGAATAGTGCCCCATTGGTGTCAATGGAAGGAATTCTGCCCCATCGTTGGTGCCAGTGGGAGGAATTGTGCCCTTTTGTTGTTGTCATTGGGAGGGATAGTGGCCCATTGTTGGTATTAATGAAAGGAATTTTGTCCCATCTTGGGGGCAATGAAAGGGATTGTGCCCCACCATTGGTACCAGTAGGAGGATTTGATGGTATCAGTGGGAGAAATTGTGCCCCATTGTTGGTGTCAGTGGAATTCTGCCGCACCATTGGTGTCGGTGGGATGAATTGTGCCCTTTCATTGGTATCAGTGAAAGGAATAGTGCCCTATTGTTGGTGTCAGTAGGAGGAATAGTGGCCCATCATTGGTGTCAATGGAAGGAATTGTGCCCCATCGTTGGTGTCAATGGAAGGAATTGTGCCGCACCGTTGGTGTCGGTGGGATGAATTGTGCCCTTTCATTGGCATCAGTGGGAGGAATAGTGCCCTATTGTTGGTGTCAGTGGAAGGAATAGTGGCCCATTATTGGTGTCAATGGAAGAAATTGTGCCCCATCGTTGGTGTCAATGGAAGGAATTGTGCCCCATCGTTGGTGTCAATGGTAGGAATTCTGCTGCACCGTTGGTGTCAGTGGGATTAATTGTGCCCTTTCATTGGTATCAGTGGGAGGAATAGTGCCCCATTGTTGGTGTCAGTGGGAGGAATAGTGGCCCATCGTTGGTAATAATGAAAGGAATTGTGCCCTATTGTTGATGTCAATGGGTGGAATAGTTCCCCAAGGGCCAGATAAAGGCAAGCAAAGGGCCATATCCGGTCCCCAGGCCACAGTTTGGAGACCGCTGGGCTAGCTAATAAGAGGACCTTGCATTTTCATACAAAATCCACTTCAATGTTCCAACAAAGCTCGGTTCTACCAGCCTGTCTATCACTGGGAACCTGTGCTACTGTAAATAATAAAGAAATGAATGCAAAGCAAGTTAGTGAAATCGTTAATGTCAGGTCAATAATTAATAGGTGGATTCAAACAGAGGATGGTCGTTTAGGAGATTGTATTTTATAGCTTCACCGAGGATGGAATATTTATTGCGATGTAAGGTGCGATCTCTTGGAAATAATAAACAAAAAGCTGCCGTGGAATAATTTTGAGTGTCATTTTTATTTCCTCTATCCCTACTTATTCGGAGACAGAAAAATACAGAATGGGGTTTTAGGAAAGGTAAAAGCTTCGTCTTTGATTTACAATGAAAAGAGATTACAGAGAAGATGTCCTATACGCATTGTCTGTTCTGGCATAGCCCATTAGACACGATCTCTCTACAAGCGCATCATCTCTCGTATTGTATAATGCACCTAATTTAGGTTTTCCTAACTAAAACACAGATGGAAGAATTCAGTAAAGATCTAGCAACACTTTTATGGGGGTATGATCCCTCAAAATGGCCTGCAGCAGATGCATAAATGCAATAATGTACGTGCAATATATACAGTAGTGATGGTCATCTCCATCTAGCGGCCGACGTGCACACTACTTAGTTCAATGTTAATCCCACTAGACCGCTCTCACGAGAAACCTCCAGAAACCTGAGAGGTGGGCCCCAAGGTTTCAACTGCCTACGGGCCTCCACAGAGTTTAACCTGGCACTGTGGTGATACCTCACATGTGGGTGCAAATCGCAGTTAGACATGTACACCCTGTGTTTGCCTTTGTGGGTGTGCTGAGGGCGACTAGGGTGATATTTTGATTAAAAAAAAAATATTTAAATGTTTTTTTTTTTCTTTATTTAACTTTATTGTTTTCACATGGGGTCTAACAAACCCCCTATGTGATAACATTGGGCAGGTTCCTTATAAAGCTAGTGGAGATGTGTAGTAGCTGTGTCTACTCCAGTGTCTATTCCAGTGATTTCCAGCTTCTAGAACAGCCAATCTCAACCAGGGTTCCTCCAGGGGTGGCTATTGGTTCCTGTGGCTAATTGACCTCTCATTTGATGGTACCTGCATAGTTCTAGGTCCAACGCCACTTGGCAGAGCCAGTGGCATGACTGCAAAGGTATCATTCTGGCAACCCCTGTAATAGGGACAGTCTTACCCTGGGGTTCCTTGTGCTGTGGCTAACTGACCTTCCATCTGATGGTATCTTTATATAGTTCTAGGTCCAATTCTACTTGGCAGAGCCAGTGGCACGCTTTGGCCAACCCTGTAATGGGGACATTTTTCCCCCTGGTTTCTCCAGGGGTGGCTAGGGGTCCCTGTGGCCTCCCATCTGATGGTACCTGCATAGTTCTAGGTCCAACGCCACTTGGCAGAGCCAGTGGTGTGACTTCAAGGGTGTCATTCTGGTCACCTCTGTAATGAGAACATTATTTTCACTTACCACCACCAATGTAAGGGGCATTTTCCCAATGACCCCAGATGGACTAATATTACCAGGGATTCCCTGAGAGCTTAAAATTATTTTTAAGGGTTCCTCTGGGGTAAAAGGTTTGAGAAAGGCCATTCTAGAGGTGTCCCATACATATGGTATATTATAGGTACATTGATTTAATCTGTACCAATGTAAAAAAGCCACCCCTGTAAAGGGGACATACTTCCCCTGGAGTTTCTCCAGTGGCTAGGGGTTCCTTGACCTGTAGCTAACTGACCTCCCATCTGATGGTACCTGCATAGTTCTAGGCCCAATGCCACTCGGCAGAGCCAATGGCATGACTGCATGGGTGTCATTCTTGCCAACCCTGTAATGAGGACATTCTTCCTCTTGGGTTCCTCTGGGGACAGCTAGGGGTTCCTTGAGCTGTGGCTAACTGACCTGCCATCTTATAGTACCTGCATAGTTCTAGGTCCAACGCCACTTGGCAGAGCCAGTGGCGTGACTTCAAGGGTGTCATTCTGACCACCCCTGTAATGGAGACATTCTTCCCTTTAGGTTCCTCTAGGGGTGGTTAGAGGTTCCTTGAGCTGTGGCTAACTGACCTCCCATCTGATGGTACCTGCATAGTTCTAGGTCCAACACCACTTGACAGAGCCAGTGGCGTGACTTCAATTGTTTCATTCTGGCCACCACTGTAATGGGGACATTATTCCCCTTGGGTTCTTCTAGGGATAGCTAGGGGTTCCTTGAGTTGTGGCTAACTGACCTCCCATTTGATGGTACCTGCATAATTCTAGGTCCAACGCCACTTGGCAGAGCCAGTGGTGTGACTTCAAGGGTGTCATTCTGGCCACCCCTGTAATGGGGACAATATTCCCACTTACCACAACCAATGTAAGGGGCATTTTCCCAATAACCCCGGATAGACTTATCTCACGAGGGGTTCCCTGAGACCTGAAAATAATTTTTAAGGGTTCCTCTGAGGTAAAAATATTGAGAAAGGCTGTTCTAGAGGGGTCCCACAGGTATGGTATATGCATAGGTACATTGATTTAAGCTGGACCAATGTAAAAAAAAAGCCATATTCCTACCATGTGATGGTATCTTTAAATAGTTCTAGGTCCAATTTTACTTGGCAAAGCCAGTGGCATGATGGCAAGGGTGCCACTCTGGTCAACCCTGTAATGGGAATATTCTTCCCTGTGGTTTCTCCAGGGGTGGCTAGGGGTTACTGTGGCTAACTGACCTCCCATCTGATGGTACCTGCATAATTCTAGATCCAACACCACTTGGCAGAGCCAGTGACTTCAAGGGTGTCATTCTGGCCCCCCCTGTAATGGGGACATTATTTTCACTTACCACCAATGTAAGGGGCATTTATCCAATGACCCCAGATGGACTAATATTACCAGGGGTTCCCTGAGAGCTGAAAATTAATTTTAAGGGTCCCTCAGGGGTAAAAAGTTTGAGAAAGGCCGTTCTAGAGATGCCCCTGATGTATAGTATATCACAGGTACATTGATTTAATCTGTACCAATGTAAAAAAGCCACCCCTGTAAAGGGGACATACTTCCCCTAGAGTTTCTCCAGTGGCTCTGGGTTCCTTAAGCTGTGACTAACTGACCCCCCATCTGATGGTACCTGCATAGTTCTAGGTCCAATGCCATTTGGCAGTCAATGGCATGACTGCAAGGGTGTCATTCTTGCCAACCCTGTAATTGGGACATTCTTCCCCTGGGGTTCCTCCAGGGGTGGCTAGGGGTTCATTGAACTGTGGCCAACTGACCTCCCACTGACCTCCCATCTGATGGTACCTGCATAGTTCATTTTGGTCACCCCTGTAATGAGGACATTCTTCCTCTTGGGTTCCTCTGGGGACACCTAGGGGTTCCTTAAGCTGTGGCTAACTGATCTGCCATCTTATAGTACCTGCATAGTTCTAGGTCCAACGCCACTTGGCAGAGCCAGTGGCGTGACTTCAAGGGTGTCATTCTGACCACCCCTGTAATGGAGACATTCTTCCCTTTAGGTTTCTCTAGGGGTGGCTAGAGGTTCCTTGAGCTGTGGCTAACTGACCTCCCATCTGATGGTACCTGCATAGTTCTAGGTCCAACACCACTTGGCAGAGCCAGTGGCGTGACATCAAGGGTTTCATTCTGGCAACCACTGTAATGGGGACATTATTCCCCTTGGGTTCTTCTAGGGATAGCTAGGGGTTCCTTGAGCTGTGGCTAACTGACCTCCCATCTGATGGTACCTGCATAATTCTAGGTCCAACGCCACTTGGCAGAGCCAGTGCCGTGACTTCAAGGGTGTCATTCTGGCCGCCCCTGTAATGGGGACAATATTCCCACTGACCACAACCAATGTAAGGGGCATTTTCCCAATAACCACGGATGGACTTATCTCACGAGGGGTTCCCTGAGACCTGAAAATAATTTTTAAGGGTTCCTCTGAGGTAAAAATATTGAGAAAGGGGTCCCACAGGTATGGTATATGCATAGGTATATTGATTTAAGCTGGACCAATGTAAAAAAAAAGCCATATTCCTACCATGTGATGGTATCTTTAAATAGTTCTAGGTCCAATTCTACTTGGCAAAACCAGTGGCATGATGGCAAGGTTGTCACTCTGGTCAACCCTGTAATGGGAACATTCTTCCCTGTGGTTTCTCCAGGGGTGGCTAGGGGTTCCTGTGGCTAACTGACCTCCCATCTGATGGTACCTGCATAGTTCTAGATCCAACACCACTTGGCAGAGCTAGTGACTTCAAGGGTGTCATTCTGGCCACCTCTGTAATGGGGACATTATTTTCACTTACCACCAATGTAAGGGGCATTTACCCAATGACCCCAGATAGACTAATATTACCAGGGGTTCCCTGAGAGCTGAAAATTATTTTTAAGGGTTCCTCTGGGGTAAAAAGTTTGAGAAAGGCCATTCTAGAGATGTACCATATGTATAGTATATCACAGGTACATTGATTTAATCTGAACCAATGTAAAAAAGCCACCCCTGTAAAGGGGACATACTTCCCCTAGAGTTTCTACAGTGGCTAGGGGTTCCTTGAGCTGTGGTTAACTGACCTCCCATCTGAGGATACGTGCATAGTTCTAGGTCCAATGCCACTTGGCAGAGCCAATGGCATGACTGCAAGGGTGTCATTATTGCCAACCCTGTAATTGGGACATTCTTCCCCTGGGGTTCCTCCAGGGGTGGCTAGGGGTTCATTGAACTGTGGCCAACTGACCTCCCACTGACCTCCCATCTGATGGTACCTGCATAGTTCTAGGTCCAAAGCCACTTGGTAGAGCCAGTGACGTGATTTCAAGGGTGTCATTTTGGTCACCCCTGTAATGAGGACATTCTTTCTCTTGGGTTCCTCTGGGGACAGCTAGGGGTTCCTTGAGCTGTGGCTAACTGACCTGCCATCTTATAGTACCTGCAATGTTCTAGGTCCAACACCACTTGGCAGAGCCAGTGGCATGACTTCAAGGGTGTCATTCTGACCACCCCTGTAGTGGAGACATTCTTCCCTTTAGGTTTCTCTAGGGGTGGCTAGAGGTTCCTTAAGCTGTGGCTAACTGACCTCCCATCTGATGGTACCTGCATAGTTCTAGGTCCAACGTCACTTGGCAGAGCCAGTGGCGTGACTTCAAAGGGTTTCATTCTGGCCACCCCTGTAATGGGGACATTATTCCCCTTGGGTTCTTCTAGGGATAGCTAGGGGTTCCTTGAGTTGTGGCTAACTGACCTCCCATCTGATGGTACCTGCATAATTCTAGGTCCACCGCCACTTGGCAGAGCCAGTGGCGTGACTTCAAGGGTGTCATTCTGGCCACCCCTGTAATGAAGACATTCTTCCCTTTAGGTTCCTCTAGGGGTGGCTAGAGGTTCCTTGAGCTGTGGATAACTGACCTCCCATCTGATGGTACCTGCATAGTTCTAGGACCAACGCCACTTGGCAGAGCCAGTGGCGTGACTTCAAGGGTTTCATTCTGGCCACCCCTGTAATGGGGACATTATTCCCCATGGGTTCTTCTTGGGATAGCTAGGGGTTCCTTGAGTTGCGGCTAACTGACCTCCCATCTGATGGTACCTGCATAATTCTAGGTCCAACGCCACTTGGCAGAGCCAGTGGCGTGACTTCAAGGGTGTCATTCTGGCCACTCCTGTAATGAGGACATTATTCCCACTTACCACCACCAAAGTAAGGGGCATTTTCCCAATAACCCCAGATGGACTTATCTCACGAGGGGTCCCCTGAGACCTGAAAATAATTTTTAAGGGTTCCTCTGAGGTAAAAATATTGAGAAAGGCTGTTCTAGAGAGGTCCCACAGGTATGGTATTTGCAATTAGTATATGTACATTGCATAAGTATATGGTACATTGAATTTTGCTGGACCATGTAAAAAAAAAGCCAAACGTGGGATTCCTATTTCATACAAAAAATACAAATAAAAAAATAAATAAAAAAAGTTGTTAGTACTACTGATTTTTTCTTAAACTTTGGAATTCCACCTCATTCAAGTCCCCAGCACACTTTTGCTTGTTAGTACATATTCCTCATTCTTTCACTGCCTAACTTTGATTACAAATGTTGCTGGATCACAAGATCCCCTCCCGTGTTATTGTATATTCTTTTAATTTCATATCTCAAAATACTTTGAAAAACTGAAGTTGTATTCAGTCCTTATTATACTTAGCCTTTAACATTTTCCCTTATTAGTTTTTATTAAAAAGATTGACAGGTACCTTGACAGGAATGAAAATGACCTTATTAAACATATCGCCTTTGCCATGCGCTTACGTTCAACTGATTATCTGGCTCTCCGCTGTGCTGCCTGGTCCTCAAACAGATTAATAAATTATGTATGCCGGAGAATATTATTTCTGTATGGATGAGTAGAAAGCAGAGGTTGCAGCAAAACTAAAAACATTTGATTAACATTAGCTATTCATACCGTTGGCCGGATTTTGAAAACAGTCCGTCCATCCAGCTCAGATATCTAAAACAGGTTCTCCACATTATGTTCTGGAGACACAACAGGAAAGGAGAGGAAATATCTCCAAAATTCCCATTTTAAAGCTAAATTCAAGTGAGAAAAAAAATCCCCCCTTTCAGTGGGGTTGCCCCCACACTGCAAGGGTCAAATGCTACTGTGACAGACTCACCCAGGACAGAGGCTATTGGAGGGGACTGAACGCAAGCCTCTTGCCCACCGATTATGGGCCCTAGCATTTGGGGGAATGGTGCTCTCTGTGAGCTGTATGCCTGGGTACCCTGGGGTTGGTGTTACTTTGGATTCAGCTCCATGTCCCCCCAAAACACACAGACTCTGGGAACCCTTTATATGCCATATTAGAATGATAAGACTGAATTATACTGTTGGGACACATCCTGTGAGGAGATGCTGGTGTCATCAACTCCAACTACCTGTGTTTATGTTAATTGAATGAGCTGATCACATTGTCCTCTATACAATGTAGGAGACGGGACGACTCCTATTGGAGCTGCTGCTATTGTGAGAAAATGTCCTGTGATAATTAACTCAGTCTGGGCAATAGGTCATGTCTCAGTCACCTAGGCTGTATAAAGGATTAGTTAATTATCTCATGTTAATTTGGTTAATTAGGTTACGTTTGTATTGTTAGAGTAATATTTTCTCCTGTATATAAGACTGTATTCTGGTTCTGAATAAAGTCAGTTCATGTTAGCAACAAGCAAGTGTCGCCTTGTTTTGTGCTCAGAGAGGTTGGGATATCTGTATACAGACTGGGAGGAAGTGGTATATGACGGAAGCACTCAAGCGGAGTGTGGGACGTTCCGTGACAGCTACTTTAGGTTTAGGTAGGGCTGGGACAAGGGGGTAGGTGGGAGGGGCAGCTGCCATGGGCGCAATAGTTTACTGTAGGGGTGAGGGCCTTCAAGGCTGACCTGGGCAGGGAGTGACAAGCGAGTGACTGCTGGGTGTAGGATCCCGAAAGCTTGCACAGTATGAATGGGGGGAGGGGAGGCGCAGTTTATTATCTTTGCCCTGGGCTTTGGATGACCTTGTCCCGGCACTGGGTTTAGGGGAACGGAAAAAGTAGTGTAGCACCCTCCTAGTTAGTGCAGGGCGTTAGGAAAATTTAGTACGCCTACTGTGTAATCAGTGGAGCAGGGGTTGATTATTCTGGCCTGCTCAGTGTCTTACAGGCTGCTGCTTTGATTCTTCCCCCTGTATTCTAGAGCAGGGGTCTCCAAACTTTGGCCCTCCTGTTGTCCAGGAACTACAATTCCCATCATGCCTAGTCATGAATGTGAATGTCAGAGTTTTACAATGTACAACGTGGACGTGTAGCTCCACAATAGCTGGAGGGCCGTAGTTTGGAGATCCCTGCCCTAGAGGATTCTAGAGGCAGACTGAATATTATTGGGGGGGGTGTGGTTCAGCCAATCCCTGTGGGAGGTGTGTTCAGTAGATGGCTGGAGAGCCCATAAATAGTCTAAGGCCTGAGGCAGGGGTGAGGAGTTTCTGGGTCCAGTCCTGCTTGAGGAGACCCCTGGATTCCTCCTTCCAGGGCAGGATTGTTGGAGGTGACATTCAGAAGACAACGAGGTCCCAGCTGGGGTTTAAGCTGGGGGAGCTATTTGCTAAGTCTAGTCCTGGAGTCTGTTTGGGTCTGGAGAAGCTCACTGGAGAGGACCAGGAGGAAGTTGGGGGAAAAAAGTGTCCAGCTGTCCTGTGGTAGTGTGACTCTGTGTCTCCCTCGCTGAAGAGTGCCCGGTGGATAGCGGAAGGAGGCACCTGATCATCCTGTGGCATTGTGGGTAAATGACCTAAGTTCTGGGCCTTAGTGACTATGTGTAACCCTTAGTTGCTGGAAAGAAGACATACTGTAGTCACCTGTTAGCAGCAGAGAGTCAAGTGGGAGCTTTTGTGCAGCTTCGGGAGAGAGAGAGAAGAGTCCTCAAAGAGGTCAATTCTTCAGTTTGAGGCATCCCATGCTCCCTTCACCTCAACCAAGTAAAATTTTCACTAAAGCATCAAAAGACACCCCTAGACTTTTCTAATTGAGTCAGTAAAAGTGGAGAAATGGCTGTGTTCCTGGCTGCATGTGCACTAATCTGGGGGGAAAATTATCAGTGTCACCAGCAGCTCTTCAGGAGGTGCACTACAGTACTTTAACTTACCAAATTCCCCACTCCCACTCACTCTTTTGTGCGGCTAGACGGGTCTCTGTATGTAGCCAGGTGCAACTTGGCCTCCATGGGGTAGGTGGCACTGTGTCACTATACAAATGGAGTGGAGCTTATGGAGAAAGATTGTTCTTTCAGAGACTCTGTAGTCGTCACAGAGGTCGCAGCTGTCTGATTGGACGCCACAACTTGTGATGACCTTTGGCAGCCATCTTGATGTGGGAGTCTATAAAATAGGGTATCTGCAACAAACGGGCACACTTGGAGCATGTGAAAGGTGAGGGACAGGGACCCCGTTTGTCAGGGAAGGTAACCAGCACAGGAAGAGGTTCCCGACTGACAAGGGTCAGTGCAGGGATGCCTTGTGTTGACTACAGGCATTCCGCTATCCGGGCCAACCATTGGGGATCGTTTTAGTAGCATAGAGTATTGCTACAGTACACTGCAGTGTGCCACTCCTCCAATGGAAGCCGTCCTCTGCTAAAACTGGCTAAGCCTGGAATACTGCTACTTTGCAAAGAAGTGCCATTACTGAGTGTTATCTTGCAACTGTATGAACATCCAACAGTTTGCTACTTGAGAGCCATTGCCTATAGAAACTATCTGCAATTACCTGTGTCAACCTTATTACAATATACAAGATAATATACAACATCCCTGACTGTGTGTGTGATCTCTCCCAGGTTGGGTACCTCAGCCCCAAGCCCCACCAACACGTAACCTTCCCCGGCAGTTGGAGGTCCTCTGACATCATCAAGTACAATGCACGGCCCATAACCTGCATTGGACATAAGGATGCCGATGGACAGTCCACCACCAAAGCCAGGGCTGGGACAAGGAGTGGGCAGAAGGGGGCAGCTGCTCGGGGTGCAGTGGTAGGGAGGGCACCCCCTCACAGCATGCATGCTCCACATCAGTGGCTGACAACTAATTGTCCTGCATTGGATACGAGGTTGCCAATGGATAGTCCACTGCCAAAGCCACGGCTGGGACAAGGATTGGGCAGGAGGGGCAGCCGCTCAGGGCGCAGTTGTAGGGAGGGCACCCCTCACAGCATGCATGCTCCAGATCAGTGGTTGACAACCCATAGCCCTGCACTGGACATAAGGAGGCCGATGGACAGTCCACCACCAAAGCCACTCCTGAGACAAGGATTGGGCAGGAGGGGCAGCCACTTAGGGCGCAGTGGTAGGGAGGGCACCCCTTTGCAGCATGCATGCTCCAGATCAGTGGTGGACAACCCATAGCCCTGCATTTGACATAAGGATGCTGATGAACATTCCACCAGCAAAGCCAGTGCTGGGAATAGGGGTGCAGTGCTAGGGAGGGCACCGACTTACAGCATGCATGTTCCAGATCAGTGGTTGGCAACCAGTGGGCTGTAGCTTTGTGTCAGCTCTGATGGCTACTGTTGTCTGACTTTTCTTCAACATGCCCACCTTCTACCTCATTCACCCAGAGCTGACATAAAAAGCACACCATGTATGTGCAACTACCTTCTATCTGCTAGAAAGGGAGCAATTGACCATTCATGTGCCGTGCACACTCCAACCATGGGCACTAGGAGCAAGAGGGCAGAAAATGGTACACGAGGGTACACCCGTTCTAGCTTTAAGAACTTGGCTGGTTTAGATATAGCCTTTACATCACATAAATTATGCCTATTTGCCGATGATGCACTACTATTTGTCACCTCTCCACGAACCACACTCCCGAACCTAATCTACCTGCTAGACAAATTTGCTCTACTATCAGGATTGGAAGTCAACCAATCCAAATCTAAGGCCCTCAACGTGTCCCTACCACACTCAGAACTAGAACACTTATGAGAATTCTTCCCCTTCACCTGGTCTACAACCACAATAGCCTACCTTGGTATCAAGCTAACTAGCGACCCGGCCCACCTATTTAGAGCCAACTACCTCCCTATGTTAAAGCACATAACAACCCTATTAGAATCTTGGCGCCCGATATGTATCTCATGGCTAGGCCGGATAGCGGCTGTAAAGATGTCTATGCTGCCAAAACTACTTTATTTATATAGAGTCCTTCCGATCCCTATTCCCTCATACTACCACCGCATTATTCAGACAAGAGTGTCCAAATATATATGGGGCTCCACTAGACCTAGGGTATCTAAAGCTATATTACTTCGTAGTAAACTCAAGGGGGGGTTGGGTCTGCCTAACTTTTTGGGATATTATCACGCTGCTCAGCTAGCCCAGATAACTCTATACCATGCAAAAAACGAAACTCCACTTTGGGTTAGTTTGGAAGCCATAGACCTTCACCCCCTCAAAGTGTTTAACATATTATGGTTGCCCCCCTCAACACGAGGTCCAATCAGTAACCCCATTACAGGACACTCCCTTAAGTTGTGGGATAAACTCCGAGGCCCATTTAAATTACAATCTGCTCACTCCCCGTTACTCTCGTTCCTGGATCATCCGAAATTTTATCCGGTCCAAATCAACCCAAGATCGTTTCAAATCTGGCTTAGGGCGGGACTATACCGCATATGCGATTTTGCTTCTGGATCTACCATTAAGACGTTCTCTTCGCTACAAAACCATGCTGACATTCCCCCTACAGAAGTTTTTAGATATTTACAGATAGCTCACTTTATCCATACAACTATAGGCACACACACCTCACTAGATGATCTATCCATTTTTGAAGGGATTTGCAACTCTGACCCTCATGCCCCGGGACTAACTTCCCTCTTATATACTCATCTGACCTCTCCCCCAACCAACCTTCCCTCTTATGCTGTGCAGTGGTCCAAAGACCTCTCATTAGATCTTGATGCAGAGAGCTGGTCTGATATCTGGTCCAATACGAAAATATCATCCCACAATGTAATAGCTCAAGAAGCGAACTACAAAGTACTCATGAGATGGTACTTGGTTCCTGCCAGGATCTCCAAATTTCTCCCAAATTATCCTGCTACTTGTTTCCGTGGCTGTAACGAATGGGGTACCCATATACATATATGGTGGACGTGCTCAATAGTACAGGAATTCTGGGCTGCAATATTCCGTATGGCCTCCACCTTATTTCAACATCCCATTGATCCTGACCCGGCTGTTGCATTGCTGAATCTTACCCCCTCGGATTTCACCAGATCCCAGACCCGCCTTCTCCTTCAGCTCACGACAGCAGCCAAACAGACAATAGCCAGGGCCTGGAAAACCCCAAAACTCGCTCTAGCTGAAGTCAAAAACAGGGTCACTCAAGCTATGATCCACAGTAAAATTGAAGCAACAATCCTTGATAGAATTCCCCAACACCTTAAAATCTGGAACTCCTGGGCTGAACACTTTTTACCCCCGGACTTCGATAAACAACTTCTAAAACCCTAATCTGGTCACAACAACATTAGACAGACTTAATGGTATTTCTTCGGTTTGTGCGTCCCCCCCCCGACCATCCCTCCCCTCTCCACTCCTTACCTCTAGTCTCTTTCTACCTTTTCTTTTCCTACCACTATCCTCACTCTACCTTTTCTACTTAATGTTTCTCCTCCAGATACATCACTGGTAATGTTTTCTACAATTTACAAAACGATTGCCAGATTCTGACTCTGCACATGCTCGCAGATTTACTTTTCGAGCAAACGAATAAAACTTTAGTTTTTGTTTTTGTTTTAATTTCTCTTTAGTTATAAATCAAAACAGATATATTATGTCCACAAATATCTCTGCGAGGAATATCCTCTGGACATTTTGTTTTTGATATGTTCCTGTTGCCTGTTGTAATGCATATGTCTCAGGAAAAAAACCTGTATAATTCTTATTGCTACATGTCGCACAAATATTGCCTGTTGAATTTCATGTCTGCTTTTCAATAAAAAACTTTGAACAAGAAGAACTTGGCTGGTATCAGTCCTCAAGAAGAAGGTGATGATAAAAGAGTCAAGGATACAAGAGTGACTTGTTCCTTTGTTCCAGAGAAGTTACCATTGTCATTTGTTCGGTCTCACCTGAAACTCATCTGGAAAACTTGACCTTGGTTGACTCTTTGGGTCTTGTTGTCAAATCCGTGAAGCATCTCTCCAAACAGTGTGTTGTTCAGGTGACTTCCTGGTCGTAAACATCTGGCCCCTTCACACACGTCTGATACCAATATGCAAGATCTGCCATCGATGGCCAATCGGTACTCTTCAACGCAGCTAGGAAAAAAAAAAACACAGCCTATGTCAAAATATATATACACAGAACTATAGAGAACTACATACAAATGTCTACATAGCAATTTGCCAAGGAAATGCAAAATACCACATTTGGGCACTAGATGGTGCTCAGGAATTTTTTTTTATAATACTTAGTGCCATCTAGTGGTCAAATGCTGTATTTTCCTTTTTAAATCAATGAAAAACTTTCATCCAACATAGGAAGTGGCCTAATATTTGTCCATGCACTTTCACTGGGTAAACTGCTATGCATTTTTTTTTACAAATACACCCCTTGGTGTTCCTGTGTTTTCAATACCTGTACAAACCATCTTCAGAATAAATGGGTATCACTTGTACTTTTCATTATGTCAGATGATGATAGCGTATAAAGGCAAAAAATTTATTTTTTAATTTTGAATGGAGTGGGGAAGGGTTAAAGCTTCTGCCAAGTTAATTATTGCTGTCTGTGTCCCCTTTGGGAAAATTCGCCCCTCTACCCCTCACTCCTCTCAGGCCTCCAAGTAGCTGCAGACCCCCTAACCTTCTATAGGGCCACCCAATCTCCCATGGTGCCACCCAATCTCCCATAGTGGTGTGCAGTGCCATACACCATCTCACAGAGGCCCCCTAAAAGCCCTAAGTACCTACAGTGCTTGCCAACTTTCCACAGTGCCCCTTAGGCCCTTGCACTGCCCCCTAGCTGGCTGCAGAGCCTCCAACCCCCCATAGTTTCTCCAGCAGTGTCCCAAAGTCTTCCACATTGCCCCTGCAAACCCCTAGCCCAATCTGGAGACCCCATCCCCCGCTTTTGTCCCCCCTCCCTCTCCAGAAACCTCATCCCCTACAGGGCCACCAAGTCTCCTGCAGAATCCCCTGACATCCCCCAGAGGCTCCTTAAAATCCCCTACGTCCCTACGGTGCTTACCAACTTCCCACAGTGCCCCTTAGCCCCATGCAGTGCTTCCTAACTGGCTGCGGAGCCTCTAATCCCCATAGTTTCTCCAGCAGTGTCCCACAGTGCTCCCAAGCTCTGCAATGCCCTCCAGTCTTCCACATAGCCCTTGAAAAATCCTAGCCGGATCGAGGAGTCCCCATTCCCCACTGTTGTCCCCCTCTTCCCTTCAGAAACCTCATCAACTACAGGGCTACCAAGTCTTCTGCAGGGTCCCCTCATAGTGCCCCATCATTGGTATCAGTGGGGGGAATAGTGCCCCATCATTGGTGTCAGTGGGAGGAATAGTGTCCCATCACTGGTATTAGTGGAAGGAATAGTGCCCCATCATTGGTATCTGTGGGAGGAATAGTGCCCCACCCATCATTGGAGCACAGGTGTGTCAGGAGGAGGCTGTCTCTCTGGAGCTGCTGCAGATCCGTGTGAGAGGGGACTGGTGAGGAAATCTATCCCAGCTCTCCTGGCTCCTTTCTGGGGAAGCCATGGAGGCCAGCAGGGCCTCTCCTGCTGGAAGCTCACAGCCATCTCCTGGGCCGTCGGGTGACATGCCTGCCCCTGTACAAGCTGATCTCTCTACCCCTGGTAGGGATGAAGGTTCCGAAGCCATTCGGGAGCGAGTGGTGGCCGGGATTAAGGTCCTAAATAGGGAGAGGGATAAGCTTTACAAGCTACGAGCGGAGCTGAAGCGTCTGCGAAGGCAGCGGGAGGGCTTACACAGCCAGAAGCGTGGATCCATGGATCCGGAGATCCAGTTGGCCAAAGTCCGTGTGGACCATCAGGAGACCATTGTGGCCATGATGGAAGGCAGAGATGGGCCATTTAAGGAGAAGTTTGGAAATGACAGGAGGTTTGGAAGAATGACAAAGATGGAGGTGGAGGAGGAGACCCCCAGTTCTGACCCCCTGCCCCCTCAGGGAGAGGTAAGCAGCCCCATGCCTTCCCAGGACTCAGGAGGCATGCTCAGGGCCATCCAGGTAATGGAGTCTCCTATGCGGAGGAATCAGTTAATGTTTAATGAAGAGGACATTACTGATGATGTACCTGATAAGGTAAAGACTGCCAAGTCCCATGTTGTGGATAAGACTGTTTTTGTGCCTTTCAACACTGACAATGTGCCTAATGACAATCAGGCTGCTGATCCTGTGTGCAGCAATGTTGTGCTTGCTGATGCTGCAATGCAGCAAGAGTTACTTTTAAAAAATGTCATTTCTGTAGAAGAACCACAGGTGTCAGCAGAGCCCATTAACCCTTCTTTAGGTGAGTCCAAAGCTGTTTGCCCCACTGCTGCTGAGGACTCTACAGCGCAGCATCAGGAGACAGCTGGTATTGCAGCAGAAACTGTGACCTTTCCTGATGGGAAATTGAATATTGCTGTGACTGATAACAATCACCCCAGTATCAGTGTGATGGACAATCGTCCTGCTATGGATTTTGCCAGTTCAGTTCAGACAGTTGATAATGATGTACAGACTAATGTGACTTCAGTGTGGGGCCTTGGCCCTGATAAACCTACCTTTGCTCAGGTGGTACGCTCTGCTCCTGGTAGCTCTGCTCCCAAGCGGGGTTTTCCCCTACAGGCTACCACTTTGAGCACCCCAGGATCTGGTCTTGGGTCTCTGGCTTCTGCTGGGGGTCCCAGACGTAATGTTGTTATTCTGAAATGGGAAGGTGGTGCGATCCCTCCAGCACGGCGTGCAGTGGTGGATTTGATTTTGGAGATGGGTTTTGGAGCAAATGATCTGTATGCCTTTATACATGTAGCTGGGACACGGGATTATACAGTTAGCTTCACCAGGCCAGAGGGTCTTGACCTGTTCTGGGAGAGATATGAGGCTCGGTGCAGGTCAAGACCTGAATGGGAAGGTCTGGCCCCAGTTGCAGTTTCTCAGAGGTCTACAGTAAAAAAAATCACAATTATCCTCACTAATGAGAGTGTTCCTGCCCGGGATCTAGAGGTTTGGTTAAGGAACTATGGGGAGGTTTTGACCAAGCCCAATAAAATCCTTGATGAGCGTAACATCTGGACTGGGGGTTGGTCAGTTACAGTCAGGTTGGCCAGGGATGGGAATGTTGTCCGTCACCTGCCCTCCTCAGCTTTTATAGGGAGGGATAGGATGACTGTTTTTTACCCTGGTCAGCCGAAGCTGTGTCACCGCTGTGGAGAAAAGGGGCATTTGAGTTCCTCCTGTTCAGCCTTGATATGTTCAGTGTGTCGGGGTCAGGGTCATATGGCTAAGGACTGCACCGAAATGATCAGGTGCAACCTGTGCCTGCGCCTTGGCCACCCCTACAGCAGATGTCCTGAAGCCTGGCACAATATGGAGAAGGAGGTAATTGATGACATGTCAAGGCTGGACAGGATGGAGGGTGAGGCCCCTGGTGTACCATCCTCCTCTGCGGTGACCGACTCCCCTGGTCCTGCTCAGGATCCCTCTCCAGTTCCTGTGGCCACCCCTCATGTGTCTGTAAGTATTCCTTCTGTATCTGTATCTGTGTCCCCCCAGCCTACTGTACCCTCTCCTCTTGTGTCAGAACCTTCCAAGTCTGTGCCCCCTGAGTCAGTTACCCCCCAGGAGTCTACCCCTCCTAAGTCTGATTCAAAGGGAGCACCCCCCCCCCCCCACCAGCAGTGGTAGTGGGTACTAAAAAGGTTGCTTCTTCCTCTGTAAAGAAGTCTTCTGTAAAGACTTCACAGAAAAAAGTAAGAGATGAGGGCATCTCTGAAGCGGACCTGCAGTACCTGGAGGAGAGAAGGAAGGTTGGGAAGCGGAAGAAGCAGGTGGTGAGGACGGAACAGGCTCCAGTGCCTGTCTCCAACCATTATAGGTCCTCTAATTGGGATATCTCTTCATCTGGAGCTTCTTCAGAGCGAAGTTCTGATTCCGAAATGGAGTTTGAGGCGGCCTCAAGAAAGAGAGAGGCTTCTGGTGATGAGCAGCAGAGGGGAGCTAAGAAGCAAACCACCCAATAACCCAAATGGCGGTTCCCCCTCCGTTAAAAGTGGTGACAATAAATGTCGCCAGCATTAAGTCAGTAAGAGCTCGTTCTATGGCCTTCTTTTTGTTCAGCCAATTAGATGCTGAAATTTTATTTTTGCAAGAGACTAGGCTCACCTCCTTGGCAGATATTCATATGGCCAAGAGAGAGTGGAGGTATGGTCCATCTTACTGGTCTCTTGCGGCCGAGCCTTACGGCGGTGTGGCGGTGTTGTTTAAAACCGGCATGGTAACTGTCCGGCGGGTTATTGAGGTGGAGATTGGGAGATGTATGGTCTTAGACGTCCTTGTGGGAGGGCAGGACCTGCGCCTAATTAATGTTTATGGACCGCACACAAAGTGGGACAGGAAATGCCTTTTTACAAGGATCAAGCCATTTCTTTTTACATCCCGGCAAGTGGTCTTTGGAGGTGACTTTAATACAGTAACTAGGCCCAAGGACAGGAAGGACTTCAAGGACAGGCTGGGATATGATAGCGTTTTTTTAAATAGTATGGTTAGGGATGCTGGTCTTGTGGATGTGCACATTAAGCACCTCCCGGATGACACTGGGTTCACCTTTCATCGAGGTAATAGTCAGAGTAGAATAGATAGGTTTTTTTTGAAGGAGACCTCTGCTTTCTCGCCCCCAGTGGTGCAGGCAGTAGAGTTCTCTGATCACTGTATGCTATCTGTGGTCCTGAATGCTTCAGACGCCCCTCAGAGGGGTAAGGGCATCTGGAGACTGAATTCGACTCTACTCAAGGAAGAACATGTTAGACAATCCTTTGAGGAATTCTTTCAGGCACAGGTGACCATCCTGGACTTTTGTAGCAGCAAGGCTGAGTGGTGGGAGCTGACCAAAAAGAGGATTGCTGGATTCTTCAGGGGCCTAGCCAATAGAAAGCAGTTTAATAAATACATGACCTACCAACGTTTACGGAGGAAGCTGGATATTCTTGTCTCGAGAGGAGGAGATCCTGGGGCAATCTCCGAAGTGAAACTCCTTCTCAGGAAGTGTCAATATGACCGGCATGCCTCTTTGGTTCTGGAGAGGGACTATGGGAAGTACCACTCGCCTGACCCTTACCAGAACTGCAAACAAGGTGTAGCTGTTAAAACGGTCGTTGGCCTTAAGGACAGTACAGGTTCCTTGACAAAGTCCAGGTCAGGGATTCTGGAGGTCGTGAGGTCCTTTTATGCTGACCTTCTTGGGAGGAAAGAGCTTGACCGTGACAAGATGGAAAGCTTTTTGGACTCTACTCCAGGTCTAAATGATGAAGATGTCCCATTGATGAATTTGACAGAGGAGATCACAGTTGAAGAGGTGATAAGGGCAATTGAACAGCTTGCCATCAAAAAGTCACCTGGACCGGATGGCTTGACGGCTGAGTTTTACAAAGCTTTTAAGTCTATTCTGGCCCCACATTTGGTAGAGGTTTTTAACAGTTGCCTTGCTGAGGGGGTACTTCCCTCTTCCATGAGGCACTCAGCTGTGATTCTTCTTTCAAAGGGTAAAGATCCTTCGATGGTTGAGAATTGGCGCCCCATCAGCCTTCTTAATGTCGATAGAAAGATACTGGCAAAGATCATTTTCTGGCGCCTATCGTCAGTAGCAGAGTCTTTGCTTTCTCGCCATCAGCACTGTTCGGTCCAGGGTAGGTGCACCTTCACAGCAGTTTTAGCTGTCCGGGAGGCCTTGGAGCGGTGCAGGGCTGCAGGCTGGGGAAAGTATTTGCTGACATTGGATCAGGCAAAGGCTTTTGATCGTGTTAACCATGAGTACCTGTGGTTGCTCCTTAGTAAGTACGGTCTGCCGGGTGGTTTTGTCGATTGGTTAAAAGTCTTGTATGAGGGGGCAGAGAGCTTTCCTCTTGTTAATGGTTGGGTTGGGCAGTCCTTTGAGGTTGTCTCCGGGGTGCGCCAGGGTTGTCCCCTGAGTCCCCTGCTCTATGTGTTTGCAATCGACCCCTTCATCAGGAGGCTAGAGAGCGGCATGTTGTGTGGGGTGCCAGTGGGGCTTCCGGGTGAGCCGCCTTTGAGGGTTGTTGCCTATGCGGACGATGTGTCGGTGATTGTCACTGGGGCGGATGAAGCAGAGGAGGTGGTCTCTCTGACATCACGGTATTCTGAAGCATCAGGCTCCAAGATCAATCAGGAAAAGAGTGAAGTTTTCTGGATGGGAAAGGAAGGTGAGGGGTTTGATCTCCCGGACACCTTTCCAGTGCCCCAGGAAAGAATTAAGATTTTAGGCATTGAATTTGGACCTGGCGATTATGGCCTCAAAAACTGGGAAGGCAGACTGGAAATTGCCAATACTAAGGTGGTCAGCTGGAAGAGATGGAAGTTATCTATGAGGGAAAGGGTTGATCTGATTAAGACTTACCTGATTCCGATCTTCTTGTATGTCAGCTTTGTCTGCATCTTGCCAGTGTCTCTCTATGCTAGGGTCAGTAGTGTGTTCTTCCAGATGTTGTGGGGGAACAGACTGAACCCCATCAAGAGGAATGTCACCTATCTATCCAGGAGGGAGGGTGGCTTAGGTATGGTCAACCCAGTTCTTTTCTTTTCACTGCTTTTTCTCAAGTTTAATATTGGTAATATGCTTGCAGTGGAACCTCCTGGATGGGCAGGCATATTTAGATCTTGGTTTAGGCCTTTTCTACGACTTTGGGAAGAAGGTGGCCAAGTGAAGAATCTCAGGGGTCATCGTGGTCAGCTACCAGCCTATGTCGCTCCGTGCCTGAAGTTACTACGGCAGTGGCGATTGTCGGCTGAAGATCTCAGATCGGTTCCGAGGAAGTCCTTATGAGTCGAGTCTTGAGCGAAGTCTTTCATGACCCACTGGCCTTAAGGGATTGCCCAGGCCCAGTTTTGAGGGCAGGGTTAAGACTTATTAATTTGGACAGAGTACCCCCTAAATTCAGGGATCTGGCCTGGTTGTGCTTCCATGGGAGACTCTATGTTAGGGGCAATTTGAAATTCCGCAGTGGGGTGGATCGTAGCTGTCCTCGGGAGGAGTGTGCAGGTGAGGAGGAGACTATGGACCATTTTCTGCTTCATTGCCCTTTTAACATAGAGGTGTACAAACAGGTGGGACGGGCCCTCGGTGTCCCTTTCCTCTCCAGGCTGGGTTATGCTGAGTGGGTGTATGGAGCATTCAATACTGGTGGGGTTTTTTGTTTAGATACACTTTTTCTAGTTAGCCTAGTAGTCCGTTATTTCACTTGGAACGCACGGTGTCAGGTCTGCATTCGGCGTAAAATCCTTCCTGTTCAGGTGGTGGTGTATGACATTTTGCATGAGGTGGAGAAGATTCGGGTACTTGAGAGAGACAAGCGGAGTCAGGGGGCTTGGTTGATGGCGTGGAGGGGTTTCAAGCCTCCCTGACTGCCAGGAGTCTCTTTCCCGGGTGTGGCTGTCTGTCTCTTATCACCCTAGATTATTTTTTTTTTGGATTAATTTTTGATAAATGGCTGCGTACATAGGTGATGGGTTGTGCCTCTTAGGCCCTCTCTGCTGCTTTATGTAAATAATTTTGGTAGTGGATTATGTATATATTGTATATATTCTGAACATGGATGTGTATTCCTTGGATTTCTGTTGAAGTTTTGTACTATGGTTTTGTTTTTTACTTTTGTATAAAATTGGTTGCTTGATTCTTTTAATAAAAGATCAATAGTGTCCCATCATTGGTATCAGTGGGAGGAATAGTGCCCCATCCTTGGTGTCAGTGGGAGGAATAGTGCCCCACCCATCATTGGAGCACAGGTGTGTCAGGAGGAGGCTGTCTGTCTGGAGCTGCTGCAGATCCGTGTGAGAGGGGACTGGTGAGGAAATCTATCCCAGCTCTCCTGGCCCCTTTCTGGGGAAGCCATGGAGGCCAGCAGGGCCTCTCCTGCTGGAGGCTCCCAGCCATCTCCTGGGCCATCGGGTGACATACCTTCCTCTGTACAAACCATGGCTTGTGATCTTTCTGCCCCTGGTAAGGATGAAGGCTCAGAGGCAATTCAGGAGCGAGTGGTGGCCGGGATTAAAGCCCTGAATAGAGAAAGAGACAAGCTCTATAAACTGAGAGCGGAGCTGAAGCGCCTGAGAAGGCAGCGTGAGGGCTTGCACAGCCAGAAACGAGGGTCCATGGATCCGGAGATCCAGCTGGCCAAGGTCCGGGTTGAACACCAGGAGACCATTGTGGCCATGATGGAAGGAAGAGATGGGCCATTTAAGGAAAAGTTTTACAATGATAAAAGGTTTGCGAGGATGACAAAGATGGAGGTGGAGGAGGAGACCCCCAGTTCTGACCCCCTGCCCCCTCAGGTAGAGGTAAGCAGCCCCATGCCTTCCCAGGACTCAGGAGGCATGCTCAGGGCCATCCAGGTAATGGAGTCTCCTGTGCGGGGGGATCAGCTGGCGTTTGGTGATGAGGACATAACTGATAATGTGCCTGATAATGACAAGCCCCAAGCAGGGGATGAATCTGTTTTTGTGTCATCTAACACCATGAGCAATGTAGAAAGTGTGCCCAGTGACACTCAAGTCTCTAATGCTATGTGTAGCAATGTTGTACCTGCTAATGCTGCAGCGCAGCAAGAGCTGCATTTAAAAAATGACATTTCTGAAAAGGAACTACCGGTGTCAGCAGAGCCTATTAACTCTCCTTTGGCTGAGTCTAAAGCTGTTTGCCCCACAGCTGCTGGAGACTCTACAGTGCAGCATCAGGACACAGCTGGTATTGCAGCAACTGTGACTATTCCTGATGGGAAATTGAACGTGTGTGTGACTGATAGCAATTGTACAAGTGTGATGGACAATCGTCCCAGCTCAGTCCAAGCAAATAATAATAATGAACAGACTACTGTGACTTCAGTGTGGGGCCTTGGCCCTGATAAACCCACGTTTGCTCAGGTGGTACGCTCTGCTCCTGGTGGCTCCGCCCCCAAGCGGGGTTTCCCCCTGCAGCCTACCACTTTGGGCACCCCGGGATCTGGTCTTGGGTCTCTGGCTTCTGCTGGGGGTCCGAGAAGAAATGTGGTAATTCTCAAATGGGAAGGTGGTGCGATCCCTCCAGCACGGCGTGCAGTGGTGGATTTGATTTTGGAGATGGGTTTTGGGGCAAATGACCTGTATGCTCTAATACATGTTGCTGGGACACGGGATTATACCATTAGTTTTACCAGGCCAGAGGGTCTTGACCTGTTCTGGGAGCGATATGAGGCTCGGTGCAGGTCAAGACCTGAATGGGAAGGTCTGGCCCCAGTTGCGGTTTCGCAAAGGTCAACGGTGAAAAAGATCACCATCATACTCACCAATGAGAGTGTTCCTGCTCGGGACCTAGAGGTCTGGTTAAGGAACTATGGTGAGGTTTTGACTAAGCCCAGCAAAATCCTTGATGAACGTAACATCTGGACTGGGGGTTGGTCAGTAACAGTCAGGTTGGCCAGGGATGGGAATGTTGTCCGTCACCTGCCCTCCTCAGCCTTTATAGGGAGGGATAGGATGACTATTTTCTACCCTGGTCAGCCGAAGCTGTGTCACCGCTGTGGAGAAAAGGGGCATTTGAGCTCTTCCTGTTCAGCCTTGATATGTTCAGTGTGTCGGGGTCAGGGTCATATGGCCAAGGACTGCACCGAGATGATCAGGTGCAACCTGTGCCTGCGCCTTGGCCACCCCTACAGCAGATGTCCTGAAGCCTGGCACAATATGGAGAAGGAGGTAATAGATGACATGTCAAGGCTGGACAGGATGGAGGGTGATGCCCCTGGTGTACCATCCTCCTCTGCGGTGACTGACTTCCCTGGTCCTGCTCAGGATCCCTCCCCAGTTCCTGTGGCCACCCCTCCTGTGTCTGTAAGTATTCCTTCTGTATCTGTCTCTGTGTCCCCCCAGCCTACTGTACCCTCTCCTCATGTGTCAGAACCTTCCAAGTCTGTGCCCCCCGAGTCAGTTACCCCCCAGGAGTCTACCCCTCCTAAGTCTGATTCAAAGGGAGCAACCCCCCCACCAGGAGTGGTAGTGGGTATTAAAAAGGTCGCTTCTGCCTCTCTAAAGGAGTCTTCTGTAAAGACTTCAAAGAAAAAACAGGAGATAAGGGCATCTCTGAAGCTGACCTGCAGTACCTGGAGGAGAGAAGGAAGGTTGGGAAGCGGAAGAAGCAGGTGGTGAGGACGGCTCCAGTGCCTGTCTCCAACTGTTATAGGTCCTCTAAGTGGGAGATTTCCTCATCTGGAGCTTCTTCGGAGCGAAGTTCTGATTCCGAAATGGAGTTTGAGGCGGCCTCAAGAAAGAGAGAGGCTTCTGGTGATGAGCAGCAGAGGGGAGCTAAGAAGCAATCCACCCAATAACCCAAATGGCGGTTCCCCCTCCGTTAAAAGTGGTGACAATAAATGTCGCCAGCATTAAGTCAGTAAGAGCTCGTTCTATGGCCTTCTTTTTGTTCAGCCAATTAGATGCTGAAATTTTATTTTTGCAAGAGACTAGGCTCACCTCCTTGGCAGATATTCATATGGCCAAGAGAGAGTGGAGGTATGGTCCATCTTACTGGTCTCTTGCGGCCGAGCCTTACGGCGGTGTGGCGGTGTTGTTTAAAACCGGCATGGTAACTATCCGGCGGGTTATTGAGGTGGAGATTGGGAGATGTATGGTCTTAGACGTCCTTGTGGGAGGGCAGGACCTGCGCCTAATTAATGTTTATGGGCCGCACACAAAGTGGCACAGGAAATGCCTTTTTACAAGGATCAAGCCATTTCTTTTTACATCCCGGCAAGTGGTCGACTTGGAGGTGACTTTAATACAGTGACTAGGCCCAAGGACAGGAAGGACTTCAAGGACAGGCTGGGATATGATAGCGTTTTTTTAAATAGTATGGTTAGGGATGCTGGTCTTGTGGATGTGCACATTAAGCACCTCCCGGATGACACTGGGTTCACCTTTCATCGAGGTAATAGTCAGAGTAGAATAGATAGGTTTTTTTTGAAGGAGACCTCTGCTTTCTCACCCCCAGTGGTGCAGGCAGTGGAGTTCTCTGATCACTGTATGCTATCTGTGGTCCTGAATGCTTCAGACGCCCCTCAGAGGGGTAAGGGCATCTGGAGATTGAATTCGACTCTACTCAAGGAAGAACATGTTAGACAATCCTTTGAGGAATTCTTTCAGGCACAGGTGACCATCCTGGACTTTTGTAGCAGCAAGGCTGAGTGGTGGGAGCTGACCAAAAAGAGGATCGCTGGATTCTTCAGGGGCCTAGCCAATAGAAAACAGTTTAATAAATACATGACCTACCAACGTTTACGGAGGAAGCTGGATATTCTTGTCTCGAGAGGTGGAGATCCTGGGGAAATCTCCGAAGTGAAACTCCTTCTCAGGAAGTGTCAATATGACCGGCATGCCTCTTTGGTTCTGGAGAGGGACTATGGGAAGTACCACTCGCCTGACCCTTACCAGAACTGCAAACAAGGTGTATCTGTTAAAACGGTCGTTGGCCTTAAAGACAGTACAGGTTCCTTGACAAAGTCCAGGTCAGGGATTCTGGAGGTCGTGAGGTCCTTTTATGCTGACCTTCTTGGGAGGAAAGAGCTTGACGGTGACAAGATGGAAAGCTTTTTGGACTCTACTCCAGGTCTAAATGATGAAGATGTCCCATTGATGAATTTGACAGAGGAGATCACAGTTGAAGAGGTGATGAGGGCAATTGAACAACTTGCCGTCAAAAAGTCACCTGGACCGGATGGCTTGACGGCTGAGTTTTACAAAGCCTTTAAGTCTATTCTGGCCCCACATTTGGTAGAGGTTTTTAACAGTTGCCTTGCTGAGGGAGTACTTCCCCCTTCCATGAGGCACTCGGCTGTGATTCTTCTTTCAAAGGGTAAAGATCCTTCGATGATTGAGAATTGGCGCCCCATCAGCCTTCTTAATGTCGATAGAAAGATACTGGCAAAGATATTTTTCTGGCGCCTATCGTCAGTAGCAGAGTCTTTGCTTTCTCGCCATCAGCACTGTTCGGTCCAGGGTAGGAGCACCTTCACAGCGGTTTTAGCTGTCCGGGAGGCCTTGGAGCGGTGCAGGGCTGCAGGCTGGGGAAAGTATTTGCTGACATTGGATCAGGCAAAGGCTTTTGATCGTGTCAACCATGAGTACCTGTGGTTGCTCCTTAGTAAGTACGGTCTGCCGGGTGGTTTTGTCGATTGGTTAAAAGTCTTGTATAAGGGGGCAGAAAGCTTTCCTCTTGTTAATGGTTGGGTTGGGCAGTCCTTTGAGGTTGGCTCCGGGGTGCGCCAGGGTTGTCCCCTGAGTCCCCTGCTCTATGTGTTTGCAATCGACCCTTTCATCAGGAGGCTAGAGAGCGGCATGTTGTGTGGGGTACCAGTGGGTCTCCCGGGTGAGCCGCCTTTGAGGGTTGTTGCCTATGCGGACGATGTGTCGGTGATTGTCACCGGGGCGGATGAAGCAGAGGAGGTGGTCTCTCTGACATCACGGTATTCTGAAGCATCAGGCTCCAAGATCAATCAGGAAAAGAGTGAAGTCTTCTGGATGGGAAAGGAAGGTGAGGGTTTTGATCTCCCGGACACCTTTCCAGTGCCCCAGGAAAGAATTAAGATTCTAGGCATTGAATTTGGACCCGGCGATTATGGCCTCAAAAACTGGGAAGGCAGACTGGAAATTGCCAATACTAAGGTGGTCAGCTGGAAGAAATGGAAGTTATCTATGAGGGAAAGGGTTGATCTGATTAAGACTTATCTGATTCCGATCTTTTTGTATGTCAGCTTTGTCTGCATCTTGCCAGTGTCTCTCTATGCTAGGGTCAGTAGTGTGCTCTTCCAGATGTTGTGGGGGAACAGACTGAACCCCATCAAGAGGAATGTCACCTATCTATCCAGGAGGGAGGGTGGCTTAGGTATGGTCAACCCAGTTCTTTTCTTTTCACTGCTTTTTCTCAAGTTTAATATTGGTAATATGCTTGCAGTGGAACCTCCTGGATGGGCAGGCATTTTTAGATCTTGGTTTAGGCCTTTTCTGCGACTTTGGGAAGAAGGTGGCCAAGTGAAGAATCTCAGGGGTCATCGTGGTCAGCTACCAGCCTATGTCGCTCCGTGCCTGAAGTTATTACGGCAGTGGCGATTGTCGGCTGAAGATCTCAGATCGGTTCCGAGGAAAGTCCTTATGAGTCGAGTCTTGAGCGAAGTCTTTCATGACCCACTGGCCTTAAGGGATTGCCCAGGCCCAGTTTTGAGGGCAGGGTTAAGACTTATTAATTTGGACAGAGTACCTCCTAAATTCAGGGATCTGGCCTGGATGTGCTTCCATGGGAGGCTCTATGTTAGGGGCAATTTGAAATTCCGCAGTGGGGTGGATCGTAGCTGTCCTCGGGAGGAGTGTGCAGGTGAGGAGGAGACTATGGACCATTTTCTGCTTCATTGCCCTTTTAACATAGAGGTGTACAAACAGGTGGGACGGGCCCTCGGTGTCCCTTTCCTCTCCAGGCTGGGTTATGCTTAGTGGGTGTATGGAGCATTCAATACTGGTGGGGTATTTTGTTTAGATACACTTTTTCTAGTTAGCCTAGTAGTCCGTTATTTCACTTGGAACGCACGGTGTCAGGTCTGCATTCGGCGTAAAATCCTTCCTGTTCAGGTGGTGGTGTATGACATTCTGCATGAGGTGGAGAAGATTCGGGTGCTTGAGAGAGACAAGCGGAGTCAGGGGGCTTGGTTGAAGGCGTGGAGGGGTTTCAAGCCTCCCTGACTGCCAGGAGTCTCTTTCCCGGGTGTGGCTGTCTGTCTCTTTTCACCCTAGATTATTTTTTGGATTAATTTTTGATAAATGGCTGCGTACATAGGTGATGGGTTGTGCCTCTTAGGCCCTCTCTGCTGCTTTATGTAAATAGTTTTGGTAGTGGATTATGTATATATTGTAAATATACTGAACATGGATGTGTATTCCTTGGATTTCTGTTGAAGTTTTGTACTATGGTTTTGTTTTTTACTTTTGTATAAAATTGGTTGCTTGATTCTTTTTAATAAAAGATCAATAGTGTCCCATCATTGCTATCAGTGGGAGGAATAGTGTCCCACCATTGCTATCAGTGGGAGGAATAGTGTCCCATCATTGGTGTGAGTGGGGGGAATAGTGCCCCATCATTGGTATCAGTGGAAGGAATAGTGCCCCATCATTGGTATTAGTGGGAGGAATAGTGTCCCATCATTGGTATCAGTGGAAGGAATAGTGTCCCATCATTGGTATCAGTGGAAGGAATAGTGTCCCATCATTGGTATCAGTGGAAGGAATAGTGTCCCATCATTGGTGTCAGTGAGAGGAATAGTGTCCCATCATTGGTATTAGTGGGAGGAATAGTGTCCCATCATTGGTATCAGTGGAAGGAATAGTGTCCCATCATTGGTATCAGTGGAAGGAATAGTGTCCCATCATTGGCATCAGTGGGAGGAATAGTGCCATATCATTGGTATCAGTGGGAGGAATAGTGACCCATCATTGGTACCGCCTGAGTGCTGGAGTGTTTGAGGACTTGTCCGGATGGACTTGTTGGTGAATTCCGGACATTACTGTTTTGAATAAAGTTTTATCAAAGGCACATCCCGGCGCTCACGTGCTTATTATTTGTCATTTAATGGTATGCAAGGGTTCCAAGTCTGGAGAAAGCTGCAAAGCCGTGGATAATATTTTTTAACAATTAAGATTACATTCAAATAAAAATTCCCCCCCCCCTGTAGCCAAATAGTATCCTTTTTACGAGCGCCGTCACTTTGTATCCATCAAACAAATGTCAATCTAAAAATACAAATTTCGGAGCTATTTTTTACCCATTTTAACAAGAATAAAAAAAAAAAATTAAATGCACCTGATTTCCTCTAGGCTTGTGAAGTCCCTAACCAATGAGGAATTTAATTTTTTTTTTTTTATATCTTATAAAAAAAAGAAAAAAAAACCTTTTTTATTTTTAATATTTTTTTCTTTATATCTTATTTAAAAAAAAGAAGAAAAACATCCTTTTTATTTTTAGATTTTTTGTTATATCTTATTAAAAAAAAAGAAAAAAAATCCTTTTTAATTTTTTTAAAAAATATTTAAATATCTTTTTTAAAAAAAAAAAAAAAAAAAGAAAAAGAAAAAAAAATCCTTTGTTTTAATATATATATATTTTTTAAATAAAATTTATTTCACATTTGTATCTCTACCACCTCCACTCCTCTCACCCGCAAAACATGTATATGGCGCTCTCGCTGGGATTATTGGGGAGGGAAACCATCTGCTGGAGACATAATTGTTCGCAGCCTCCATTCGTCCCATCCGAACAATCGATTCCTTTGCTGTAGTCATAGCAACCACTTCCGTCCTTCATCGGCTTCAGACCTGCAGGACACTAAAAGAGGGGGGGGGGGGGGGGGGGGAAAACAAATATGAATGGTAAAGTAGCATGTTGTGAAGTCATTATTAAGAAAAGAGAACTTCGCCGAGGCTTTATTCTACATTCAGAACATACGGGATGAAGATGGCTACCTCAAAGCTCTGGTCTCCAAACTGCGGTCCATGGGCCAGACGGGACCCTTTGCATGCATGCATGGGACCCTTTCCATGGCCCTTGGGGCATTGTCCCCCCCATTGAAGGAATGAGTGACTTGTATAGCGCAAACTATGGAAACTGAATCGCCTCAGGGTGCTTTTTGCTGCTGGTGTCCATCTGCGGTATAGAAGGGTCCTTTAACCCGTGGGGGTCCGACATGTTTACAAACACATACAACATATCCGGCCAATTTTTTTTCAATAGGATCTAATTAACCTACCAGCATGTCTTTGGAATGTGGGAGGAAACCCACGCAGGCACAGGGAGAACATACAATCTCAAGGCAGATGGTGTTGTGGTCGGGATTTGAACCTGCGACCATTGCTGCTTGGTGAGAGTGCTAACCACTATACCACTGTGCTGCCCTATTCATATGAGTCACTATTTCTTCCACTGACACCAACAATGGGGCACTTTTCCCTCCACTGATGCCAATGATGGGGCACTATTCCTCCCTCTGATACCAATGATGGGGCACTATTCCTCCCACTGATACCAATGATGGGGCACTATTTCTTCCACTGATACCAATGATGGGACACTATTCCTCCCACTGATACTAATGATGGGGCACTATTCCTCCCTCTGATACCAATGATGGGGCACTATTTCTTCCACTGATACCAATTATGGTACACTATTCCTCCCTCTGATACCAATGATGGGACACTATTCCTCCCACTGATACCAATGATGGGGCACTATTCCTCCCACTGACACCAATGATGGGGCTCTATTCCTCCCACTGATACCAATGATGGGGCACTATTTCTTCCACTGATAACAATGATGGGACACTATTCCTCCCACTGATACCAATGATGGGACACTATTCCTTCCACTGATACCAATGATGGGACACTATTCCTCCCACTGATACCAATGATGGGGCTCTATTCCTTCAACTGATACCAATGATGGGGCACTATTCCCCCCACTGATACCAATGATGGGGCACTATTCCTCCCACTGATACCAATGATGGAACACTATTCCTCCCACTGATACCAATGATGGAGCTCTATTCCTTGAACTGATACCAATAATGGGGCACTATTCCTCCCACTGATACGAATGATGGGGCACTATTCCTCTTACTGATACCAATGATGGGGCACTATTCCCCCCACTGATACCAATGATGGAGCACTATTCCTCCCACTGATACCAATGATGGAACACTATTCCTCCCACTGATACCAATGATGGGGCTCTATTCCTTGAACTGATACCAATGATGGGGCACTATTCCTCCCACTGATACGAAAGATGGGGCACTATTCCTCTTACTGATACCAATGATGGGGCACTATTCCTCCCACTGATACCAATGATGGGGCAATATTTCTTCCAGTGACACCAATGATGGGGCACTATTCCTCCCACTGATACCAGTGATGTGTTATTATTCCTCCCACTGATACCAATGATGGGGCACTATTCCTCCCATTGACACCAATGATGGGGCACTATTCCCCCACTGATACTAATGATGGGGCACTATTCCACCCACTGATACCAATGATGTGGCACTATTTCTTCCACTGACACCAATGATGGGACACTATTTCTCCCACTGATACCAACAATGGGGCACTATTCCTCCCACTGACACCAATGATTTGGCACTATTTCTTCCACTGGCACCAATGATGGGGCACTATTCCTCCCACTGACACCAATGATGGGGCACTGTTCCTCCTCCTACTGACCACAGGTTCTTTGTAATCTTTATACACCCACTTACCACTAAGCCTTAGACTTACAGTAGTCCACCCCCACTAATGCTGGGGCATTTGCTACTCCCACTGGCCACTCCAGCCCCCCCAAAGACTGAAAAACAGTAAACAAGCCTTTTGTTTAGAAAGTTGTCACAGTGATATACATTGGAATCCATTGGAATTCAATAAAATACACTTCATTGGAATCCAATGGATTCCAATGAATGAATTCCAATGGATTACATATATGATTGTGTTGTGCTTAATGTATGGAGCCTATAGGTGATGTCCTTGCTCCCAAAATTCCCAGCCTTGGTCCCCACCACCCTCCTGCTACCTATCCTGCCTACCCTATGTAAAATGGTCCAGTCCAGCCACATGATCCTGCAGCTCCAGCTTTCCTGTGTCAGAGAGCAGTGGCTTCAAAGGAGAGGAGGGAGCACCAACGATGGCTGGTCTATGGGAGCCTATGGGTGATGTCCTTGCTCCAAAAATTCCCAGCCATGGTCCCCACCACCCTCCTGCTACTTATCCTGCCTAACCTATGTAAAAAAAAAAAAAAAGTCCAGTCCAGCCATGTGATCCTGCAGCTCCAGCTTTCCTGTGGCAGTGAGCAGTGGCTGCAAAGGAGAGGAGGGAGCACAGACAATGGCTGGGCTATGGGAGCCTAAGGGTGAGGTCTTTGCTTCCAA
The DNA here is from genome assembly GCA_037952835.1 of Lithobates septentrionalis. Classification (NCBI taxonomy): domain Eukaryota; kingdom Metazoa; phylum Chordata; class Amphibia; order Anura; family Ranidae; genus Lithobates; species Lithobates septentrionalis. The sequence goes on along the minus strand of JBBDGP010003152.1, from coordinate 276,287 downwards.
AATTCTCAGCCATGGTACCCACCACCCTTCTGCTACCTATCCTGCCCTATGTAAAAACAGCCTGGTCCAGCCACATAATTCTGCAGCTCCAGCTTTCCTATTTCAGTGAGCACCAACTACCAAGAAGAGGAGGAAGTACCAACAATGGCTAGGCTATGGGAGCCTAAGGCTGACGTCCTTGCTCCCAAAATTCCCAGCCCTAGTCCCTACCACCCTCCAACTACCTATCCTGCCTACCCTATGTAAAAACGTTCCGGCCCAGCCACATGATCCTGCAGCTCCAGCTTTCCTATTTCAGTGAGCACCAACTGCCAAGAAGAGCAGGACGTACCAACAATGGCTAGGCTATGGGAGCCTAAGGCTGACGTCCTTGCTCCCAAAATTCCCAGCCCTGGTCCCTACCACCCTCCAACTACCTATCCTGCCTACCCTATGTAAAAACGGCCTGGCCCAGCCACATGATCCTGCAGCTCCAGCTTTCCTATTTCAGTGAGCACTAGGGATGAGCCGAACAACCCCCGGTTCGGTTCGCACCAGAACCTGCGAACGGACCGAAAGTTCGCGCGAACGTTAGAACCCCATTGACGTCTATGGGACTCGAACGTTCGAAATCAAAAGTGCTCATTTTAAAGGCTAATTTGCATGGTATTGTCCTAAAAAGGGTTTGGGGACCCGGGTCCTACCCCAGGGGACATGTATCAATGCAAAAAAGACTTTTAAAAACGGCCGTTTTTTCGGGAGCAGTGATTTTAATGATGCTTAAAGTAAAAAAAAAAAAAGTGAAATATTCTTTAAATATCGTACCTGGGGGGTGTCTATAGTATGCCTGTAAAGTGACGCGTGTTTCCCATGTTTAGAACAGTCCCTGCACCAAATGTCATTTTTAAAGGAAAAAATCTCATTTAAAACTGCTTGCGGGTTTAATGTCATGTCGGGTCATGGCAATATGGATGAAAATCAGTGAGACAAACGGCATGGGTACCCCCCCAGTCCATTACCAGGCCCTTTGGGTCTTGTATGGATATTAAGGGGAACCCCGCACCCAAATTAAAATAAGGAAAGGCCCTATATACTCTGAACAGCAGTATACAGGCGGTGCAAACAAGACAGGGACTGTAGGTTTGTTGTTAAGTAGAATCTCTTTGTAATTTTGAACGGTACATTTTTAACGTGTTTAGCTCCAGCCAAAAAATCTTTTTTAAGCTTTTTGGAAAACATAGGGAAGGGTTATCACCCCTGTGACATTTGTTTTGCTGTCTTTCCTCCTCTTCAGAAGATTTCATCTCACTTTTTGTCCCAATGAAAAATGTTTTTTGAAAATTTGGGTTTTTTTGTGGAACAAGGATTGGAAAGCATCAGTGGAAAGGAGAAATTGTTTTCCCATATTAACTCTTACAGGAGAGAATTTCCCTTCCTAGGGGTAGATTTCATCTCACTTCCTGTTGTCTCCTTCCGTTTGCAAGTAGGAGTCGTTTGTAAGTTAGATGTTTGAAAGTAGGGTCCTGCCCTATATACTCAGCAGAAATTTGGGCCTTAGGTGTTGCTGTGGCCACAACACTGTAAGCCCTCACAGGGCCCTGCTGTGAAATATTAGATCAAGAATTGTAATTACATGCCCCTGTTGAACAGGAGCTGAAAAATTAGGCCTTAGGCACTGGTGCTGGTGCCACAACACTGCAACCCCTCACAGACACTCTAGTTGGAACGCAGGAACGAGCCCTGCTGCAAAGTATTGCATCAAAAATTGTAATTACACGCCCCTGTTAGACAGGGGCAGAAAAATTGGGCCTTAGGCACTGGTGCTGGTGCCACAACACTGCAACCCCTCACAGACACTCTAGTTGGAACGCAGGAACGAGCCCTGCTGCAAAGTATTGCATCAAAAATTGTAATTACACGCCCCTGTTAGACAGGGGCAGAAAAATTGGGCCTTAGGCACTGGTGCTGGTGCCACAACACTGCAACCCCTCACAGACACTCTAGTTGGAACGCAGGAACGAGCCCTGCTGCAAAGTATTACATCAAAAATTGTAATTACACGCCCCTGTTAAACAGGGGCTGAAAAATTGGGCCTTAGGCACTGGTGGTGGCGCCCAGAACCAAAAATGTTCTTACAAGCTATCAGCGTGATGATTGAGGAGGAAGAGGATAATTACTCAGGGATAGTCACTCAGCATCAGCATAGGCAGTCTTTGAAGGGATCTGAGATTTCAAAAAAAATTATTCGATTACATCAGCATCAGGTGCTTGGTAGCTGGTGGTGATCCAAGACTGATTCATTTTTATGAAGGTCAGCCGATCGACCGAGTCGGTGGACAGACGCACCCTGTGATCGGTTACCACGCCTCCAGCAGCACTGAATGTGCGTTCCGAAAGAACGCTGGATGCAGGACAGGCCAGTAGCTCAATTGCATACTGTGCAAGCTCTGGCCAGTGATCCATCCTCAAGACTCAGTAACCCAGAGGATTTTAGGTGGGAAAGGTGTCCAAGTCTGATCTTGCCCCTAGGTATTCCTGCACCATGTAAAACAGACGCTGGCGATGGTTGCTGGAACCGATCATACCTTGGAAGGCTCTGAGGAAGAAGGTCAAACCTTTGAAACGCGTAAGCCAGCGGCGGTCCGTGTGCCTCCCTCCTGGGACCTGGACAGCTGCCTACCACTGGAACTATTGCCTTTGTGCGTTCGATATGCAATTTTACCTGCGACTTTTGTGAGTAGCTTTTACCTTGTTTTTAATCCAATAAACTTACTAAGGATAATGCACTAGGCTGGTGCGCTCTCTTGTTTCTCTCTTTGTCTTTCACTATTAGGATAATCCCATCCTTTGAGAGCAGCAAAGCCGAAGTCCATAGTCCTTCTTGAACTTTTTTAGCTAACACACCAGTGCGCAAGAGTACTTTTTTCGTTTTTCGATCATACCTTGGGGCTGTGGACCAAAAAATTGTCTGAACGCATCGGTCAGACGGCCACCTTCTCCACCGCTCCTTCTTTGACTGACCGAAGCCTCAGCAACACGTTGTCCAGAAACAGGAGTTTGTAACCTCCCAGTCTCTGGGAACGCATTGCACAGGCCTTTCTGCAAGGCCTCCCGAAGATGTTTCATCCTCTGCTCCCTCTGCGATGGCAAGATAAGGTCCGCAACCTTACCCTTGTAACGTGGATCAAGGAGGGTTGCCAGCCAGTATTGGTCCTTCTCCTTGATACCACGAATACGAGGATCCTTACGCAGGCTTTGCAGGATCAGGGAGGCCATGCAGCGTAGGTTTGCTGAGGCATTCGGTCCGGAATCCTCTGGGTCACTAAGGACGACAACGTCCGCAGCCACCTCCTCCCAGCCACGTACAAGTCCATGTGTTTCTTGGGACTGATCCCTTAAAGACTGCTGCTGATGCTGAGTGCCAGGCTCCACCTCCATACTGACACAATCTTCCTCCTCCTCCTCCTCGTCCTCTTCCTGTGTGATCGGCGGGCACGCAGGAACACTGTCTGGATAAAGGGGGCCTTGAGAGCTAAGGAAGTCCTCCTCTTCCTGCCTCTGTTCTGCCTCAAGTGCCCTGTCCATTATATCCACGCAGCGTGTGCTCCAACAGGTGGACAAGGGGGACAGTGTCACTGATGCATGCACTGTCACTGCTCACCATCCTCGTGGCCTCCTCGAATGGTGACAGGACAGTGCATGCATCCCTGATCATGGCCCACGGGAAAAAAAAACCAAGCTCCCCTGACCCTGTCCTGGTGCCATAGTCGCACAGGTACTCATTGATGGCCCTCTGCTGCGTGTGCAGCCGCTGCAGCATGGCCAACGTTGAGTTCCACCTGGTGGGCATGTCACAGATTAGGCGGTTCTCGGGCAGGTTAAACGCCCACACCAAAGAACTTTTTGAATAACGCGCAGAGACTGCAGCGCCCTGCACATGTGGAGCTTTGGGGTGTGATGCAGTCAATGTGCTGCCCTTAGGCTGGCCCCTGGAGGGCATCCTGCCTCGTTGGTGATGTGCCGCCTCCTCCTCCTCCTCCTCCTCTCTCCTATCAGGCACCCACATTGAGTCAGTGACCTCATCATCCCCTCCCTCCTCATCACTGGAGCAAACCTGGCAGTATGCTGCAGCAGGGGGAGCATGACTGCCAGATTGCTGTCCTTCTTGGGCACCCCCTCTGTCCGTGCTCATGTTACTGCCTTCATCGAGCTCAGTATCATCATCAGAGCCTTCCAAACGCTGGGCATCCTCCTGGAGCATGTACCCAACACTGTGGTCAAACAGTTCGAGGGAATCCTCAGGAGGACATGGTGGAGCTAGGGAAGGAGTCACTGATGACATTGAGCTGAGGGAAGAGGCCGCTGCTTTGCCAGACAAAGCACCCTGGGCATGGGTGAGAGAGGATGAGGAGGATGAGGACGGCTTGGTCATCCACTCGACCAAGTTTTCTGCATGTTGCGGCTCAACACGGCCAGCTGCCGAAAAAAAGGCCAAGCGTGTCCCATGGCCACGGGCTGATGAGGATGCACCGTCTCCACGACCAGCACTAGACACAGAGCCTGCTTGCCCTCTCTTATTGGCTTGTGACTGTCTGCCTCTCCTTCTTGGCCTTCCAGACATACTAATGGCCTGTAGCTGCACTAAGCTGGGATAGAACACCTGTAATTTTCTTCAGGTAGCTTTATATACTGTAACCAGACAAGCCTGCCTGTCAGTAGGAAGATAACAGGAACGGATCTAGCTGAACACTGTGAGCAGGACGCACTGTACTAAATGTAAATAGTCTAGCTGCCTGACCGTGGTACTAATAGGATCAAATAGAACACCTGTAATTTTCTTCAGGTAGCTTTATATACTGTAACCAGACAAGCCTGCCTGTCAGTAGGAAGATAACAGGAACGGATCTAGCTTAACACTGTGAGCAGGACGCACTGTACTAAATGTAAATAGTCTAGCTGCCTGACCGTGGTACTAATAGGATCAAATAGAACACCTGTAATTTTCTTCAGGTAGCTTTATATACTGTAACCAGACAAGCCTGCCTGTCAGTAGGAAGATAACAGGAACGGATCTAGCTGAACACTGTGAGCAGGACGCACTGTACTAAATGTAAATAGTCTAGCTGCCTGACCGTGGTACTAATAGGATCAAATAGAACACCTGTAATTTTCTTCAGGTAGCTTTATATACTGTAACCAGACAAGCCTGCCTGTCAGTAGGAAGATAACAGGAACGGATCTAGCTGAACACTGTGAGCAGGACGCACTGTACTAAATGTAAATAGTCTAGCTGCCTGACCGTGGTACTAATAGGATCAAATAGAACACCTGTAATTTTCTTCAGGTAGCTTTATATACTGTAACCAGACAAGCCTGCCTGTCAGTAGGAAGATAACAGGAACGGATCTAGCTGAACACTGTGAGCAGGACGCACTGCACTAAATGTAAATAGTCTAGAAGATAACAGGAACGGATCTAGCTGAACACTGTGAGCAGGACGCACTGCACTAAATGTAAATAGTCTAGAAGATAACAGGAACGGATCTAGCTGAACACTGTGAGCAGGACGCACTGCACTAAATGTAAATAGTCTAGAAGATAACAGGAACGGATCTAGCTGAACACTGTGAGCAGGACGCACTGCACTAAATGTAAATAGTCTAGAAGATAACAGGAACGGATCTAGCTGAACACTGTGAGCAGGACGCACTGCACTAAATGTAAATAGTCTAGAAGATAACAGGAACGGATCTAGCTGAACACTGTGAGCAGGACGCACTGCACTAAATGTAAATAGTCTAGAAGATAACAGGAACGGATCTAGCTAAACTGAATACAGTGTATATATATATATGCAACACCTGGGATGCATATATATACACAATACACTGTAAGTGCAGCTAACTGACTGACTGTTCTGCCTAATCTATCTAACTCAAATCAAATGACACTGTCTCTCTCTCTCTCTCTATCTCTCAGCACACCGGAACACACACTACACAGGGCCGCCGTGCAGGCGGCCTTATATAGTGTGGGGCGTGTACTAAATCCCCTGAGCCATAATTGGCCAAAGCCTCCTTGGCTTTGGCCAATTACGGCTCTCTGTTCAGGCGGCGCTGTGATTGGCCAAGCATGCGGGTCATAGTGCATGCTTGGCCAATCATCAGCCAGCAATGCACTGCGATGCCGCAGTGAATTATGGGCCGTGACGCGCCACACGAATTTGGCGCGAACGGCCCATATCGTTCGCAATTCGGCGAACGACCGAACAGCCGATGTTCGAGTCGAACATGGGTTCGACTCGAACACGAAGCTCATCCCTAGTGAGCACCAACTACCAAGAAGAGGAGAAAGTACCGACAATGGCTAGGCTATGGGAGCCTAAGGGTGATGTCCTTGCTCCCCAAATCCCCAGCCTTGGTCCCTATGTAAAAACGGCCTGGTCCAGCCACATGATCCTGCAGCTCCAGCTTTCCTGTGTCAGAGAGCAGCAGCTGCAAAGCAGAGGAGGGAGCACTAGCGTAGTGGTCGAGTTGCCATCCTTTGTCAAAGATTCTGGCCATGTGCTGGAGATACTGTCAAATTACAAATGGCTACCTGGCTATAGATGGCTTTCTTTGGATGTAGCCTCATTATATACATCAATAAACCATACATTTGGCTTAAGAGCCATTAACCATTTTTTACTAAAGGATGACAGGATGAATCCTCGGCAGGCCAAATTCTTATTGGATTGTGTGGAATTCTCCCTCACACACAATTACTTTTCCTTCTTAGGTGATCATTATTTGCAAATAAAAGGTACAGCTATGGGAGCCAGGTTTGCCCCTAGCTATGCGAATATTTTTATGGGATTCTGGGAAGAACACTTCATATGGAAGAATAATCCCTTTGGGGCAAACCTGGTCCTATATGTGAGATACATTGATGACATCTTGATCATCTGGGATGGGTCGGATCAAAGTCTCCAGAGCTTCCTAGAACATTGCAAAAACAACCCATTTGGAATAGAATTCACTCATGTTCTAGATGAGAAATGTTTAGTCTTTCTAGATTTGGAATTACAGAGTGACCAAGATGGTAACATCTTTTCCAAAACTCATTTTAAACCCAGCGGGGGCAATTCATACTTACACGCTAAAAGTAACCACCACCCCAGGTGGATACAGAATGTCCCCTTTGGCCAATTTTGCCGCCTCAGAAGGACGTGTACCAAGAAAGATGATTATCTAGAATAGAGCAAACTTCTTATGCAGAAGTTCAGTGAGAAAGGTTATGAAGCCAACCATATAGAATCAGCCTTTTCTAAGTATCTGGCCCTCTACGACAATCCACCTAGTAGTGATTCGAACAACACAAAATCCCGACACCAGACTACCCCTGATATCCAACAGGCCTGCTTCTCTACCCAATATACAAGCAAAGCGTTCGAAATCCAGAGTGTTATCAGAAAGAATTGGAATATTCTGAAGCACGACCCTGTTTTGGGTAAGACACTCCCCGATCACCCTAATATAGTTTTCCGGAAACCCCGAGATCTTAGGAGCCTGATAGCCCCAAGCAGGGTAAAAACATGTACCAGCAAACCAACTAATAGCTGGGCAACAATTTTTGACCAAAAAGGCTGCTACAAATGCGGTATCAAGAACTGTGGCACATGCATGTACATGTGGCATAGGGAAAAAAACGGTAGTAGGGAGAGACGGGAGAATTCACCCAATTAAGCAATTTATCAACTGTGGAACAGAGTATGTGATCTACGGTATAGTATGTCCATGTGGGCGTCTATACGTAGGCCGCACACAACGCCCAATGCGAGTTAGAATTGGTGAGCATAAATGCGGTATCATAAACTTAAGAGACAAATACCCAGTCCCTCGACACTTTGTAGAAGTCCACCAAGGGGACCCCGCAGGCATGAAAGTATTTGGGATTGAGTCGATTGGAAGGGAGCTGGATACAGGAAGAAGATACCAGAGGCTTTGCAAAAGAGAAGCCTTCTGGATCTTTACCCTTGGTAGTCTCGCTCCAGGAGGCCTAAATGAGGACCCAGAAGTACATAAAATAGTATAATATTGGCATCAAGTACTGTGGAAGGTCGATCTTTTAATCACTTAATTAATTTTTAGTTTTTGATATTCACTAATTTATTAATTGATTAATTAATATTTATTCTATTTTATGTGTATCCAATAGATTACCTGGCCCTATATATAACTTTTTTCGTAGAGATTTTAAGGTACCATTATTACACTTTCATTGTCCAAGATATTCTTTTAGATCTTATATTTCAAATACAAGTGACAATGGAGATGGCAATGAAAATGGAAATATAAATGAGAATAAGAATGAAAATAAAAATATACATGTAACCTATGACTAGATCACAGCATATATAGGTCCTCCATGGGGTGTTATATATGTGTACACCTGTGTACATACGCGTATAATTATGGGCTGTATGTGTATGTGGTCTATAAGCAGTGACTCTATCTAATATATAATATATACTATATTAATATTCATTCTTATCGACCGACTCTTTATCTTTCTAAGTGTAGGTTATCTCCATTTCTCACTAATATTCAATATTATATTTAATATATTTAATACATCTCAAATACGATCTTCATTAGTACTGTCATTCATTTTTTGTAATTTTTTATTTTTTACTTTTTATAATAATAATTTTTGTATTTTTGTTTTTCTTTTTATTCTTACTTCTATATAATAACATATGCTTTATTTTTATTTTTATTTTCATATATATATATAATTCTTGTAATATCTCGTTCGCCGATGTCTACTAAATAACCTCTGGGCTATCTGCAATAATGTACAAAACCACTATATTAATGTATATATGAGGTTACAACAACAAAAAAAAACCCTTCCCCCCCCTCTCTTTTTATATCATACTGGCAAAGTACACAGATCTTTGTACTTATATACGGATTTAATTTTAACAATATTGTTTTTTAAATAATCACTGTATGCACATATATGTACAGTATATGCGATGGATGTGTATAAGGTTTTTACTTTCTATATATGTATATATATATTTGTATAGAATGTATATTGTATGTATTTTACTACTTTTTAATATAAATTTTAGTGTATCTCCTGCTGGCTTCTAAATACACATGCTCTGAGCACTGCCACCTCTAGCTACTGTTCCAGACCAGATTTTCTAACAGCTCCCCTCCCCTGGTCCCCTTCAAATTCCCCTATCATTATTACATACTGTTACATATTATTTTCATTTATTGTATATATGTACTCATTTTAATCAGCCCCTCTCCTTCTAGCCTAAAGTCAGACGGCAAAATGGAGGCCACTGTTTACCATATTGAGTCATATCCCGGGCGCCGAAGGGCGCACGGGATGTGACATCACGACCGCACTTCCGCCCTGTGGACCGCAACCCGGAAGTAAAGTAGCGGCGTGCGTTCCACCCGGTCCCACAGGGCACAGGAACGTGCTAATAGCCAGGACTTGTCAGCAATGGTAGCCCACACAGACACAGCCCCTATAGAGACAACGCACTCAAGCAGAGGAGATGCCATCGGATCCACATACAATAAGGTACACCCCTATTTTTAACTTTTAAACCCCTGAACACTGTCCATTGCTCTCTATCATCTGTGTGATTTATTGATGTGAGGGGAGATGAGCAGATTCTCTGGGATGCCTTGGCCTGTCTATAGATAACTATTGGCATGACCCTTTCAGCTTACTTGCTATGGGTTGGATAAATTTCATTAACAATAACAATAATAATGGAAATGGAAGCGAACCAACTAATTAAATAAATTAATAAATCAATATACTATGGCCCTTTAATAATGATAACCGAGCCAAGATCCACCCTCCCTAGAGGACCGCCCATCAATTAAGGGAGGAGCCCTAGAACCAACCGGATCAGTCTGTTTTAGTTTGACATGTGTATAAAAAGCCAGCATGAGATCAACACTACTAAGGCTCTGATGAAGAAGGGTAACCTTCGAAACGCGTTAGCCAGCAGTAGTCCGTATGCCTCCTTCCTGGGACCTGGAAAACTGCTACCACTGGAATAATTGCCTCTGTGCGATTACTATGCGATTTTTCCTTCGACTTTTGTGAGTAGTTTTTATCTTGTTTTTAATTAAATAAACCTGTCAAGGATAATGCACTAGGCTGGTGCGCTCTCTTTTTTCTTCTTTTCTTGGAGCACTAACAATGCCTGGGGCTATGCGAGCCTATGGGTGATGTCCTTGCTCCCTAAATTCCCAGACAAGATTGAATTCTCCCTGAAACAAGGGAGCCAGAGCCGTGGGGTCATGTGCCCGGAGCTGGCTGAAAAAAAAAAAATTAAACATGCAGATCTTTTTTTTTTACATAGGGTAGGCAGATAGATAGCAGTAGGGAAGAGAGGACAGTAACAGCTGATAGGAGAAAGGAGGAAGCACCGACAGTGGCTGGGCTATGGGTGCCTATGAGTGACATCCTCACTCCCGGACTTCCCAGCCGTGGCTGAGCACTCCTTGACACGGGAGAGCCAGAACTGTGGGATCATGTGACCAGAGCAGACTGAAAAAAGGGAAAAGTGAGCAGAGGGATGACCTTCTCAGCTTGATGCTGCTCTTTCTCTGACCAGTCCACAGACCGGGGTGGAGAAAGGACACCACGGTATTCCTTCCCCAATCTACAACTATAGCAGAGAAAGTGGTGTCACCTACATTGGCTAGGTTGTATGATGGGGCTCCCTAAAAATCTTAGATCTCGATGGGCAGAAACACAAATACTTTGGCCGATACAACTGCTCCAATTTTTGCATTAAGTAGCTATTTACTGGATGTTCAGTTTTTAATATAATTCTGGCTGATAATTGTCCATTACAACCTAGAAAATTAAACCAACCACTACCCGCTGAGGGCAATTTCATTTTTTTTTTCTACTGCATTAATGTATTTATTTTTTTCTTTTGTTTGCTGTAGAGTAAGACCTTCATGGTACGTAAAAAGGAATTTTACTTAAAAGAAGGTGGTCTGATATTGATTAATGCGTTTTATTTTCCTGTACGGGTTGACAAGACACTTCCCCAGAAGAGACGCAGAGGAGCCAGAGGCTTTGATAGTAATGCACATTTTAATGTTATCCTTGAAGAAGTAATTGCATCACCAACTTCATTGTGATTCCTCGTTCTTATAATAACGGTCTTGGTTTATTTCTTCTTGTTAAATTTAGAATTGAAAAAGGCCACCGAAGGACACATCATTGAACCATTCTTGTGCTTATTTACATGACTTAATAAATATGTTCCTTTCTCAAGACTTTCAGTAACCTCTTGGTCACCATCTTATGGCTGGTTGGTTTTTCTTTTTGGTTGTTTGGTTGCTGTTTTCTTTTATATTGTTACATTTTACATAGGAATGCAATCCTGTTTCACTGTCATCTGTCTACATCAGACATTCCAAACCAAGGTTCTGTGGGACCCTAAGGTTCTTCCGGAAGTTGCTAGGGGTTCCTTAAGCTGCGGCTGATCAACTGATCTGGATTCGGTTTGAGCAGGGTTCGGTGAAAGTTTGGTTGCCAATCCTGAACCCCATTGGAAAAAGCAGGAGCCGATACCTGTATGGATTTTAAGAGGGATTCCCCAAAAACCTTGTTGGGGACCTAATAAAAGTCCATACCGGACCTTTAATCCGAGCATGCAGTCTGGCTGGCTAAGAAAAAGGGGGCTTATGCCTGAAACAGGCCACATGCCCTAAATATTGAGGGAGGTGCCTTGCCAAGGGGGTTGCCTATTACATAAGAATGTAATCCTGTGTTCACTTTCAACTGTCTACATCGGACATTCCCAACCAAGGTTCTGTGGGACCCTAAGGTTCTTCCAGAGGTTGCTAGGGGTTCCTTAAGCTGTGGCTGATCAACTGATCTGGATTCGGTTTGAGCGAGATTCGGTAAAAGTTTGGTTACCGATCCTGAACCCCATTAGGATAAACATGAGCCGATATCTGTATGGATTTTAAGAGGGATTCCCCAAAAACCTTGTTGGGGACCTACTAAAAGTCCATACTGGACCTTTATTCCGAGCATGCAGTGTGGCTGGCTAAGAAAAAGGGGGCTCATGCCTGAACCAGGTCACATGCCCTAAATATTGAGGGAAGTGCTTTGCCAAGGGGGTCGCCTTTTACATAAGAATGTAATCCTGTGTTCACTTTCAACTGTCTACATCGGACATTCCCAACCAAGGTTCTGTAGAACCATAAGGTTCTCCCAGAGGTTGCTAGGGGTTCTTTAAGCAGTGGTTGATCACCTGATCTGGATTTGGTTTGAGCAGGGTTCGGTGAAATTCAAAGAAGTTTGGTTGCCGATCCTAAGCCTCATTGGAATAAATGGGAGCTGATACCTGTGTGGATTTTAAGAGGGATCCCCAAAAACTTTGTTGAGAACCTTATACGGGAGCCAAATCTGGTATGTATTTTAAGAGGGAACCCCCCAAAAAACTTGTTCGGGTCCTACTAAAAGTCCATGGCAGACCTTTATTCTGAGCATGCAGTCTGGCTGGCTAATGCCTGAAACAGGCCACATGCCCTAAATATTGAGGGAGGTGCATTGCCAAGGGGGTTGCCTATTACATATGAATGTAATCCTGTATTCACTTTCAACTGTCTACATCATACACTCTCAACCAAGGTTCTGTGGGACCCAAGATTCTTCCAGATGCTGTTAGGGGTTTCTTAAGCTGTGGCTGATCAACTGATCTGGATTTGGTTTGAGCAGGGTTCGGTGAAATTCAAAGACGTTCGGTTGCCGATCCTGAACCCCATTGGAATAAACGGGAGCCGATACTTGTATGGATTTTAAGAGGTATTCCCCAAAAACCTTGTTGGGGACCTACTAAAAGTCCATACCGGACCTTTAATCCGAGCATGCAGTCTGGCTGGCTAAGAAAAAGGGGGCTCATGCCTGATCCAGGTCACATACCCTACATATTGAAGGAAGTGCCTTGCCAAGGGGGTTGCCTTTTACATAAGAATGTAATCCTGTGTTTACTTTCAACTGTCTACATCAGACATTCCCAACCAAGGTTCTGTGGGACCATAAGGTTCTTCCAGAGGTTGCTAGGGGTTCTTTAAGCTGTGGCTGATCACCTGATCTGGATTTGGTTTGAGCAGGGTTCGTTGAAACTCAAAGAAGTTTGGTTGCCGATCCTGAACCCCATTGAAATAAACGGGAGCCGATACCTGTATGTATTTTAAGAGGGATCCACAAAAACCTTGTAGGGAACCTTATACGGGAGCCAAATCTGGTATGGATTTTAAGAGGGAACCCCCCAAAAAACTTGTTCGGGTCCTACTAAGAGTGCATGGCAGACCTTTATTCCGAGCATGCAGTCTGGCTGGCTAAGAAAAAGGGGGCTTATGCCTGAAACAGGCAAAATGCCCTAAATATTGAGGGAGGTGCCTTGCCAAGGGGGTTGCCTATTACATATGAATGTAATCCTGTATTCACTTTCAACTGTCTACATCATACACTCTCAACCAAGGTTCTGTGGGACCCAAGATTCTTCCAGAGGCTGTTAGGGGTTTCTTAAGCTGTGGCTGATCAACTGATCTGGATTTGGTTTGAGCAGGGTTCGGTGAAACTCAAAGAAGTTTGGTTGCCGATCCTGTACCCCATTGAAATAAACGGGAGCCGATACCTGTATGGATTTTAAGAGGGATTCCCCAAAAACCTTGTTGGGGACCTACTAAAAGTCCATACCGGACCTTTAATCCGAGCATGCAGTCTGGCTGGCTAAGAAAAAGGGGGCTCATGCCTGAACCAGGCCACATGCCCTAAATATTGAGGGAGGTGCCTTGCCAAGGGGGTTGCCTATTACATATGAATGTAATCCTGTATTCACTTTCAACTGTCTACATCAGACATTCCCAACCAAGGTTCTGTGGGACCATAAGGTTCTTCCAGAGGTTGCTAGGGGTTCTTTAAGCTGTGGCTGATCACCTGATCTGGATTTGGTTTGAGCAGGGTTCGGTGAAACTCAAAGAAGTTTGGTTGCTGATCCTGAACCCCATTGAAATAAACGGAAGCCGATACCTGTATGGATTTTAAGAGGGATCCACAAAAACCTTGTTGGGAACCTTATACGGGAGCCAAATCTGGTATGGATTTTAAGAGGGAACCCCCCAAAAAACTTGTTCGGGTCCTACTAAAAGTGCATGGCAGACCTTTATTCTGTGCATGCAGTCTGGCTGGCTAAGAAAAAGGGGGCTTATGCCTGAACCAGGCGACATGCCCTAAATATAGATTGAAATGCCTTGCCAGGGGGTCCCCTTTCACATAAGAATGTAATCCTGTGTTCACTTTCAACTGTCTACATCAGACATTCTCAACCAAGGTTCTGTGGGACCCTAAGTTTCTTCCAGAGGCTTTTAGGGGTTTCTTAACCTGTGGCTGATCAACTGATCTGGATTTGGTTTGAGCAGGGCTCGGTGAAATGTAAAGAAGTTCGGTTGCCGATCCTGAACCCATTGGAATAAACGTGAGCCGATACCTGTATGAAGAGGGATCCCCAAAAACCTTGTTGGGGTCCTACTAAAAGTCCATGGCAGACCTTTAGTCCGAGCATGCAGTCTGGCTGGCTAAGAAAAAGGGGGCTTATGCCTGAACCAGGCCACATGCTCTAAATATAGAGGGAGATGCCTTGCCAGGGGGTCCCCTTGATGTCACTACTATTCCCAACCCTTTGCTTATGTGGTTGGGCATTCCCTCAGTCAATCAGTGGTTGCTAGGGACTTATTTACATGCCTTAATTAATTTGCTTCTTTCTCAAGACTTTCAATAACGTCTGATTAACCATCTTGCTGGTTGGGTTTCCATGTCATCGAGATAGGCAAAATACTGTAGGAATCATGTATCTTTTTAATTTTTATTTACTACTAACCACACATCCAGTGGTGTCCACTTTACGCTCTGAGACGCACTTGAAATTCCGTGAACAGCCTCCATTACTGAATGAGCAATCACGAACCGGTCCAAAGGAAGAGAGCAGGTCATCAACTGTTTCAAAGTGGGTTGACAAAAGGGCTTCTTGCCTGCAGATTGGAGAAAAGTACAGTTACATTTATTAAGAAAAATTGTAACTAAAAGAAAAGGACAGCAAAAAAAACAAAATCATTTTTTTTTTTTAATCCCTTAATGTTTTCCTAAAGATAACCTGCATGTCACGTGACAATTGCCTCTTCAGTGGAAGAGGTGTTATACTCACCTCTACAGTGACATCTTCTGCATCTTCAGTTTTCTGGGAGTGCCAGATGGGTCCCACCCCCCCCGCCACCATGCACAGTGGTTCCATCTGCTGACCCCTACCAGACATAGGAGTTGGAGGATAGAAACATAGAGTGCTGAGGGACACCCTGGCATTTTAAACACCCTGAAAATTACATTTAGGATGTGGTGGTCACACAAAGGTCCAAATGGTTTTCACTGGTAAACTCTGTGTGTCCAACGTTTAAGCACCAACTCTACCATTAAGAAGAGCTTGAATATTGGACCCAACACCGCCCATCTGTTCTGATGGTAAGTGACAATGGCTTCAACATACAGGAAGTGAGGAAGTGAGATGCACAGCAATACAAAGATAACTGGGGTTCAACCATTCTCCTATTATCGAAAAAAAATTAAAAAATATTTGTCCGTGTTCCTGTTGGAGATTTTACCTCACCATCACTAATCTGATTATACTTGGCAATTTACCAGCCTGAGTTTAGATACCATTCTTGTAGCACACCGACTTCAAAGTCTTAAAGATTAGGTCAGTCATTCTCAACCAGAGTTCCATGGAATTTTTGTTGGGTTCTTCCAGAGGTTGCTAGGGGTTTCCCTGAGCTGTGGTTGGTTGATCTCCCATCTGATGGTGCCTGGATAGTCCTGGGTCTAACGCCACTTTCCAATGACAAGACATCGATGATCTTTTTAGCTGTCTGTAAGGGTGGCATTTTGACCACCACTAGTGTTTTCCCAACGGCCGCCAATGTAGGTGACCTTTTCCCCAGTGACCCTCTGGTTTTAGTAAGGTTTCTCTACAGTGACTTGTTCTGCAGCTTCAGTTTTCTGGGAGTGCCAGATGTCTTAGGTGGGTCCCCCCCGTGCACAGTGGTTCCATCTGCTGACCCTTACCTGATGTAGGAGTTGGAGGATAGAAACTCCTACTGGAAGTCGTGCACAGTGGTTCCATCTGCTGACCCTTACCTGACGTAGGAGTTGGAGGATAGAAACATAGAGTGCTGAGGGACACCCTGGCATTTTTAACACCCTGAAAATTACATTTAGGATGTGGTGATCACACAAAGGTCCAAAGAGTTCGAACCCAAAGGGGTTTTCACCGGTAAACTCTGTGTGTCCAACGTTTAAGGACCAACTCTACCATTAAGAAGAGCTTGAATATTGGACCCAACACTGCCCATCTGTTCTGAGGGTAAGTGACAATGGCTTCAACATACAAGAAGTGAGGAAGTGAGATGCACAGCAATACAAAGATAACTGGGGTTCAACCATTCTCCTATTATAGAAAAAAAATAAAAAAATATTTGTCCGTGTTCCTGTTGGAGATTTTACCTCACCATCACTAATCTGATTATACTTGGCAATTTACCAGCCTGTGGTCAGATACCATTCTTGTAGCACCCCGACTTCAAAGTCTTAAATATTAGGTCAGCCATTCTCAACCAGAGTTCCATGGAATTTTTGTTGGGTTCTTCCAGAGGTTGCTAGGGGTTTCCCTGAGCTGTGGTTGGTTGATCTCCCATCTGATGGTGCCTGGATAGTCCTGGGTCTAACGCCACTTTCCAATGACAGGACATCAATGATCTTTTTAGCTGTCTGTAAGGGTGGCATTTTGACCACCACTAGTGTTTTCCCAACGGCCGCCAACGTAGGTGACCTTTTCCCCAGTGACCCTCTGGTTTTAGTAAGGTTTCTCTGAGACTTGAAAAATATTTCAAGGGTTCCTCTCCGGTAAACCTGTTGGGAATGGCTGGGTCGGGTTATTGTCAAGAAGAGCAGACAGTAGCACGCAATTAAAATTGATGTTATGTTTCTACGCCTTAGCTCTAACGAAGATGTCCCAACTTTCCTCTTAGGAATAAGATAATGCACAAAAATTACTTTAAATCATTTTTTATTTTTTTTATTTTAATAAATGTTAAACACATTGTCACTGTGTAATACTTCAAAAGCAAAGTTACATCATTACACGCCGTAATAATTTTAAGTTGCTTTTTAATTCTTCACCGAAACTTGACAGGCTCATTAAAAGAAACCCGCGGTGAGAAAATATGGAGGTTACCTTTTCCGACTTCTTCCTTTTTTTATTCACCGGAGTTATCATATAAAATGTTATCATTAATGATTTGTTAGCCTTTTTTTCCTCATCTATCTCACAGCCATGCTGCAAACAAACGAGCGCCGATAAGTTAATTTATTGTCATAAAATATAACTGTTGAAAATAAACAACTTAGGCTCAGTTTGTGCAACCTCTTGACGTAAGAAGAATAGAATAAAAAAAAGATAAATGATAAATAATATTTTTTGACGTTAATCAACTGCTAATAAAACTGTTTGCTGATAAAAGGATCAATAAAAATTTTAGTAAAACTTTATATAAGTATTTTATCTTAACCACTTAACGAGCAGGTAACGTACGCTATATTGGCAAAAGTATTGGGACGCCTGCCTTCTTCTCCTCAGTCCAGGCCTCAGTCTTAGTCCGTAGGGTTCAATATTGCTTACCCCCTGATGAAGACGCTTTATGAGTTGAAATGCACTGGAATCCAACCATTGACAGATTGATATTGAAGATATCTCCCTGTGGTGGAGTCTGTATACACTACATTGTCAAAAGTATTGGGACGCCTGCCTTTACACGCACATGAACTTTAATTGGCATCCCGGTCTTAGTCCGTAGGGTTCAATATTGCTTACCCCCTGATGAAGATGCTTTATGAGTTGAAATGCACTGGAGTCCAACCATTGATAGATTGATATTGAAGATATCTCCCTGTGGTGGAGTCTGTATACACTACATTGTCAAAAGTATTGGGACGCCTGCCTTTACACGCACATGAACTTTAATTGGCATCCCGGTCTTAGTCCGTAGGGTTCAATATTGCTTACCCCCTGATGAAGACGCTTTATGAGTTGAAATGCACTGGAGTCCAACCGTTGACAAATTGATATTGAAGATATCTCCATGTGGTGGAGTCTGTATACACTACATTGTCAAAAGTATTGGGACACCTGCCTTTACACGCACATGAACTTTAATTGGTATCCCGGTCTTAGTCCGTAGGGTTCAATATTGAGTTGGCCCACCCTTTGCAGCTATAACAGCTTCAACTCTTCTGGGGAAGGCTGTCCACAAGGTTTAGGAGTGTGTCTATGGGGATCTTCGACCATTCTTCCAGAAGCGCATTTGTGAGGTCAGGCACTGATGTTGGACGAGAAGGCCTGGCTCGCAGTCTCTGCTCTAATTCATCACCAAAGGTGTTCTATCGGGTTGAGGTCAGGACTCTGTGCAGACCATCAAGTTTCTCCACCCCAAACTCGCTCATCCATGTCTTTACAGACTATATAATATATATATATCTTATATCTATCTATCTATATATATAGATATATATATCTATATATATAGATATATATATATATAGATAGATATATAGATAGATATATATATATTTTTTTAAATTTTTTTTACCAGAGACCCTAGTGAAAAAAATGGCGGTCGTTTCTTTTTTTTTGGGGGGGAGCGGATACCCTCTCTTTAGGGGAATCCAGCTCCCAGTTCCTGGGGCTCCACGGCGCCAGAAAGAAGATCACCTCTCCTGCCTCCCTGCAATCTTCTGGGACACGTCACAGGTCCCAGAAGATTGCCATCCACAGCGCGCAGCACAACTCGCGCATGCGCAGTGCGTGCCCAGCTGCGAAGCCACAGCCGGGCGCCCACAGTTAGAATGCCGGCGCCACGGAGAGGAGGGGGAGAGGAGCGAGGCTTCATATGTCCGCATCGCTGGACCGCGGGACAGGTGAGTGTCCGATTATTAAAACACTACACTTTTTGTAGCTGCTGACTTTTATTTACATTTTTTTTCGGCGGCCAAGTTTGGCGGTTTTGAATACTGACTTTTTTTTTTTAAATCTGGCGCCTTTAAGGCTCCAGCTAACCGAAAGTGATGTCATGACGTCGCTTCCGGGTTACTAGATCCAAGACCCAATCAAAGCCAATTCCGGCTTTGTTTGGGTCTTTGGCCAGCCGGCGGATGAGCCAGCTGGTCATTCGGGCCTCCCGGTGGGCCAGGAGAAACCGGGCGAGCCGTGGAAGGCAGCGGGGGGGGGGGTGTTGTCCCCTCCCACTGTTCGGTTAACCAGCCGAGAGGCTGATTAGCCACATTGGTTGAAATTAAAAGAAAGCCGACTGCTGGCTCTAAAAAAAAGTACCGGGGTGATGCCTGCAGCTGCCCCTTGAAGCCGAAGGCCGCATATTTGCGTTACGGCGGTGTCAAGGGGTTAACCTACCAGCATGTCTTTGGAGTGTGGGAGAAAACAAGAGTACTCGGAAGAAACCCACGCTGGCACAGGCAGAACATGCAAACTCTGTGCAGGTGGTGCCATGGTTGGGAGTCGAACCGATGACCCTAGTGCATTTGGGGCTTCTAAGTAACTTTCTAGCAAAAAAATACAGAAGTGCCAGAAAAAGGCCTGTTTTTTTCAAGTGGTTAAGACAGATGACAATAGGAGGTCTGTGAGAGCCACGGGCCACCAAAAGAAAAGCTGTCCTTGTGAACACAGAAGGCTTCTGTGTTTACAAGCGACAGGGGTGAGCATGGAGTGGAGGGCGAGAGCCGGAAGTGTCATCACGCCGCGTTCCAGATGAAAAAAAAGTCCTGGGTGCAAGGGCCACGTGAAATGACCTGGTGGGCTGGATTAGGCCTGTGGGTCTTGTGCTTGACACACAAGAGAAGCCCGTAGCAAAAGACGCAGGAATAGGCCGCAGGGCTGGCATGACAGGGTAGCAGGGCCAGCTAGCCAATTAAGGGTTAACTGGGTGTTTTGAGTTGGTCAGTGTAGAGGGGGTGGCCAGAATAGTATGCAGCATAGTTAGGGAGGGGCCAGCGTCCGGTGGTCAGTTGGAGGTCACCGGACAAAGAAACAGCTCCCACCCCCCCGCCCTGTTGTCTGTATTATATCTGGAACGTTTGGCATTTATGTTTGTAAGTCATAGCGGTTGAGATCTTTGGAGACCACTATGGCATAGTGGGGAAACATCTTGGTATGGAATCCTCGGGAAGATGCCAGTTAACCGAGGTTTAACTAGACATTTGGATATGGATATCAGCGTTGGAAGGTAGAGAGTTGGTATCGTCCCCGAATCGGCGTGCTGCGACTGGGGACCTGGTGTGTCACGCTGATACGATATAAATTTGGGGTCTTTTCAGTGCCTTCAAAGATCTACAACATGGTTATGATTGATCTGAAAAAGTACTGTTTGAAAATAATATTTTTATGGTTTATTGTTAATAAAATGGCCGGTACGGCCAAGTTTACGCCAAAAGGGTGTTGTCTGGTTATTTAAGATGGTAAACA
This sequence comes from Lithobates septentrionalis, assembly GCA_037952835.1. NCBI lineage: Eukaryota > Metazoa > Chordata > Amphibia > Anura > Ranidae > Lithobates > Lithobates septentrionalis. The sequence goes on along the minus strand of JBBDGP010003152.1, from coordinate 255,676 downwards.
TAATAGTAGGATATGTGCAAAGGTATCAGTCCAGCTTGCATCTGTCTTACCATAGTAGTGATCTAGGTTTTATTTAATACTACTTGCTTAGAACTTCCCGGGTGCACCAGTGGACAGTTTCCCTAAATCCTACATAAAGAAGTGCTCAGCTTAAGCAAGATACTGGAACCAATAAGTTCCTATCACCAGCAGCCATGTTCTCTGGGCATTATCTGCTACGATGGTATACAGAGTTAACAGAAGAAAGGTGGGGGGAAAAGGAAAGGGGGACATAGTGAGTCTAGGGCCAGCATGGCGAATGGGGGAAAGGCCATGAGAGAGTTGCAGTGCCATGCAGACCAACTGAAAAAAGAGGTGAGGCAACATCTCCAGGTTTGTCAGTATGATAGATGGTTTGGGTCGTGGGTGCACTGGTGAGTAGGAATGAGTAAATGTAATTGGGTTTGGTTCAGGAACAGTTGAAGTGCAAACTAATCTTGTTATTCAGTTGTGGCCATTTGGAGGCCTAATAAGCAAGCTATTGTCAAACAAAAGGCATGCAAAGCTGGACACTGCAATGAGGGTCATATAACAATGTCAAAATTAAAAGCACAATATCTATGGAGAATGTTTTACTTTACCCGCTAACAATAAGCCAGCTTTGACAATAGCGAGAGGGCTGGATAACCTAGTCCTTCAAATTATTGGATTTTGTAATTCAGCTGAGCATTATGATTTATACCTTATTTCTGATGGTGAGTTTGCAAGATTTGGCCATAAATCTGCAATTCATGATCCAGTGAATCCCCCTGGGGTTCACCCTGAACCATGGTCTCAGCAAACCCAAGCCTCCATCCTACTGGTGAGGGACCATAAGTGTAATGCTATCAGTGATGTACAGACTAATTGACAGGGCAGGTTGGTGAGGCAATATTGTTGAGATCCACAACCATGGTAGAAAGGAAAGGTTTATGGAAAGGCCATGGCCACCAGAGATGAGTTAACGGGCCAGTGGTAGGGGAGAAAGAAATAGCCAGCTTGACGGATGGGGAGTGCTGGTAGGTACAATTTGAAAGGCCAAGGGTGAAGAGTAAGGGAGGTAGATAATGCAACTGCTCTGGGGTTGTGGTCCTACCACCACTACCTTTGCATGGGAAAACTTTTTTTTTGAGGTCTACAATCATGGCAGGAGGGAATGGTTTATGGGAGGGCCATGGCCACCAGAGATGAGTTAACAGGACAGTGGTAGAGGAGAAGGAAACAGCCAGCTTTACAGATGCGGAGTATTGGTAGGAAGAACAAGATGACAAGGCAATGGTGAAGGGTAAGAGAGGTTGGTAATATAACTGCTCTGGGGTTGTGGCCCTACCACCACCTTTGTATGGGTGAATGTTTTTTTAGGTCTACAACCATGGCAGGAGGGAACGGATTATGGGAGGGCCATGGCAAACAGAGATGAGTTACCAGGCCAGGTGGTAGAGGGGAAGGAAACAGTGAGCTTGACAGAAGGGATTAGTGGTAGGTACAAGTTGAAAGGGCAATGGTGAAAGGTAAGGGAGGTTGCTATGCAACTGCCCTGGGGTTGTGGTCCTACCACTACCACCATTGTATGGGGGAAATTTTTGTTGAGGTCTACAACCATGGCAGAGGGAAAGGTCTATGGGAGGCCCATGGCCACCAGAGAAGAGTTAACAAACCGGTGGTAGAGGGGAAGGAAGCATCCAGCTTGACAGATGGGGATTGCTGAATGGTTGAAAATGATGACAGGGCAATGGTGAAGGGTATGGGAGATTGGTAATATAACTGCTCTGGGGCTGTGGCCCTACCACCACCATTGTATGGGGGGGGGAAGTTTTGTTGAGGTCTACAACCATGGCAGGAGGGAAAGGTTTATGGGAGAGCCATGGCCACCAGAGATGAGTTAACAGGCCAGTGGTAGAGCAGAAGGAAACCGCCAACTTGACAGATGGGGAGTGCTGGTAGGTACAAGTTGGAAGAGCAATGGTGAAAGGTAAGGGAGGTTGATAATGCAACTGCTCTGGGGTTGTGGTCCTACCACTGCCACAATTGTATGGGGGAAAGTTTTGTTGAGGTTTACAACCATGGCGGAGGGAAAGGTCTATGGGAGGGCCATGGCCAACAAAGATGAGTTAACAGGTCGGTGGTATAGGGGAAGGAAGCAGCCACCTTGACAGATGGGGAGTAGGGATGAGCTTCGTGTTCGAGTCGAACCCATGTTCGACTCGAACATCGGCTGTTCGACCGTCCGTCGAATTGCGAACGTTATGGGCCGTTCGCGCCAAATTCGTGTGGCGCGTCACGGCCCATAATTCACTGCGGCATCGCAGTGCATTGCTGGCTGATGATTAGCCAAGCATGCACTATGACCCGCATGCTTGGCCAATCACAGCGCCGTCAGTAGAGAGAGCTGTAATTGGCCAAAGCCAGGGTGGCTTTGGCCAATTATGGCTCAGGGGATTTAGTACACGCCCCACACTATATAAGGCCGCCTGCACGGCGGCCCTGTGTAGTGTGTTCCGGTGTGCTGATAGAGAGAGAGACAGACAGTGTCATTTGATTTGAGTTAGCTAGATTAGGCTAGATCTGTTCCTGCTATTTACATTTAGTGCAGTGCGTCCTGCTCACAGTGTTCAGCTAGATCCGTTCCTGCTATTTACATTTAGTGCAGTCAGTGCGTCCTGCTCACAGTGTTCAGCTAGATCCGTTCCTGCTATTTACATTTAGTGCAGTCAGTGCGTCCTGCTCACAGTGTTCAGCTAGATCCGTTCCTGCTATTTACATTTAGTGCAGTGCGTCCTGCTCACAGTGTTCAGCTAGATCTGTTCCTGCTATTTACATTTAGTGCAGTCAGTGCGTCCTGCTCACAGTGTTCAGCTAGATCCGTTCCTGCTATTTACATTTAGTGCAGTGCGTCCTGCTCACAGTGTTCAGCTAGATCTGTTCCTGCTATTTACATTTAGTGCAGTGCGTCCTGCTCACAGTGTTCAGCTAGATCCGTTCCTGCTATTTACATTTAGTGCAGTCAGTGCGTCCTGCTCACAGTGTACAGCTAGATCCGTTCCTGCTATTTACATTTAGTGCAGTCAGTGCGTCCTGCTCACAGTGTTCAGCTAGATCTGTTCCTGCTATTTACATTTAGTGCAGTCAGTGCGTCCTGCTCACAGTGTTCAGCTAGATCTGTTCCTGCTATTTACATTTAGTGCAGTGCGTCCTGCTCACAGTGTTCAGCTAGATCCGTTCCTGCTATTTACATTTAGTGCAGTGCGTCCTGCTCACAGTGTTCAGCTAGATCTGTTCCTGCTATTTACATTTAGTGCAGTGCGTCCTGCTCACAGTGTTCAGCTAGATCTGTTCCTGCTATTTACATTTAGTGCAGTCAGTGCGTCCTGCTCACAGTGTTCAGCTAGATCCGTTCCTGCTATTTACATTTAGTGCAGTGCGTCCTGCTCACAGTGTTCACCTAGATCTGTTCCTGCTATTTACATTTAGTGCAGTGCGTCCTGCTCACAGTGTTCAGCTAGATCCGTTCCTGCTATTTACATTTAGTGCAGTCAGTGCGTCCTGCTCACAGTGTTCAGCTAGATCCGTTCCTGCTATTTACATTTAGTGCAGTCAGTGCGTCCTGCTCACAGTGTTCAGCTAGATCCGTTCCTGCTATTTACATTTAGTGCAGTGCGTCCTGCTCACAGTGTTCAGCTAGATCCGTTCCTGTTATCTTCCTACTGACAGGCAGGCTTGTCTGGTTACAGTATATAAAGCTACCTGAAGAAAATTACAGGTGTTCTATCCCAGCTTAGTGCAGCTACAGGCCATTAGTATGTCTGGAAGGCCAAGAAGGAGAGGCAGACAGTCACAAGCCAATAAGAGAGGGCAAGCAGGCTCTATGTCTAGTGCTGGTCGTGGAGACGGTGCATCCTCATCAGCCCGTGGCCATGGGACACGCTTGGCCTTTTTTTCGGCAGCTGGCCGTGTTGAGCCGCAACATGCAGAAAACTTGGTCGAGTGGATGACCAAGCCGTCCTCATCCTCCTCATCCTCTCTCACCCATGCCCAGGGTGCTTTGTCTGGCAAAGCAGCGGCCTCTTCCCTCAGCTCAATGTCATCAGTGACTCCTTCCCTAGCTCCACCATGTCCTCATGAGGATTCCCTCGAACTGTTTGACCACAGTGTTGGGTACATGCTCCAGGAGGATGCCCAGCGTTTGGAAGGCTCTGATGATGATACTGAGCTCGATGAAGGCAGTAACATGAGCACGGACAGAGGGGGTGCCCAAGAAGGACAGCAATCTGGCAGTCATGCTCCCCCTGCTGCAGCATACTGCCAGGTTTGCTCCAGTGATGAGGAGGGAGGGGATGATGAGGTCACTGACTCAACGTGGGTGCCTGATAGGAGAGAGGAGGAGGAGGAGTAGGAGGAGGCGGCACATCACCAACGAGGCAGGATGCCCTCCAGGGGCCAGCCTAAGGGCAGCACATTGACTGCATCACACCCCAAAGCTCCACATGTGCAGGGCGCTGCAGTCTCTGCGCGTTATTCAAAAAGTTCTTTGGTGTGGGCCTTTTTTGAGACGAGTGCATCAGATCGCACCGCTGCTATTTGCAACATATGTCTCAAGCGTATCTCGCGTGGCCAAAACATCTCCCGCTTGGGTACCACATGCTTGACCAGACATATGTTGACCTGCCATGCAGTTCGTTGGCAAGCATATCTAAAAGACCCACACCAAAGAACAAAGAGGATCTCTCCTTGCTCCTCATCAGCTGAGATTTCCAACCCCACTAGACCTTCAGTCCTCTCTGAGACCTGCAGTGAGAGGAATGAAGGTGTAGAATTAGGTGTGTCACAGCCAAGTACTTGTGGGCAATCTGCTTTTGGTACACCGACGCCAGATTGTACCAGGCAAATTTCCCTGCCCCAGCTGCTGCACCGCCGAAAGAAGTTTGCTCCCAGCCATCCACATGCCCAGCGGTTGAATGCTAGCTTGGCAAAATTGCTAGCACTTCAACTGCTGCCTTTTCAGTTGGTAGACTCTGCCCCCTTCCGTGAGTTTGTGGAATGTGCGGTTCCTCAGTGGCAGGTACCCAAACGCCACTTTTTCTCACGGAAGGCGATTCCAGCTCTCTACCGGCATGTGGAAGGCAATGTCCATGCCTCGCTGGACAGGGCGGTCAGCGGTAAGGTGCATATTACCGCTGACTCATGGTCCAGCAGGCATGGACAGGGACGTTACTTAAGTTTCACGGCGCATTGGGTGACTCTGCTGGCAGCTGGGAAGGATGCAGGACAAGGTGCAGTAGTGTTGGAGGTTGTTCCGCCACCACGCCTCCAAAATGCTGATTGTGACACACCTCTCTCCTCCACCCCCTCCTCTTCTTCTTCCTCCATGGCCTCTTCCTCGGAACCAGCGGTGCTCCGTAGGCGTTCAAGGGGCTACGCAAGTACGCAGGCCAAAAGATGCCATGCGGTGCTTGAGCTGGTGTGCTTGGGGGACAGGAGCCACACTGGGGCAGAGGTTCTGTCAGCTCTGCAGGGGCAGGTTCAGAGGTGGTTGACGCCACGCCAACTTAAGGCAGGAATGGTGGTTTGCGACAATGGCACCAACCTCCTCTCTGCCCTCCGACAGGGACAACTGACCCATGTGCCCTGTTTGGCTCACGTCCTTAACTTGGTGGTGCAGCGGTTCTTGGGCAGGTACCCGGGCTTACAGGATGTCCTGAGGCAGGCCAGGAAAGTCTGTGTGCATTTCCGCCGGTCATATAATGCCAGTGCTCGGCTGACGGACCTCCAAAAGGAGTTTAACCTGCCCAAGAACCGCCTAATCTGTGACATGCCCACCAGGTGGAACTCGACATTGGCCATGCTGCAGCGGCTGCACACGCAGCAGAGGGCCATCAATGAGTACCTGTGCGACTATGGCACCAGGACAGGGTCAGGGGACCTTGGTTTTTTTTCCCCACGCCAGTGGGCCATGATCAGGGATGCATGCACTGTCCTGTCACCATTCGAGGAGGCCACGAGGATGGTGAGCACTGACAGTGCATGCATCAGTGACACTGTCCCCCTTGTCCACCTGTTGGAGCACACGCTGCGTGGAATAATGGACAGGGCACTTGAGGCAGAAGAGAGGCAGGAAGAGGAGGACTTCCTTAGCTCTCAAGGCCCCCTTTATCCAGACAGTGTTCCTGCGTGCCCGCCGATCACACAGGAAGAGGAGGAGGAGGAGGAGGAGGAGGAGGAGGAAGATTGTGTCAGTATGGAGGTGGAGCCTGGCACTCAGCATCAGCAGTCTTTAAGGGATCAGTCCCAAGGAACACATGGACTTGTACGTGGCTGGGAGGAGGTGGCTGCGGACGTTGTTGTCCTTAGTGACCCAGAGGACTCCGGACCGAATGCCTCAGCAAACCTACGCTGCATGGCCTCCCTGATCCTGCAAAGCCTGCGTAAGGATCCTCGTATTCGTGGTATCAAGGAGAAGGACCAATACTGGCTGGCAACCCTCCTTGATCCACGTTACAAGGGTAAGGTTGCGGACCTTATCTTGCCATCGCAGAGGGAGCAGAGGATGAAACATCTTCGGGAGGCCTTGCAGAAAGGTCTGTGCAACGCGTTCCCAGAGACTGGGAGGTTACAAACTCCTGTTTCTGGACAACGTGTTGCTGAGGCTTCGGTCAGTCAAAGAAGGAGCGGTGGAGAAGGTGGCCGTCTGACCGATGCGTTCAGACAATTTTTTGGTCCGCAGCCCCAAGGTATGATCGGTTCCAGCAACCATCGCCAGCGTCTGTTTTACATGGTGCAGGAATACCTAGGGGCAAGATCAGACTTGGACACCTTTCCCACCGAAAATCCTCTGGGTTACTGGGTCTTGAGGATGGATCACTGGCCAGAGCTTGCACAGTATGTAATTGAGCTACTGGCCTGTCCTGCATCCAGCGTTCTTTCGGAACGCACATTCAGTGCTGCTGGAGGCGTGGTAACCGATCACAGGGTGCGTCTGTCCACTGACTCGGTCGATCGGCTGACCTTCATAAAAATGAATCAGTCTTGGATCACCACCAGCTACCAAGCACCTGATGCTGATGTAACTGAATAATTTTTTTCAGATCCCTTCAAAGACTGCCTATGCTGATGCTGAGTGACTATCCCTGAGTAATTATCCTCTTCCTCCTCAATCATCACGCTGATAGCTTGTAAGAACATTTTTGGTTCTGGGCGCCACCACCAGTGCCTAAGGCACAATTTTTCAGCCCCTGTATAACAGGGGCGTGTAATTACAATTTTTGATGTAATACTTTGCAGCAGGGCTCGTTCCTGCATTCCAACTAGAGTGTCTGTGAGGGGTTGCAGTGTTGTGGCACCAGCACCAGTGCCTAAGGCCCAATTTTTCTGCCCCTGTCTAACAGGGGCGTGTAATTACAATTTTTGATGCAATACTTTGCAGCAGGGCTCGTTCCTGCGTTCCAACTAGAGTGTCTGTGAGGGGTTGCAGTGTTGTGGCACCAGCACCAGTGCCTAAGGCCCAATTTTTCTGCCCCTGTCTAACAGGGGCGTGTAATTACAATTTTTGATGCAATACTTTGCAGCAGGGCTCGTTCCTGCGTTCCAACTAGAGTGTCTGTGAGGGGTTGCAGTGTTGTGGCACCAGCACCAGTGCCTAAGGCCCAATTTTTCTGCCCCTGTCTAACAGGGGCGTGTAATTACAATTTTTGATGCAATACTTTGCAGCAGGGCTCGTTCCTGCGTTCCAACTAGAGTGTCTGTGAGGGGTTGCAGTGTTGTGGCACCAGCACCAGTGCCTAAGGCCTAATTTTTCAGCTCCTGTTCAACAGGGGCATGTAATTACAATTCTTGATCTAATATTTCACAGCAGGGCCCTGTGAGGGCTTACAGTGTTTTGGCCACAGCAACACCTAAGGCCCAAATTTCTGCTGAGTATATAGGGCAGGACCCTACTTTCAAACATCTAACTTACAAACGACTCCTACTTGCAAACGGAAGGAGACAACAGGAAGTGAGATGAAATCTACCCCTAGGAAGGGAAATTCTCTCATGTAAGAGTTAATATGGGAAAACAATTTCTCCTTTCCACTGATGCTTTCCAATCCTTGTTCCACAAAAAAACCCAAATTTTCAAAAAACATTTTTCATTGGGACAAAAAAGTGAGGTGAAATCTTCTGAAGAGGAGGAAAGACGCAAAACAAATGTCACAGGGGTGATAACCCTTCCCTATGTTTTCCAAAAAGCTTAGAAAAGATTTTTTGGCTGGAGCTAAACACGTTAAAAAATGTTCAAAATTACAAACAGATTCTACTTAACAACAAACCTACAGTCCCTGTCTTGTTTGCACCGCCTGTATACTGCTGTTCAGAGTATATAGGGACCTTTCCTTATTTTAATTTGGGTGCGGGGTTCCCCTTAATATCCATACAAGACCCAAAGGGCCTGGTAATGGACTGGGGGGTACCCATGCCGTTTGTCTCACTGATTTTCATCCATATTGCCAGGACCCGACATGACATTAAACCCGCAAGCAGTTTTAAATGAGATTTTTTCCTTTAAAAATGACATTTGGTGCAGGGACTGTTCTAAACATGGGAAACACGCGTCACTTTACAGGCATACTATAGACACCCCCCAGGTACGATATTTAAAGGAATATTTCACTTTTTTTTTTTTACTTTAAGCATCATTAAAATCACTGCTCCCGAAAAAACGGCCGTTTTTAAAAGTTTTTTTTGCATTGATACATGTCCCCTGGGGTAGGACCCGGGTCCCCACACCCTTTTTAGGACAATACCATGCAAATTAGCCTTTAAAATGAGCACTTTTGATTTCGAACGTTCGAGTCCCATAGACGTCAATGGTGTTCTAACGTTTGTGCGAACTTGCGGTCCGTTCGCGGGTTCTGGTGCGAACCGAACCGGGGGGTGTTCGGCTCATCCCTAATGGGGAGTACTGGTGGTAGTGACAGAGCAATGGTGAAGGGCAAGGGAGGTTGGTAATGTAACTGTTCTTGGGTTGTGTTCCTACCACCGCCACCATGGAATTAAGGAAAGTTAAGGCTGCAATGGCAGGGGTGCTATTGTTACATTTTGGTGATAGCCTTTGTCAATAACCCCCCCCCCTCCTTTTTCTTTTGCAGTGGCTAAATCCCATTGAAACATATTCCTCCAGGTTGCCTTTAAACACCATGCAACGCGTATTCATACCTACCTGTCCCATTTCTCTTTCTTCTGGCAGAATCTTCCAGTTGTGTCAGATGCCTACACCACCCCCTTTCCTCCCGCTGTACACTGTGGTATCTTCAACCAACCACTATGTCAATATTCTTACCATGCAACACATTGGAACCATAGCGGAAGAGTATACCCACTCTTCTTTTGTTGGTTGTGAATATTTTTCTAAATAGTGAAAGAGTCACTTTAACGAAAGTAACTAAATTAACGAAAGTATAGTCCAAGGCCATTTTCCTCCAAAGGCCACTTCAAATATAATAGCCACTTATACTTTGTAGTGTGCTGATAATACCTTTTCATGAAATTCACCAGTGTTAATAAAACTATCTTTGTTGTTTACTTCCTACTAAGAAGGCTTTGTTTACCCGTTCAATAAACCTTTCTAGCCGTGGAAGTGTACTTATGTACTGATCTTGATGTCTCTGGTTGAATTATCAGAGGAAAATGGAAAAAGCTCAAGCTTTTGGAGCTTCTTATGTCTAGTCTTGACCTATGCGTTCAATTTTTATTATTATTTTTTTTTTTACTCTCCCTATCTTTAATATAATTTATACAAACTTTCAGAGGAAACTTTCTAGTTTGCTTGGAACCTGAGCATGTTTATTACAAGATTGAGAGAGCAGAGTTAACATTTGCACAAGGACGTTTGGAAGTAGAACACGAGGCGGAATTGATTATGGACTGATAAGGCTCAAAGTAGCAGCTTTGATGACGCTGTATTAGGTGTAATTTTGTACAGTTATGATGACACAGTTGCAAAAAAAATAATAATAATACAACACTGGGGCCCCAATGGTATGATACTTGATTGCTTTTATGTGTTTTTTTTAAGCAGAACTTGAGCTTTTCTATGTATATGTTTATTTATTTTATTTTGAGTGGCACTTTCTAAAATAAAAATGCAGCTTTTTGTGCAATGCAAAGAAGCAATTTGTCTACGCAGTTTAGTGACGGCTTGCAATCCCACAACCTCAAAATAATAGGATTGACTGGCAGTCGAAACCAGAAACCATGCTGGGAGTGTGGGAGAAGGAAAAGCAAAGGAGAAAGCGTTGGAGATATCAGAACTGAAACTATTATGGGTTCAGGATTGTTTGTTCTTCAACAGTCATTATGTACATGGTTTAGAAGTGAAGGTAACCGAACTCATAACCTGGCAGTATTAACACTGATTGGCGGTCCAAACAACAGTTAGTGCCGGGAATGCTGGAGAAGAAAAATTCAAAGAGAGAACGGCAGAACTATCAGTATTGAATGTATAGACTGCTTGTCCTTCAACAGTCATTATATACCTGGTATAGAAGTGACAGTTACCAAACTCACAACCTGGTAGAATTAGGACTGATTAGCGGTCCAAACAAAGGATAGTGCCGGGAGTGCTGGATGAGGAATAGCCAAGGAGAGAGCTATGGAGCTATCAGAACTGAAACTACTATAGACTTAGGATTGATTGTCCTTCAACGGTCATTATATACCTGGTTTAGAAGTGACAGTTACCAACTCACAATCTGGTAGTATCAAAACTGATTTGAGGTTCAAACAACAAATAGTGCTGGGAGTGCTGGAGGAGGAAAAGTCAAAGAGAGAATGAAGGAGCTACCAGAACTGAAAGTATTATGGACTCAGGATTGCTTGTCCTTCAACAGTCATTATATACCTGGTGTAGAAGTGACAGTTACCAAACTCACAACCTGGCAGCGTTAGGACTGATTGGCGGTCCAAACAACAGATAATGCTGGAGGAGGAATAGCCAAAGAAAGAGCCGAGGAGATATCAGAGCTAAAAGTATTATGGACTCAGGATTGTTTGTCCTTCATCAATCATTATGCACATGGTTTAGAAATGACAGTTACCAAACTCACAACCTGGCATTGACTTATTGTCAGGACCTGGGCTTGAACCTGGTACCTCTGCTGCGACTTGCATTGATTCTTCTCGCTGAGTTATTTCGGATGCTGGACAGCTCCCTGCCTAATATATTGGAAAATCCTGCCTTGTATCTTGATTGCTGTTGAACCTTGAACTCCTTGCTCCTCCCATGAACTTCCTATGGGAGCCTTGCCTCTGCACTTCCTGTTGCCAGATTATTGTGGTCTGATCCTGCTTACTACTTCGATTGCTGTTTGGAAACTACTTTGGCTTGTGACCCCCGACTATGAAACTTGCCTCCTGCCTCGACCTTGGCTTGTGACCTCGATTATGAAACTCTCCTCCTGCATCGACCTTGGCTTGTGACCCCAACACTGATCATAGGTCTAGCTATTCAGACTTTCCTATCTCTTGCAGACCTGAGCTTGTCTGACGTTGTCGGCCATTGGTCTCCACTCATTACAGGTATTCTCCTAACACTCATGGTCCAAACAACAGATGGTGCCGAGAGTGCTGGAGGAGAAATAGCCAAGGAGAGAGCTGTCAGAACTGAAAGTATTATAGACTCAGAAATGTTTGTCGCTTCTACACCAGGTTTATAATGGCTGTTGAAAGACAGTTACTAAACTTACAATCTGGTAGTATCAGAACTGATTTCCGGTCAAAACAGATAGTGCCGGGAGTGCTGGAGGAGGAAAAGTCAAAGAGAGAACAGAGAAGCTACCGGAACTGAAAGTATTATGGACTCAGGATTGCTTGTCCTTCAACAGTCATTATATACCTGGTGTAGAAGTGACAGTTACCAAACTCACAGGCAGCGTTAGGACTGATTGGAGGTCCAAACATCAGATAACGCTGGAGGAGGAATAGACAAAGAAAGAGCGGAGGAGATATCAGAGCTAAAAGTATTATGGACTCAGGATTGTTTGTCCTTCATCAATCATTATGCACATGGTTTAGAAATGACAGTTACCAAACTCACAACCTGGCAGTATCAGGACTGACTTATTGTCAGGACCTGGGCTTGAACCTGCTACCTCTGCTGCGTCTTGCATTGATTCTTCTCGCTGAGTTATTTTGTATGCTGGACAGCTCCCTGCCTAATATATTGGAAAATCCTGCCTTGTATCTTGATTGCTGTTGAACCTTGAACTCCTTGCTCCTCCCATGAACTTCCTATGGGAGCCTTGCCTCTGCACTTCCTGTTGCCAGATTATTGTGGTCTGATCCTGCTTACTACTTCGATTGCTGTTTGGAAACTACCTTGGTTTGTGACACCCAACTACGAAACTCTCCTCCTGCTTTGACCTTGGCTTGTGACCTCGATTATGAAACTCTCCTCCTGCACTGACCTTGGCTTGTGACCCCAACACTGATCATAGGTCTAGCTATTCAGACTTTCCTATCTCTTGCAGACCTGAGAACTGAGCTTGTCTGACATTGTCGGCCATTGGTCTCCACTCATTACAGGTATTCTCCTAACACTCATGGTCCAAACAACAGATGGTGCCGAGAGTGCTGGAGGAGAAATAGCCAAGGAGAGAGCTGTCAGAACTGAAAGTATTATAGACTCAGAAATGTTTGTCGCTTCTACACCAGGTTTATAATGGCTGTTGAAAGCCAGTTACCAAACTCACAATCTGGTAGTATCAGAACTGATTTCCAGTCAAAACATCAGATAGTGCCCGGAGTGCTGGAGGAAGAAAAGTCAAAGAGAGAACAGAGAAGCTACCAGAACTGAAAGTATTATGGACTCAGGATTGCTTCTCCTTCAACAGTCATTATATACCTGGTGTAGAAGTGACAGTTTCCAAACTCACAAACTGGCAGCATTAGGACTGATTGGCGTTCCAAACAATAGATAGCACCGGGGGTGCAGGAGAGGGAAAAGCCAAGGGGAGAGCATTGGAGCCATCAGGTATTATGGACTCAGGATTGTTTGTCTTGCAACAGTCATTACATACATAGTTTACAAGTGAAGGTTACCAAACTCACAATTCGGCCTTAATAGGATTGATTGGCGGTCCAAACAACAGATAGCACCGGGAGTGTTGGAGGAAAGGTAGATGAGAAAAGAGCAGCAAAGCCATCAGAACTGATAGTGTTATGGATCTAGGATGGATAATCGTGTAAGCCTGTATCTCTGGAGGTGATTATTGATTGCTGTGAAGGAACAAGACTATTACATATTCTTTGGAAATAATGAAGAAAGGTAGAGCCTGAGAGATACATTGTATAATTTGGATACAACAGTGTGCATAGATAGTTGTGGAGGGTGATCACTATTATAATAATTGGCATTGTGATATAGTATAGCCTGAAGCAACAAAAAAAAAATACCGTAGGGCTAGCATGACTGGGAGACGGGAATCAGGGAGAGAGAGGGTTAATTTAAAAGTTAAAGAGGTGGGTTCACTTACTGTGATTGGTGAGTTTCACAGTAGGGAGGAGGGGCTGCAGAGGGATTTTCCAGGCAGATGAAGAAAGTTCCTGGCCTCCAGAGAAGGAACATGGAGGAAAAAGTTTCCCGGCCTCCGGAGAAGGAACGTGGAGGAAGAAAGTTCCCGGCCTCTGGAGAAGGAACGTGGAGGAAGAAAGTTCCCGGCTTCCTGAGAAGGAACGTGGAGGAAGAAAGTTCCCGGCCTCCGGAGAAGGAACGTGGAGGAAGAAGGTTCCCGGCCTCCGGAGAAGGAACGTGGAGAAAGAAGGTTCCCGGCCTCCGGAGAAGGAACGTGGAGGAAGAAGGTTCCCAGCCTCTGGAGAAGGAACGTGGAGGAAGAAGGTTCCTGGCCTCCGGAGAAGGAACGTGGAGGAAGAAGTTTCCAGGCCTCCAGAGAAGGAACGTGGAGGAGGAAGGTTCCGGGCCTCTGGAGAAGGAACGTGGAGGAAGAAGGTTCCTGCCCGCACGCCCCTGCTCTGGATCAGTCCATATTTAGGTGGTCATTGTAGCCTGGTGGTTGGGGTCTTTGGGAGGCGTTTTAAAATATGCTGTGAATATCATATTGGGGGCCCAGCTAAGGTGTGGAGTCCCCTGTGGAATGCCAGTTAATGGTGGGTTCACTGGTAAGTTAAACTGAAAGGTATCTGCAGAAAGTTAAGGTCGTCCCCTGAGCCAGTGTGGTGCGGCTTGGCGACCGTGTTAGTAGTTATGCAGATACAAAGTGAATACTTGAGACCTTGTGCCTTGTGTTTTTGTATTATTATTTTGGTTCCTGGTTTTAAGGAATGTTGGTTATATTTGGTTATTCGTTAATAAATGGCTGCTACCGATTGTTGGTATCAGTGGGAGAAATAGTGCCTCATCGTTGGTGTCAGTGGGAGGAATAGTACCCCATCGTTGGTGTCAGTGGGATGAATAGTGCCCATCACTGATGTCAGTGGGAGGAATAGCAAACTCTGCTCCTATATCTTGCTGCTGGTCCTCTTAAGCGGAATGACTGGCAGCATCAGTCAACTCACTACTTGTACACCAAGGCTGTCATGGACACGCCCTCTGGGTAGGTGTCATCACACTAGCCTAGGCTCAGGCATTTAAATAGTTTTGGAGAGTTCTTACTGTTATGAAGATTAACATTTCGATATAGATTTCTGTACTACTCACGTCCTTTATGGGATTGTTCCCTATAAAAAAAAAAAAAAAACGAGTCTCCTGAACCTTACTCTGGTCCTTTTACAGGTTGAATGACAGGTAGCGTCATTCAGCTGACTTCTTGTACACCCGGGCTGTCATGGGCACACCCCCTGGGAATTATCATGCCAGCCCAGGCTCAGATGCATAGATGAATAAGCGTGCGCACAGGGTGTGCCAGGTGTGCCTGGGCACACCCTAATCACCCTGTGAGGCACAGATTCCCCCTGTTTAAACCCCCTGATATTTCACCAAAGCCCCCTAATGGGGTTCCTAAAAAAAAAAATTGTAAAATAAAAAAATAGAAAAAGAAAACAGTAAAAAAATAACATAAAATAATACAATACAATAATAAAAACTACTGACACCAATCTCTGCTCTACTGACACCATCCACTGCTCTACTGACACCGTCCACTGCTCTACTGACACCGTCCTCTGGTCTACTGACACCATCCACTGCTCTGCTGACACCATCCTCTGCTCTACTGACACCGTCCTCTGCCCTACTGACACCGTCCTCTGCTCTACTGACACCGTCCTCTGCTCTACTGACACCGTCCTCTGCCCTACTGACACCGTCCTCTGCTCTACTGACACCGTCCTCTGGTCTACTGACACCATCCACTGCTCTGCTGACACCATCCTCTGCTCTACTGACACCATCCACTGCCCTACTGACACCGTCCTCTGCTCTACTGACACCATCCACTGCCCTACTGACACCGTCCTCTGCTCTACTGACACCATCCTCTGCTCTACTGACACCGTCCTCTGCTCTACTGACACCGTCCACTGCCCTACTGACACCGTCCTCTGCTCTACTGACACCGTCCACTGCCCTACTGACACCGTCCTCTGCTCTACTGACACCGTCCACTGCCCTACTGACACCATCCTCTGCTCTACTGACACCGTCCTCTGCTCTACTGACACCGTCCACTGCCCTACTGACACCGTCCTCTGCTCTACTGACACCGTCCTCTGCTCTACTGACACCTTCCACTACTTTGCTGACAACATCCACTGCTCTACTGACACAGTCCACTACTCTACTGACACCGTCCACTGCCCTACTGACACAGTCCACTGCCCTACTGACACCGTCCACTACTCTACTGACACCGTCCACTGCCCTACTGACACCATCCACTGCTCTACTGCCACCGCCCGGCCCCCCTAACCTACATGCAGGGTGCCAGACGCATAGATTTCTATGATTTTTTTTAGAAGCACATGATTAGAGCCTGAGGCTCTAATTGGCTTCAAAAAGGCTGCAGAGCACTGCGCCCCGAGCCCACCCTGTTGTGTGACATTAGCGAATTAATATTCGCTATTGTCTTCCTGCTTCACCTCCCGGCCAATCAGGAAGTGGGTCCTGAGACCCGATTGGCCTGGAGGAGAGGCAACGGCCAAGACACAGAGGAGATGGGGGGGAGCCGCCGCTGCAGCCGTGATCTGCACAGGGTAAGTGCGGGGCTGACAGGGGGCCTGGCGGACGAGTTTTGTCAATGGTGTGCAGTGGTGGGCTTGAGCGACCGAGGGAAGGTTAGTGTGGGCTGGAGATCTGGACTGACGGGTGGGGTCTTTGGTCACGTCTGTCTGCCACCCACCCCCCCGACTGATGGAGCATCAGCCGCTACTGCTTCCTGTACACCTAGTCTGTCATGGACACACCCCTGAGGATCATCACACCAGCCTGGGCTCACAGGAGAATGCTACAGAGAACAAACTTATCATCATTCATTTATTGCAGCCAATTTATGCTTTACATATATTGTGCATGGACATTAGTCCCCAGGCTTAGGGAGCTTACAATCTAAGGTCTTTATTTTATATGCATACATACATACTGGGGTCAATTTGGACAGGATCCTACCAGCATGACCTTGGAGTTTGGAAGGAACCCCCATGTAAGCACAGTGAGGAAACATGCAAATTCCATGCAGACAATGACATTGTTGGGATTTGAACCAATGACCGGGCATCCGACTCGGACTGGGACAAAAAATAGACCCAGGCATTTTAAACTGGGCAGCCCAATCCCTGGGGGGGGGGGGGGGGAGTAGGATGGAGATTTGGAGCAGGCGTACGCGGTGGTTGGTGACCATATATTCATCCTGAGAGACATCCCAATATAGCAAAGGGACATCTCCAATCCAGCAAAAAGACATCCCCAGACCAGCAAAGAGACATCCAGAGACTAGAAAAGAGACGTCCCCAGACCAGCAAAGAGATGTCCCCAGACCAGCAAAGAGATGTCCCCAGACCAGCAAAGAGATGTCCCCAGACTAGAAAAGAGACAACCCTAGACCAGCAAAGGGACATCCCCAGACTAGAAAATGGATGACCCCAGACCAGCAAAGAGATGACCCCAGACCAGCAAAGAGACATTCCCAGTCCAGCAAAGAGACATCCCCAGACTAGAAAAGAGATGACCCCAGACCAGCAAAGAGATGTCCCCAGACTAGCAAAGAGATGTCCCCAGTCCAGCAAAGAGACATCCCCAGTCTAGCAAAGAGACGGCCCCAGTCTAGCAAAGAGACGGCCCCAGTCTAGCAAAGAGACGGCCCCAGTCCAGCAAAGAGACAGCCCCAGTCCAGTAAATAGACAGCCCCATACCAGTAAAGAGACAACCCCATACCAGTAAAGAGACAGCCCCAGACCAGCAAAGAGACATCCCCAGTCCAGCAAAGAGACGTCCCCAGTCCATCAAAGAGATGTCCCCAGTCCAGCAAAGAGACGTCCCAAGTCCAGCAAAAAGACGTCCCCAGTCCAGTAAAGAGAAGGCCCCAGTCCAGCAAAGAGACGGCCCCTGTCTAGCAAAGAGACGGCCCCAGTTCAGCAAAGAGACATCCCGAGACCAGTAAACTGACAGCCCCAGTTCGATCGATGAGCTGGGTAATCGGTTCTTAAACTTGGCAGATGTTCCTGCTTGGATGGTAAAAGGAGAACTGACCATTGTCTTGGCCTCTCCTCTTTTCTGTCAGATCAAAGGGGTGTTGACAGCGACCAGTGACCAATCGTCTGGTCATCTTGTTTAGGGGTTGGTTGCTGGGAGGTGTCTACACTCATGACCACGTCCCAGGTACACTGAGTTGATGCAAATTCCTATCTCTGCATCTCTACTGTTTACAGACTGCAAATATCCATATTATTGTTCAGCGTGAGATTTCCTTCAAAACAGATATAAACATGCCGGGTCTCCAATGTCTAGTTTAGCTAGGAGAAATGAGGGGTACCAGTGGTTTCCCGTATGACCTGACATAGGGGTGTCTGGACTTGAAATGTTACAAATTATCCAAGGAAACTA
Organism: Lithobates septentrionalis; assembly: GCA_037952835.1. NCBI lineage: Eukaryota > Metazoa > Chordata > Amphibia > Anura > Ranidae > Lithobates > Lithobates septentrionalis. The sequence continues at coordinate 237,633 of JBBDGP010003152.1, read as the reverse complement.
AATATGTCCATATTATGGCTGGAAGTTATGAAACATGCTGAAATTTCATACTTATTCCACTGTGGAAGCTTTACGTGCATTCCGGTATTTACGACCGGTATCTGCTGGTTCTCTGAATTGAGAAGGTGACAGTTTTACGATAGGCCTGGACATCCTGCCAGGCCAACATTTAGCTGTTTTTACAGACCTCTCCTGGGTCTGCTTCTCTATGTTGAGTTCTTTTTGAAGTATAAAGCCTATGAATTCCTGAACATAAGGGAGGAGGGAGTGTGTTCAGATTTTTACTGTAATGTTAAACTGTTAGCCAAGCTGCCATGGCTGCCTTAAGATTCTCAAACAACATGGCCACTAGCTACAGATTTTCGTGTGTCCAGTAAGTGATATCGTTACACAAACATCTCTAATCTGTACTCTTTTTATACTTTAATAAAGTGCACTAGGCGTTTGCACCCTTTTGTTTTAGTTCCCCAGATCCAAAGAGGAGTCCGAAATAACGAATGCTGCATTTAAAACAAATTGAACGGAACAAATGAATAATTAATAATAATAAAAAGTTTATTATTATTATTGTTATTTATTATTAATTCATTACGTTCCATTTGTTTAGATGTGGCATTCGTTATTTTGGATAATTCGGAACTTCGGATAAATTTGTATTCGTTACGTTCACTAACGGCCAAATTTGAAAGGAAATTCCAGTACCTATAATTCAATAGTTAGTTATTATTTCAAATTTTAAAATTTTTGGGTTTTCGAAATTACGAATTTATGAATTTACAAATATTAGAATTTTCGAATTTATGAATGATTGAATTTACAAATATTTGAATTTTCGAATGATCGAAATTTCGAATTATCAAATTTACAAATATTAGAATTTTCGAATTTACAAATATTTGAATTTTCGAATTATCGAAATTTCGAATTATCGAATTTACAAATATTTGAATTATTGAATTATCAAATTCGATAAACCCCATTTTTGGGTTTTCGAAATTACGAATTTATGAATTTACAAATATTAGAATTTTCGAAATTACGAATTATCGAAATTTCGAATGATCAAATTTACAAATATTTGAATTTTCGAATTTACAAATATTTGAATTTTCGAATTATCGAAATTTCAAATTTTCGAATTTACAAATATTTGAATTATCGAATTTTTAAATTTACAAATATTTGAATTTTCGAATTATCGAAATTTCGTATTATCGAATTTACAAATATTTAAATTATCGAATTATCAAATTCGATAAACCTCATTTTTGGGTTTTCGAAATTACGAATTTATGAATTTACAAATATTAGAATTTTCAAATTTACGAATTATCGAATTTACAAAAATTTGAATTTTGTAATGATCGAAATTTCGAATTATCAAATTTACAAATATTTGAATTTTTCGAATTTACAAATATTTGAATTTTCGAATTATCGAAATTTCGAATTATCGAATTTACAAATATTTGAATTATCGAATTATCAATTTCGATAAACCCCATTTTTGGGTTTTCGAAATTATGAATTTATGAGTTTACAAATATTAGAATTTTCAAATTTACGAATTATCGAATTTACAAATATTTGAATTTTCGAATTATCGAAATTTCGAATTATCGAATTTACAAATAATTGAATGTTAGAATTTACAAATATTTAAATTTTCGAATGATCAAAATTTCGAATTATTGAATTTACAAATATTTGAATTATCGAATTATCTAATTTACAAATATTTGAATTTTCGAATTATCGAAATTTCGAATTTACAAATATTTAAATTTTAGAATTTACAAATATTTGAATTTTCAAATTATCGAAATTTCGAATTATCGAATTTACAAATATTTAAATTATCGAATTATCAAATGCGATAAACCTCATTTTTGGGTTTTCGAAATTATGAATTTACGAATTTACAAATATTAGAATTTTCAAATTTAAGAATTATCGAATTTACAAATATTTGAATTTTTGAATTATCGAAATTTTGAATTTACAAAAAATTAACATTTCGAATTTACAAATATTTGAATTTTCGAATTTACAAATATTAGAATTTTCAAATTATTGAAATTTCAAATTATCGAATTTACAAATATTTAAAATATCGAATTATCAAATTCGATAAACTTCATTTTTGGGTTTTCGAAATTACGAATTTATGAATTTACAAATATTAGAATTTTCGAATTTACGAATTATTGAATTTACAAAAATTTGAATTTTCGAATTATCGAAATTTCGAATTATCGAATTTACAAATATTTGAATTTTCGAATTTACAAATATTTGAATTTTCGAATTTACAAATATTTGAATTTTCGAATTATCGAAATTTCGAATTATGGAATTTACAAATATTTGAATTATCGAATTATCAAATTCGATAAACCCCATTTTTGGGTTTTTGAAATTACGAAATTCTGAATTTACAAATATTGGAATTTTCAAATTTTCGAATTTAAAAATATTTGAATTTTTCAAATTATCGAAATTTTGAATTATCGAATTTACAAATATTAGAATTTTCGAATTTATAAATATTTGAATTTACGATTAGTTGGAAAAATTCATTAAAAAGGGTTTTCGTTAATTCGGGTGTTTCCGAATCAACGAATTTGTCAAAATTCGTTCCAAAAATGAATTCGGAACGAAATGAATTGTACATGTCTAGTACATACTCACAAAACCAAAAGATAGTGTCAGCATTATTTGTCAACCAAGGAACCGAGGCAATTAATAAGTCATGGAACTCTTCTGGTTCAAATGGATGTCATGATAATAGCTTGGCAGATATCACTTGTGGTCTTCTGTCCCATCTCTCTGTATTCTCTTAGTGTTACATTGTCAAGATACATTCCTTGTACATAACATTGTATCAATGTATGGATCATCATTCCATGTACACATATTCATGTATAGCCAATGCTATCGTTTCTGTGTGTAGGTCTCTATTTATTCTTACCGGACATCCCCGGGATCTTCTGTAACGAGCACGTCGGTCTTGCAGCTGGCCAGCGGACTGATCGATAGCTCCATCGGAGGGACCACAAAGCTTTTGCTGACAGGAAGCCATACGCCTTGCCCCAAGCTGTATGTGGACCTGTAATATATATAATATTGGATTTATGAGAATGTGCTTTGGGCATGTATAGAATATTCAGAGGTTTGTCCCCGTATTTGTCTTACATAGTTACATGGCAAATGTCCAAAAAATGAAAATAAACTAATCAAAAGTCTTCTGTTCTCAGAACTCTAAACCAGGGGGGTCTATAAACTTTCTAAACAAAGGGCCAGTTTACTGTCCTTCAGACTTTAGGGGGGGGGGCGACCTGTGGCCAATGGTAGTAGAAAATGTCCAGGCATCAGTGGAAGTGACCAGTACCCCCTCATTAGTTTTAGTGGGAGGAATAATGCACTGTTGATGGCATCTGTTGGAATAAAAGTGCCCCATTGTTGGTATCAGTGGCAGGAATAGTGCCCCATTGTTGGTATCAGTGGCAGGAATAGTGCCCCATTGTTGGTATCAGTGGGAGGAATAGTGCCCCATTATTGGTATCAGTGGCAGGAATAGTGCCCCATCATTCCAGTGGGAGGCATAGTGCCCCATTATTGGAATCAGTGGGAGGAATTTTGTCCCTTCATTTGTATCTGTGAGGAATAGTGGCCCATCATTGGTATCAGTGGGAGGAATAGTGCTCCATCACTGGTATCAGTGGGAGGAATAGTGCCCCATCATTGGTATCAGTGGGAGGAATAGTGCCCCATTGTTGGTATCAGTAGGAGGAATAGTGCCCCATCATTGGTATCAGTGGGGGGAATAGTGCCCCATCATTGGTATCAATGGGAGGAATAGTGCCCCATCATTGGTATCAGTGGGAGGAATAGTGTCCCATCATTGGTATCAGTGGGAGGAATAGTGTCCCATCATTGGTATCAGTGGGAGGAATAGTGCCCCATCATTGGTATCAGTGGGAGGAATAGTGCCCCATCACTGGTATCGGTGGGAGGAATAGTGCCCCATCACTGGTATCAGTGGGAGGAATAATGCCCCATCATTGGTATCAGTAGGAGGAATAGTGCCCCATCACTGGTATCGGTGGTAGGAATAGTGCCCCATCACTGGTATCAGTGGGAGGAATAGTGCCCCATCATTGGTATCAGTGGGGGGAATAGTGCCCCATCACTGGTATCGGTGGGAGGAATAGTGTCCCATCATTGGTATCATTGCTCTAAACCATTACAAAATTTGGTCCAAGAAGGTGGGGCCCAGAAGGAGGAATGCCGGGCCGGGCAGTGGGCCACCCCCCCCCCCCCGATGGATGAGGACCACTGTTGTAGGGAAGATTATAGACCACCACTGATGAATTTACCTTCTGTTCTCTGGCTATTAGACTGGTGTTCTGACAATGTGTGTCACTGACCTGAAACCATTATAGTGAAATTAAATATTGACTTTTGCTTGCTGCATGCTTGTTCTGGATTACCAAACTCAGATGTACGGAAGGCGGACCCCACCAGACACAACCCAGAAATGGCAGCCCCCCCCCCCCATACTGCTGCTATGACAGGTATACTTAGAAAAAGAACCCTTCACCAAGAACAATGCCTGGATATTTACACCGTTCCCCAACTGGAAGAATGTAACATATTTTCATATTTTTTTGTGTGGATTAATGTTACAATGTAATACCAAATTATCTCTGGATGTGGCCATTTTTAGCAATCATCCCAACATAGAGCAGCGCTGAGATCACATGACTCCATTCAGCTTTCTGCTACGCAAAGCAATCGTCTGTCAGAATGATTAATATTCTACTGTTGGGTACTTGGCAATGGGAGCTCGCATGTGAAAGCAAAAAATATATATACATAGTTGGAGCCGGCTCTGCCATACACTGCGCTCCTTTTTTTTTTTCCTTTTTTTTTTTTCTTTTCTTACATATTGGCAAATAGGCTTTAAATGTTCTTTCGAATGCCAGGCAGCTCTAAAAGAAACAAATGAATATAACCATGCTAAATCAAAGTCATTGACTTAATAGTACCATGTGGCCATAATAAGTCAATGCCGTTTACAGTGCCTTAAAAAAAGTATTCATACCGCTTGAAATTTCACACATTTTGTCACGTTACAACCAAAAACATAAATGTATTTTATTGGGATTTTATGTGAGAGACCAACACAAAGTGGCACATAATTGTGGAAGGAAAATGATAAATGGCTTTCAAAATTGTTTACAAATAAATATGTGAAAAGTGTGGGGTACATTTGTATGGCGCCCCCCGGAGTCAATACTTTGTAGAACCGCCTTTCGCTGCAATTACAGCTGCAAGTCTTTTTTGGGGATGTCTCCACCAGCTTTGCACATCTAGAGAGGGACATTTCTGCCCATTCTTCTTTGTAAACTATCTCAAGCTCTGTCAGATTGGATGGAGAGCGTCTGTGAACAGCAATTTTCAAGTCTTGCCACAGATTCTCAATGGGATTTAGGTCTGGACTGTGACTGGGCCATTTTAACACATGAATATGCTTTGATCTAAACCATTCCATTGTAGCTCTGGCTGTATGTTTCGGGTCGTTGTCCTGCTGGAAGGTGAACCTCCGCCCCAGTCTCAAGTCTTTTGTAGACTCTTACAGGAGATCTTCTAAGATTGTCCTGTATTTGGCTCCATCCATCTTCCCATCAACTCTGACCAGCTTCCCTGTCCCTGCTGAAGAAAAGCATCCCCACCACATGATGCTGCCACCACCATGTTTCACGGTGGGGGTGGTGTTCAGGGTGATGTGCAGTGTTAGTTTTCCCCCCACACATAGCGTTTTGCTTTTAGGCCAAAAAGTTCAATTTTGGTCTCATCTGACCAGATCACCTTCTTCCACATGTTTGCTGTGTCCCCCACATGGCTTCTCACAAACTGCAAACAGGACTTCTTATGGCTTTCTTTCTCCAATGTCTTTCTTCTTGTCACTCTTCCATAAAGGGCAGATTTGTGGAGAACACGACTAATAGTTGTCCTGTGGACAGATTCTCCCACCTGAGCTGTGGATCTCTGCAGCTCCTCCAGAGTTACCATGGGCCTCTTGGCTCTTCTCTGATGAATGCTCTCCTTGCCCGGCCGGTCAGTTTAGGTGGACGGTCATGTCTTGGTAGGTTTGCAGTTGTGCCATACTCTTTCCATTTTCCGATGATGGATTGAACAGAGCTCCGTGAGATGTTCAAAGCTTGGAAGATTTTTTAATAACCTAACCCTGCTTTATACTTCTCCACAACTTTATCCCTGACCTGTCTGGTGTGTTCCTTGGCCTTCATGATGCTGTTTGTTCACTAAGGTTCTCTAACAAACCTCTGAGGGCTTCACAGAACAGCTGTATTTATACTGAGATTAAATTACACACAGGTGGACTCTATTTACTAATTTGGTGACTTCTGAAGGCAATTGGTACCACTAGATTGTAGTTAGGGGTATCAGAGTAAAAGAGGCTGAATACAAATGCCCCCCCCCCCCCACACACACACACACACACACACACACACACTTTCACATATTTATTTGTAAAAAAAATTGTGTGTCACTTTGTGTTGGTCTATCCCATAAAATCCCAATAAAATACATTTACGTTTTTGGTTGTACCATGACAAAATGTGGGAAATGTCAAGGGGTAAGAATAGTTTTTCAAGGCACTGTACCTGATATGACCATGTGACCATGTTAAGTCAAAGCCATTGACCTAATAGTATTATTTGGCCATAATAAGCCAATGTCATTTACCTAATATTGCCATGTGGCCATATTATGTCAATGCCATTGACCTAATATGACCATGTGACCATATTAAGCCAATGCCATTTACGTGATATAACCATGTGACCATATTAAGTCAATGTCATTTACGTGATATAACCATGTGACCATGTTAAGTTAAAGTCATTGACCTAGTAGTACCATGTGATCATAATAAGTCAATGTCATTTACCTAATATGGCCATGTGACTATGTTAAGTCAAAGTCATCAACCTAATAGTAACATTTGGCCATAATAAGTCAATGTCATTGACCTAATATGGTCATAATAAGTTAATGTCATTGACCTAGTGCTTCTTCCTCCCACACTCCAGTTCTGCTGTACAGGGACTGCAAGAGGCCGATGCAAGGTCATATTTAGGGGCTTACACTGCTGGCTCTTAAAAATGAGTACATTTCTAATGATTTATTAATGATTACAGAGATGCAATAATTTGTGCTTCTTATACTTGATGCCAAAACATAAGAGAAGCCCATCTGGTCTGAGTCCATTTTATGGTACATATTAAATATCATATATAAAGTTGGGGGGGGGGGGGAAGAAAAGTGATCCCGATGTTAATAAGCTGAATGCAGCCGGAAGTATAAAACAGAAATATAATAAAGAAATAAATAAGAACATATAAGCAGAACATGTAGCTAATGAAAGGAAATGGAAGGAAGACGGGAGGAAATTAAAAAGCAATCACGGAGTCATGCAGAAAAAGTTCTTGGTTATCAAACTTTATGGTGGAAAGAAGAGGTGGGGAGAGCAGAAAGGAAATCGAAGAGCAAAATCAGGAACTAGAGCGAGTATAGATGAATTTACTGACAATAAAGAATGATAACCAAACCACGCAGGAGGAAGAACGTTCTTTCATTCATTAAAGGAATAGAAGATGTTCACTTGGCAAGCAAATAAAATAAAGCTGTGTGCCTTTTTGAATAATCAATCACGTTAGGGCAATTAAAAAGATTTTTGCTTGGACGTGATTCGTTGATTGGAATCAGAACTCCAGGCATTTAACCACCCTGCCATCCTCTCCCTCAAGGGTATCTTTCTTAAACTCCATACTTACCTTTTATCTTGAAGTCTTCTAGCTGGTCTGGTTACATCACGAGATGCACCTTTTTTTTTTTTCCGATGATGGGGAGTAGACATTTTTTTCAGGACTGTTTTGGTTAATGGGTTGATTTAAAAGCAGAACTCCGGGCATGACCTGGCTCTTGTCTTATCCCTTGGCTTATCCGTACCAGTCTGTTGTTGACCGGGCTTGCTCTGTGACTCTCCTTCAGCCTCCTGTATCGGCACCAGTACTGCTCACTTGTGTATGACCCGGCCTGTCTGAACCTCCTGTGTTCCAATCCCTGGGACCGTCTTCCTGCATCTTGTGATTGCCTCACCAGCCTTGCCCGCTTCAGCTTCCTGTCTGCTGCATCCCACCTGCTGTTCCAGTTGTCTCAGCATCATCTGGAGCTCCAGACCAGCCTTCCAGCTGTTGATCCTGCCAGGCACTCGTGCTGTCCTGTACTCCTGTATCAGGGGCCACGAGTCAGGGACGTAAGAGAGGCCTCCCTCTGCATATTGGGCTCAACGACCAGGTACGTGACAGTGGCTATAACATTCTCCATTCTTCTGGAGGACACTTTCCACAAGATTTTGGAGGGTGTCCGTGAGAATTTGTGGCCATTTGGGTACTGATGTTGGATAGGAAGACCTGGCTCACAATTGGTGTTCCAAATTATTCCAGCGGTGTTCAGTAGGGTTGAGGTCAGGGCTCTGTATAGGACACAAGTTCCTCCACATTAAACTAGTAAAACCATGTCTTTATGAAGCTGGCTTTGTACACAGGGGTTCAGTCACGCTAGAACAGAAAAGGGCTTTCTCCGAAGTTCAACAAGATAGGAAGCCCACAATAGTCTAAAGTATCTTTGTACGCTGTAGCCTTAACAGTACCCTTCACTGAAAACATTGAACGCCATGTAAAATTGGCTTTATTCATTTTCGCAGTCATCTATAAACCAAACTCTACATGTCTATGAGTCTTCACTTAAGGTGCCCCTCATCGCACACCCGGAGAAGCCAGCAGTCTAATCAGCATTAAGGGTGGCCTGAACTCAATCATTTGAAGGGTTGCCCACATAGAGCAGCCTCTTTTTCAACCTTTTCAACACAGAGGAAGCCTTGAAACAAGTTTCCGGTCTCAGGGAAGCCTGCTAAAAATTACTATATCTTTACCTCATAGTTACATAGTAGGTGAGGTTGAAAAAAGACACAAGTCCATCAAGTCCAACCTATGTGTGTGATTATATGTCAGTATTACCTTGTATATGCCTGTATGTTGTGGTCGTTCAGTGATACATTAGTGTGATGGCCAGTGGGAAGAATGCTCCTTACACCTGTGGTCATTGGGAAAAATGACCCCCTTACAGATATCTAAAAAGATTGACGGTGTCAGTGGGAACTTATCTGGAAAGGCAGAACTTGCTCACTGCCCAAGGAACCCCTAGGAACCTGTTGAGGAACACTAGGGTTCCATGGATTGGTCACGTGTCCACAAGCCTTTATGAAGAGCGTAAATTTCATATTACAACGAGAAACAATACGTTTCAGAAAATGTATAAGTTTTAAAGATTTAAAGGTAGCATCCCAAACTTTAAAGATAAATGTCAAACAGCTATGATTAGATCAGTTGAAATATACAGTTCTTAATGTTTCGGGCAAATAAGGAGATCAGAAGATACTTCCACGTTTGGGAACGTAAAGTACTGTGGAAACCCGATGAAGCAGTATGTTCAAGTCAAATTAAGAAGTTGCAAGTTTATATTTAAATACTGTATATTGTACAGACATTGTAGCACAATTATAGTAATATAAGATTAGACGGAGACAGCATGCAGAGGGAATGGAAAAGTGGAGGAGTGTTAAAGAGAAGGAGGAGAAGATGTATCAGTAGGCCAGGGAAGAGATATATAGATGACACTAAGGACCCTGCCAACCCTGCTGGCAGTTCATAGTTCCCAATATTTTCTTCTTTTGGCTCTAGGAGCAAATATGTACTTTATCTAAATCATCTGTATTAAAACATTTAAAAAAATTATTGTTTTCATGACAGAATCAGCCCCTGCTGCAGGTCATGGCTAGCTATAAAGTTACGATGTTGCAGTCTCATCACTGAGGCACTGGAGACTGCGGAAATGCTTCCTCCTGCCTGCAGCAGACTGAAGATATTATTTTAGCCTAGACAACATCACTTGACTAGAGCTCAAGGATGGCTTTTTAATTGTAAAATATGGATTTTTTTTTAAAAAAAGATACTATTTGTGATATTTGAGGACTTCTGGATCACCAGCCAGCCATGTTGGTAAAAGCAAAAAAAGACTTATGTTTTCAAAAACAGGCAAAACAAAGTGTCTTTCTACAGCATTAACAAAACAAAATTACATCAACAGCTGGCATAAATCAAACTTTTGGCTCACCGCCAGCAGAACTTGTCCTTTAACAGGGTTTAAAGTTCCTGCCTGCTCCAGAGGTCCGATGAAAGTTCATCATCAACTCCACAATGTTTCAGTAACCCAAACAATGCATCTCTCAGAAGCATGTCCTGCTCCAGGCCTTACTTCATAGACACCTGCTTCTTAACATTTTCAGCCCTCTCTTGCAGGTGGGTTAACCCTTTCAGGATTGAAGTACACAGAGTCAGGGTTGGAGGCTCTTTCCCACCCAAAATCTCTGAGTCTCTGAATTCCAGGTCCCATACCAGGACTTGAAAATCCTGAGAAAACTGTAAACCAGTGTTACACTTTCAATTGGATCACCACAGAACCCCTGAGAATCCCTGAGTACTCTTTCTGTCTCTTGTCGTTTCCCTTAAAGGGACCACAGCCCTTTAGGACAAATATATAAACTGCAATCAGTGGAGCTTCAAGGATTCTACAAACGCCACAACAAGCCAAGGACTGCATGTGATCATAGGAGGCAGATAAGGACTGGAACCACAAGGACACGCACACACTCTACAGGACTTTAGCTCTATATACGAGTGGCCTGTCTTGGAAATGCTGTGTCCCTGCAAATCTGCAAATCATATTTTTCGGTCCTTATCTGCCTCCTATGGTCACCTGCAGTCCTTGGCTTGTTGTGGCGTTTGTAGAATCCTTGAATCTCCATTGATTGCGGTTTATATATATTTTTCCCAGATCCTGGGAAGGCTTGTACTCTAAGTGGACAGCATCCCCTGAGGAAGCCCAGATTGAGGGCGAAACACGTTGGGAACTACATCCACACTTGCTGTATCCATAAGGACTGTACTATATGTGATATTGTTTTTAGATCATTTTTCACTAATGTTAAAATAAAATGTTTTTTCTTTTAATGTTATCTTTGGATCCATTTCCTATTTTACGCACCTCAAAAATCCCACACATACCCGAATATCTTCTTAATCTAGGGATGTGGTTCTAACTTCAGTGGTTTTGTCCGTGGTTAAGAAACTATCCTCTGTAGTTACTAAAAGATCCCCTTTAAGCAGTCACCTACAGCTCACTATTCTTTGGAAGTAAAATGAAATCTTATATATATATTCAAAGTTATGAAATTAAAAAAAAAACAGTGTAAGGATCAAACTTTAAAAGGAACATAATTCCATTATAAGTAAAATATCCAATAAAGAGGTACAAAAGAAGCATGTATTCAATTCCTATCATATTAAGAACTGGATAATAATAGACATAGCTATAAATGTCAGTCAGATTTGTATGGAATATGACAGCATTATGTGACTTAGGGGGAACATGCTGTGATGTGAGACTATGAAAAATAATATATAGACAATATAACACCAAAGGTGCTTTCTTAAGCAGCTTAAAGTCTTAAATATCTCCAGTCACACGACGCTGAAGCAGTAACAGCGGTAGAAATACAGCAAATTCCCCAATTAATCCTTTACCGAAAAATGTACTGTATTACTCAATTAATCCTATAATTGTACATTTTTTCATATGAAAAGTTTGTAAATAGAAACTACAGTCATTTTGGTCAATTTTATTTTACTTTTTTTTTAAAGTTATTTATTTTTTATATACAATTACTATTTTAACAGCTAAAGTTGCTGACTATAAAGATAGGGTCATAGGTGTCTCCTTGTCAGGAAGATCCTGCCAGTAACAGGCATCCTGAGCTTGCAGTTGCGCGATCGCGTGCGCCTATGCCCATGTGCGTGCGTGCACCCATTGGCACCAGGCTGGCTATTTAAACCAGACTTTCACACTGTGATCTTGCTGTCTGCTCTACAGCGTTACGTGTGTCTTGACCCTTGATAACCTGTTCCTGTGCTAAACCCGGCTTGCTCCTGACTATCCTTGTTGTCCGCCTGCATCTGATCCCGGCTTGTCTCCGACCATGCCTGTCATCTGCCTGCATACGACCTCGGCTTGTCTGACTTCTCTCCTGCCTAACCCTCTGGCACCTCCACTGTCTGCCTGACTACCAACCCGGCTTGTCTGACCCTCCAGTCTCAGGATCCTGGTTCCAGTTTCCAGTCTGCTGTCCAGCTCCAGTCTGCTGTCCAGCTCCAGTCTGCTGTCCGGTTCCAGTCTGCTGTCCAGTTCCATTCTGCTGTCCAGCTCCAGTCTGCTGTCTGGTTCCAGTCTGCTGTCCAGTTCCAGTCTGCTGTCTGGTTCCAGTCTGCTGTTCAGGTTCCTGTCTGCTGTCCGGTTCCAGTCTGCTGTCCGGTTCCAGTCTGCTGCACCAGCCTGCCGATCCAGCTCCTTCCAGGTTCCTGTCTACCTTCTGGCTCAGTCTGAGGTTCTTCAGCACAGTGCTTCCTGAGTTCCAGACCCATCTCCTGCTATTGATCCTTCCAGGCACTCGTGCCACTCCTGACCCCCGTGCTTCCTGTTCACCCTACCAGGGCCCTGGAGTCGGAGCCGCAAGAGAGGCCATACCCTGCAAGTTGGGCTCGTCCACAAGGTACGTGACACTCCTATGGATGCAGGTTATTTTCATACCTATTTCCAAGAGAAAATGCATAGGTGTATCTCTGACGGCTGCTTGACGTGCCAAATTTGGTAGGTAGTATAACCTGGATCCACAAGGATTTGTGATTGTTCTACACCAGGGTTTCTCAGCCTGGGTTCCTCCAGAGGTTTTTATTGGGGTTCCTTGAGCAATGAGCAGTTCCTGCCTTTCAGGTTGAGAAAGACTGTTCTGGCACAGGGGTCAACGTTTCAGGTTTAAAGGCCCTAAAGCAGCCTTTCTTGACCTTTTCAACACAGAGGAACCCTTGAAATTACTTTCCAGTCTCAGGGAACCCCTGTAAAAAATTGCTCTATCTACAACTCATGGTACATTAGTGTGATGGTCAGTGGGAAGAATGCATCTTTCACCTGTGGTCATTAGGAAGAATTACCCCTTTACAGATAACTGAAAAAGATCAATGGTGTCAGTAGGAACTTATCTGAGAGGCAGAAATTGCTCATGGCTTAAGGAACACTTAGCTACCTCTGAAGGAACTTTAGGGTTCAATAGAACCCTGGTTGAGAAACCCTAAACTAAAGGCTTTGGACAGCTTGTGGCTTTCCAGTCAAGGGAGACAAACCCTCATCTCTAAAGCAGCCTTTCTCAACTTTTTCAACACAGAGGAACCCTTGAAATAATTTTCCGCTCTCAGGGAACCCCTGCTAAAAATTACTTTATCTACAACTCATGATACATTAGTGTGATTGTTAGTGGGAAGAATGCTCCTTACACTCGTGGTCACTGGGACGAATTACCCCCTTACAGATAGCTAAAAAGATCAATGGTTTCAGTGGGAACTTATATAAGAGGCAGAAATTGCTCATAGCTTAAGGAACCCCTAGCAACCTCTGGAGGAACCTTTGGGCTCCATGGAACCCTGGTTAAGAAACCCTGCCCTAAAGGCTTTGGACAGCTTATGACATTCCAGTCAAGGGTGACAAACCGTCTTATTTTTTTTTTAGCAAGTACTCACAATCACTGTGTTCCTTACTGGTCCCTACTCAGAGGCTAATTAGGAAATACATTGGTCCCTGCTGGAGCTCGGTTTTGTAACAAGTGTTTCTTTTTCTTATGTTGCTCTTAGTTTACGCACATCAATCAGCCCTAAAGAAAGGGATGTAGACCCCTGAAATGTCTTGAGTTACTGAACTTAACTGAATAGAATATCCTACATTTTTGGGCCATAGGCTTTGCTATATATATACTACTGAACAGCCTACTATGTGGACCAATAATGCAACTTGCACCTCAAACAATTCTTATGTTCTCTCAAAACCCTCACATATGGCAGAGCCAAGCTAACTTTAAAGTGTGAGATGCAGAATGTCTTTTTTTTTAGTTTTAGATAAATTGGGGAAGGCTTACAACCCCCTGAATGTTTTTTTTCTGCCTGTATCCCAATGGGGAGGTTGCCCTTCACTTCCTATCCTGAAGATGCAACAAAAAATTAGAGGAAATTTCTCCAAAGTGTCTCCTTTAGATGAAGATACCCATTTCCATGGAAAAAACTCATAGGTGTATTTTTGATGGTTGAGTATGGCATTCCAATTTCAGTAAGAATTTATAATTGTTCAAGACTGTGGGACAAACAGAGTGGTCAATGGTTCAGATATGAAGACCTTAAAGGCTTTGGAAAGTTTGTGGACTTCCAGTCTAGAGAGACAAAACTGTCCTTCACCTCTTTTAGCAAGTACTCACAATCTCTATATTCTTGAGTGGTCACTTTTCAGGGCCTAATTGGGCAATACACTGGGACTGCTGGAGTTCTGTTTTGTTCCAAGTGTTCTTCTTCTCGGTCCCGAAGAAGGGGATTCAGATTTCTTAAATGTGTTGGGCTTCTGAACGTCAAAAAAAATATTCTACATGCTTTGGCAATCAGCTTTGCTCCTCTAAAAAGAATGCATCACTAATGATTCCACATTCTTGTTGACACTTGAGAGGAACCTGGTCCACAAGAATTTGAGACTATTCAAGATCCTGGCTCAGAGCGCTCATTGATTCAGATATTAAGACCCTAGAAGCTTTGGAAAGTGTGTGAACTTCCAGTCAGGGGAGACAAAACTGTTGTTCTTCTCTTTTAGCGAGTACTCACAATCGCTATATTCTTGAGTGTTCAATCAGACCTAATCAGGCAATACACTGAGACAAATGCAGTTCTGTTTTGTTACAAGTGTCCTTTGTCTCAGCCCAGAAGAATGGAATGCATATCCCTGAAATGTGTTGAGTTACTAAATGTCAATAAAATATTCTGCATTCTTAATATAGGCGTTGCTTCTCTTAATAGAGTGAAACATAGATGATTCCACATTCCTCCTTTCTTGACAATTGAGAGGAACCTGAACCCCAGCATGGTCTACTGTCAGGACCTGGATCACCTTCTGGTGGCATTGTGCTTCCCATAGTGCAAGGTTGTAGTTTTCGTGTCCACCAGCAGGTGTCTCCCAGCAGCCAGGAGATCTCAATAATCTGTTTCCACCTAATACTGGCTGCTGGGAGGGTACAGTATTTAGGGCACAAGTAGGGGAGGATCCAAATACCCTCCCGGGAGCCAGCAGATCTCAGTAATCTGTTTCAACCTAATGCTAACTGCTGGGAGGGTACAGTATTTAGGTCACTGGTAGGGGAGGACCCAAATACCCTCCCAGCAGCCAGCAGATCTCAGTCATCTGTTTCCACCTAATACTGGCTGCTGGGAGGGTACAGTATTTAGGGCACTAGTAGGGGAGAGCCCAAATACCCTCCCAGCAGCCAGCATCAGGGGGAAACTGATGACTGGCTTCTGTTGGGGGACACCCACTGGTGGACATCAAAACTACAACCTTCCTCTCTGGGAAGCACAGTGCCACCAGCAGATAATCCAGGTTTTGATATCTAATGAACATCATGCTGATGGGAAGGCAAAATATAAGTAGAATAAATATCAACTTTGTTTTTTTTTTAGCTTAATTAAAAGCTGTCAATAGGATCCATTCTCCAGCAGAACACAATGGTTGCTTGTGCAGTTTAAAGCTACCTTGGAAAATACAATGGATTTTTTTATGAACTCTCCTACCTGAGGGTCTTCTCGGGCGCTTGCTCTCCAGTCACCAAATCATAACCTCTTTCCAGGGTGTTGTACGGCCATGGCCTGTAGAAAAAAAACAAAAACATTTCTTAACTATTTTATTTGCTAATTACCTGACATATTTATATTCAGCGATAACTAACAGTCTTGACTGGCTGGCTTTATGGCACTTTATTTAAATGTTTTTTTTATTTCATGTTTATGATTGTCTGTTCCAGTGTGTTCCTATGTTCTGTATAGATGGGTGGTCCTTTTTGCTTTAGAAATGAACTCCATGTTACCATGTAAAATTCAGGTACTTTGATTGCATTCAAAAATAAATATAGTCACAGTCTTCGGCTGCCCCCCACCCCCTCAACCACCTGCCCCCAACTTACTGAATCTGGGGGTTCCACTCTGCACAGTCTCCTGTCATTTTTGGAAATAATTTCTGGAATTCACTGCTCCGTCCATTTGATCCATTAACAGAGAACTGTGAATGGAGAGAAGACTACCACCATGGCAGAGGGTATAACTGAAGTGCAGCGTCATTACCACACTCGTAATCCATTGACTACTTGCTCCAGCCCCATAACCAAAGGTCGGTACCTCATTACAGACCTGCAGCTGTAGTAATGGTCACCAAGAACCTACCGATCTACTAATAACAGTTGCAATGCTTTGCAGGCTGCAATACAAAAAAATATGTGTATGTATTTTAATCAATATCATTGATTAATTTTTCCAAAAGGTGGAATTATTCATAAAGGGAAATGTGGTGTGATGACTCCAGTACATACTATATACTATACTACAAAATACTGCAAGATGCTTGAAGTCCAGTGTGTAGTTTCCACAGTCTGTGTTAATTTGGGGGAGCCATGTCACCTGCTGATGTTGGTCCACTGTGCTTCATTAAGTCCAGGGTCAACGCAGTAGTCTACCAGGAGATTTTGGAGCACTTCATGCTTCCTTCCGCAGACGAGCTCTATGGGGATGCTGACTTCATTTTCCAGCAGGACTTGGCACCTGCCCACACTGCCAAAAGCACCATAACCTGGTTCAATGACCGTGGGATTACTGTGTTTGATTGGCCAGCAAACTTGCCTGACCTGAACCCCATAGAGAATCTATGGGGCATTGCCAAGAGAAAGATGAGAGACATGAGACCGAACAATGCAGAAGAGCTGAAGGCCACTATTGAAGCATCCTCGTCTTCCATAACACCTCAGCTGTACCACAGGCTGATAGCTTCCATGCCACGCCGCATTGAGGCACTAATTGGTGCAAAAGGGGCCCAAACCAAGTACTGAGCACATATGCATGCCTTTACTTTTCAGAGGTCCGATATTGTTCTATGTACAATCCTTGTTTTATTGATTGCATGTAATATTCTAGTTTTCTGAGATTGTGGATTTGGGGTTTTTTATGAGCTGTAAGCCATAATCATCACAATTATGACAAATCACGGCTTGAACTATCTTGCTTTGCATGTAATGAGTCTATCTCTTATATTAGTTTCACCTTTTAAGTTACATTAGTGAAATAAATGAACTTTTGCACGATATTCAAATTTTTCAAGTATCACCTGTATATGCTGCACCTTGGTTGGAGCTTGACTGGCCCCTCTCGCCCCCTGCACAAATCAGGGGATATCTTTTCTTTTGGGTATCTCTGGGTTTCCGTAATAGGCAACCTTGCCCGTTCACCTTTTGGCTTGGGGATCGGCAGCCTGTCCCCCCCGTGGTGCTCCCCCTCCCCATTTCTCTGTTTTCCTGGCAGTGATCTCAGCGCTTACATGGAAGATCTACCCTACATCCTTTTGAACGCCCTTCTCCTGAAAAAGCACGTCTGCAAAATGCGTCAAGAAATTCGCTACCACCTCCGCAGTCTAAAGTCACTTTGCTAATCGCTATATGTTATATTATACTGGCATGCATCCGGTGGGCCAATTTTATAGCCCTTTTCTGGAGAAGTCATATGCCTATGTATATGCTTATAGGTACTGTGGATGGGGCTAAGAATATAAGGTGTTCTGCTCATACTAACCAAGTGCAAATATTTTTGTGTGTTATTTAGATTTTAGTTACAACCAACCTCGTTATGCCAGGCAGCGTTGACATTAATAAAAGTTTATGAGGAAAGGGCAGGCGGGACTTTTAAGGTACCAAAGGATATAATAATCAATCAAATTAGAAAAATATATAAATTGCAAAGGTCTTCTTACTTTGTAAATCCTGGCTTCAATCATCTAAGAATTAAAACAAATAATATCTCTGGAACACAAGCATCCGGTAGGCATTCATTTGCAGTTCACCGTTATTTTGCATAAAACGTACTTTGTATAATATATGAATATTTTTCTATAAAATATACACAGGTATGTCTTATTGACATGCAATGCGATATTATTCATGGCAATTTTTCAAGCATAATCATTTACAATTGTTGTGTTTCTTATAGTATATATAACTTCATGCAACACTTTCAAAACCTCCCGAAGAAGCTCTTCTGAGCGAAACATGTAGAGTAAGAAGTGATTCTTGCAAATGCTTACTGCGATTTTAAAGAATTGTTTAAATACAATTTATATATTTTTCTAATTTGACTGACTATTATATCCTTTGGTACCTTAAAAGTCCAGCCTGCCCTTTCCTAATTTATTTTGTTGTCTAAATGGGATGCGGTACCGAACTTTGATCTCTCATCACCCAGTCCTCAAATATATAGTAATAAAAGTTCGTTTTTTTTAATTGGTGCATGTCTGTCCTTATTTGAGAGGTAATATGCCAATAATGTGCCCTAATACCTTCTTAACTGTCATTGACAGTCATCTTTTCTGTATGTTAGTTTTAGGATGTGGTGTTGGGCAACCCCCCCCCCCCCCCTTTTAAGTCCGTGGAATTATTTACTGAGAGTTATAAAGGATATAACCATGTAACTATGAATGGTTTTAGAAGATTTGTATTGTAATAAAATGTGTAACTCCAGCATGTGGGCATAGCCAAGTGAACATGAACACCAACATTTAGCTTCTTGGGTACCATTGGCCAACACCAGGGGCGGACTGACCATTCGGGCACTCGGGCACTGCCCGAGGGCTCCCATGCCACTAAGGGGCCCCATCAGGGTTGCCAGCCTCAATAAAACCAGGGACAGTATGTAAAAATCTGTGTTTGTTTAAAAATCCCAAGAATATAGCTGCCCTCTCCAGTACCTTTTCCGTGTGTGTATGTGTATTCTGTGTATGTATACTGTGTGTCTATTGTATGTCTGTGTGTGTATACTGTGTGGCCCCATAATCTATTGCTTGGGGGTCCCATCATCTCCTATTGCCTGGGGGACCCATAATCTCCTATTGCCCGGGGGGCCCATAATCTTCTCCTATTGCCCGGGGACCCCATGAGTCAGTCCGCCCCTGGCCAGTACTTTACTATTATGAACCTCCACTCCTGGAGTAAGTCAATGTATCTTATGTCCATATTACAAGTAAGAGCCCCAACATGATCCAAAAGCTTACTTTACTTATGGTTCTTAAGTATAGGCCACCATTACAAAATAAAGGGAGTCCAGTCCAATGTTTTTTCTTATTTTCTTTACTTAACAGTAAGGGGAATTTCCAACATCTTCAGTACCATTACTTTTTCAATACGGAACCCTTTTGTTCAACATGTTGCCATCCATAATTCGGGAGATATCACCTCCTGCCTTACTGTAATGCCACGTACACACGGGACTTTTCGACCAGACCGGTCCGACGGACCTTTGACAGACTTCCGACGGATTTTGAAATGAACGGACTTGCCTACACACGATCACACCAAAGTCCGACGGATTCGTACGTGATGACGTACGACCGGACTAAAATAAGGAAGTTGATAGCCAGTAGCCAATAGCTGCCCTAGCACCGTTTTTCGTCCGTCGGACTAGCATACAGACGAGCGGATTTTTCGACCGGACTCGGGTCCGTCGGAAAGATTTGTAACGTGTTCCAAATCTAAAGTCCGTCATATTTTCGACCGAAAAAGTCAGCTGCAGGTCCGATGGAGCCCACACACGGTCGGATCGTCCGCCGGATTCGGTCCATCGGACCAGTCCGGTCGAAAATTCCGCCCGTGTGTACACGGCATAAGGGTGCCTCACATCTGCTGTCTCTGTGGATGAGCCCAAAGGTGAATATTCAGGGCAAACTCCTTGCCGAGGAAAGCCCTTTTTCTTGACAGCCTACACCTGGCTTAGGAAGGCCCTGAGCTTTTCCACAAGGGCCAACTCTTTTCTTCCTAATTCGATACCCAGAATCCAATCTCTCCGCAGCCCCAATCCATTTAGGCATTTAGACACGGTGAAGGCGACGTGCTGAAGTTCAAACCGAGCATCAGAATGGAGAAGAAGGGGGATTTAAGTGACTTTGAACGTGGCATGGTTGTTGGTGCCAGACGGGCTGGTCTGAGTATTTCCAAAACTGCTGATCTACTGGGATTTTCACGCACAACCATCTCTCAGGTTTACAGAGAATGGTTTCGAAAAAGAGAAAATATCCAGTGAGTGGCAGTTGTGTGGGCGAAAATGCCTTGTTGATGTCAGAGGAGAATGGGCAGCCTGGTTCCAGATGATAGAAAGGCAACAGTAACTTAAATATCTACTCTTTACAACCAAGGCATGCAGAATAACATCTCCAAATGCACAATTCATCTATCCTGTCAGTTAAGAACAGGAAACTGCTGAGGCTACAATTCGCAGAGGCTCACCAAAATTGGACAATAGAAGATTGGAAAAATGTTGCCTGGTCTGATGAGTCTGGATTTCAGTTGCAACCTTCAGATGGTGGGGTCAGAATTTGGTGTAAACAACATGAACGCATGGATCCATCCTGCTTTGTATTGACGGTTCAGGCTGGTGGTGGTGTAATGGTGTGGGGATATTTTCTTGGCAAACTTTGGGCCCCTTAGTACCAATTGAGAATGGTTTAAATACCATGACCTACCTGTCAGGGCTGGGCTCAGCCCTTCCTTCTCTGAGCTGGCCACTCAGCTGTCGGCTAATTGCCAGCTCCCATCTCTCCACAGTTACTCAGCTGTTTATGATATCCTGCTCGTCAGTCCTGCCTACTTAAGCCGTTCAATCCAGAGGATCTCTGCCTTCGCCTTGGTCAACATCACAGAAACTCCTGCGATCCTGTTCAAGACTTGCTTTGCTGACATCCCTTCTGGCTCCAGATCCTGCTTGCTGTTCCACTACATTGATCCCTGACTTCTGGCTTGTCTAACTATCCAGTCCGGTTACTGAACTTTGGCTATGTTTTGACTACGTTTTGTTCTTTTTACTTTTATTATTAAACAAGTGTGATTTACCTGTACTTCTGTCTCGGCCTGATTTAATGGTTTCTGACACTACAAACAACATAAAAGCATGGATCCATATTCTGCCTTATATCACCGGTTCAGGCTGGTGGTGGTGGTGTAATGGTGGGGGGGGGGATATTTTCTTGGCACACTTTGGGCCCCTTAGTACCAATTGAGCATCGTTTAAATGCCACGGCCTAATTGAGTATTGTTGCTGACCATGTCCATCCCTTTATGACTACAGTGTCCCCATCTTCTGATGGCTCCTTCCAGCAGGATAATGCACCGTGTCACAAAGCTCAAATCATCTCACCACTGGTTTCTTGAACATAACATCGAGGCCACTGTACTCCAATGGCCTCTATAGTCACCAGAACTCAATCCAATAGAGCACCTTTTGGGATGTGGTGGATGTGCAGCCAACAAATCTGCAGCAACTACGTGTTGCTATCATGTTACTATGGACCAAAATCTCTGAGGAACGTTTACAACACCTTGTTGAATCTATGCCTCAAAGGCAGTTCTGAAGGCAACCTGGTACTAGCAAGATGTGTCTAATAAAGTGGCTGGTGGATGTATAAGTATCATTTTTTGATGTCTTCATGGAGAGCCGCCCACAACACCAGGACGTCTGGACCACTGGGGGTCTCCAATATAGGGCGGGAAGGGTCAGATAATGCCCCTGATATGAGGGTAAGGGTATATTTGAGCCAAAATGGACTGGTGAAAAAATTGGACTGAAAAAATAAGGCTGGTATCACCACCAGCCAGCCATTGTTTCAGCAATAAGCCAGTAGTTATCCAATCAGAACAGACCTTGACACGTGGAGCAGGCAACAAAAAAATAAAAATGGCCCCCTTTGAAAATTACAATCACGAGCTTCTCAGCCCCATCGTATTAAAAAAAATGTTGTATTGAAAACAACACAGTGAAATAAGGTCATGAGAAATCGCAGTACTCATGCTGTTTTTTATAGCTCCCTCCACTACAGAGTAAAGCAGATAATGTTAAAAAAATGATTATTGATGAAATATACATAAAATAAAATGAATTTGAGTCAATAATAAAATTCCTCTGTGGCTTCCAAGTTGCAGTCAGCAAAGCAAAACACACAAATCACTAAACGTAATAATAATATAAAAAAAAAAAAGCTTATACAGTGCATACGATCAATCAATGGTATAGACACAGTCGCCGAGCAACAACGTTGTTTAATATTTTAAAAAAATGCACAGATCGATAGATCACAAAACTTTGCAAGGGAAAAAAAAAACATATAACGGAGAGAAACCTTGATAAAAAAACCCAATGTGAAACAACACATCGATATTCCTGTAACCAAGATACAAGACAATCTAGCAAGGATTAACAGCTGGCTCCACAATTCCCGGAAAAGACAAATACGCACGTAAACACAACATAAGCACAAAAAAAAAATCCCACATTTTCGGAGATCTATCAGTCTGGGCCACAGCGTGATTCTGCATTTCATGTGCTGGTAGGCTCTAGGAACGCGGTTTGCCTTCGTGGCTGTCCAAGATTCATGTGAACTTTTGGGTGTTGGGCCAAAACAAACCTTGGACTGGAGCCAGGAGTCATTCATTTAGTGGTGGTATTACTATCAAGGATAAGGGTCTGGTATACACTATATTACCCAAAGTTATATCCATAAAGACATGGATAAGAGACGTTTGGGGTGGAGGAACTTGACTGACCTGCACAGAGTCCTAACCTCAACCTGATAGAACACCTTTGGGATGAATTAGAGTGGAGATTGTGAGCCAGGCCTTCTCAACACCAGTGCTTGACCTCACAAATGATCTCACATCTGTCTGTCTTTACACGCACATGAACTTTAATGTCACCCCAGTCTTAGTCCGTAGGGTTCAATATTGAGTTGGCTCCACCTTTTCCAGCTATAACAGTTTCAACTCTTCTGGGAAGGCCGTCCACAAGGTTTAGGAGGGTGTCTATGGGAATGTTTGACCATTCTTCCAGAAGAGCATTTGTGAGGTCAGGCACTGATGTTGAACAAGAAGGCCTGGCTCGCACTCTCTGCTCTAATTCATCCCAAAGATGTTCTATCGGGTTGCGCAAACCAATCAATATATACTTATTGCAATTTTTTTCTTTTTTTTTAACAAAAATATGTAGAACAATATATTCTGGCCTAAGCTGATGAAGACTTTTTTTTTTTTGGAAATGTTTTATAGCAGAAAGTAAAAAATTTTGTTTTTTTTTCTTTTTCAAAATTGTCGCTTTTTTTAAAATAAAAAATAAAAACCGCAGAGGTGATCAAATACCACCCAAAAGAAAGCTCGATTTGTGGGATATCAATTTTGTTTGGGTACAGCGTCGCACGACCTGCTCTTGTTGAATGATAAATGGCAATTAATGTGTGCTATGTCAAAAACTGGCTTGAATGGGTAGGGTTAAGTAGTTGAGGAACATTTCTAACAAGAAAAGAGCCCCACAGCTCTGAAGAACGGATGACAAAGTGGACCGGGAAAAATGTCTTCTGTAAGTTTAATATCCTTCACAACCGGCTTGAAGGATATGTTCACCTGAGTCAAGGCAAGTTCTAAATATTTATCATGGTGTATCTCACAGTGCAGTTTTGTTTTTGTTTTTTTTACTGATATCATTTTTCTTTCAAAAAAAGAGACTCTACTTATACCGCATGCAACAAATTCAAGGTCAGTAACAGATATCGTAAGGTGCAAAACTGATAAATATGCAGAGAAAACGTACCCTTGACTCTGCCCCCAGTCACTGCGTATACACAGGTGCGGATGGTTGGGATCTGGAGCATAGCCTTCGTGGCAGCTACATTCACCTAGGGAATGCAAAAAAAAAAAAAAACTATGATGTTTAATACGCAAATGCAAATTAAAAGAATGCCAATGTATCAGAATATTGATTTAAAAAATTTTACCCAAATTTTCCGTTTATGAATTATAATTATTTAGTCAAAATATTGAAAAAACGGAAGTAAAAATTACTGCCTGTCCATCATTGGTGCAAATAATTTTTGAAGCACTTGTACATATGCCATACTAACTAAAGCTCTGCTCCATTTTCAATGACACCCTACTAAACCACGGCTCATCGGGATAGTAACCAACTTCTTATAACCACACAATGATTGGTGATTCGTGCTCATGCAAGAAAGAAGTATCCCAGGTATGGTAATGTCTACTTAATTGCATTGGTCCAGCTTGGACTAATGTAAATATGCATACACCCTATCTGTGGGATCCCACTAGAACAGCCTTTCTCAACCAGGGTTCCTTGGAACCCCAAGGTTCCCCTAATTGTTAGGGGTTTCTTGGAACCCTAAGGCCTCTCCAGAGGTTGTTAGGGGTTCCTGCAGAGGTTGTTAGGGGTTTCTTCAAACCCTATGGTTCCTCCAGAGGGTGTTTGAGGTTCCTTGAGAAACATAAGGTTCTTTCAGAGTTTGTTTGGGGTTCCTGGGAACCCTAAGGTTCCTGCAGAGGTTGTTAGGGGTTTCTTCGAACCCTATGGTTCCTCCAGAGGGTGTTTGAGGTTCCTCTAGAAACATAAGGTTCTTTCAGAGTTTGTTTGGGGTTCCTGGGAACCCTAAGGTTACTTCAAAGATTAAGCCATATACGAAGCAATCTTGTATCAAAGAATACTGCGTGCAATGTCACTTCCCTTAGCGTACATGTATACAAAATCACATATAAAGAACAAAGAATAGCTGCTGCTAATAAAGTCCAAAGAGATAACCACAAAAATGTCTTGTCCACCAAAGGAGAGCAAAGCAAATAGCAGCGCTTAAATTGGTATTAAAAGACTGACCATAGACTGTCCATGCACCAGGTGAGTCCTGTGGTGGATGACCACGTTCAGCTCTTCTATGAGCTGTGAGAGCTTCACACACAAACTCATATGCGATCTGGATGTTTTATATGCTTTTTAACTGGTTTCACTTTGTTACTGTTGAGTGGAGGCTCCTGTGCAGAAAGTTGTAGTATTTAACGTGATCTGTCAATCAGAGGAGGATTCTGGAGTACAGCTAATCCCTGTGAAAGGAGGAGGCTGATTTTAAGGGGATCTCTAAACTTTGATCTGGTGAGTGTAATACCTACCGGGAGCAGGACCCCACGTGGTGTGGTGATGGGATTTTAGGAGAAGTCCTGATCTTCATTTCCTGTCTTATATGAGATATTTATTTAGATATTCTCTGGACTCACCTTGTGCACGGACAGTCTATGGTCAATCACTTAATACCAGTTTAAGTGCTGCTACTTGCTTTGCTCTCCTTTGGTGAACGAGGCATTTTTGTGGTTATTTCCTTCAAAGATTGTTAGGGGTTCTTGGGAACCTTAAGAATCCTCCAGAGGTTGTGAGCTGTTCCTTGGAACTCTAAGGTTCATCCAGAGGTTGTGAGCTGTTCCTTGGAACCCTGTTTCCTCCAAAGGTTGTTAGGGATTCCTAGGAACCCTAAGGTTCCTCCAGAGGTTGTTAGGGGTTTCATGGAACCCTACAGTTTCTCCAGAGGTTGTTAGAGGGTCCATGGTGCTCTAAGGTTCCTCCAGAGGTTGTTTGAGGTTCCTTGGAAACATAAGGTTCATATAGAGTTTGTTAGGGGTTCCTGGGACCCCCAAGATTCCTCCAGAGGTTGTTCGGGGTATCTTGGAACCCTATGGTTCCTCCAGAGGTTGTTAGGGATTCATGGGAACCCTAAGGTTACTCCAGAGGTTGTTAAGGGTTGCTTGGAACCCTAAGGTTCCCCCAAAAGTTGTTATGAGTGGACCTTGAGTAATGAGCAATTTCTGCCCTCAAATGAGTAACCACTAAGGGCTAGTTTACACTTCAAAACATGACTTCGGACACGCTTTGTTAAAGCTTTCTGAATGCCAGTCAAGCCCATTGTCACTAAATAAAATGGTTAGCTTACAGCCCTGTTTGTACCTTGCTTTTGCTTGGTGCTTCGTTGAGGCTTCGGTGGGGCTTCAATGAGGCTTCGGTGGGGCTTCGGTGGGGCTTCGATGAGGCTTTGGTGGAGCTTCGATGGGGCTTTGTTGAGGCTTCGGTGGGGCTTTAGTGGGGCTTTAAGTGAGTTTTGCCATAGACCTCTATGGAGGTTTTGAAGACGCATTAAAGCACCACTGAAGCTACATGGGGTAAAATTTGTGAAGCTAAGCTGAAGCAAGGTGTAAGCAGGACGGTAAGCTAACCATTTTACTTAGTGACAGGGGCTTTGACTAGTGTTCAGAGATCTTTAACAAAGCCTGTCTGAAGCCATATTTTGAAGCAAGTGTAAACTAGTCCTTAGTGGTTACTCATTTGAGGGGCAGAGGTTGTTAGGGGTTCCTGAGAACCCTAAGGTTCCTGCAGAGGTTGTTAGGGGTTTCTTCAAACCCTATGGTTCCACCAGAGGGTGTTTGAGGTTCCTTGAGAAACATAAGGTTCTTTCAGAGTTTGTATGGGGTTCCTGGAACCCTAAGGTTACTTCAAAGATTAAGCCATATACGAAGCAATCTTGTACCAAAGAATACTGCGTGCAATGTCACTTCCCTTAGCGTACATGTATACAAAATCACATATAAAGAACAAAGAATAGCTGCTGCTAATAAAGTCCAAAGAGACTCAAGGTCCACTGATAACAACCTCTGGAGGAACCTTAGGGTACCCAGGAATCCCTAACAACTTTTGGAGGAACCTTAGGGTTCCAAGGTACCCCTAAGAACCTCTGGAGGAATATTGGGGGTCCCAAGAACCCCTGTCCGAAGACATGTTTTGAAGCAAGTATAAACTAGCCGTTAATGTGTGTTGAAGCCGAAGCAAGTGTAAATGAGCCCTAACACCATTGGTCTTATTTTAGCTTTCTGTAAGTGGGGGGATTCTTCCCAATGAACACAAATGTAAGTACCATTCTTCACAGTGACCATCATACTAATGTGAATTATAGATATATTAATTTTTATATAAGGGTTCCCTGATCCTGGAAAATTGATTAAAAGGTTTGTCTGTGTTAAAAAGGTTGAGGAAGGTTGCTCTAGAAGCTGGAAATCAGTGCAGTAGGCATTGCAACTCCAGTGATCTCCACTAGCTTCCAAGTCCCATGCCTGAGCGGCTGCCTTTCTTCATTCTAAAACGAGAGGTTCTCCACTGGGCACAGGTGCCATTCAGAGATTGCTTTGCATTTTCTCAATAAATGCAAAATGCTTTCTGATCTGATTGGATGAGGTGGAGAGGAGGGGTGGTGACATCATGATCTCGACCTCTTCCAATCACAGAATGCTTTGCATTCATTGATAAAATGCAAAACCATCTCTGAACAGTGCCCATGCCCAGTGAACAACCTCCTGTATTTACAATGCAGCAGGGCAGCCTCTCGGCATGGGAAGCTAGTGGAGATCATTATAGTAGAGGTGCCTACTACAGTGATTTCTAGCTTCTAGAGCAGCGATTGCCTACTTATGAGCTAAAAGGGGGCTCAGATGTAGCCCATTACATCCCCAAAGGGCTGCACATAATGTTCAATATATGTAATACTCGAGAGGACTGTCAGAATCTACAGACCTAATAGAGGAAATAAAGATCAGAGAACATGGACATTTTGTAAACTTGGTAACTAAGATGGACTGTTGGCTTTAGATGAATTTTAAACAATTTTTTTTTTTTTCAAAAAAAAACCCCAAGCAAAACCCATAAATAGAAGTAGACCATTGGAAGCACATAATTGGGTATTCTTTGCAAAGTGAATATTCACCACATTTACTAAACTAAGGGAAAATTCCCTTGCAGAGTGAACAGTCATTGTATCCTTTTGTAAATCGGCTCCATTTTGCTATAGAAATACAGTACTTAAAATGGAACAAAACTAAAATCCCCCCCCCCCCCCCCCCATGTAATAGGTGTGTAGGATGGAGAGAACAAAGTCATATCTGTGGAAGGTTGTAAAAATATAACGGTTTTTATAGAAGATTAGCTCAATTAATGTGATGTGTCCCAGGTGTGAAAAACGCTGTAAATGAAGAAGGCTTTCAG
Organism: Lithobates septentrionalis; assembly: GCA_037952835.1. Lineage (NCBI taxonomy): Eukaryota > Metazoa > Chordata > Amphibia > Anura > Ranidae > Lithobates > Lithobates septentrionalis. Next base: position 209,422 of record JBBDGP010003152.1, on the reverse strand, counting down.
AAATAGTGTTAATAATTTATTTTTTTATCAATTAGAAAAATGGAAAGTACATGAACTGAAGAGAAATCCAAATCCAATTAATATTTGGGGTGACCACCTTTTGCCTGCAAAACAGCATCAATTCTTCTAGGTACACTTGCACACATTTTTTTTTGAGGGATCTCGGCAGGTAGGTTGTTCCAAACGTCTTGGAGAACTAAGCACAGATCTTCTGTGGATGTCGGCTGCCTCAAATCCTTCTGTCTCTTCATTGAATCCCAGACAGACTCCATGATGGTGAGATCAGGGCTCTGTGGGGGGGAGCAAACCATCACATTCTTCTAGGTAGACTTGCACACATTTTTTGAAGGATCTTGGCAGGTAGGTTGTTCCAAACATCTTGGAGAACTAAGCACAGATCTTCCGTGGATGCCGGCTGCCTCAAATCCTTCTGTCTCTTCATGGAATCCCAGACAGACTCCATGATGGTGAGATCAGGGCAGGGGGGGGGGAACCATCACATTCTTCTAGGTAGACTTGCACACATTTTTTGAAGGATCTCGGTAGGTAGGTTGTCTCAAACATCTTGTAGAACTAAGCACAGATCTTCCGTGGATGTCGGCTGCCTCAAATCCTTCTGTCTCTTCATGGAATCCCAGACAGACTCCATGATGGTGAGATCAGGGCTCTCTGTGTGTGTGTGTGTGTGTGGGGGGGGGGGGGGGGGGAACCATCACTTCCAGGATTCCTTGTTCTTCTTTACACTGAAGAAAGTACTAAATGACAATGGCTGTGTGTTCAGGGTTGTTGTCCTGCTGCAGAATAAATTTGGGGCCTCCTGGGTGGTATAGCATGATGAATATGTATCTGCCTGTATTTCTCAGCATTGAGGACACCATTGATCGGCCAACGTTGAGGACTGTAGAAACAGTGGTCAGCCAAGGAAACTTAATGCAGAAGATCAAAGGCACATCATGCTTACTTCTCTCCGACGTCGGAAGTTGTCCAACAGTGCCAGTAGTTACCTTTCCTCCATTGAAGATAATGGAGCTTGTGCTTCATTAGCTTCTTCCCCGGTCAATGCAGCAGGTGAAAATTACATCAAGACTCAGAAGTCATGTAATGCACATTGCTTCTGGGTTATATTAGGCAGGAGAGATCAGTGAACGGACATTCACTGGTCTCCCTCCTCTCTACCCGGCAGTACTCACCATAGGGTTTCCGAGCACAAAGGTGGGAGCTCAGAGTCCAGGAAACACAGTGAGGGGACAAATGCACTGGGGGGTATGGTTAACTCTACACCTGCCTCACTACAAGTGCAAAAAAAAACTGCTTATTTGGCAGAAATCCAGTGTGCTCCTACCTTCCCCTTGTCAGCTGACAACCTCTGCTGAACTAAAATTCCATCCAGTGTTGTCAGCCCTGCCTACTGGGTTATAGGTTATATAAGAGAGAAGAGCTGGCAACTCCAAAGTCCTTGATGAAAAAATGTATTGGCTACATTTGAGCATTAGAAAGCAAACACCTGACGCGTTTCGGCGTAAGCCTTAGTCATCATAACTGGGTTATAGGACTCCGCCAATTCCCACCCCTCTCTGTCTCTCTCCCCATGCATACTGTGATTTAATTCCCAGCAAAACAATGCTTGCCAACACACTTGGGAGACGTGGTTCTGGGGGAGTTCAGGGACTGTAAACATTTTACAAGCCTGGGGATGGTGTCACAGGGAGTGCAAATAAGTTTCTTGCTACAAGAACAAAGTAAAAAAATAAAAAAATAATACTGGTTGATGATTTACAGGAGGAGAGGTTGGTATGGGGGTACATTTGGGCAAAGCCTGGATATACACTTTAATATACATATAATATTGTTTCTTGTAGCCATGATAAAGGGGGCGCATTTTGAAACCCCCAAAATTCATTGGCTACTTTTTGGATTGTCCCCTTGACTTTTATTGGAACAAAGTCCAGTGTGGACCTTTTATCAGTGGTGTGGCGTTTCAATGCACTGGCAACAGCATGAATTGTTCCCTTGACTATTATTTGAATAAAGTGGTATTTGGACCCTTAACAGTGGTCTAGCACTTTGACACATTGGCTACTTTTTGGATTGTCCCCCTGACTTTTATTGGAATAAACTCGTATTCGGATCTTTTAACAGTGATGTGGCATCTCAACATGTTGCCTACTTTTTGGATTGTCCCCTTGACTTTTATTGGCATAAAGTCCTACCTGGACCTTTTAACAGTGGTCTGGCACTTCAACATGTTGGCTACTTTTCAGATTGCCTCCATGCCTTTTATTGAAACTAAGTCACATTTGCACCTTTTAATAGTAGTCTGGCACTTCAACATGTTAGCCACTTTTTGGATTGTTCCCCCAACTTTTATTGGAATACAGTCATATCTCGATTTTTTAAGAGTGGTGAGGCACTTCAACATTTTGCCTACATTTTGGATTGCCCCCCTTGACTTTCATTGGAATGAAGTCATATCTGGACCTTTAACAGTGGCGTGGCATGTCAATGCATTGGCTATTTTTGAATTGTCCACCTGACTTTTATTGGAATAAACTCATATTTGGATCTTTTGACAGTGATGTAGCACCTCAACATGTTGGCTACTTTTTGGGTTGTCCCCTTGACTTTTATTGGAATGAAGTCCTACCTGGACCTTTTAACAGTGGTGTGGCACTTCAACATGTTGGCTACTTTTTGGGTTGCCTCCATGCCTTTTATTGAAACTAAGTCACATTAGCACCTTTTAACAGTGGTCTGGCAATTCAACATGTTAGCCACTTTTTGGATTGTCCCCCCCCCCAACTTTTATTGGAATATAGTCATATCTGGACCTTTTAAGAGTGGTGAGGCACTTCAACATTTTGCCTACATCTTGGATTGCACCTCTTGATTTTCATTGTAATAAAGTCATATCTGGACCTTTAACAGTGGTGTGGCATGTCAATGCCTTGGCTACTTTTTGAATTGTCCCCCTGACTTTTATTGGAATAAACTCGCATTCGGATCTTGATCTCGAATTGGCACCTCAACATGTTGCCCTTCTTTTTGGATTGTCCCCTTGACTTTTATTGGAATAAAGTCCTACCTGGACCTTTTAACAGTGGTGTGGCGCTTCAATGCGTTGGCTACTTTTGGGATTACCCCCTTGACTTTTATTGGAATACGGTCATATCAGGACCTTTTAACAGTGGTCCGGCACTTTAATGCTTTGTGTACTTTTTGGGTTGCCTCCTTGACTTTTTTTGGAATAAAGTTCTACCTGGACCTTTTAACAGTGATGTGGCACTGCAATGCGTTGGCTACTTTTTGGATTATCCCCTTAACTTTTATTGGTTATGAAGTCATATCTGTACTTTTTAACAGTGGTGTGACACTTCACCATGTTGGCTACTTTTTGGATTGTCCTCCTATCTTTTTTTTTTAGAATAAAGTCATATGTGGACTTTTAAGAAGTGGTGTGGCGCTCCAATTTCAATTTTTTGTTCCAAGCTAAGAACGTTGGGTCCGTTTTTTTGTTTTTTTTCGTCTTGGCGCTCCTTCTATAAAGGTTGTATTTCTGGACTGTCGTCTGGTAGAAATTGATAGATGTTTCGCATGGCTCTTGCTACTAAAACAATTTCCTGCGCTATTACCGGGCATGGCACAGGATGGTTTTATGTTTGAAGAAGGCTATAAAAAAGACCCAGACAGGCAAGGGAAGCATTTGATGAGAAAGTGCAGCTGAAACAATAATTGATCCTTTATAAATATAGTAAATGTCATTCTTTCGGAGAATTTAGGACATTTTCTTGTCTGAAAATTGTACATTTTGATACCGTGTAACAGCTGCTGTTTCTTTAAACCTGATCTTTGTTCATTTGCTTGTTTTATGGCGGATTTATGTATTGCTATTTGCTCTTCTTTTAACTTTAATTCAAACCACTGAAGAAAAACAACTTTTATGGGTGACGTAGAGCTTTTTTTGTAGGGCCTGTTCACACCAGGTGCAGTGGGACAGCTTTGGACAACCTTACCCAACATAGTTTCACCCAGGGCCGGGACGAGGGGTGGGCAGGAGGGACGGTTGTCCTGGGTGCAGTGAAGCAAAGGGGCAAGAAAAGGACGCAGGGTGGTATACCCATTCTACGGCATGTATTAATAGTGGGTTGGATCCTGAATCCTTGCCCTGGGAGCTGGGCAACCCTGTCCTGCCACTGGTCCCACCACAAGCCAGGACAGTTCCTGTTCCTGTGAGGCTGGGAGGAGGATGTCCCACTGCGTGCTCGCAGTTTTTTGTTTTTTTCACACTGCGGCCAATCCTACTGAGAGTGAACTTTCAACCTAATAGGAAATGTATCCATAGTCACGTAATTTACCCTTCAGAAACAAATATCTACCCTTCGGGTCTACCATCCTCTCCTTCACCATCAATCTTGTGTCTTTCTCCATCCCTATTGCCACTCCCTTTTTGCCTCGTCTCGTTATTGAATCCCCATAGTAACATGTTGGATGTTGCTTTGAGTGTCTTTTTAACATTTGTAACCTGTGAGATGTGTGCCTCTTGTAGAACAACTGCATTTGCGGAGTACTATTGGATTTCCTTAAGGATCTTATGTCTTTTAACCGGGGCGTGTTTAGACCCTGCACGTTGTACGTCAAGTGTTGTCTTGGTGGGCATCTACAACCTTTCCATCTCCTCTCCTCTGTCCTCACCCTAAGGGCCCCATATACACCTCAGCCTTCTTGGTGCTTGAAGCTCCAAAACGCTGAAGGGGGGGAAAAAAAAAAATCAATGATTCTCTATGGAGATGGTTCACATCTCCACTCCAAAACGCCTGAAGCTCACACAAGTTCTGGAGATTTTTTTTTTTTTTTTGTCGCTCGAATCGGGCAGATTTGGGTGTTTTTGGCGTGTTTGTATTGCCATTGAAATTAATGGAAACGCGCCATTTGCACGTTTTTGTGCGTATTTGTGCCTTTTGTTGCGCGTTTTTGCGTGATTTTCTGCTCAAATGAAAGATTTTACAAATAAAATATTAATAATATATGGATAAATAAATGTAATAAAATAAATACACAAATAACTAAAAAGCATCATAAATAAGTAAAATAAATGAATAATATATAATAATACATTAATAAATATTAATTAACCTTAAAAAATATTAAATACATTATTAATAATAATAATAATACACCAAACCCGAACAAAAAAATACCTTAATAATAATAATAATAATAATAATAATAATAAATAATTATTATTAATATTATTATTTTTGTGTGCGGGTTAAGGTGTATAGTTATTTATTATTATTTTATTTTTTAAGGGGTAAGGGTTAAAGTTAAGGGTTAATTATTTATTTATTGTTACTTAGTATTTATTGAATTTATACATTTTTTATTTATGATTCTTATTTATTTGTGTATTTATTTTACATTTATTTATTCATTTATTATTATTCATATAATAATAATAATAACAATAATAATACTATTATATCAAATAAAATAAAAAATACAATTATAATAAACCCCTAATCCTAACCCTAACCTAAACTGAACTTGAACCCCTTACCCTAACGAAAAAACATTATAATAAATGAATAATAATAAAAGTAGAAATCTGTAGTTGGAAAGCTGACACGTTTCGGGAGACAAGCCCCCTCAGCTCTGAGGAAGAGAGCTTTTTTTTTTTTTTTGTCGCTCGAATCGGACAGATTCTGGCGTTTTTGGCGCGTTTGTATTGCCATTGAAATTAATAGAAATGCGCCCATTTGCACATTTTTGTGCGTATTTGTGCATTTTGTTGCGCGTTTTTGTGCGATTTTCTGCTCAAATGAAAGGTTTTACAAATAAAATATTAATAATATATGGATAAATAAATGTAAAATATATTTCACAAATAACTAAAAAGCATCATAAATAAGTAAAATAAATGAATAATATGTAATAATACATTAATAAATAATAATTAACCTTAAAAAAATATTAAATACATTATTAATAATAATAATAATAATACACCAAACCTGAACAAAAAATACATTATTAATAATAGTAATAATAATAATAATAAATAATAATTATTATTATTATTTTTGTGTGCGGGTTAGGGTGTATAGTTATTTATTATTATTTTATTTTTTAAGGGGTAAGGGTTAAAGTTAAGGGTTAATTATTTATCTATTGTTACTTAGTATTTATTGAATTTATACATTTTTTATTTATGATTTTTATTTATTTGTGTATTTATTTTACATTTATTTATTCATTTATTATTATTCATATAATAATAATAATAATAATAATAATAATAATAATAACAATAACAATAATAATACTAATATATCAAATAAATTAAAAAATACAATTATAATAAACCCCTAATCCTAACCCTAACCTAAACTGAACTTGAACCCCTTACCCTAACGAAAAAACATTATAATAAATAAATAATAATAAAAGGAGAAATCAGTAGTTGGAAAGCTGACACGTTTCGGGAGACAAGCCCCCTCAGCTCTGAGGAAGAGAGCTTGTCACCCGAAAAATGTCAACTTTCCAACTACGGTTGTTTGGGCATCCACCATGGTGGAGTTGTGGTTTGATATGTTTTTGATCTTTTTACATTTGTGAGTATGTTTTTGGCTTTTTTAATAAATTGAAAGTTATGTTGGAGATAATGCACTAGGATCAGTGATGGCGAACCTTGGCACCCCCCAGATGTTTTGGAACTACATTTCCCATGATGCTCAACTACAATGCAGAGTGCCTGAGCATCATGGGGAATGTAGTTCCAAAACAATCTGGGGTGCCAAGGTTCACCATCACTGATCGTAGTGCATTATCTCCAATAAAATGAAAATAATGTTGAGGTAATGCACTAGGCTTTTGTGTCCTCCTTTATTTCTTTTTACCGCTCTATGTGTGTCCCAAGCATTTTTTTAAATGTATACATGTTTTTTTGTTTTGTTTTTTTGTTTGGGGTGGCTGCAGAGCCACTCAGATCACTTCTATTGGAAAGTCTTCACGGGCCTCAAATTTTGATAGCTGCAGCCATGATCCTGGCATAACCACTTCAAACTGAGAATGTACAGGTACGTCCTAAGGGTGTGAAGTGGCTAAAGGAGAACTCCAATTTGGTAAACAAAATTGCCACTTTGTTATTTTAAGGTTATCAAACATTACCACTCTGAAGCCAATAATAAGAAATTTTCTACAAATCCAAAATTCAATGCAATTCAAGGCAACCTGGAGGCATTTTGTACACCATTGGTGGATGGAACACCCAGTCCCGGGACAAGGTCATCTAGAGCAGTGGTGCCCAACCCTGTCCTCAAGTACCCCCAACAGGCCATGTTTTGGGAATTTCTCTTAGGCTGCATTTACACCTGAGGGTTTTCCGCTCGTAAAACGCTCAAAAAAACGCTCATCTCGAAAGTTCCAAAACGCCCAGCAAGCAAAATCGCCAAATTTCTCTTAGATAAAATAGCTGTCCAAAATACCAAGCCATTGACTCTTAATTAAAGCACCTGTGCAAGATAAAGGAAAACCTGAAAACATGGCCCTTTGGGGGTACTTGAGGACAGGGTTGGGAACCACTGATCTAGAGCCCAAACATGCAGAACTGCGCCCCCCCCAAGATGTATGAGCATTATGTGTCAGAAAAAATCCCCCCCCCCACAAAAACACTGGGCACTCATCTGCATGCTTACCCCCTAACCATAAATTTCACCTCCTCCAAGTACAAATCCGCCCCCCTGCTGAAATCCCCCCTCTCAGCACAAATCTTTGCCCCCCCATCCCCAAATCCCCCCAGCTCAAATCCTCTACCCCTAAAATTTCCCCTACTAGTACACATCTTCTGTTCCCCACTTCATATTTCCCCCTAGCAGCACATATTCCCCCCAAATCCCCCCCCAGCACAAATATCCTTTCCCCTCATCCCCCCCTCCCAACATAAATCCCCTAAATCACCACTCTTGCCACCCCCCCCCCCCAAAAAAAAGAAATCCCCTCCAGCCAGGGGCAGACTGACAACTCATGGGGCCCCCGGGCAATAGGAGATTATGGGGCCCCCGGGCAATAGGAGAAGATTATGGGGCCCCCGGGCCATAGGAGATTATGGGTCCCCCAGGCAATAGGAGATGATGGGGCCCCCAAGCAATAGATTATGGGGCCACACAGTATACACACACAGACACACAATAGACACACACAGTATACACACACTGAAAAGGTACTGGAGAGGCGGGGCAGCTATACTCTTGGGATTTTTAAACAAACACAGATTTTTTACATCCTGTCCCTGGTTTTATTGAGGCTGGCAACCCTGATGGGGCCCCTTAGTTGCATGGGGCCCTCGGGCAGTGCCCGAGTGCCCGAATGGTCAGTCCGCCCCTGCCTCCAGCTATTCCTTCAGAGCAGCAAAAGGTAGCAATCTGCTACAAATTTGTTAACATTCCCCCATGTATATGGATCACCAAGAAGACTCTGTTTCTCCCCAACAAAAGTAGAATTACATAAAGATCTATATATATATAAACATTTTATATATATATATATATATATATATATATATATATATATATATATATATATATCTCAATTTGTCATAAAATAGCAAAAGAAAAACCCATAGAAACCTTGATAAGTTCTCTTGAAGGACATTCAATGTTCTCATCGACAAGACCTCCTAATTTTCCCATATCTTCACTGGGAAGTATTGAGTTCTTTCATAAGTGAAATATCTGTTTTCGGTATTTTGAACCATTTTTTTTTTTCATACAATATAGTTTCACACAGTCATATCTTCCTTTTTAGAAGATTTAGGTATAAAAAAAAGTCTTTTATCTCATCCTCTGCACTGGCAATCAAAACGTGGTTGATAGAATGATGGATAGGAAATCCTAGATCTTCCCTTCTATCCTCTATTTAGTTATATAAAAATACTTTTATCTGGTTCTCTGCACTGGGAATCAATAACTTGGTTGATAGAGTGATGGATAGGAAATCCTAGATCTTCATCTGCACCCTCATACATCTCAGTCGAAAAAAAGCCTTCAGAACTTTAACTACGTCAACGTTCTTCGTAACCCTAATACATTTTAGGAAAACATTTTCTCTGCAGGGAAGCTTAAAGCTTCCTTTTTTTTAGATAACTTTTTTATTTGTTTTTTTCAATACAAGGTTGCTATGGTATTATGCCATTTAATTATCAGCTAAGCAGTTCTTATTTTGATGTATCGAATTTAGTTCACCATTCACCAATACCATTGTACAATATGTATCCACTCATAAGGGTAACTGTGGTGGAGCAGCAGAAGATACCAAGGCACAGAGAAAGTGATTGTAGCACCCTTCTAGATAGGTTGCTAGGTTGGGTAAGGTAAATGTAGTTCTTTTTGGTTCTTTTGTAATCAGTCGAGCAGTGTGTGATTGGTTTGGGTTATTGGGGACTTCACTGAGTGCAGGTTTTATTGCTTCCCCCTGGCTTCTGGAGGATTCTAGAATATAGTGGGCTGAAAAGGTAAATCAACCACCTGAATATTTATGTTGCCTCAGCCAATCTTTGGGGGATGGTGCCCAGTAGGTGGCTGGGGAGTACATAAATTGCCTGGGGTCTGGAGCTGCCCTGTTCCTGTCAAGGAGGAGGACAACATTTTTTAATGTTTATGGAAGGTGAGGCCCTGCCTCCCCTTACTGCACTTCCCCTGAGTTCTACATGTGCTCATCGAGGTCTCAGCTATGCTAGAGCTGGGGGGGCCTGTTTGCTTAAAATCCCTGGAACTAATTGTGACAGACCCAACTGGGACAGGGGCTTTTTTGAGGGGACTGTGAGGTAGCTATCCTGCTACAACTTCTCTTGCAGCTAAAAGAGGTTTCACTGGGGATCCAGTCTGGAAGATTCACTGAGTCACAGCTCCGTGTGTCCATTTAGATAAGGAGCCCCCCTCTCTCACATGATTGGCTAGCTGACTTTGATTGCCAAGGGCGCCGCTGCTGTGTCTCAGCCGATCAGGAAGTAGAATCTCGGACAGCTGACATTCTCATGGACATTGCTGGACAGAGAGGGGCCTAGACTGTTTACTGAGCCACTGGAGTAAATGTTGCTGTTTGCCTGGCTGTTGCTACCCTAGTGGGGAGAGAAGGTGGGACAAAATTGGCGGCCCTTGTGGGGGTCAGCGCTACATAAGGTTGATCCCAGACCACATCCAGATACCTACATAATTGCTAACAGCAGCATATAAAATACAAAAAGCAGAGCATTTTTATTGTGGATGCACAATGCTTGTAGTCCCTTGGTGGCCGATGTATGTAATAGTGCTGGACCGATAGAAGGTAAAATTGGTTTTGATGGATCTACCATAAGGTGCGTTTTTCTTCAAAGTAGCAGATCCATGTTGAAAATATAGTATAGGTGGACACTGTTCTCATCTTACGCTGCTAAATCTCTGACAACGACAAAGGGAACGCTCACCAAGCGGTAAATTCTTGGATGTGAGTGGAGGTGGGCTTGGTTAAGAGTATCAATTACATCCAAAGAGTTTTGGGGGAGGAATGCCTTCCCCTTCTTTAGGACCTGAGCAGTCGATGTTAATAAAATCACAACAGAACACACTGAGGCTTGATGAAGACTTGTGTCTTTTCTGATGTATCAGGACCTGGGTTTGAACCCACGCCCTCTGCTGTGTCTGGTGAAGTCTCTTCTTGCTGAGCCACCTGGGATGCTGGACGGTGCCCTGTCTGATCTATTAGATAATCTTGCCTTGTGCCTTGTTTCTGATGAACCTTACACTTTTTGCTCCTTCTATAAACTTCCTGATTTAAGCCATGTATCTGCACTACCTGTTTTCCAGATTATTAAGCTCTCCCCAGCCAATATGTTGCTCTTGTCACCCTGTCACTCTTGCTGCTGTGAGTATCTCCACTACCACTGGTTACCAACTTTTGGCTTATTCCTTAACTACACTTCTGCTGCTTTCCGTACCTCGACTACCACTCGTTACCAACTTTTGGCTTGTTCCTTAAAGGGGTTGTAAAGGTAAAAATTTTTTCACCTTAATGCATTCTATGCATTAAGGTGAAAAAACTTTTGACAATACCGCCGCCCCCAGCCCCCCCGTTTTACTTACCTGACACCTCGAATCTCCGCTGCTCGTTCTCGTCATCTCTATTGCAGCTCATCCTGGTCGCTGATTGGCTGCAGTGGATGGATTGAAAGCAGCGCAGCCATTGGCTCGCGCTGCTGTCAATCACATCCGATGACGCGGCGCGCCGGGGGGCGGGGCCGAGTGATACAGTGAGCGGCTATAGCTGGCGGCTGTATCACGGGAGCGCGCCCGCAACAACTAACCATCATGCGAGGGAGCTCGCATTTAGGTGGTTATTTCTTGCGGGGAGGAGCTGAAACAGCCGCCGAGGGACCCCAGAAGAGCAGGTTCGGGGCCACTCTGTGCAGAACGAGCTGCACAGTGAAGGTAAGTATGACATGTTAGTTATTTAAAAAAAATAATAAAATTACCTTTACAACCCCTTTAACTATACTTCTGCTTAATCCCAACCTGCAAAATTGTGCTACCGACCTTATGTTGGCTGTATTTAATGCTCTTGTAGCTCCCTTGTCCAAAACAGGGGCTGCTAGTAAATTTAGTTGTGCTAGGTGGTAACTTGCCTGGCTAAATTGTAGTCTTTGATCCACTGGCTTCTTTCCTAAGCTTGAGTTTAATTTGTAGTCTCTCACTTCTGTCAATAGGTGGCACTGTTGCCTTTGGCATTAGGATGACAGATTACAGTGCATTCAGGTTATGGGTAAAGATGTTGTCTCAGCCAATTAGCAGGAGTTCCTTTGGCCGCTTTGCATGCTGGGATAAGCTATTCATTTGGAAGAAGACAGGTGATCGGGGTTCTTTCCACCCGGGCTGCGGCCTGGGTGGATGTGTGTGGAGCAGCAGCAGAGGTGTAGGCCTGAAGCCTGAGGTCTAGCCATGTGTAAAGGGGCTCAGCCTGAGGGGAGCCCGATCGTTGCCAGAAGTAAAGGAGAAGCAGTTGCCAGAGGGATGACTATTACTGTGGCCGGAGGCAAGTGCAGAAGGGATGGAGTTCTGAAGGAGTACCAGAGCAGACGCTTCACTAGCTGGGGACAGTGAAGTAAGTGGGCAAGCTTCATCCAGGAATTCAGCTGGTAGCTTTGAGCAAAGCTTGAAGGAGTATGGCGCGTAGCTGTAAGTAAAGCTTGAAGAGAAGTACAGTGGGTAACTGTGAGTATAACGGGTAGCTGAGTCAAGCCTGAGGAATCCAGCGGGTAGCTGTGAGTCGAGGAACCCAGTGGGTAGTGTGGGTGAAGATTGAAGGGCACAGCGGGTAGCATGTGAGTTGAGCTCAAGGGATCCAGCAGGTAGCTGAGAGTCCAAGAAGTCCAATGGGATACCGTGAGCTGAGCTTGAAGAATACAGCGGGTAGCTGTGAGTGAAGCTTGAGAAGTCCAGCAGGCAGCTGGGAGCTAAACTTGCAGATCTACAGTGGAATACTGTGAGTGAAGTTGTTGCCTTAGGAGACAGCAGTTGGTACAAGATATAGATCACTGCATTCAGCTTAAAGGCCCTTTTTCTGTATTGCTGTCTGCCTAGTTCTTTTTTTGTCTGCAGAGTCTGCCAAGTTGCTATTGCGTTTGCCTAAGGGTGTCCTGTGCCCTAACCCTCTCTCCCCTGTTCCTGTTGAAATAAAACCTCTCTTTGTTCATTTTTGACTGGTGCCCACCTTCCTATCTTGCACTACACCCACCATGCCCAGTAACCTGCACCCTGAGGAGGAATGTTGGCCCTCCCTGACTCTGGGGGTCACCATCAGGCCCTTAGAGGTCGGGGAGACTACTACACTCTTAAAGTGGTGTTCCGGCCGAAATTATACTTTTTAAATAAAAATACCCCTATAATACACAAGCTTAATGTATTCTAGTAAAGTTAGTCTGTAAACTAAGCTCTGTTTTGTTAGTTTATAGCAGTAGTTTGTTATTTTATAAACTTACAGCAGGCCGTGGCCATCTTAAGTGTGGGCATCTGAAGCCAGACTGTATTTCTCCCTGGATCTCATCCTTGCAGATCTCGCACATGCTCAGTGCAGCACAAGCAGTGTAATAGGTTTCAGGACAGGTTTCCATAGCAAGGGCAGTTTCAGAGGAAGTTGCCGCCCCTTCCCAGAAGGCATTGCAAACAGGAAACGATGCGATGGGCCGCGGCCAGGGAGGAGGAAGTGAAAAATGAATATAGCAGATATACAGTAGGTGCTGAGAAAAAAAAAAAAAAATATCCAATTTGTTTACAGTGCACAGTTTAGTGAGGGATGCTGAAGAGTTGTAAAAGTGGGTGGAACTCCACTTTAACCGTTAAATGCTTTAAAAAGTTCTTCAAGTGAGATTAACTTTTGTACCAGGAGCTCCTCCGTACAGATCCAATAATTTACCTCTTGGGGTGGGATATAACATTTATTAATCAGGTAGGCTCGTAGGTATTTAGAACACTTTTTTTTTCCCCTTGCTCCCCAAAAGACCAAAACACACCAAACCATGAGATAATAGTTTGTATTTTAGTCAAAATGTGAATGTTCACCGCCCACGTCAAGGGTTCTCATGTCTGGTGAGCCCTACACTAACACGCTACATAGTACATAGCTGACATGGCCTATTTTCTACCATTCTGTAGATTGTTTTTTTTTTTTTTTTTAGCAGTATTCATTTTCATATTTTTCGGATTGTTGCTATAAAAATCAAGACTGATCATGAGTCACGCCGTGTCTGTAGCTAAAGCTTCCTCCTACATGTGAAAAAGCTTTATGTTATTTGTATGGATACTTATAACACCTCTTTTTTGTAGGACATCATTACTGCAATTAGGAAATTGTGGATATGTTAATATATCCTTGTGTGATTTTCTTTTTCATGTAATATCAACAAACACCTACTCCGAGTCCTTACTAGCCTTCTCCTCAGGTCCATCTCTCAAAGGAGGGTCAGTTTCATTTCTCCAGAGAAGATGAAAACCCAAATAAGTGTGAATTTGGTTTGAGAAGCAAATTTTTCGAGCAGATCTCATGTCCTCATATTAATGACAGAGGCAGGTGTATTTTCCCTATCAGCCGATGCACCTTTGTACTAATCCATAACAGTTAGATGTCAGCAGAAGAAGAAGAAGGGTTCCCATGTAGGTAGGTGGTCTATTTTCTCCACTGTAGGCAGAGCTTGACCATAGTGGCCCTGCAGTAGGAGGGGAAGTCAAGAGGAACATGGTTCCTCTATGGTTTCCTGGGTCACTGGGGAAGCTATTTGATTGGGTGCTGCCACCACATGTGATGTCTGGCATCTTGGGTGAGGCAGAGCCTATTTAAGGCCCTGGCTCCCAGGCTTGGCACACATTTCGTATGTGGGTAGTGTATGCACAGGTCTAAAGAAGGTCTAAAGAAGAAATGGCCCGCACTATGTACTCGATCAAAATTCTTTTTATTCAGAACACCCCAAAGTGTTGACAGAAAGCTGGTAGATGCATTTCACACACTCCAAGTGTGCTTAGTCATTAATGACTAAGCACACTTGGAGTGTGTGAAATACATCTACCAGCTTTCTGTCAACAGTTTGGGATGTTCTGAATAAAAAGAATTTTGATCGAGTACAGAGTGCGGCCATTTCCTCTTTTGATTATATGCGGAGGCGAGCCGGGACGGGCACCTGTCCAGATCATCAGGCTTTTAAAACCTCACCTGGAGCAGCGAGTCTTCTTGTTTGGGTATGGACAGATCTGACAGGGACAGTGATTAGCATCAGGGAGAGGTTCCAGACGAGTAGGGAAAGGATAGGGACACACCATCCTTTCTGGACACCTCCCCATTTGGGCACGAACCAGCCAGGCCGCATTCTGCCATTCCCGAGTCCCTCTCTGGTATTGGATTCTGTGAGTGTTCTGGGTCGTGTGTCTTCCCACCGGGCTTGTTGCTGCACTTTAATACAAGTTCTGAGCCTGCAACTGGACTCTGAGGGTTCACTGCCATTGCACCACGCTGCTCCTCCCCACACCCCTAGTATACTGTTAGGGTTTATAGTTGGCTGAGGGATTAGATACAGAGGACAGCTCTAGAGGGTAGTATGGAAGGGCTTATGATCAGAGAAGTAGGGTTCTTACTATCATAGCATTCCAATGTAGTCCTCCTCTAATTAGGCTGCTAGGGTAATTGTAGTTTTTGACGTCACTGTAGTGAGTGGAGCAGTTATCTATTACTTTTGTCTGTTTAGGGTTTCCTGAGCCAGGTGTTTGATTCCTGAGACTCAAATGGCCAGCATGAATATTTCTCATGTTCCAGCCAATCCCTGGAAGGAGGCATCTAGACGATGGCTGTGGAGGTGATAAATGTTTGGAAGGCCTTTCCAGAGCATTCTTTCCTCTCCAGGGAGGGTTCTAGTCCTCTTGAGGCTGCTACCCCTAGGAGAGAGTTATTGAGTCTAGGCCTCAGCTGGAGCTAGACTGAGGACCTGGAGAAGATTGTTAAAGGATTATCTACTGCCAGGTGTTTGATTCCTGAGACTTAAATGGCCAGCATGAATATTTCTCACGTTCCAGCCAATCCCTGGAAGGAGGCATCCAGAAGATGGCTGTGGAGGTGATAAATGTTTGGAAGGCCTTTCCAGAGCATTCTTTCCTCTCTATGGAGGGTTCTAGTCCTCTTGAGGCTGCTGCCCCTAGGAGAGAGTTATTGAGTCTAGGCCTCAGCAGGAGCTGGACTGAGAGGACCTGGAGAAGATTGTTAAAGGATTATCTACTGGAGGGCAGTGTTCTAAAGTTCTGGTCTGGAGAAGGATCTTTTTTATCTCCCCTCACTGAGGATCTACCTGTGGATACTGGGTGGCAGACAGCTCCTGGGGTGAGTAAAGACCTTAATTGTGCTAGAAGGGAACTAAGCGCCAGAAGTGGCTATATGGACTGCCGCTTTAGGGTCCTAGATATACTGGCCAGTATTATCGGAAGTATTATCAGTATTAGAAGATAAGTTTGTCTTCCCATCATTGCTATTGATCGTTTGGAGTATCCTGTGATCCTAAAGTCCTCTCCTGTTAAAGTTCTTCAGCCTTAAAATACTAAAAAGATATCCCCTGGACTGAGCCAACACCAACAAAAAAAATAAGCTGCTCTCTATCATAAAAGCCTGGTAAGAAATGTATTTGTACTTTCTGGTACAAGGGCTGTTCCGCCTGCTCCTCTGCCCTCTAACATGTTCCACTCCATCAAGAGCTTAATCGTAGAATCTATGATGACGGAGTGAAACGCGTTGGAGGGCAGAGGAGCGGGTGGAACAGCCTTTGTCCTGGAAAGTACTAATAAATATTCATACCATCCTTTTATGATGCAGAGCAGATTCTTTCTCCTTGATGGAATAGTAAGATTGTGGAACAGATATACAGATACTTGAAGTCAACTAGTTTATCTGTATCATAGAGTTCTTACCAGGCTAATGATTCTTGACAGGGGAGGATTTGAGATATTTGGCCCTGGGCATACAACCAGGGCCGCCATCAAGGGGGGGAGCCCATACACATGTATGGGGCCCAAGCATCCTGAGGGGCCCGGGCTCATTCGGGCACTGCTCGGGGGCCCCATGAGAGGCTCCTGTCAATGGACTTTACTGTTACTTTTTCTGCTGGCTGCCTTGAATAACGGACCGGCGGTCCGTGAATGACAGTCCTCTTTGGACCGTGGCTTCGCCACTTAGCAACCTGGATTGTATTTTTCTTCCTTCCCCCCTCCCCTCCCCAACGCCGCTGCCGCCCCCCCCATTCAATCTTACACAGCAGGTAGTAGGGAGAATACACTGTATGTCTGAACAGAGGGCGAGAGCTGAAGGGAACGGAGGTTCAAAGAAGGGGGGCTGTGAAGGGGACTGAGGTGCAAAGAAGGGGGCTGAGAAGGGGATTGAGGTGCAAAGAAGGGGGGCTGTGAAAAGGATGAAGGTGCAAGGAAGGCAAAGCTGTAAAGGGGACAAAGGTGCAAGGAAGGGACGCTGAGAAGGGGACTGAGGTGCAAAGAAGGGGGGCTGTGAAGGGGAGTGAGGTGCAAAGAAGGGGGGCTGTGAAAAGGATGAAGGTGCAAGGAAGGCAAAGCTGTAAGGGGGACAGAGGTGCAAGGAAGGGGGTCTGTGAAGGGGACTGAGGTGCAAAGAGGGGGCTGTGAAGGGGACTGAGGGGCAAAGGGGGGGCTGTGAAGGGGGCTGAGGTGCAAAGAAGGAGGGCTGAGAAGGGGACGGAGGTGCAAAGAAGGGAGGCTGTGAAAGGGATGAAGGTGCAAGGAAGGGAAAACTGTGAAGGGGACAGAGGTGCAAAGAAGGGGGGCTGTGAAGGGGACTGAGGTGCAAAGAAGGGGGGCTGTGAAGGGGAATAAGGTTCAAAGAAGGGGGGCTGTGAAGGGGACTGAGGTGCAAAGAAGGGGGGCTGTGAAGGGGACTGAGGTGCAAAGAGGGGAGGCTGTGAAGGGGACTGAGGTGTAAAGAAGGGGGGCTGTGAAGGGGACTGAGGTGGAAAGAAGGGATGGAGATACAAGGAAGGGGGGGGGGGGCTGTAAAGAGGACCGGAGTGCAAGGAAGGGGGCTGTGAAGGGGACTGGGCCCTGGGGAATGTCAGTGTTCAGGCCTGGGGGGGCCTAGGCCTAAAGCTGTGTAAGGGCCCCCAAAAAATCTGATGGCTGCCCTGCGTACAACATAACCAACTAGGAGATGGAGATGACCGTCACTACCGTACATGTAGGTAGGTTGCGCCAACATTTTTTACAAACTTACAGATGAAAGAAGAAGAGACAAACTGTAACATGAACCTGATGTCTATGGTTAATGGACTTTAAGTTGTTTTTGGGTACATTACATGAATACGGGGTTTTGTCTACAGAGTTTTTAATGTAAAGTTTTCGTTTCATTGTGTTCATTTTTTCTATCTTTTTGTAAAACAATTTAAGAAAACTTCATTGTAGTTTTCTCTCAAGATCAAATCAATATTATTTTGATCCGTTTGTCATGGGGCCCTTAAGCAGTGTTGGGCCCACAGACCAGGGCCTACTCTGCCCTATTTAGCAATGCAGTAGTGGTGTAGGTGTATAAGACCAAGTGGGTGGGTCGGATGAAGCGCGTCGGGATGGTGGGCCCCGGGCTAAGGCTGTTTTCATTATAATGACTGTCGGGTTCTAAAGGTTTGCGGAATTTGAGGTTACTTTCTCTTTCTGCGTTATATACAACAAGCCAGGATGGGCTCTTCCTCAGCCTGCACCCCTCAGTGTGAGTCAATGGACTTGGGACATACTGGAACCGGGAGGGAAACCCCTAATTCTCTGTACGTGGGTTTTATGAGAAAGGAGTCATGGTTCACAGTGGGTCTAACACTTGTGGAAGAGATCAATGAAGGCTACAGTCTTAAAAAAGAAGGGGGAGATAGGAGACGTGTGTCCCCCCCCCCCCCCCCCCGGATAGGTGAGTCCTCTGTCTTGTCTCTTGCAGGGTACCTTACTTTTAGAACAGTCTTTTACCCTGACCTGGTTGCTCTTAGCAGTCATCAAGCCATTTAAAGCTCCAACGATTAAATGATAAGGTAAAAGTGTCCATAAAATCATGATCCATTTTGAACCAATTTAATGGTAACACTTTTATCACGGTTGAAATTGCTTTTCTCCACATTAATTCACTGTGTATTGTTGTTGGATTTATTTATGTTCCCCTCCCCCCTTTCAAAATCAATATATTCAATGCACTTTGATGTCCAGATTATTCCAGATGTTTCTCGGCTTTCCTGTCTTTGTAATCGTCATTTTCTCGGAATCCTCTGTATTTATGAAACTTGTAAAAAAAAAAGAAATCAATGGGGATTCGGAAATTTAATTCAGCAGA
The DNA here is from genome assembly GCA_037952835.1 of Lithobates septentrionalis. NCBI lineage: Eukaryota > Metazoa > Chordata > Amphibia > Anura > Ranidae > Lithobates > Lithobates septentrionalis. Next base: position 190,540 of record JBBDGP010003152.1, on the reverse strand, counting down.
ATAAATCAGCTTGGTTAAGGTAGCAGATGAGACCTTCGGGGACACGGAGGAAAGGTTTTGCAATAGGAAACATTTTCACTACCTTGATGTTCAGATTGTTGTGATTCGTGGTTCTAATTTTATCCTGGACCACTCAGTCCTCTGTGACTTGTCCCAACAGGGTTTGATTTGGGACCTCTGGCGTGTGGGTCAATGGGTGCTTGTCTGTAAATATAGCCCTAAATCACTGTCTATCATAAACAACTGATAATATTTCATAAAAAAAAAAAAATACTACTTTCACCTCTTTTTTCATCCTTTGTTGCATCTCCGTGCTGCTGCTGATCTCCCGAAGCCTCATTGTAGCCATCTCCTGTCCACATGCATGTAGGCAGGTGCAGTCTATTTTCCCCCGCTGTAGGTGGCGCTCGTCCAGAGCGGTACTGCAGCTGAAAGGAAAGTCTAGACAGTGGTAGCAAACCTTGGCACCCCAGATGTTTTGGAACTACATTTCCCATGATGCTCATGCCATCTGCAGTGTAGTTGAGCATCATGGGAAATGTAGTTGCAAAACATCTGGGGTGCCAAGATTCGCCATCACTGGTCTAGGGAAACCTGGTTTCTCTATGGTTCCCTTGGTTTCCTTGAGCAGTCTTTCGGTTGGCTACACTGCATCCGGCCGTTTTGAGTCACGCAGAGTTTTGTTTAAGTCCCTGTCCCCATGTTTTGGTGCTCATTAGCAAAGTGGCTGGTGTAGGGAGAACTTACATGTCTGTCAGGGACAGCACTAGCGGTAGGGAAAGGTCCTGGAGTAGTAGGGATAGCTTAGGGCCTACGTCTGTACTTTAGTAAGCTCCCTTTTGGGTTGGAATCAGCCAGGCCGCATTCCACCAACCTTGGCAAACGCCAACAGCCTGAGTTCTAAATTGAGATAGAAAGTGGCCTTGGTCTAGGCTCCTTTCAAGTCAAGGCCTCTGACGTGTTTTATCCTCACCCACAGGGCTTAATCATAGAGGTGACCTCTATGACCAAACCCGTGGAGCAGAGGCGTAGCTTCAAGCTTGTGGGCCCCGATGCAAAAGTTGACCTGCCCCCCCCCCACTACCACCCACCACTTTCATGATACACCCACCGCACGCCAAGATACTCAAAGTGGCTTAAGAGTTTAGAGTTCCCAGAGTTCTTCCTTACATCAGAGGACAGGGATCACTGCTGGAGAATCAGAGGACAGGGACCCCTGGCAGGTCATTTGGCAGAGCTCCTTTCCTATTCCAGCACTGTAAACAGCTCCCCTCCCCCCACAATACACAGGGCTGAAATGCGAAAGGAGCTCAGCAGCCAGACATAGCATGCAGGGAGGAGGGGGTGGTCAGGGGGCTTGGGGGGGGGGTAACTTAGATCTGGGAGGGCAAAGCCATGTGACACAAAATCCGGAGCCTGCAGCCCTTCAGGGGCCCCCCAAGGAGGTGTAAAGGGATTTGTTTTAGCAATTTCTGAAGATTTCTCTGTCAGTGTTGGCAGGTGTTGGGGGAAGGTCACCTCCCGGAGGTGCGTGTCTTTTCCCATGTTGTCAGGGAAGTGGGGTAAGCGGACATCCCCGGGTGGGGGGTACAGAGAATCCCAGCTAGTGACTAGAAGACACTGAGCGGTGTCTTACCTCACTAGTGACATCAGTCCCATCTTGGCTACAGGACGGCACTCTCCTCCTCTTACCTCGCTGAGCTCGGTTACCATTCCATGTTGCCAGCACACAGCACAGACATTTCCCCATCCTAGGCTGTTCTCACCCTGTGCTCCTCTCGATTCAGGAAATGGCTCACAGCTTCTCCCCAGCCAATGAGAACAGAGGGGTGTGGACTGTGGAAGGCAAAGCGGAAGCCCAGTACTGGAGCATGGCTGTGGGGCCCTAGGGCAGCTGGACTTTGTGGAGGATATGATAATATGACAGGTAGGCTGCAGGGGCACCCTGGAGCTAGGGGCGTGGTTGCGATTGTGACCACTGCAACCCCTTATGCTACGCCCATGCCGCGGAGGACAGGGCAAAATGCATCAGGAGGTGTGGCCTGGGAGGAGCCAAGGCTGAAGCCGCTTTCTATCTCGCTTCAGTACATGGCCTGTTAAGGAGAACAGCATCTTTCGACTACATATCAAAGCAGAACTTCACCTGAAAAGGGAAGTTCTACGTTGTCTAATCTTTCCCCCACCTCTAAAATTTTTGTAAGTTTTTTTTTTTATTCTGGCCTCTACCCGCTCCCACTTCCGCAATGTTTGCCCCCAAACAGCAACCTTCTGGGGCACGTCACAAGTCCTGGGATGGCGGGACCCAAAGTGCAGCGTCTTTCAACTACACATTAAAGCAGAACTTCACCTGAAAAGGAAAGTTCCACTTTTTCTAACCCGCCAACTTTTTTGAAAGTTTTTTTTTTCTTTTTGTCTGGCAGGTACCCACTCTACATCCGCAAAGTTTGACCCCCCCACCTACAACCTCCTGGGACATGTCAAACGTCCCAGGATGCTGTGCGTCCATTCACAAAGCACTGCACGACTCCCGCCTGTGCAGTGGGGAGCCAGCTGTGGACCCGCAGGAAGTCACAGCCATCATCCCACATCAAAGATGGCGGAGCTGGAAACCCAAAGACCGGCGATGCATCCGCCAGAGTGAGGACAGCGCTGGATCCCGGGACTGGTAGGTGTGTGTTTAAAAAAAGTCAGCAGATACAGTATCTGATTTTTTTTTTTTTATGACTGAAGATCCTCCTCAGGGCAACATATAAAAAACATTATGCTCATACATATTGTGTTTTTAAACCAAACATGTCCTTTTATTAGCCAAATGTCATCATCAACATTTTTAATGGTACAGTAATCATTTATAACACCAAATACTGAAACATAAATCTTAGATATTCCTTTTTAAAACAAACACATGTAACAAAACACAAGAAAAATTTAAATTTTACTTTTTTTTAGGACTTTCTGGCTCTCTGGATCTGAGCAATGAGGTTCCCTACATTCCCAATAGTGTGCCTAGGCTAAATGCCAGCATTTTGGGAAGGGTCTTTCATGGGTTCAGAAGTTGCTCTATAAAACTCTTGTTAAGTTTTGCAGCTGGATCAGGTGTTAGTACTGGATATCATTATGTGTTGAAAGATCCCCAAAAATTTAGTGTATGAGCTGTAGTTAGCTTTAAGTTGCTTCTGCCCACAAAGGCAAAGACTAAAAAAAATGTCTAATCACAATAATTAATATGCCTGGAAAGGCAATTCTTATTGAAAATCCAGTTGTTGGTGGTGGTGGTGGTATTGGTGTCCTTGTAGAGCTTGTAGGCCTGTCCTTGTAGAGCTTGTGGACCTATCCTTGTAGAGCTTGTGGATCTGTCCTTGTAGAGCTTGTGGATATGTCCTTTTAGAGCTTGTGGGCCTGTCCTTGTGGAGCTTGTAGGCCTGTCCTTGTAGAGCTTGTAGACCTATCCTTGTAGAGCTTGTGGATATGTCCTTTTAGAGCTTGTGGGCCTGTCCTTGTGGAGCTTGTGGGCCTGTCCTTGTAGAGCTTGGAGGATATGTTCTTGTAGAGCTTGTGGGCCTGTCCTTGTAAAGCTTGTGGACCTGTCCTTGTAAAGCTTGTGGACCTGTCCTTGTAGAGCTTGTGGGCCTGTCCTTGTAGAGCTTGTGGACCAGTCCTTGTAGAGCTTGTGGATATGTCCTTGTAGAGCTTGTGAATATGTCCTTGTAAAGCTTGTGGACCTATCCTTGTAGAGCTTGTGGACCTGTCCTTGTAGAGCTTGTGGACCTGTCCTTGTAGAGCTTGTGGGCCTGTCCTTGTAAAGCTTCTTGACCTGTTCTTGTAGAGCTTGTGGGTCTGTCCTTGTAGAGCTTGTGGACCTGTCCTTGTAGAGCTTGCGGGCCCGTCCTTGTAGAGCTTGTGGACCTGTCCTTGTAGAGCTTTTGGTGTCTTTGTTGGTTGTGGCACACACAGCATTCCTCTGTCTTCCGCACTAGACCAGTTGAAGGAAACACATTCAAAGTCTCGGGTCACTTCTCCATATTCCCTAAAACATAGTTTAAAGTTACTTTTTTTTAGTCTCAATTTGTAATCCAAAAATGAGTCAAGCTCAGTAAATTCCTGACATGATTGTACCATTTATGAAACAAAAAAATGAAGGTCTACTACTTTCATATAATGGTGGTGGTGGTATCGGTGTCCTTGTAAAGCTTGTGGGCCTGTCCTTGTAAAGCTTGTGGGCCTGTCCTTGTAGAGATTGTTGACCTGTCCTTGTAGAGGTTGTGAACCTGTCCTTGTAGAGCTGGTGGACCTGTCCCTGTAGAACTTGTGGGCCTGTCCTTGTAGAGGTTGTGGACCTGTTCTTGTAGAGGTTGTGAACCTGTCCTTGTAGAGCTTGTGGACCTGTCCCTGTAGAGCTTGTGGACCTGTCCTTGTAGAACTTGTGGGCCTGTCCTTGTAGAGGTTGTGGACCTGTCCTTGTAGAGGTTGTGAACCTGTCCTTGTAGAGCTGGTGGACCTGTCCCTGTAGAGCTTGTGGACCTGTCCTTGTAGAACTTGTGGGCCTGTCCTTGTAGAGGTTGTGGACCTGTCTTTGTAGAGGTTGTGAACCTGTCCTTGTAGAGCTTGTGGACCTGTCCTTGTAGAGCTTGTGGACCTGTCCCTGTAGAGCTTGTGGACCTGTCCTTGTAGAGATTGTGGACCTGTCCTTGTAGAGCTTGTGGACCTGTCCTTGTAGAGCTTGTGGACCTGTCCTTGTAGAGTTTGTGGACCTGTCCTTGTAGAGCTTGTGGGCCTGTCCTTGTAAAGCTTCTTGACCTGTTCTTGTAGAGCTTGTGGGTCTGTCCTTGTAGAGCTTGTGGACCTGTCCTTGTAGAGCTTGCGGGCCCGTCCTTGTAGAGCTTGTGGACCTGTCCCTGTAGAGCTTGTGGACCTGTCCCTGTAGAGCTTGTGGACCTGTCCTTGTAGAACTTGTGGGCCTGTCCTTGTAGAGCTTGTGGACCTGTCCTTGTAGAGCTTGTGGACCTGTCCTTGTAGAGCTTGCGGGCCCGTCCTTGTAGAGCTTGTGGACCTGTCCCTGTAGAGCTTGTGGACCTGTCCTTGTAGAGATTGTCGACCTGTCCCTGTAGAGCTTGTGGACCTGTCCTTGTAGAACTTGTGGGCCTGTCCTTGTAGAGCTTGTGGACCTGTCCTTGTAGAGCTTGTGGACCTGTCCTTGTAGAGCTTGTGGACCTGTCCTTGTAGAGCTTGTGGACCTGTTCTTGTAGAGCTTGTGGACCTGTCCTTGTAGAGGTTGTGGACCTGTCCCTGTAGAGCTTGTGGACCTGTCCTTGTAGAGCTTGTGGACCTGTCCTTGTAGAGCTTGTGGTGTCTTTGTTGGTTGTGGCACATCACAGCGGTCCTCTGTCTTCCTCACTAGACCAGTCGAAGGGAACAAATTTCAAGTCTCGGGTCTCTTCTTGATAGTCCCTAAAACATAGTTTAAAAATTATTAATTTTTAGTCCTAATTTGTGAACCAAAAAATATTCAAACTCCCTGACATGATTGTACCATTTATGAACCAAAAAAAATGAAGGTCTACTATTTTCATATAACCGCTTGACCTCTGGAAGATTTACCCCCCCCCCCCTCCCATGACCAGGCCATTTTTTGCGCGATACAGCATGCGTTACTTTTACTGAATATTGCGGTCATGCAACGCTGTACATAAATTAATTTTTTTTCCCCACAAATGGAGCTTTCTTTTGGTAGTATCTGATCCCCACATTTTATTTTTTTGCGCTATAAACAAAAAAAGAAACAATTTAAAAAAAAAAGAATATTTTTTACTTTCTGCTATAAAACATATTTAATAAAAAATTGTAAAAAATCAAATGTTTTCATAATTTTAGGCCAATATGTATTCTGCTACATATTTTTGATAAAAAAAATCTCAATAAGTGTATATTGTTTACACGAAACATAGTGTCTACAAACTATTGTATTTATAATGGAATTTTTTTTTTTAAAGTAATGGCGACGATCAGCGACTAATAGCGGAACTGTGATATTGCGACGGTCAATCGGACACTAACTGACACTTTTGACACTTTGTGGGAACCAGTGACACTAAAAGAGTGATCAGTGCTAAAAATATGAACTGTCCCTGTACTAATGACACTGGCTGGGAAGGGGTTAAACATCTAGGGCTATCAAAGCGTTAAATGTGTGCCTAGCTAGTGTTTTTGTGTTTTCTGTGTGTGGTGTTTTTACTAAGGGTAGTGCTGGATTTTATTCCCTGCTTTGCAGGGAAACAAAAACCAGCACATCCCCGCTGACAGGACAGAGCTCTGCCTTGTTTACATAGGCAGACCTCTGTTCTGTCTTACTCCTCACTGGTCAGTGGGTGCCGGCGGACATCTATTGGCCGGCACCCACTGATCGGCTTGTGCTGTGACTAATCACAGCACAAGCGGAGCACTGGCGGTGCACGTGTGCGCCCCCTACCCGGAATAGCAGGATCACATGTACAAAAGTGAGTACACCCCTCACGTTTTTATAAATATTTTATTTTTATATTTTCATGTGACAACACTGAAGAAATGACACTTTGCTACAATGTAAAGTAGTGAGTGTACAGCTTGTATAACAGTGTAAATTTGCTGTCCCCTCAAAATAACTCAACACACAGCCATTAATGTCTAAACCGCTGCCAACAAAAGTCAGTACACCCCTAAGTGAAAATGGCCAAATTGGGCCCCATTAGCCATTTTCCCTCCCCGGTGTCATGTGACTCGTTAGTGTTAGTAGGTCTCAGGTGTGAATGGGGAGCAGGTGTGTTAAATTTGGTGTTATCGCTCTCACTCTCTCATACTGGTCACTGGAAGTTCAACATGGCACAAAGTCCAAATTGGGCCCAAAGTGTAATTATTTTGTGTGGCCACCATTATTTTCCAGCACTGCCTTAAGCCTCTTGGGCATGGAGGTCACCAGAGCTTCACAGGTTGTCACTGGAGTCCTCTTCCCCTCCCCCATGACAACATCACGGAGCTGGTGGATTCTTAGAGACCTTGCGCTCCTCCACCTTCCGTTTGATGATGCCCTACAGATGCTTTAGGTCTGGAGACATTCTTGGCCAGTCCATCACCTTTACCCTCAGTTTTTTAGCAAGGCAGTGGTGGTCTTGGAGGTGTGTTTGGGGTGGTTATCATGTTGGAATACTGCCCTGCGGTCCAGTCTCTGAAGGGAGGGGATCATGCTCTGCTTCAGTATGTCACAGTACATGTTGGCATTCATGATTCCCTCAATGATCTGTAGCTCCCCAGTGCCGGCAGCACTCATGCAGCCCCAGACCATGACACTCCCACCACCATGCTTGACTGTAGACAAGACACACTTGTCTTTGTCCTCCTCACCTGGTTGCCCCCACACACGCTTGTCACCATCTGAACCAAATACGTTTATCTTGGTCTCATCAGACCACAGGACATGGTTCCAGTAATCCATGTCCTTAGTCTGCTTGTCTTCAGCAAACTGTTTGTGGGCTTTTTTGTGCATCATCTTTAGAAGAGGCTTCCTTCTGGGATGACAGCCATGCAGACCAATTTGATGCAGTGTGCGACGTATGGTCTGAGCACTGACAGGCTGACCCCCCCCACCCCTACAACCTCTGCAGCAATGCTGGCAGCACTCATACGTCTATTTCCCAAAGACAACCTCTGGATATGACGCTGAGCACGTGACCTCAACTTCTTTGGTGGACCATGGTGAGGCCTGTTCTGAGTGGAACCTGTCCTGTTATACCGCTGTATGGTTTTGCCCACCGTGCTGCAGCTCAGTTTCAGGGTCTTGGCAATCTTCTTATAGCCTAGGCCATCTTTATGTAGAGCAACAATTCTTTTTTTCAGATCCTCAGAGAGTTCTTTGCTATGAGGTCCCATGTTGAACCTCCAGTGACCAGTATGAGAGAGTGAGAGCGATAACACCAAATTTAACACACCTGCTCCCCATTCACACCTGAGACCTTGTAAAACTAACGAGTCACATGACACCAGGGAGGGAAAATGGCTAATTGGGCCCAATTTGGAGATTTTCACTTAGGGGTGTACTGACTTTTGTTGCCAGCGGTTTAGACATTAATGGCTGTGTGTTGAGTTATTTTGAGGGGACAGCAAATTTACACTGTTTTGCCCCGTACACACGGTCGGATTTTCCGATGGAAAATGTCCGATCGGAGCGTGTTGTCGGAAATTCACTATTTCCTCCCACTGATACCAATGATGGGGCACTATTCCTCCCACTGATACCAATGATGGGGCACTATTCCTCCCACTGATACCAACGATGGGACACTATTCCTCCCACTGACACCAATGATGGGACACTATTTCCCCCACTGATACCAATAATGGGACACTATTCCTTCCACTGATAACAATGATGGGGCACTAATCCTTCCACTAACACCATTGATGGGGCTCTATTCCTTCCACTGATAACAATGATGGGGCACTAATTTTGTTTTTTGTTTTTTTGTTTTTTGTTTTTTTGTTTTTTTTATGGTTGAACTGGATGGACTTGTGTCTTTTTTCAACCTGACTAACTATGTAACTATGTAACTAACCATGTAACTAATCCTTCCACTAACACCAATGATGGGAAACTATTCCTCCCACTGATACTAATGATGGGGCACTATTCTTCCACTGATACCAATGATGGGGCACTATTCCTCCCACTGATACCAATGATGGGGCACTATTCCTCCTACTGATACCAATGATGGGGCACTATTTCTCCCACTGATACCAATGATGGGACACTATTCCTCCCACTGATACCAATGATGGGACACTATTCCTCCCACTGATACCAATGATGGGACTCTATTCCTCCCACTGATACCAATGATGGGACACTATTCCTCCCACTGATACCAATGATGGGGCACTATTCCTCCCACTGATACCAATGATGGGGCACTATTACCTCCACTGATACCAATGATGGGACACTATTCCTCCCACTGATACCAATGATGGGACACTATTCCTCCCACTGATACCAATGATGGGACACTATTCCTTGCACTAAAGTTATGGCATTGTTTACTTCCACTGACACCAGGACATTTTCTACTCCCATTGGCCACAGTCCGGCCCCCCTTAAGTCTGAAGGACAGTAAACTGGTCCCTTGTTTAGAAAGTTTCGAGACCCCTGATCTAGTACATTGGTCAAATTGATGTTGCACCACCTCCCCCAAAGAAGAACGGTGTAAATATACCCCTCATCGCGCTGTATATCTACACCAATGCATTGTAATGCTTCCGACTATCTGTGATCGTTTAATAATCAGTAAGGAATATACCGTAACTTTTTTAGTGATAGTCTAACCATTGTGTACTAACTTTAGTCTTTGAAGATCCTTATATCCCACGCGACCCCCTTGCCCCATTCGTAAGGTTTTGTTGGCCTGGGTGCCTGACCGGCCAAGTGCTAAAACGAAATTATCTGCTACCCTTTTATCTCCTAAAGAAGCAGAATTAATATCTGGAAAACCCGTTGAGAAGTGGTCTCATACCTTATAAAGAACCAGCTTGAGGAATTGAAAGATAATTGAATATTTGAGATTATTAAGTAGATATAACGTATTCAAGCTGAGCAGGAGGTTTGGAGACAGTAGGAGGGCATTGTACTTATAGAGGCTTTTGTATCGTGATAAAAAAAGGATTTTTGCAACGGTACGTCATTTTATAAAATTTGATCTTAATAATGTTTAGAACTAAAAACGGGGGGAAAAAAAAAACTTAAGTCACATTTTTTTGAATGGTATGTTGTAGTAAAACACTGGGGGACATAGTTATCTAGCTAAAATATCAAAATATATATAGATATATACTGTATATCTCATAAAAACACATCTTTTTACTTTTGTAGTATATATACTGTATTGCCAAAAGTATTGGGACACCTGCCTTTATACCCCAGCTTTAAGCACTCCTATACCTTGTGGACGGCCTTCCCAGAAGAGGTGAAGCTGCAAAGGGTGGGGCCAACTCAATATTGAGCCCTACGGACTAAGACTGGGATGCCATTAAAGTTCATGTCGGTGTAAAGGCAGGCGTCTCAATACTTTTGACAATATAGTGTATGTGTACTAAACATACAAGGCCTAACTATATGCTACTTATAAATAAATAATAAAGGGTTTATGTTTAGGGCCTTTAACATTCTAAAGCAGGGGGTCTCCAAACTTTCTATACAAAAGGGCCTGTTTACCGTTCTTTAGAATTTAGGGAGGCTGAACTGTGGCCATCAAGAGTAGAATATGTCCCAGTTGGGGTAAACAATGCCCCACTTTTGGTGTCAGTAGGAGGAATTGTGTCCCATCATTGGTGTCTTTAGGAGGAATTGTGCCCCATCGTTGGTGTCTTTGGGAGGAATTGTGCCCCATCATTGGTGACATTGGGAGGAATTGTGCCCCATCATTGGTGACATTGGGGGGAATTGTGTCCCATCGTTGGTATCACTGAGCCCCATTGTTGGTGTCATTGGGAGGAATTGTGTCCCATTGTTGGTCCCAATGTTCCAGTTGGGGTAAACAATGCCCCATTTTTGGTGTCAGTAGGAGGAATTTTGCCCCATCATTGGTGTCTTTGGTAGGAATTTTGCCCCATCGTTTGTGTCATTGGGCCCTATTGTTAATGTCATTGGGAGGAACTGTGCCCCATCGTTGGTGTGATTGGTGGTTATTGTGCCCCATCTTTGGTGTGATTGGTGAGTATTGTGCCCCATCTTTGGTGTCATTGGGAGGAATTGTGCCCCATCCTTGGCGTCTTTGGTAGGAATTGTGCCCCATTGTTATTGTCATTGGGAAGAGCTGTGTCCCATCGTTGATGTCCTTGGGAAAAATCGTGCCCCATCTTTAGTGTCATTAGGAGGAATTGTGCTCCATCATTGTTATCTTTGGTAGGAATTGTGTCCCATCATTGGTGACATTGGGAGGAATTGTGCCCCATCTTGGTGTCATTGGGAGGAAATGTGCCCCATCGTTGGTATCTTTGGTAGGAATTGTGTCCCATCTTTGGTGTCATTGGGAGGAATTGTGCCCCATCTTGGTGTCATTGGGAGGAATTGCGCCCCATCGTTGGCATCTTTGGTAGGAATTGTGTCCCATCTTTGGTGACATTGGGAGGAATTGTGCCCCATCATTGGTGACATTAGGAGGAATTGTGCCCCATCTTGGTGTCATTGGGAGGAATTGCGCCCCATCGTTGGCATCTTTGGTAGGAATTGTGTCCCATCTTTGGTGACATTGGGAGGAATTGTGCCCCATCATTGGTATCACTGAGCCCCATTGTTGGTGTCATTGGGAGAAACTGTGCCTTCGTTGGTGTCAGTCAATGAAATAGTGCCCCGAGGGCTGGATAAAAGCAAATGGCCGTATTTGGACCCAGGTCGCAGTTTGGAGACCACGGTTCTAAAGGAATTGAGGTACCCACAAAGGTTATTTCCAAATGGGGTTAAGGCCTTAAAGTAGACCTCAACCAAAACCTGTTTTCACCTTAGATAGAGAAAGGGAGAGGTAAAGGGAGGGGTATATATAGGGCTGACTAGGGGAGGAGACTGATCGATGTTCCTACTTAGTAGGAACACATGATCGGTCTCCTCTCCCATGACAGAACCGGGATTTGTGTACACTCACAGATCCCGGGTCTCGCTCTGTCATGAGTGAGTGCGTGTGCCTGGCAGTCATCGCGCCTCCTACCGGTCTTAAAGAGCCAACATACAGCTACGACAGGTCGCCCAGGGGAGCCATCCTGCCGCAGTATAACTGCAGCGGCTGGTCAGGAACCGGTTAATATAGCACCAACAGTGCTTTACAAGTTAAAGGGAGACAGTACAGTTACAATACAGTTCGAGCCCTGCTAGTGAGAGCTTACAATCTAATAGGGAGGAGCAAGCGGGACCAAAGGCAATACCTGTGATTGGATGAGCTGATGTAAAAATAAAAGGTTTGGTTTTTTTAGGTGGAGGTGGGATAGGCTTCTCTTAAGAAATGAGTTTTCAGGGATTGCCTAAAGGTGGACAAGGTAGGAGCCGGCAGCACAGAATTGGGTAGGGAGCTTTGAAGGATAGGAGAGGCTTTGGAGAAGTCCTGGAGGTGAGCATGGAATGAGGAGACCAGGGAGCTACAGATCAGGAGGTCAGACCAGGACGGTTTGGGTGATATATCGAGACAAGATTGGTGACGTAGCTTGGGACAAAGTTTGTGAATGGCTTTGTATGTCGTTATTAATTGTTATTAGTCCTTAGTTGCCAGGCAGACCCCATTTTTCAGGGGGACCTGCTGAGGCAAGGAGGCAAATGTGAAAAAAAGCATGTAGAGGTGCTGTGGCCATGGTGCCATACTAAAAAAACACTGTGAGTTGCCAAAAAGTGAATTATTCTGGCACTAGACCGCCACTCCAGGGGCATCGGCAACACAGGCTTTTCTCAGCCCGACCCCTGGCCAGACAAATGCAGCTCATCCCTATCAGAAAAGGTATTCACACTTAGGGAGAGTGCTGCTGTTCAATCGGGGACAAGCCTCTAGGCAGGTGCAGTCTGCTTCCTCCAACTGTAGGTGGCGCCTGACCACAGCGGCATCACAGCCTGGAGAGGAAGTCGGGGAGAAACTTGGTTTCTCTGTGGTTTCCTCCTGGTTCCTGGAGGCAACAGTCTGTTTGGTTGCACTGCACCCAGGTGACTCTTAATGGCCATCTTGGGTCTGCAGAGTCTTTTTAAGTCCCTGCTTCCCAGGATTTGCCGCCCTTTTACGTGTGGATAGAAAAGGGAAAAGCCCCCCCGTCTGTCAGGGCAGTATTAGAGGCAGGGAAATGTTCAAGACGAGAAGGGAAAGCTTAGGGCTTGCAAGTTCCTTGGACCTCTTCCCGTTTGGGTACAAGACCGCCAGGCTGCATTCTGCCCCTCCAGATAGACGCTGTCAGTTTGATTGAAACCTGCTCTGCTACATAATGTTGGCATTTGTGAGTGCTCCCATTTGTGTCCTTTTCCCACTGGGTTTATTGTGAACTTTTTTGCCTTAACTGTTTTTGGCACCCGACCAGAACAGTATCACAGCATGGAGAGGAAGTCAGGGGAAACTTGGTTTCTCTGTGGTTTCCTGGTTCCTGGAGGCAGCATTCTGGTTGGCTGCACCACATCTAGGTGACCCTTGGTGGCCATCTGGGGTCAGCAGAGTCCCTGCTTCCCAGGTTTTGCCGCACTTTTACGTGTGGATAGTGTGGGGACAGGACCCCCTTCTGTTATGGACAGTATTAGGGAAAGGTTCTCGACGAGAAGGAAAAGCTTATTTTATTTTTTTATTTTTTTTCCTTGGGGATTGGAAGTCAGTGGAGGGATTGGCAGAGACACTGGTGATGGTGGACACCGAGCTCTCTATTCCTGTTCTGGCAACCACTCCAACCACTTTGGGGATTGTCTTTCGTTTTCAGTGATGAGGATCACCAGGACAAAAAAAAGGGTGGCAACTTCTGGCAACCACTCCAACCACTTTGGGGATTGTCTTTCATTTTCAGTGATGAGGGTCACCAGGACAAAAAGAAAGGGTGAAGTTTCCTAACGGGGGCACCAACAGCAATAAAAACTTGACCGGTGTTCCAATTCCACTACATATGAAATAAACTAAATAACTTATCCAATCCTGCCAGAAGTATAATTATAATTAACAAAAAAAATGTTCAGCTATCCTCAAAAAATGTGATAAGACCCAAGGCTTCGGTGTTTGACTCCTCCAGGAGTGTTGAACGCCTTTGTCTCCTGGAACATTCAATAGTTCCTCCCGCAGACCCCTTTGTCACTACAGGACTCAATAGTGATGTAAGGGTCAGTAGCGGGAGCCACAGTGCATGGCAAGGGGTACAGGCATTCACCACTCACACGAGTATCAAGTGCTGAAGACTTTGCCAGATATTGTATTGCCTGAAGACAGCAGAATACAGACTCACCCCCCCCCCCCCCCCCCCCCCCCCCACTGGAGCAGTAGGTATTTAGCATCTTCTTTTTTTAACATGATGTTTTTTTGAACATGATAAAAAAAAAAAACAGTGTGAAATTAATATTTAATAAAGAAAAGATACATTTACCAGGGTAGCCTGCGTCTAATTAATCCCCATCAAGGCCAGACATAAACTTAAGTCCAACTGCTTGCCTCAACTCCTCCTCGTAATCTGTAATCTTGAAAGACTGGGATGGCCCACCATCTGTGCCCATTGCACGCTTGTACCGGCTGCTTACTTTGTTATGTAGAGATCTGTGAAGACAGCAAAAAGAATATATTTCTAAAATGTAGAAAATGTTCATGTCTGGCATTACATAGAGAAATATTTAGTTAATGAAATTATAATTACCTTTTATATTTCTGAGGTTCTTTTCTGGTGGTGGTGTCTTCAGGTTGTGTGCTGTGATCAATTGCATTGACTGCACTAATTATCCCATTCCAGACTTTTTTTTTTTTGTATAAATAAGGTTTTTTTTGGTTACCAAGAATAAGTGGCCAATATTGAACACAAGCATGTGTAAGGCAAACAAGGATCTTTGCATCACTTTTCGAGGTTAGAACTGGAAGCAATGCTTGGTTCATTCTTGCTACCCTACTTGGGAAGCCACATTCTTCCCCATGCATTCTCACATTGACTCAAACGCAACACAATTATCTTTTTTTTTTTTTCTGGGGTGAGGTACTCACACTCAAAACCACGCACCAGGTGCGGAAAAAAAAAAACGTGAGCACACAAAAAGTGAACCACAAAACAGTGCATATGGCGTAACACATGGTCCTCCTCTGAAGAGAAAGGACCCTTGTCTTGATCCAATGGGGTGCCAGACTCCTGATGGGGTCTGGGGTACGTGTGGTCCTCCTGGCCAAAACCAGGCAGACCCCATTCTTCAGAAGACCTGCTGAGGCAAGGAGGCAGATGTGGAAAAAAAAAAAGCATGTAGAAGTGCTGTGACCATGGTGACATACTAAAAACACTAGGAGTTACCCAAAAGTGAATTATTCTGGCACCTCTAGACTTCACTGAGGGCTTTTCTCAGCCCGGCCCCTGGCCAAACATATGCACCCCATCCCTACCAGAAAGGCATTAACAGGTAGAGTTCTGACTTCAACTGGGGATGAGCTTGTAGGCAGGTGCAGTCTGCTTCCTCCACTGTAGGTGGCACCCAACCGGCAGTGATGATTAAGCACAGTGTAGCTATGTGAATCATGTCCACCTCTGTCCTGGCTTTTTCACTTGTGGTGTATGTCATGGTATTTACATGGAACATATAATAAATGGACTTCAATCACGTCGGTGTGCAGCCAACCCTTTTCATTCACCCAACCGACATCACAGCTTGGAGAGGAACTCAGGGGAAGCTTGGTTTCTCTGTGGTTTCCTGGTTTCTGGAGGCAGCATTCTGGTTGGCTGTGCTGCATCCGGGTGACCCATGGTGGCCATCTTGGGTCAGCAGTTTTTTTTGTTTTTTTAAATCCGTCCTCTCCAGCTTTCGCTTGTGGGTTGTGTAGGGACAGGTCCCCCCATCTGTCAGGGACAGTATTAGGTTCCAGATGAGAAGGAAGAGCTTAGGGCTCACAAGTTCCTTGGACATCTTCCCATTTGGGTATGAGACAGGCCAGGTCGCATTCTGCTCCTCCAGACAGATGCTGTCAGTTCGGCTGATACGACTCCGCTACAGGCTGTTGGCATTTGTGAGTGATCCTGGTAAACTAAATCCCAGTTTTTAATGTGAACTAGTAGACAGGACAAATTCGGTTTGTTTCAGGCTGGCTAGTAAATTAAGCTGTGAATTTTTCCTTGTTTTTCTTTGACATGCATCGCCCTTCCATGTGCTCCTTGCTGTTAAGGCCAGTTATAGGTTGGGGCAGTCACTGTTTGTTTGTACCAAGTCTCTACAAAGTCTTCAGGCTCCTGGACCCTAACTGGGTTTTGCCAACTTCTGAGGAAACTGAAAAAACAGTTTGATCTGTAAGACGCAAGCTCCCCGGAGCCCCTCAACCTGCCTGGATGAGAACCTTGGGTGACACTAAAACCCTTTTCCCACCGTTACAGGTCACAGCACTGTCACACACCTCATAAACAGGAAGGGCCTGAACAAGGACCTTCTTGGCAGGTTCACCAGGTATGATTTTAATGAAAGCTGAAGATCTTAAACTATTTAGGATTGTGTGATGGTTTTGCAATTGGGTTTATGTATACTTCATATGTTGGTGAAAGCTTTTATGTCTACGAGACTCTGCAGTGTCTCTATGGCACCTTATCTTTGTTAACTATTCTAAAGTCAGCATGCTTGATATAATATCAATATACAATTATACTTGATCAACCATTGTCAACCTTCTAACTATGGAGGAACCCCTGACATAAATACTTATATCCACAGCTCATGGAGAAGAAATACAGACAGTGAAATCCATAGAACACCTTTACATTGGTGACGACAAGTGGAGAAATGTTGAGTTAGACCAATGGTGAGTGGTGTACCTTTATATTATTGATCATGGAGAAAGTCACACTAGTTATTAGTGGAAGAGGTGTCCCCTCATGGTTGGCGATCAGTGGCAAGAATGCTCCTTACATTGGTGATAAGTGGGAAAGCCCTTACATCGGTCGTCTGTGAGAAGAAGGCCCTTAACATTGGTGGTCATTGAGGAAAAAAGCTCATTTCATACAGTCATAAAGTCAGTAGGTATTTCATTGAGAGGAAAGGTTTCACTGGTCCTACCCAACTGGCTCTACTGAGTGACTTTGGTGTTAGAACTATGCAGACACTATTAGGGAGGAAATTAATCAACTACTGCCTGCTTTTAAAGGTAAACTCTGGAGGGACCCAAGCATTCACCAAAATTCCAGTTGGTAAAAACAACTTCCATATCTTCCAACTTTCTGAGACAAAAAATAGGTACACTTCCTAGCACATGTTACGTATGCAAAGGGCATCTCCCTGGCACCAAGTTACATAGAAACATAGAACCGAGTGGCGGCAGAAAAAAGACAAATGGTTTATCGAGTTTGACCCTTTTTATATACTGTGTGTGTTTTTATGTATATATGTATATATGTATGTAAATATATATATATATATATATATATATATATATATATATATATATATATATATATATATATATATATATATAATTTCACTACATCTGCTGGAAGTCTATTCCAAGCATCAACAACTCTTTCAGTAAAATAATTCTTTCTAAGAGTAGTATTGAAATTTTACTGATGCTAGTTTGAGGTCATGCCCCATGTTCTTGATCTTGGCTTCATATTGACAGTACTGTCCTTCTTCACCTTATTCACATCCTTCATGTATTTAAACATTTCAGTCATGTCCCCCCCTTTCCCTGCTTTCCCAAAGACTGTACATATTCAGTTCTTGACGTCTCTCCTGATATGTTTTGTCCCTCAAACCTTATACCATTTTTGTTGCCCATCTCTGCACTTGTTGTGTCTTCTAAATATCTATTTGTAGGTGAGGTCAACAGAGCTGGACACGGTATTCTAAATGAGGTCTAACTTAAGATCTATATAGAGGAATCAGGGCCTCCTTCCTTCTGATGGTGATCCCTCTAGTGATATAAAGACCTATTTAGAGGAATCAGAACCCCCTTCCTTCTGCTGGTGATCCCTCCATTGATTTAAAGATCTATATAGAGGAATCAGAGCCTCCTTCTTTCTGCTGGTGATCCCTCTAGTGATCTAAAGATCTATTTGGAGGACTCAGGACCTTTTTCCTCCTCGTGGTGATCCCTCTAGTGATATAAAGATTTATATAGAGGAATCAGGACCTCCTTCCTCCTGCTGGTGACCCCTCTAGTGATACCTAAAGATCTATATAGAGGGATCAGGACCTCCTTCCTCCTGCTGGTGACCCCTCTAGTGATATAAAGATCTATATAGAGGGATCAGGACCTCCTTCCTCCTGCTGGTGATCCCTCTAGTGCTAACTAAGGATCTATTTAGGTGAATCAAGACCTGCTTCCTCCTGTTGGTGATCCCTCAAGTGATTACTAAACCTCTATATATAGATCAATCAGGACCTCCTTCTTCGTGATGGTGACCCCTCTAGTGATAACCAAAGATCTATATAGAGGGATCAGGACCCCTTCCTCCTGCTGGTGACCCCTCTAGTGATACCTAAAGATCTATATAGAGGAATCAGAACCTCCTTCCTCCTCCTGGTGATCCCTCTAGTGATATAAAGATCAATATAGAGGAATCAGGGCCTTCTTACTCCTCCTGGTGATCCCTTTAGTGATATAAAGATCTATTTAGAGGAATCAGGACCTCCTTCCTCCTCCTGGTCATCCCTCTAGTGATATAAAGATCTAGTTAGAGGAATCGGGACCTTTTTCCTCCTCCTGGTGATCGCTCTAGTGATATAAAGATCAATATAGAGGAATCAGGGCCTTCTTACTCCTCCTGGTGATCCCTTTAGTGATATAAAGATCTATTTAGAGGAATCAGGACCCCCTTCCTCCTGCTGGTGATCCCTCTAGTGATAGCTAAAGATCCATATAGAGGAATCAGGACCTCTTTCCTTCTGCAGCCGATCCCTCTAGTGATATAAAGATCTATATAGAGGAATCAGGACCCCCTTCCTCCCGCTGTAGATCTCTCTAGTGTTATAAAGATCGGTATAGAAGAATCAGGACCACCTTCCTCCTCCTGGTGATCCCTCTGGTTATATAAAGATCTATATAGAGGAATCAGGACCCCCTTCCTTCTGCTGGTGATCCCTCTAGTGATAGCTAAAGATCCATATAGAGGAATCAGGACCTTCTTCCTCCTGCTGGTGATCCCTCTAGTGATATAAAGATCTGTATAGAAGAATCAGGACCACCATCCTCCTCCTGGTGATCCCTCTAGTGATATAAAGATCTATATAGAGGAATCAGGACCTCCTTCCTCCTGTTGCCGATCTCTCTAGTGATATAAAGATCTGTATAGAAGAATCAGGACCACCTTCCTCCTCCTGGTGATCCCTCTGGTTATATAAAGATCTATATAGAGGAATCAGGACCTATCTCCACCTCCCTGGTGATCTCTCTAGTGATACATTCTAGAAATCTATTTGCTTTTCCCACTGCTTGGCCACACTGTTTGCTCATTTTGAAAGCATCTGAAATAAGTATGCCCAATAGACCTGGAAGAATAAAAAAGAAAAAAAAATGATTGGTAAAACCCACAAGCGCTTTTATCACCACCATTTTTTTACTAAAATGCGATAATTTAGAGGTTGAATCCTGTTCCCTACATCAAACCAACAGGGACAACTGAGGAGGAAACTGAGATTTGGTTTCCCAAAAGTGGAAAAGTCCTTCGAAATGAGGGACCTTTGGAAGCTATAATGTTCGATACCTAGTAGCATTCATTATCAACTTGCATCCATTCATTACAAGGGGGCCTAAATTTTCTATCTTTCTTGGACTCACCTGTCTCTGGGTCACATATCTGTTCACAGGAATCTATAGTTCTTTGGCCGCAAAGATCCCGCACCCATGGAGAGGTGGCGTTTACTTGATAGTAGAGAAAAAGCTGGGCTGGGTTTACCCAGTTAGATATATCGAGATAGCTGCCTTCCGTGATTACAAAGCTGCTGCCTACAAATTAAACAGATAAAAGCCATATATATATATTATCAGGCTGGTTCAATTAAAATTTAACAAGTAGATTATATTATTTCAGTTTATTGTACAAACACAAAATTATGTAATGATATTCTGGTCCTTGGGGACTAGTAACTGCATATGTTCTACAACTGCATGCGGAATTGTGAGTAGAATCATTAAAATTGGTAACCTTTAAAAAGCTACGGGTGACATTTGTAAAGCTAGGCTGCAAAAATACAATTCTCTCATTACAAAAAATGGCAATAAACGAACATTAGATTCTAATGAATGAGAAACAACCCTTCACAATTTTATTTCTATGAATGGACTGTATGCCACTAGGCCTATTGGAATATGCACATATCCGAGGAGGCATAGTGCTTCATTGAGAAAAGAAGGAGGGAAGCGCCATAAGGGCGTGTCACCGGGAGGCTCGGTGGCTGAACCCAGAAGAGCCAGTGGGCCTTCCGATGGCATCACATAAGAACATGGCGGTGCGGGACAGAGCAGGGGCAGAATTCTGAAAGGATTCTGTAGGAAACTTCAGCAATGGCGTCCCTGGGGGGGGGCAAAGAGGGCCCTGACCCCCCCAACATTATGCTGTGCCCCACCATGTGCCCCCCCCCCCAAAACAAATGTGTATATATATATATAATTGCATTTTATAGTTGCCACCTTATTTTTGTCCTTGTCCCCCCATGTGCCCCCCCCCTAAATATGAAAGCTGGAGACACCACTACACTTCAGGATACACTGGATGCTTGAATATGTGAAATGGTTAAAACCCCTTAGCATTGGTCTGGATTGGTCTTAAAACTAAAAAAATAGGGTGGAGAGGGTGGAGATCCATTTAAAGAATTGTCAAAAAAGACTGCATACAATATTGTCTCCAAACTTGACGCGTTCCACCACTGCTGACTTGCTCACAAGGACAGGGCAAGCCGTAAAGAGGCCTTGCAGCTTACGCATGCGTTTTGCAAATATGTGCTAACTAAACGCCTGTTTTTAACGCAGACTGTTGGACAGATTAATTCGGTTGGTAAGCAGACTAGTTGGTGAGTTGAGCTGGGAATCCCCTCTGGTTTTGTCTGTCATGCGTTTGCCCTTCCAGGTGCTCCTTGCCGTGAAGGCCAGTTATAGGTGGGGACAGGGGCCATCATCTAAGAGAAGACCAGTAAACAAACGCGCATTGGCGCGCATGGGCGGACCCACTAGCGCGTGCACAAGAAGGAATGTGCATATGCGCATGCGCGAGCGCATGCATGAGCATGCACGCGCACACACACGTGCACACAAAACAGCCTATTTAAACCAAGCAATGACATGAACACATTGCTGAGTAGTCTTTCAGCTTGTTCCTGTTTGCCTGTGCTCTGATCCGTTTCCTGCTTACCTGTTGTTGACCTGGCTTTACCTGAACTCTCCTGCCTACCTGTGACCTCAGCCTGTGCTTGACCCTGCTCCCGTCTCATGCTCTTGTACCTTGCAGCCCAATTGTGTACCAAACCCGGCTTGTATCCTGTTCCTGCTTCAGTCTCATGTTCCTGTACCCGCACTGCCCGGCTGTTGATGACCCCCTGGCTTATGTTCCGGCTACGCTCCTACCTACTGATCAAGCATCACGGAGTTCCAGTTCCGGGTGCCTGTCTGGTGATCTACGGCCATCGGGTTCCTGTCAAGCCTCAGCTGGTGCCACCTGCTATACCGGCCCTCGTGCCACTCTGTGTCCCACACTCCCTGTCATCTCTACCAGGGGTGTTGGACAAGAGGTGCAAGAGAAGCCCCCTCTACAGCTCGATTTTCACCAGGTACGTGACAATCTCTTTGTTACTGGTGAAAATGTGGTCAGGGGACAAACTGGGCACTTTTGCTGCCATTGTGCTATGTGCTGGGTGTCCAATGTGCCCCCTGTGCCTTTAAGGAGGACTGGGCTACCTCCAGGCCCACCTGCTCCTTATCTATCCATTAGAATTCATGTTCTCCCACTATGAAGACACTGAAGAGGCCTTTACACTTACGCATGGGTTTGCAAATGTGTGCTTTTTAAATCCCTACAGAAGCCACTTTGCAAAATGCATGCCAAAACCTGGGGACAGGGACTCAAAAAGACTTTGCGTGACCCAAAATGGCCTCCACAGTCACCTGGATGCAGCATAGCCAATTGGGAAAACACTGCTCCAGAAAACCAAGAGAACCACAGAGAAACTCAGTTTCTCCAGTGGCAGCTGGTGTTTTGTTTATTTTTAGGAGGGCAGCAAACAACCCCCCGGCACTTACTCCATCTAGGTTGCGGGTGGGCAGCGGGCGGGTATGTGGGCTCTAGGGATGAGCTTCGTGTTCGAGTCGAACCCATGTTCGACTCGAACATCGGCTGTTCGACCGTCCGTCGAATTGCGAACGTTATGGGCCGTTCGCGCCAAAATCGTGTGGCGCGTCACGGCCCATAATTCACTGCGGCATCGCAGTGCATTGCTGGCTGATGATTGGCCAAGCATGCACTATGACCCGCATGCTTGGCCAATCACAGCGCCGTCAGTAGAGAGAGCTGTAATTGGCCAAAGCCAGGGTGGCTTTGGCCAATTATGGCTCAGGGGATTTAGTACACGCCCCACACTATATAAGGCCGCCTGCACGGCGGCCCTGTGTAGTGTGTTCCGGTGTGCTGAGAGATAGAGAGAGAGACAGACAGTGTCATTTGATTTGAGAGCTAGATTAGGCTAGATCTGTTCCTGCTCTTTACATTTAGTGCAGTGCGTCCTGCTCACAGTGTTCAGCTAGATCCGTTCCTGCTATTTACATTTAGTGCAGTGCGTCCTGCTCACAGTGTTCAGCTAGATCTGTTCCTGCTCTTTACATTTAGTGCAGTGCGTCCTGCTCACAGTGTTCAGCTAGATCCGTTCCTGCTCTTTACATTTAGTGCAGTCAGTGCGTCCTGCTCACAGTGTTCAGCTAGATCTGTTCCTGCTATTTACATTTAGTGCAGTCAGTGCGTCCTGCTCACAGTGTTCAGCTAGATCCGTTCCTGCTATTTACATTTAGTGCAGTCAGTGCGTCCTGCTCACAGTGTTCAGCTAGATCCGTTCCTGCTATTTACATTTAGTGCAGTGCGTCCTGCTCACAGTGTTCAGCTAGATCCGTTCCTGCTATTTACATTTAGTGCAGTGCGTCCTGCTCACAGTGTTCAGCTAGATCCGTTCCTGCTATTTACATTTAGTGCAGTCAGTGCGTCCTGCTCACAGTGTTCAGCTAGATCCGTTCCTGCTATTTACATTTAGTGCAGTGCGTCCTGCTCACAGTGTTCAGCTAGATCCGTTCCTGCTATTTACATTTAGTGCAGTGCGTCCTGCTCACAGTGTTCAGCTAGATCCGTTCCTGCTATTTACATTTAGTGCAGTCAGTGCGTCCTGCTCACAGTGTTCAGCTAGATCCGTTCCTGCTATTTACATTTAGTGCAGTGCGTCCTGCTCACAGTGTTCAGCTAGATCTGTTCCTGCTATTTACATTTAGTGCAGTCAGTGCGTCCTGCTCACAGTGTTCAGCTAGATCCGTTCCTGCTATTTACATTTAGTGCAGTGCGTCCTGCTCACAGTGTTCAGCTAGATCCGTTCCTGCTATTTACATTTAGTGCAGTGCGTCCTGCTCACAGTGTTCAGCTAGATCCGTTCCTGCTATTTACATTTAGTGCAGTGCGTCCTGCTCACAGTGTTCAGCTAGATCCGTTCCTGCTATTTACATTTAGTGCAGTCAGTGCGTCCTGCTCACAGTGTTCAGCTAGATCCGTTCCTGCTATTTACATTTAGTGCAGTGCGTCCTGCTCACAGTGTTCAGCTAGATCTGTTCCTGCTATTTACATTTAGTGCAGTCAGTGCGTCCTGCTCACAGTGTTCAGCTAGATCTGTTCCTGCTATTTACATTTAGTGCAGTCAGTGCGTCCTGCTCACAGTGTTCAGCTAGATCCGTTCCTGCTATTTACATTTAGTGCAGTGCGTCCTGCTCACAGTGTTCAGCTAGATCCGTTCCTGCTATTTACATTTAGTGCAGTGCGTCCTGCTCACAGTGTTCAGCTAGATCCGTTCCTGCTATTTACATTTAGTGCAGTGCGTCCTGCTCACAGTGTTCAGCTAGATCCGTTCCTGCTATTTACATTTAGTGCAGTGCGTCCTGCTCACAGTGTTCAGCTAGATCCGTTCCTGCTATTTACATTTAGTGCAGTCAGTGCGTCCTGCTCACAGTGTTCAGCTAGATCCGTTCCTGCTATTTACATTTAGTGCAGTGCGTCCTGCCCACAGTGTTCAGCTAGATCTGTTCCTGCTATTTACATTTAGTGCAGTCAGTGCGTCCTGCTCACAGTGTTCAGCTAGATCCGTTCCTGCTATTTACATTTAGTGCAGTGCGTCCTGCTCACAGTGTTCAGCTAGATCCGTTCCTGCTATTTACATTTAGTGCAGTGCGTCCTGCTCACAGTGTTCAGCTAGATCCGTTCCTGCTATATACATTTAGTGCAGTGCGTCCTGCTCACAGTGTTCAGCTAGATCCGTTCCTGCTATTTACATTTAGTGCAGTCAGTGCGTCCTGCTCACAGTGTTCAGCTAGATCCGTTCCTGCTATTTACATTTAGTGCAGTGCGTCCTGCTCACAGTGTTCAGCTAGATCTGTTCCTGCTATTTACATTTAGTGCAGTCAGTGCGTCCTGCTCACAGTGTTCAGCTAGATCTGTTCCTGCTATTTACATTTAGTGCAGTCAGTGCGTCCTGCTCACAGTGTTCAGCTAGATCCGTTCCTGCTATTTACATTTAGTGCAGTGCGTCCTGCTCACAGTGTTCAGCTAGATCCGTTCCTGTTATCTTCCTACTGACAGGCAGGCTTGTCTGGTTACAGTATATAAAGCTACCTGAAGAAAATTACAGGTGTTCTATCCCAGCTTAGTGCAGCTACAGGCCATTAGTATGTCTGGAAGGCCAAGAAGGAGAGGCAGACAGTCACAAGCCAATAAGAGAGGGCAAGCAGGCTCTGTGTCTAGTGCTGGTCGTGGAGACGGTGCATCCTCATCAGCACGTGGCCATGGGACACGCTTGGCCTTTTTTTCGGCAGCTGGCCGTGTTGAGCCGCAACATGCGGAAAACTTGGTCGAGTGGATGACCAAGCCGTCCTCATCCTCCTCATCCTCTCTCACCCATGCCCAGGGTGCTTTGTCTGGCAAAGCAGCGGCCTCTTCCCTCAGCTCAATGTCATCAGTGACTCCTTCCCTAGCTCCACCATGTCCTCATGAGGATTCCCTCGAACTGTTTGACCACAGTGTTGGGTACATGCTCCAGGAGGATGCCCAGCGTTTGGAAGGCTCTGATGATGATACTGAGCTCGATGAAGGCAGTAACATGAGCACGGACAGAGGGGGTGCCCAAGAAGGACAGCAATCTGGCAGTCATGCTCCCCCTGCTGCAGCATACTGCCAGGTTTGCTCCAGTGATGAGGAGGGAGGGGATGATGAGGTCACTGACTCAACGTGGGTGCCTGATAGGAGAGAGGAGGAGGAGGAGGAGGAGGAGGCGGCACATCACCAACGAGGCAGGATGCCCTCCAGGGGCCAGCCTAAGGGCAGCACATTGACTGCATCACACCCCAAAGCTCCACATGTGCAGGGCGCTGCAGTCTCTGCGCGTTATTCAAAAAGTTCTTTGGTGTGGGCCTTTTTTGAGACGAGTGCATCAGATCGCACCGCTGCTATTTGCAACATATGTCTCAAGCGTATCTCGCGTGGCCAAAACATCTCCCGCTTGGGTACCACATGCTTGACCAGACATATGTTGACCTGCCATGCAGTTCGTTGGCAAGCATATCTAAAAGACCCACACCAAAGAACAAAGAGGATCTCTCCTTGCTCCTCATCAGCTGAGATTTCCAACCCCACTAGACCTTCAGTCCTCTCTGAGACCTGCAGTGAGAGGAATGAAGGTGTAGAATTAGGTGTGTCACAGCCAAGTACTTGTGGGCAATCTGCTTTTGGTACACCGACGCCAGATTGTACCAGGCAAATTTCCCTGCCCCAGCTGCTGCACCGCCGAAAGAAGTTTGCTCCCAGCCATCCACATGCCCAGCGGTTGAATGCTAGCTTGGCAAAATTGCTAGCACTTCAACTGCTGCCTTTTCAGTTGGTAGACTCTGCCCCCTTCCGTGAGTTTGTGGAATGTGCGGTTCCTCAGTGGCAGGTACCCAAACGCCACTTTTTCTCACGGAAGGCGATTCCAGCTCTCTACCGGCATGTGGAAGGCAATGTCCATGCCTTGCTGGACAGGGCGGTCAGCGGTAAGGTGCATATTACCGCTGACTCATGGTCCAGCAGGCATGGACAAGGACGTTACTTAAGTTTCACGGCGCATTGGGTGACTCTGCTGGCAGCTGGGAAGGATGCAGGACAAGGTGCAGTAGTGTTGGAGGTTGTTCCGCCACCACGCCTCCAAAATGCTGATTGTGACACACCTCTCTCCTCCACCCCTCCTCTTCTTCTTCCTCCATGGCCTCTTCCTCGGAACCAGCGGTGCTCCGTAGGCGTTCAAGGGGCTACGCAAGTACGCAGGCCAAAAGATGCCATGCGGTGCTTGAGCTGGTGTGCTTGGGGGACAGGAGCCACACTGGGGCAGAGGTTCTGTCAGCTCTGCAGGGGCAGGTTCAGAGGTGGTTGACGCCACGCCAACTTAAGGCAGGAATGGTGGTTTGCGACAATGGCACCAACCTCCTCTCTGCCCTCCGACAGGGACAACTGACCCATGTGCCCTGTTTGGCTCACGTCCTTAACTTGGTGGTGCAGCGGTTCTTGGGCAGGTACCCGGGCTTACAGGATGTCCTGAGGCAGGCCAGGAAAGTCTGTGTGCATTTCCGCCGGTCATATAATGCCAGTGCTCGGCTGACGGACCTCCAAAAGGAGTTTAACCTGCCCAAGAACCGCCTAATCTGTGACATGCCCACCAGGTGGAACTCGACATTGGCCATGCTGCAGCGGCTGCACACGCAGCAGAGGGCCATAAATGAGTACCTGTGCGACTATGGCACCAGGACAGGGTCAGGGGACCTTGGTTTTTTTTCCCCACGCCAGTGGGCCATGATCAGGGATGCATGCACTGTCCTGTCACCATTCGAGGAGGCCACGAGGATGGTGAGCACTGACAGTGCATGCATCAGTGACACTGTCCCCCTTGTCCACCTGTTGGAGCACACGCTGCGTGGAATAATGGACAGGGCACTTGAGGCAGAACAGAGGCAGGAAGAGGAGGACTTCCTTAGCTCTCAAGGCCCCCTTTATCCAGACAGTGTTCCTGCGTGCCCGCCGATCACACAGGAAGAGGACGAGGAGGAGGAGGAGGAGGAGGAGGAAGATTGTGTCAGTATGGAGGTGGAGCCTGGCACTCAGCATCAGCAGTCTTTAAGGGATCAGTCCCAAGGAACACATGGACTTGTACGTGGCTGGGAGGAGGTGGCTGCGGACGTTGTTGTCCTTAGTGACCCAGAGGACTCCGGATCGAATGCCTCAGCAAACCTACGCTGCATGGCCTCCCTGATCCTGCAAAGCCTGCGTAAGGATCCTCGTATTCGTGGTATCAAGGAGAAGGACCAATACTGGCTGGCAACCCTCCTTGATCCACGTTACAAGGGTAAGGTTGCGGACCTTATCTTGCCATCGCAGAGGGAGCAGAGGATGAAACATCTTCGGGAGGCCTTGCAGAAAGGTCTGTGCAACGCGTTCCCAGAGACTGGGAGGTTACAAACTCCTGTTTCTGGACAACATGTTGCTGAGGCTTCGGTCAGTCAAAGAAGGAGCGGTGGAGAAGGTGGCCGTCTGACCGATGCGTTCAGACAATTTTTTGGTCCGCAGCCCCAAGGTATGATCGGTTCCAGCAACCATCGCCAGCGTCTGTTTTACATGGTGCAGGAATACCTAGGGGCAAGATCAGACTTGGACACCTTTCCCACCGAAAATCCTCTGGGTTACTGGGTCTTGAGGATGGATCACTGGCCAGAGCTTGCACAGTATGCAATTGAGCTACTGGCCTGTCCTGCATCCAGCGTTCTTTCGGAACGCACATTCAGTGCTGCTGGAGGCGTGGTAACCGATCACAGGGTGCGTCTGTCCACTGACTCGGTCGATCGGCTGACCTTCATAAAAATGAATCAGTCTTGGATCACCACCAGCTACCAAGCACCTGATGCTGATGTAACTGAATAATTTTTTTCAGATCCCTTCAAAGACTGCCTATGCTGATGCTGAGTGACTATCCCTGAGTAATTATCCTCTTCCTCCTCAATCATCACGCTGATAGCTTGTAAGAACATTTTTGGTTCTGGGCGCCACCACCAGTGCCTAAGGCACAATTTTTCAGCCCCTGTATAACAGGGGCGTGTAATTACAATTTTTGATGTAATACTTTGCAGCACGGCTCGTTCCTGCATTCCAACTAGAGTGTCTGTGAGGGGTTGCAGTGTTGTGGCACCAGCACCAGTGCCTAAGGCCCAATTTTTCTGCCCCTGTCTAACAGGGGCGTGTAATTACAATTTTTGATGCAATACTTTGCAGCAGGGCTCGTTCCTGCGTTCCAACTAGAGTGTCTGTGAGGGGTTGCAGTGTTGTGGCACCAGCACCAGTGCCTAAGGCCCAATTTTTCTGCCCCTGTCTAACAGGGGCGTGTAATTACAATTTTTGATGCAATACTTTGCAGCAGGGCTCGTTCCTGCGTTCCAACTAGAGTGTCTGTGAGGGGTTGCAGTGTTGTGGCACCAGCACCAGTGCCTAAGGCCCAATTTTTCTGCCCCTGTCTAACAGGGGCGTGTAATTACAATTTTTGATGCAATACTTTGCAGCAGGGCTCGTTCCTGCGTTCCAACTAGAGTGTCTGTGAGGGGTTGCAGTGTTGTGGCACCAGCACCAGTGCCTAAGGCCTAATTTTTCAGCTCCTGTTCAACAGGGGCATGTAATTACAATTCTTGATCTAATATTTCACAGCAGGGCCCTGTGAGGGCTTACAGTGTTTTGGCCACAGCAACACCTAAGGCCCAAATTTCTGCTGAGTATATAGGGCAGGACCCTACTTTCAAACATCTAACTTACAAACGACTCCTACTTGCAAACGGAAGGAGACAACAGGAAGTGAGATGAAATCTACCCCTAGGAAGGGAAATTCTCTCATGTAAGAGTTAATATGGGAAAACAATTTCTCCTTTCCACTGATGCTTTCCAATCCTTGTTCCACAAAAAAACCCAAATTTTCAAAAAACATTTTTCATTGGGACAAAAAAGTGAGGTGAAATCTTCTGAAGAGGAGGAAAGACGCAAAACAAATGTCACAGGGGTGATAACCCTTCCCTATGTTTTCCAAAAAGCTTAGAAAAGATTTTTTGGCTGGAGCTAAACACGTTAAAAATGTTCAAAATTACAAACAGATTCTACTTAACAACAAACCTACAGTCCCTGTCTTGTTTGCACCGCCTGTATACTGCTGTTCAGAGTATATAGGGACCTTTCCTTATTTTAATTTGGGTGCGGGGTTCCCCTTAATATCCATACAAGACCCAAAGGGCCTGGTAATGGACTGGGGGGTACCCATGCCGTTTGTCTCACTGATTTTCATCCATATTGGCAGGACCCGACATGACATTAAACCCGCAAGCAGTTTTAAATGAGATTTTTTCCTTTAAAAATGACATTTGGTGCAGGGACTGTTCTAAACATGGGAAACACGCGTCACTTTACAGGCATACTATAGACACCCCCCAGGTACGATATTTAAAGGAATATTTCACTTTTTTTTTTTTACTTTAAGCATCATTAAAATCACTGCTCCTGAAAAAACGGCCGTTTTTAAAAGTTTTTTTTGCATTGATACATGTCCCCTGGGGTAGGACCCGGGTCCCCACACCCTTTTTAGGACAATACCATGCAAATTAGCCTTTAAAATGAGCACTTTTGATTTCGAACGTTCGAGTCCCATAGACGTCAATGGGGTTCTAACGTTCGTGCGAACTTGCGGTCCGTTCGCGGGTTCTGGTGCGAACCGAACCGGGGGGTGTTCGGCTCATCCCTAGTGGGCTCCTACAGGCAGCAGGAAGCGGGCTCCTACAAGCAGCAAACAACCTCCCGGCACTTACCCCATCTAGGTTGCGGGCGGGCAGTGGGCAGGTATGCGGGCCCCTATGCAGCGGCCGGGTTCCGGGCTTCTACAGGCAGCAAACAACCTCCCCTGGCACTTACCCAATTTAGGTTGCGGGCGGGCAGGTATGCGGGCTCCTATGAGCAGAGGGCAGCGACCGGGTTGCGGGCTCCTACGGGCAGTGGGCGGGTTGCGGTCTCCTACAGGCGGCGGACAGCGGGCTTCTACGGGTGGCGGGCAGCAGCTCCTGTGTCCTCTTCCCTTCTGCTGCATCATGGCGGCTTCCGCCGCGGGGCTCCTCCCTCCTCCTAGGCATCCAATAGGTGGGGGGCAGCGGGCCCCTACAGGTGGCAGGCAGTGGGCTCCTACAGGCGGCGGGCAGTGGGCTCCTACAGGCGGCAGGCAGTGGGCGGGTTGAGGTCTCCTACAGGTGGCAGGCAGCGGGCCCCTACAGGCAGTGGGCAGCGGGCTGCGGCGGGCAGCAGGCGGGTTGCGGTCTTCTACAGGTGGCGGGAAGAGGGCCCCTACAGGCGGTGGGCAGCGGGCTGCGGCAGGCAGCAGGCTGGTTGCGGTCTTCTACAGGTGGCGGGAAGCGGGCCCCTACAGGTGATGGGCAGCAGGCTGCGGCAGGCAGCGGGCTGGTTGCGGTTTCCTACAGGTGGCGGGCAGCGGGCCCCTACAGGCGGTGGGAAGCGGGCTTCTACGGGCGGCAGGCAGCGGCTCCTGTGTCCACTTACCTTCTTCTGCATCACGGCGGTTTCCACCGTGAGGCTCCTCCCTCCTCCTAGGCATCCAATAGGATCGCCTGTCCTTTCAGCCAATCGGGTGAGGGGTCTGAAGACCCGCTTCCTGATTGGCCGGGAGGAGGATCAGTGTGTCGATAGTGAATATTCATTTGCTATTGTAACACAACTGGGTGGGATTGGGGTGCAGTGCTCCTTTTTTTGAAGCCTATTAGAGCCTCCGGCTCTGCTTCAAAAAACACACCCCTGCCATTTTTTCCGGCGCCCTGTATCGGGGGGGCCAGATGCATGGATGAGGGGGCGGCACCCGTGCGACCCTAAAGGACGAGCCGTTTCTCTTGACTTCCTCTCCAGCTGCAGTACCGCTCCGGTTGAGCGCCACCTACAGCGTGGAAAGCAGACTTCACCTGCCTAAACGCCTGCAGCAGACTGATGACATCATCTCGCCCTAGGCAGAGTCACCGGACTGCGGCTCAAGCATGGAATTTCTTATGATAAAAAGTCGCTCCTTCCTTAAGCGGAATTCTGAAACCCATTTCCGAAGTCGTCTAAAGTTACCGAAAAGTTCAACCTAATTTCCTTAAAGGCAAAATTTGCCTTTCCGGAAAATTGTGGGAATCCTCCCCAGTTAAGGAGTCCTTCGGCGGTTTTAATTGCGTTTCCAAAAGGAGAAACCGGTAAAATATAATACGGCATAACAACCACTGAGAATGAATGCTTTATAGACGCGGATCGCTTGACAGTTCAGCATGTTGAGGAATAATGGGCAATCATTAAAAATAATTGTACAGAAAGGCTTAAGATAGGAAAAAGCTGATTACCTCCACAAGGCACGACTGGCTGTGCGCCTGCCGCACCTAGCATTAAACAATTGCTTTTATGTGTATCCGCATCCTTTCCGCTTTTATTTCGGGTAAATATCTGGAGTAGCATGTAGTTATTGTTCCATTAGTGTAGCGCTGTACGTTTTTTTTTTTTTTTTCCTTCAGCAAAAAACTTCGGCAATGTCTTATTGTTAGCCTGCAATTTACCTTTCTCGCCGTGCCGCTGATTATAATGAGATTTCTGTCTGGTATTTTATACGGGGATATTTATAATATGTTAACAAAGGCCATTTACCGGGTCGTTCCTTGGCGAAGGAGACGCGGCTGATTGCACGGAGGGAAAACGCTGATTTATGGGGCATCCACAGACCTGCCAGTTGAAATTATGGTGCCCCCGATACGGCAAGGTTCTTTCATAAAAAGACAAGTACCCCTTCGGCTTTCCCAGTTAATCAGAGTCAGGGAGATTGTAAAAAAAAAGAAGGGCGCCGAATCAAATTTAAAGCTGAACTTCAGGCAGATATAAAATTTATATGGTTTTGTATTCACGAATATATTATTTAAAGCCTAACTCTACATTTAATGCCCCTTTAAATAGTTTGTGCGGGCCAAGCTGGCCCAAATGAGCTATTTAGTGCATTAACAGGTGTGCTTGCTGTGCACGCTGTACAAACTCTATGTAGCCGCATGTATACAGTATACAGCCCTGGGTTCCGGCAGTGGAACGGGGAATCCCCATCCCCCTCCCGGAACAAAATAGAGTTGGGCCATTCACAGGAAACTTTGTATTCTATGAATAAATATAACACTCTCATTGACTGAGACAGAGATCATGATGTCATCCAACCTCCTCTCCACCTTAGCCAATCAGAGGAAGATTTGTATTCCATGAATAAATATAACACTTCCTCTGGCTGAGACACAGATCGTGAAGTCATCCAGCCGCCTCTCAGCCATTCACAGGAAGCTTTGTATTCTATGAATAAATATAACACTTACAAATACCGTACTGGTGACCCCACAATAGGGATAAAACGTTTTCGCGGTAGGGAGTTTAACAAGACTCGTGGCCACTCATTGAAATTAGAAGAATTTCTATTTTCTAAGAATTACTACGTAGAGGGTTCTTCACTGTAAGAGCGGCAAGGATGTGGACTTCCCTTCCACAGGCGGTGGTCTCAGCGGGGGGAATCGATAGTTTCAAGAAACTATTAGATAGGCACCTGAACGACCGTAACATACAGGGATATACAATGTAATACTGACATATAATCACACACATAAGTTGGACTTGATGGACTTGTGTCTTTTTTCGACCTCACCTACTAATGTAAGTATGTAACTTCCTCTGATTGGCTGAGACAGAGATCCTGACGTCATCCAACTGCCCCTCCGCCTCAGCCAATCACAGGAAGCTTTGTTTTCTACGAATAAATACAACACTTCCTCTGATTGGCTGAGATAGAGATCATGAAGTCATCCACCCACTTCTCAGCCATTCACAGCAAGCTTTGTATTCTAAGAAAAGATGCAACACTCCCTCTGATTGGCTGAGACGGAGATCATGGCGTCATCCAACGGCCTCTCTGCCTCAGCTAATCAGAGGAAGTTTTGTGTGCTTTGAATAAATACAACACATTCTCTGATTGGCTGAGACTGAGATCATGACGTCATCCACCCACCTCTCAGCCATTCACAGGAAGCTTTGTACTATATGAAGAAATACAATACTTCCTCTGATTGGCTGAGACAGGGGTCATAACATCATCCAACCGCCTCTCTGCCTCAGCCAATCAGAGGAAGCTTTGTATTCTATGAATAAATACAACACTTCCTCTGATTGGCTGAGACAAAGATCATGACGTCATCCAACTGCCTCGCCTCCTCAGCCAATCAGAGGAAGCTTTTTATTCTATGAATTAATATAACACTTCCTCTGGCTGAGACAGAGATCATGAAGTCAACCACCCACCTCTCAGCCTTTCACAGGAAGCTTTGTATTCTATGAATAAATATAACACTTCCTCTGGCTGAGACACAGATCATGAAGTCATCCACCCACCTCTCAGCCATTCACAGGAAGCTTTGTATTCTATGAATAAATAAAACACTTACTCTGATTGGCTGAGACAAAGATCATGACGTCATCCAACTGCCTCGCCGCCTCAGTGAATCAGAGGAAGCTTTTTATTCTATGAATTAATATAACACTTCCTCTGGATGAGACAGAGATCATGAAGTCATCCACCCGCCTCTCAGCCATTCGCAGGAAGCTTTGTATTCTATGAATAAATATAACACTTCCTCTGGCTGAGACACAGATCATGAAGTCATCCACCCACCTCTCAGCCATTCGCAGGAAGCTTTGTATTCTATGAATAAATATAACACTTCCTCTGGCTGAGACACAGATCATGAAGTCATCCACCCGCCTCTCAGCCATTCGCAGGAAGCTTTGTATTCTATGAATAAATATAACACTTCCTCTGGCTGAGACACAGATCATGAAGTCATCCACCCGCCTCTCAGCCATTCACAGGAAGCTTTGTATTCTATGAATAAATAAAACACTTACTCTGATTGGCTGACACAGAAATCATGATGTCATCCAAGCGCCTCTCCGCCTCAGCCAATCAGAGGACGCTTTGTACTCTATGAATAAATACACTTCCTCTGATTGGCTGAGACACAGATCATGTCGTCATTCACCCACCTCTCTGCCTCAGCCAATCAGAGGAAGCTTTGTATTCAGAAAAAGGAGCAACTGAATAAAAATAAAAGCACTTTTCTGTAAATCTTGAGATCTCCCTTTTTCTTTTTTTTTTTTACCTCTTTACTGAAATTTTTGAGTTAGCACATAGTTTCTTATTTTTTGTAGTGTGTGTGTATTATGTATATGCCATTAACTAAATATTTGAATGCCCATAGCCTTGCTACAGTTCTACTTTAGGGGCCTATCAAAAAGATAGGCTACTAAAGGCCAATGCACTCTCTCCAGATTTTAGTGACGCTCCACCACTCCCACCCCTCCTGGTCTCTGAGAGTGCATGCACTGATCTGATGGGGGCAACTGATGTAAGGGGGTACTCTGATGGGGCCATTAACATAAGGGGGGACTCTGATGGGGCCATTAACATAAGGGGGGACTCTGATGGGGACATTTGATGTAAGGGGTACTCTGATGGGGCTATTAACATAAGGGGGGACTCTGATGGGGACTTTTGATGTAAGGGGGATTCTGATGGAGACGTTTATTGTAAGGGGGCCTCAGATGGGGACATCTGAAGTAAAGGGACACTCTGATGGGGACATAGATATAAGGAGGCACTCTGATCGGGGACATTGGATGTAAAGGGAATTCTGATGGGGCAGTTGATGTAAGGGGCCCCTCTGGTGTGAACAGTTTATGTAAGGGGCTCTCATATGGGGATAACTTATGTAAAAGGGCATTTTGATGGGACACCTGATGTAAGGGGGCACTCTGGGGACATCTGAAGTAAGGGGGCACACTGATGGGGACATTTGTATTAGGGGGAATCTTATGAGGACAACTGATGTAAGAGGCACTCATATACTGACAACAGATGTAAAGGGGCACTCTGATGGGACACTTGTCGTAGAAAGGAACTCGGTGGGGCACCCTGTTGTGAAAAGAGAGACTCTGATGAGAACTCTTGATGTAGGAGGGGACTGTGTTAGGGACACCTGATATAAGGGGAGACAGGTTCTCTTTAACAATCCTAATCTAATGATAGCCTAGTACATACTAGCATTCCCGGTTCACACCTGCACTGCCTCTGCACTACCTGTCAGATGTTACTTCCGAGTTGTTACTGGTAATATAAAAGTAGGCCCAGTGAGTAGGGAATACTGGTTTCCTGCATCTCTGTCACACTATTGGCATTATGCCCCCTGACTTTTATTACTGCACCCCCAGATCAGATCTGACCCTGCAGGCACTATCAGATTGGGAGGTCAGTCAGCCACAGCTCAAGGAACCCCTAGCAAAATCTTGAGGAACCCTTTGGATTCCATGGAACCCTGGTTGAGAATGGCTGGTGTAGAACCTGACTCCGAAGTTCCCTCCACTCGCTCACCATCGGCGATGAAATGCTCTGGCACATGTAGTGTGACCTTCACTGTGAGCGGGCAGGATATTTGCGACCCACACACCACGGCCAAGACGCAGGCACTCACCCCGACCAATGTCAGGGCTGTTCGGCTCAGCGGACTCTTCAAGGCACCTGCAATTAGGAACAGAAAAAAAAGAAAGATATGTAGTAATGTCATAAAACACTTACATTAGATATAGCAGGAAATACAATGTGTACTGGGGTTGAAACATAATCATCTTTATTGATTCATGGCCTGTTCACCTCCAAGTATTTAGCACTTTGTGCCAAGGCACAGCAGATATAAAATGTTCGGAAATGCAGTATGTAAGGTTTTTTTTTATTTTCAATTGAAAGTGCTTATTATTTCAAAGTGTATGAAGAGCCAAAACTTTTTTTAGTTTTGGATAGAGTAAGGCAGGGTTAGATCTCCTGCCAAGTTTTTTTTTTGCTTGGGAGGCAGGAAGATGGATTCTGGGACCCAAGATTTATCTAATTGAAATCAGAATTTGAGGTGGTATTTGGACAGTTTATTTGGACTATTGGCTGGCAGCTTTTCCATGACAAAAGAGGTCCACAGCTTCCTTGACTTGTGTCTAAATTGACCTAAAAGCAACACCAGGAATAAACTGTCAAGGTATAAGTGAGGGCTGCATGGAAAGTAATGCAAAAATGACTTACGTGTTGGTAGAGTAACTCTTCCTCTAAAGCAGGGGTCTTCAAACTATGGCCCTCCAGTTGTTCAGGAACTACAATTCCCATCATGCCTTGTCATGTCTGTGAATGTCAGAGTTTTACAATGCCTCATGGGATGTGTACTTCCACAACAGCTGGAAGGCCGTAGTTTGAAGATCCCTGCTCTAAAGTAACGCTTCTTCTTTTTCATTGCAGGTAAAAAATGGATTCCAAACAGAAGCAACATTCCATTTAAGAGTTCTTGATGAAGGAGGGGTCTGACCTCCACAGAAGGCTACAGAATGTTTACAGAGATGACACCAATGGCAAGACATTGCTCTTGTCAACAGTGTCATCTCAGTAAACATTGTGTAGACTTCTTTGGATGTCCAACAGCCTGCATCCCTCCTGTGTCATCATTGAGTTCTTGACAAAGGATGGGCGTAGGCTGTGCAACATCCACAGAAGGCTACAGAATGTTTATAGAGATGGCAACATTGAGAAGAGTCACTAATGGAAAGACATTGCTCTTGTCAATGGTATCATCTCCATTAAACATTCTGTAGACTTTTGTGGATGTCCAACAGCCTACACCCCTCCTGTGTCGTCATTGAGTTCTTGACAAAGGATGGGTGTAGGCTGTCCAACGTCCACAGAAGGCTACAGAATGTTTATAGAGATGACACCATTGAGAAGAGTCACTAATGGAAAGACACTGCTCTTGTCAATAGTGTCATCTCCATAAACATTGTGTAGACTTCATTGGATGTCCAATGGCCTGCATCCCTCCTGTGCCGTCATTGAGTTCTTGACAAAGGATGGGCGTAGGCTGTCCAACGTCCACAGAAGGCTACAGAATGTTTATAGAGATGGCACCATTGAGAAGAGTCACTAAAGGCAAGACATTGCACTGCTCAATGGTATCATCTCCATTAAACA
Organism: Lithobates septentrionalis; assembly: GCA_037952835.1. NCBI lineage: Eukaryota > Metazoa > Chordata > Amphibia > Anura > Ranidae > Lithobates > Lithobates septentrionalis. Next base: position 153,468 of record JBBDGP010003152.1, on the reverse strand, counting down.
TTCTGTAGACTTTTGTGGATGTCCGACAGCCTACACCCCTCCTGTGTCGTCATTGAGTTCTTGACAAAGGATGGGTGTAGGCTGTCCAACGTCCACAGAAGGCTACAGAATGTTTATAGAGATGGCACCATTGAGAAGAGTCACTAATGGAAAGACACTGCTCTTGTCAATAGTGTCATCTCCATAAACATTGTGTAGATTTCATTGGATGTCCAATGGCCTGCATCCCTCCTGTGCCGTCATTGAGTTCTTGACAAAGGATGGGCGTAGGCTGCCCGAAATCCACAGAAGGCTACAGAATGTTTACAGAGATGACACCATTGGCAATAGTCACCAATGGCAAGACATTGCTCTTGTCAAGGGCATCATCTCTATAAACATTGTGTAGACTTCTGTGGACGTCCGACAGCCTGCACCCCTTCTGTGTCATCATTGAGTTCCCGGCAAAGGATGGACGTAGGCTGCCCGACATCCATAGAAGGCTACAGAATGTTTACAGAGATGGCACCATTGGCAATAGTCACCAATGGCAACACATTGCTCTTCTCAATGGTGTCATCTCCGAAGACATTCTGTAGCCTTCTGTCAGACGATCTGCACCCCTCCATCAAGAACTCGATGATGGCACGTTGCCTTCATTTTAGTCATAAATGAAGTTCCCAAAATTGAGACCTTGACCATTCGGAGTGTGCCCAAGGATACAGATTGATGGTTCCATTGCTATTGCATGCAAAAAAAAAGAAGCTGGGGACAACCCTGATGTGTTTCACTTTGGAGATGAAAGACATTCAACCTTGATTAAAGCTCATTATCAGAATTTATTTGACCTATATACACTCTACTTGTAAACAATATGTATAGTAGGTATAAATCATTTAAATACCTACAAAAGTAACTAAGGAAATGATATATATGTTTAATTTAGGTTTACGTGAACCCAATGTTTAATATTTGAAATTCCATGATATTTACCTATATAAACCCTACTGTAAAACAATGAGCTTACTTTATAGATCCTTGTAAACTTACTTTATGTATCTTTATAACATTGTATACTCAATAAACTTCTTTTGACAAGGAAAGACATTCAACCTCAACACACTAGTAACTACCTTAACTAGGGAAAAGGTGTATGCTAGGGGTAAATGCATTCACATCTCCAAAAAGGTTATTTCAAGGGACATTACATGAAGTTAAACACATAATTGACTTCTAGCAACACTAACACCCTAGATCTGATATTTATATGATAAGTATTTTGCTGGTAAAGACCCTACAGATACGTGTCCCTTCTCCTGACTTCTCCATCAAGGTCAATGGCGCAACCATCAACCAGTCCCCCCCCCATCCCAGGTTGCTATGTGTAGTCCTGGACTCTGAGCTCTCCTTTGGGCCCCATGTCCAATCACTTTTCAAAGCTTGCTGCCTCAACCTCCGCAAAATATGTCCCTTCCTAACCAATGACACCACAAAACCTCAAATTACTCCCTGGTCATCTCCCTTAATTAATGACAAAATTATTGCTAAGTAAAGAGGCCCATAGCAGGAAAGGTATAAATTGGTTACAACAAAATAACTTTTTCCAAAACTAAAGAACTAACACTGGTCAAAAGAAAAAAAAATATCTATCTCTTTATCTAGAGATTACATTGAAAATAAAATAATTTTTGTAAGACAATACTCCAAAAATATATTCAGAAAAAAAATAAATAAATAATATTTTTCTGTAAAGATTATGTTGAAAATAAAATAAGTTTTGTAGGACAATAACCTAGTTTGTACCCCCACAGAAAAAAATGTATGCAATAGTTTTTTATCTTAATTAATGACAAAATCTTTGCTAACGAAACAGGCCCATAGCAGGGATGTATAAACTGATTACAACAAAAATTACTTTTTCCAAAACTAACACTGGTCAAAAAAAAATAAAAAATGATACACCTTTTTGTCTAAAGATTACATTGAAAATAAAAAATTTTTTTGTACGACAATATTCCAAAAAACAAACAAAAAAAAAAAACCTAGTTTGCCGCCCCCCCCCCCCCCCAAAAAAAAAATATTAAATAATCTTTTTCTGTAAAGATTATATTGAAAATAAAATAATTTTTGTAGGACAATAACCTAGTTTGTACCCCCACAGAAAAAAAATGTATTCAATAGTTTGTTATCTTAATTACTGACAAAATTATTGCTAACGAAACAGGCCCATAGCAGGGATGTATAAATTGATTACAACAAAAATAACTTTTTCCAAAACTAACACTGGTCAAAAAAAAAAAAAAAAAAATTGATACACCTTTTTGTCTAAAGATTACATTGAAAAAAAAAAAAATTGTAAGACAATATTCCAAAAAACAAACAAAAAAAACCTAGTTTGCTGCCCCCCCCCCCCGAAAAAAAAATATTAAATAATCTTTTTCTGTAAATATTATATTGAAAATAAAATAATTTTTGTAGGACAATAACCTAGTTTGTACCCCCCAGAAAAAAAAAATGTATTCAATAGTTTGTTATCTTAATTAATGACAAAATTATTGCTAACAAAACAGGCCCATAGCAGGGATGTATAAATTGATTACAACAAAAATTACTTTTTCCAAAACCAACACTGGTCAAAAAAATAAATAAATTGATACATCTTTTTGTCTAAAGATTACATTGAAAATAAAAAAATTGTTTGTAAGACAATATTACAAAAAAAAACCCTTAGTTTGTCCCAAAAAAAAATGTATTCAATACTTTGTTATCTTAATTAATGACAAAAATATCCCTAATGAACCAGGCCCATAGCAGGGATGTAAAAACTGATCAAGTCCATGAGCGTGCGCACTGGGTGTGCCAGGAGTGCCTGGGCACACCCTAATCACTCAGTGTGGTGCAGAGTTCCCCTGTTTAGACCTCTGATATTTCACCAAAGCCCCCTAACGGGGTTCCTACAAAATTGTACAAATAAATAATAATAAAAAAAATAAAATTGTAAAAAATAATAAAAAAATAAAAACTACTGACACCTTCCACTGCCCTACTGACACCAATCTCTCCCCTGCTGACACTGTCTATTGCTCTACTTACACTATCAGTATATATACACATGCACACACAAGCATATGTATTTGAGCTTTGAAAAAGGATGGGCACACATATGATCCTTCTTTCTTTTTTTTTTTTTTTTTTTTTTTTTATATATATTAAATTGTAAAGTGCTGCTTAAACTGTTGGTGCTATACACAGTACATCCTGTATAATAATAATAATATATACTATTAATATATTAATATATAATAATAAAAATAATAGTAATATCCCGTGATTGACATATTGATACTGGAGGTAGTATAGATATCGGATTCGTTCCTTTTAATTTGTAATACATTTATCTGTGTTTGTAAAAGAAACATTTTTCAAAAAATCAATAAAATGTGTTTCAAATTAAAAAAAATAAAAATTGATGAAGTCCATAAGGGGCATAAAAATACAAGTGGGTACATTTTTTGAAATGGACAACTCTTATGTGAAGACAAATTAAAAAAATATATATTTGTGTAAGTTAAGTTTTGTGAACATGTACTTTATATAATAATAATTATAATAATAATATATAATATTAATATATAATAATAAAAATAATAGTAATACCCCGTGATTGACATATTGATAGTGGAGGTAGTATAGATATTGGATTCGTTCCTTTTAATTTGTAATATATTTGTCTGTGTTTGCAAAAGAAACATTTTTCAAAAAATCAATAAAATGTGTTTCAAATAAAAAAAAAAAATAAAAAAAAAATTGATGAAGTCCATAAGGGGCAAAAAAAAGTACAAGTGGTTAAATTTTTTGAAATGGACAACTCTTATGTGAAGACAAATGAAAAAAATATACAGTATATTTGTGTAAGTTAGGTTTTGTGAACATGTACTTTAGATAATAATAATTATAATAATAATATATAATATTAATATATTAATATATAATAATAAAAATAATAGTAATACCCCTTGATTGACATATTGATAGTGGAGGTAGTATAGATATCGGATTAGTTCCTTTTAATTTGTAATACATTTGTCTGTGTTTGTAAAAGAAACATTTTTCAAAAAATCAATAAAATGTGTTTCAAATAAAAAAAAAAAATTGATGAAGTCCATAAGGGGCATAAAAATACAAGTGGGTACATTTTTTGAAATGGACAACTCTTATGTGAAGACAAATGAAAAAAATATATATATTTGTGTAAGTTAAGTTTTGTGAACATGTACTTTATATAATAATAATTATAATAATAATATATAATATTAATATATTAATATATAATAATAAAAATAATAGTAATACCCCGTAATTGACATATTGATACTGGAGGTAGTATAGATATTGGATTCGTTCCTTTTAATTTGTAATACATTTGTCTGTGTTTGTAAAAGAAACATTTTTCAAAAAATCAATAAAATGTGTTTCAAATTAAAAGAAAAAAAAAATTGATGAAGTCCATACGGGCCATAAAAGTACAAGTGGTTAAATTATTTGAAATGGACAACTCTTATGTGAAGACAAATTAAAAAATGTATATATTTGTGTGAGTTAAGTTTTGTGAACATGTACTTTATATAATAATAATTATAATAATAATATATAATATTAATATATTAATATATAATAATACAAATAATAGTAATACCCCGTGATTGACATATTAATACTGGAGGTAGTATAGATATTGGATTCGTTCCTTTTAATTTGTAATATATTTGTCTGTGTTTGTAAAAGAAACATTTTTCAAAAAATCAATAAAATGTGTTTCAAATTAGAAAAAAAATAAAAATAAAAAATTGATGAAGTCCATGAGGGGCATAAAAGTACAAGTGGTTAAATTATTTTAAATGGACAACTCTTATGTGAAGACAAATTTAAAAAAAAAATATTTGTGTAAGTTAAGTTTTGTGAACATGTACTTTATATAATAATAATTATAATAATAATATATCATATTAATATATTAATATATAATAATAAAAATAATAGTAATACCCCGTGATTGACATATTGATACTGGAGGTAGTATAGATATTGGATTCGTTCCTTTTAATTTGTAATATATTTGTCTGTGTTTGTAAAAGAAACATTTTTCAAAAAATCAATAAAATGTGTTTCAAATTATAAAAAAAAAAAAAAAAAAAAAAAAAAAAATTGATGAAGTCCATGAGGGGCATACAAGTACAAGTGGTTAAATTATTTTAAATGGACAACTCTTATGTGAAGACAAATTAAAAAAAAAAAATATTTGTGTAAGTTAAGTTTTGTGAACATGTACTTTATATAATAATAATTATAATAATAATATATCATATTAATATATTAATATATAATAATAAAAATAATAGTAATACCCCGTGATTGACATATTGATACTGGAGGTAGTATAGATATTGGATTCGTTCCTTTTAATTTGTAATATATTTGTCTGTGTTTGTAAAAGAAAATTTTTTCAAAAAATCAATAAAATGTGTTTCAAATTAAAAAAAAAAAAAACTGATGAAGTCCATAAGGGGCATAAAAATACAAGTGGGTACATTTTTTGAAATGGACAACTCTTATATGAAGACAAATTAAAAAAAATATATATTTGTGTAAGTTAAGTTTTGTGAACATGTACTTTATATAATAATAATTATAATAATAATATATAATATTAATATATAATAATAAAAATAATAGTAATACCCCGTGACTGACATATTGATACTGGAGGTAGTATAGATATTGGATTTGTTCCTTTTAATTTGTAATATATTTGTCTGTGTTTGTAAAAAAAAAAACATTTTTCAAAAAATCAATAAAATGTGTTTCAAATTAAAAAAAATAAATAAAAAAATTGATGAAGTCCATACGGGCCATAAAAGTACAAGTGGTTAAATTATTTGAAATGGACAACTCTTATGTGAAGACAAATATAAAAAAATATATATTTGTGTAAGTTCGGTTTTGTGAACATGTACTTTCTTTACAAATAACAGTAAAATCTCTTTGATTTTGCAGCCAGGCTGGCTTATTTTGGTCCCTGGGATTATGTATAAAGTTATCTTTTGCTCCCGTAGCTAATCTTTCTAGCCCATAATCCTGCTGTCTAGTTTTTAGTTTTGATCATATCAATCCGGTGTAACAGTTATCTTCCAACATATGCTTTAAAAACACCCCAAATCTCCAGTTTCGTTGTGTCATTCACTGCAAAAAAAAAAAAAAAAATTCTTCTTAATCCCATTTTCTTGACCTAGTTTAGTAAATCAAAGGGATAGCTTCCAATTGCATCTCTGCTGTCTTCAAAGCCCATTCCAAATTCAATATTGGCAGGTTACCAGCCCTTTAACACAAGAGAATATGAAGGTAAAAAAATCTAACTTTATATCAGGGGTCTCCAAACTTTGCAAAGGGCCATTTTTTTGTCCTTCAGACTTTTAAGGGGGCTGGACTGTGGCCAGTAGGAGAAGAAAATGCCCAAACATCAATGAGCGTAAACAGGCACCATCATTGGTTTTAGTGTGAGGATCGGTGCCCCATTATTGGTCTAAGAAAGGGAAATAGTGCCCCATTGTTGGTATCAGTGGGAGAAATGGTGCCGTATCATTTGTGTCAGTGGACGGAATAGTGCCCCAGGGGCAAAGGGCCACGTCCGGCCCCAGTTTGAAGATCATTGCTCTATATATAGACAAACATTTGTGGACCTATATGAGCTTGTTGGATATCCCATTCCAAAGCCGTGGGTATTGATATAGAGTTGCCCCCTCCCCACCTTTGCAGCTGTAATAACCTCCACTCTTCTAGGAAGACTTATCACAAGAGCGTTTCTGTGGAAAGTTGTGCCCCATTCAGCCAATAGAGTATGTGTGAGGTTAGTTACTGCTGTTGGAGGAGAAGACCTGGCTCGCAATCAGTGTTTCAAAGGAGCCCAAAGATGTTGAGGTCACTTGAGTTCCTCTACACCAATCTTGTCAATCCACGTCTTTATGGAGCTGGCTTTGTACATGGGGAGTGGTAATTTTGGAACAAAAAAATGATCTTCACCTTACTGTTACAAGTTTGATGTTGGAGGAGAAGACCTGGCTCGCAATCAGTGTTTCAAAGGAGCCCAAAGGTGTTGAGGTCACTTGAGTTCCTCTACACCAAACTTGTCAATCCACGTCTTTATGGAGCTGGCTTTGTACATGGGGAGTTGTCATTTTGGAACAAAAAAATGATCTTCGCCTTACTGTTACAAGTTTGATGTTGGAGGAGAAGACCTGGCTCGCAATCAGTGTTTCAATGGAGCCCAAAGGTGTTGAGGTCACTTGTGTTCCTCTACACCAAACTTGTCAATCCACGTCTTTATGGAGCTGGCTTTGTACATGGGGAGTGGTCATTTTGGAACAAAAAAATGATCTTCACCTTACTGTTACAAGTTTGATGTTGGAGGAGAAGACCTGGCTCGCAATCAGTGTTTCAATGGAGCCCAAAGGTGTTGAGGTCAGGGCTCTGTGTAGGCCACTTGAGTTCCTCTACACCAAACTGGTCAATCCATGTCTTTATGGATCTAGCTTTTTACATGGGGAGCAGTCATGCTCATCAAAAAAAGGACCTTCCCCACACTGTTACCACAAGGTTGGAATCACAATTGCCTAAAATGTTTTTGCATGCTATAGTATTAACCCTTCAGTAGAGTTGTAAAGTTGTAGTTGGGGCTCTGTGAAGGACTCTCCAGTTCCTCCACACCAAACTCATCAAACCATGTCTTTATGGATCTGGCTTTGTACACAAGAAGTGGTCATGTTGGAACAAAGGAGAAGACCTGGCTCACAATTGGTGTTTCAATGGAGCCCAAAGGTGTTAAGGTCAGAGCTCTGTGTAGGCCACTTGAGTTCCTCTACACCAAACTGGTCAATCCATGTCTTTATGGATTTGGCATTGTACATGGGGAGCAGTCATGCTGGATCAAAAAAGGACCTTCCCCACACTGTTATCACAAGGTTGGAAGCACAATTGTCTAAAATGTCTTTGAATGCTATAGTATTAACACAACCCTTCAGTAGAGTTGTAGTTGGGGTTCTGTGAAGGGCTGTGCCACACCAAACTGGTCAACCCATGTCTTTATGGATCTGGCTTAGCACATGGGGAGCAGTCATGCTGGAAAAAGGACCTTCCCCACACTATTACCACAAGGTTGGAGGAGCACAATTGTCTAAAATGTCTTTGTATGTTTTGCATGCTCTAGTATTAACACAACCCTTCACTAGAGTTGTAGAGTTGTGTTTTGGGCTCTGTGTAGGACTCTCCAGTTCCTACACACCAAACTCATCAAACCATGTCTTTATGGATCTGGCTTTGTACACACGAAGTGGTCATGTTGGAACAAAGGAGAAGACCTGGCTCGCAATTGGTGTTTCAAAGGAGCCCAAAGGTGTTGAGGTCAGAGCTCTGTGTAGGCCACTTGAGTTTCTCTTCACCAAACTTGTCAATCCATGTCTTTATGGATTTGGCATTGTACATGGGGAGATGTCATGCTGGATCAAATAAGGACCTTCCCCACACTGTTACCACAAGGTTGGAAGCACAATTGTCTAAAATGTCTTTGAATGCTATAGTATTAACACAACCCTTCAGTTAGAGTTGTAGTTGGGATTCTGTGAAGGACTGCGCCACACCAAACTGGTCAACCTATGTCTTTATGGTATCACACAGGGACAGAGACCATCACCACACTGTTACCACAAGGTTGGAGGAGCGCAATTGTCTAAAATGTCTTTGTTTGCTGTAGTATTACCACAACAGTTCAGTAGGATTGAGGTCAGGGCTCTGTGTAGGCCACTTGAGTTCCTCCACACCAAACTGGTGGACCCAAGTCTTTCCGGACCTGGCTTTGTACACAGGTAGCGGTCACACTGGAACAAAAAAGGACCTTCACCACACTGTTACCACAAGGTTGGAAACACAATTGTCTAAACTGTCTTTGTATGCTGTGGTATTAATATAACACTTGAGTAGGGTTGAAGTTAGGGCTCTGTGCAGGACTCTCACGTTTCTCCACATCAAACCATGTCCTTATGGATCTGGCTTTGTACAAAGGGGCACAGTCATGCTGGAACAGAAAAAGGTCTTCACCAAACTGTTACCACAAGGTTTGAAGCATACAATTGTCTAAATTGTCTTTGTATGCTGTAGCATTAACAGTACCCTTCATTGAAAACGCCTGAACTCAATAATTTGGAGGGGGGAATGGGCCCATAGACTTTGACCATAAAGTGTAGTTTAGAAATAATCATGCTGATAACCGAGGAACAGAGCTGTAGGAAGACACGGGACTCATAGCTTTGGAGAGCCACTTTAAAGTGGTTTGGATCGCTCTTCAGAGAGCCTGATTTAACCCCCTTAAACCCCGCACTAGAGGACCGCAACCACATGCATGGCATGCGGTTGAGAGGGGCTTGCAGAGTGGCCCTATTCGGCTTGGTGTCAGACATCACAGCATACCTTCAGAGGTCTAGTGGAGTTCATGCCTTGACAGGTCTGGGTTGTTTTGGCGGAAAAAGGGGGACCTGCTTCAGGACCGCCCACCGCACATTTACTGCGGCAGGGCGGGTCAGCTGTGCGAAACAATGTACCTGCACGTTGTTTCCTCTTCGGGGTCTCGGGCGTGCGCGCCTGCCGCCAGTGACCTTCCCCCCCGGCTGTGATTGGACACAGCAGTAGCCAATAAGCAGGTCCGGCCCCCCGCGATGACCGCTGAAACGCACCAATCACTTGCAGGAGAGGCAGAATGGTGGGCTGCCTATGTAAAAAAGGCAGACCGCCGTTCTGTCAGAGAGGAAGAGAGGGATCTTGTGTTGCTGCTAATGAGGAACACGGATCACTCTTTTCCTCCAGTTAAACCATCCCCCACACAGTTAGAAAGCACTCCCTAGGAGCACACTTAACCCCTTGATCGCCCCCTGATGTTAACCCCTTCCCTGCCAGTGTCATTAGTACAGTGACAGTGCGTTTTGTTTGCACTGATCACTGTATTAGTGTCACTGGACCCCAAAAAGTGTCCGATTTGTCCACCGCAATGTCGCAGTCCCACTAAAAATTACTGATCGCCGCCATTACTGGTAAAAATAAAAATGCCATAAAAATATCCCATACGTTTGTAAACGCGATAACGTTTGCGCAAACCAATCAATATATGCTTACTGGGATTTTTTTTTTTTAACAAAAACATGTAGCCAAATACATGTTGACCTAAATTGATGAAGAAATTACATTTTTTAATAGGTGTGTTTTATAGCAGAAAGTAAAAAAATATTGTTTTGTTTTTTTTCAAAATAGTTTCTCTTTTTTTGTTGAAAAAATAAAAAACGCAGACGTGATCAAATACCACCAAAAGAAAGCTCTATTTGTGGGAAAAAAAGGACATCAATTTTGTTTCGGTACAACGTCGCACGGCGTCGCAATTGTCAGTTAAAGCAACGCAGTGCTGAATCTCAAAAAGTGGCCCGGTCATGAAGGGGATAAAACCTTCCGGGGCTGAAGTGGTTAATGGTGGGTAACCATAATGTTATGGTTAATTGGTGTATATACAGTGAGGGGAAAAAAGTATGTGACCCCCTGCTGCTTTTGTACGTTCGCCCACTGACAAAATAACGATCAGTCTATAATTTTAATGGTCGGTTTATTTTAACAGTGAGAGACAGAATAACAACAAAAATATCCAGAAAAACGTATTTCAAAAATTTTTTAAATTGATTTGCATTTTAATAAGTGAAATACGTATTTGACCCCTTCGCAAAACATGACTCAGTACTTTGGTGGCAAAACCCTTGTTGGCAATCACAGAGGTCAGACGTTTCTTGGAGTTGGACCCTCCAGGTTTGCACACATCTCAGGAGGGATTTTGTCCTCTTTGCAGATCCTCTCCAAGTCATTAAGGTTTCCAGGCTGACGTTTGGTAACTCGAACCTTCAGCTCCCTCCACATATTTTCTATGGGATTAAGGTCTGGAGACTGGCTAGGCCACTCCAGGACCTTAATGTGCTTCTTCTTGAGCCTCTCCTTTGTTGCCTTGGCCGTGTGTTTTGGGTCATTGTCATGCTGGAATACTCGTCCACGACCCATTTTCAATGCCCTGGCTGAGGGAAGGAGGTTCTCATCCAAGATTTGATGGTACATGGCCCCGTCCATCGTCCCTTTGATGTAGTGAAGTTGTCTTGTCCCCTTAGCAGAAAAACACCCCCAAAGCATAATGTTTCCACCTCCATGTATGACGGTGGGGGGTGGTGTTCTTGGGGTCATAGGACCTCCATGTATGACAGTGGGGATGGTGTTCTTGGGGTCACAGGCAGCATTCCTCCTCCTCCAAACACAGCGAGTTGAGTTGATGCCAAAGATCTTGATTTTGATCTCATCTGACCACAACACTTTCCCCCAGTTCTCCTCTGAATCATTCAGATGTTCATTAGCAAACTTCAGACCGGCCTGTACATGTGTTTTCCTGAGTAGGGGGACCTTGCGGGAGCTGCAGGATTTCAGTCCTTCACGGTGTAGATGTGTTACCAATTGTTTTCTTGGTGACTATGGTCCCAGCTGAGATCATTGACAAGATTCTCCCGTGTAGTTCTGGGCTGATTCCTCACCGTTCTCATCATCATTGTAACTCCACGAGGTGAGACCTTCATGGAGCCCCAGACCGAGGGAGATCAACCGTTATTTTGTGTTTCTTCCATTTGCGAATAATCGCACCAACTGTTGTCACCCTCTCACCAAGCTGGTTGGCGATGGTCTTGTAGCCCATTCCAGCCTTGTGTAGGTCTACAATCTTGTCTCCGACATCCTTGGACAGCTCTTTGGTCTTGGCCATGGTGGAATCTGATTGATTGATTGTTTTTGTGGACAGGTGTCTTTTATACAGGTAAAAAGCTGAGATTAGGAGCACTCCCTTTACGGGAGTGCTCCTAATCTCAGCTCCTTACCTGTATAGCAGACACCTGGGAGCCAGAAATCTTGCTGATTGATAGGAGATCGAATACTTATTTCACTCATTAAAATGCAAATCAATTTATAACTTTTTTAAAATGCGTTTTTCTGGATATTTTTGTTGTTATTCTGTCTCTCACTGCTAAAATAAACCGACCATTAAAATTACAGACTGATCGTTTCTTTGCCAGTGGGGCAAACGTACAAAATCAGCAGGGGATCAAATGCTTTTTTTTTCCTTCCACTGTAGACAGTGAATAATAAAGGTAAAATATACAAATAGTAAACAATAAGGATCAAATACACAAACCTAAAAATAAAAGTACAAAGGTAAAATAAACTTCCAACATCTCCAAGGAAAAAAAAAAAAATCAAAGCAAAGAATATAAAGGAGATCTTCTTTTCCCAGCAAATTTCATGTAACTATTATGAGTGAAAGAGTTTTGGCTTTGGTAAAATTTTGAAAATTGTAAAATCAATTCTATTGTTGTGAAATCAATTTCCTCTGAATCACAGCACTTATCCCCAGTTCTGAGATTTCTCTTGCTATTCCGAAACGGTCTGTCTTCTGGATTTGTTGACTTGTCAGCCATCTGGTCTTCTGTGTGCGTGTATATATATATATATATATATATATATATATATATATAAATATATATATATATATATATAAGATGCAGCTGTATTGGGTCCTATCCAGAAAAAGAGCTGCCCCCATTCCTCTCCGTCCTGCTGCAACACAAGCTGAATTCCACTATATTACGCACCCTAGTGGCCGCTCTGGGTCATTCAAACTGCGTGCGTGCACAGCGCGTCTTCTCCTGGCTCCAACCAACCTTAGTCGTGGTTGTTCCAGGCCATTCAAACTCTGTGAACTCTGTGCTCAATCTCCTCCTCTAGCTGAGCACATTGCACTCCCATGGAGTTTGGACAGCCCGGAGCATTTGCTACTAAGGTTAGCTGGGGCAGTGGCGTAGCTAGGGGGTGGCTACTGGGGCCATAGCCCTGAATCTGGGGCCCATAGCCCCGAGTCTCTTACCTAGGGTTGGCTCCAGACTCCATCTGCTCAGCTGGTGTCCGGAGGAGGAACATGACTAGTTAATGTTATCGGGACACAAGTTCTTATCTATATTCAGCAGTTCCGACAATTTAATCATTGTCCTGAGGTCCACTTCTATACCAATCTGCCGGGCAATGTAATGGCTGGGAACCGCAGCCCCCCCCCCTAATGTAAGGGGGGGCTCTCTGGGGACCCTGATGTAAGAAATGGGCTCTCTGGGGACCCTGATGTAAGGGGGGGCTCTCTGGGGACCCTGATGTAAGAAATGGGCTCTCTGGGGACCCTGATGTAAGGGGGGGCTCTCTGGGGACACTGATGTAAGGGGAGGCTCTCTGGGGACCCTGATGTAAGGGGAGGCTCTCTGGGGACCCTGATGTAAGGAAGGGGCTCTCTGGGGACCCTGATGTAAGGAGGAGGGCTCTCTGGGGACTCTGATGTAATAAGGAGGGCTCTTGGGACCCTGATGTAAGTGGGACAGCTCTCTGGGAAACCTGATATAATGAGGGGGGCTCTGATGTAAGTGGGAAGGCTCTCTGGGGACCCTGGTGTAAAGGGGGATCCCTACTCAGATATGTAACGATAATATATATATATATATATATATATAGACACAAGCACAATATATATTATATACATGTGTATGTCCACCCAAGCATATCTAGCTGAGCACATTGCACTCCCATGGAGTTTGGACAGCCCGGAGCATTTGCTACTAAGGTTAGCTGGGGGCAGTGGCGTCGCTAGGGGGTGGCTACTGGGGCCATAGCCCCGAATCTGGGGCCCATAGCCCCGAGTCTCTTACCTAGTGTTGGCTCCGGACTCCATCTGCTCAGCTGGTGGCCGGGGGAGGAACATGACTAGTTAATGTTATCAGGCACAAGTTCTTATCTATATTCAGCAGTTCCGACAATTTAATCATTGTCCTGACGTCCACTTCTATACCAATCTGCCGGGCAATGTAATCGCCTGGAACCGCAGCTCCCCCCTGATGTAAGGGGGAGGCTCTCTATGTACCCTGATGTAAGGAAGGGGCTCTCTGGGGACCCTGATGTAAGGAGCGGGGGCTCTCTGGGGACCCTGATGTAAGGAGGGGGGCTCTCTGGGGACCCTGATGTAAGGGGAGACTCTCTGGGGACCCTGATGTAAGGAGAGACTCTCTGGGGACCCTGATGTAAGGAGGGGGGTTCTCTGGGGACCCTGATGTAAGGGGAGGCTCTCTGGGGACCCTGATGTAAGGAGGGGGGCTCTCTGGGGACCATGATGTAAGGAGCAGGGCTCTTGGGACCCTGATGTAAGTGGGACGGCTCTCTGGGGACCCTGATGTAATGAGGGGGGCTTTTATGTAAGTGGGTAGTCTCTCTGGGGACCCTGGTGTAAGGGGGATCCGTACTCAGATATGTAACGATATTATATATATATATATAAACACACACACACAAATATATATTATATACATGTGTATGCCCGCCAAAGCGCATGACTTTCTTTACTTCGCTGCTATGGGCTCTAGCCCCAGATATTTTGTAGACCTAGCAATGCCCCTGGCTGAGGGGCAAGAGAGGATGCACTGCGCACACGTGCAGTTTGAGCATCCCAGATTGGCCACTAGGTGGTGCAATATAGTAGAATCCAGCCCATCCTGCAAATGACAAGACGAGCTTCCTGGAGGACTAAAGACAGCTGCATATTGACCTATACCAGTGATGGCGAGCCTTGGCACCCCAGATGTTTTGGAACTACATTTCCCATGATGCTCAACTACACTGCAGAATGCATGAGCACCATGGGATATGTAGTTCCAAAACATCTGGGGTGCCAAGGTTCGCCATCACTGGCCTACACCATTTCCAACAGGAGGAGCTATGGTATGTCCTACTCATTGGGTATAAGATTGCATAGGGGGACTTTCTAAAAATCTTCCTGAATGGTGAACTTTAAAGACAAAAATGAATGCAGCTCTGTAATCATTATAACATAAATAAGTGTATTTATTTTAAATGCAAGTAGTGGAAGTGCTTGGATACCACCTGGTGTCAGTACCCGTATAGCAGAACTGAAGTGTGCAAGGAAGATACAGTAGAAGGATCCAGTCAGTTCATGTGCTTTTTTTTTTTTTTTTACTGTCGAGATATAGGTTGGGGGGTTGATCTAGGATGACTTGGGCTCAGAAGACGTAGAATGAATCAGTTCATACAATGTGCAAGGGGCATGTTGATAGGAGGAGAGAGTAGAATGACAAAGAGATGAGCTCATCACTGTGCTGCTTCTCATACTGTTGAGATACAGTATCTCACAAAAGTAAGTACACCCCTCACATTTTTGTAAATCTTTTCTTCTATCTTTTCATGTGACAACACTGAAGAAATGACACTTTGCTACAATGTAAAGTAGTGAGTGTACAGCTTGTCCCCTCAAAATAACTCAACACACAGCCATTAATGTCCAAACCACTGGCAACAAAAGTGAGTACACCCCTAAGTGAAAATATCCAAATTGGACCCAAAGTGTCAATATTTTGTGTGGCCACCATTATTTTCCAGCACTGCCTTAACCCTCTTGGACATGGAGGTCACCAGAGCTTCACAGGTTGTCACTGGAGTCATCTTCCCCTCCTCCATGATGACATCACAGAGCTGGTGGATATTAGAGACCTTGCGCTCCTCCACCTTCCGTTTGAGGATGTCCCACAGATGCTCAATAGGGTTTAGGTCTGGAGACATGCTTGGCCAGTCCATCACCTTTACCCTCAGCTTCTTTAGCAAGGCAGTGGTGGTCTTGGAGGTGTGTTTGGGGTGGTTATCATGTTGGAATACTGCCCTGCGGCCCAGTCTCTGAAGGGAGGGGATCATGCTCTGCTTCAGTATGTCACAGTACATGTTGGCATTCATGGTTCCCTCAATGATCTGTAGCCCCCCAGTGCCGGCAGCACTCATACAGCCCCCAGACCATGACACTCCCACCACCATGCTTGACTGTAGACAAGACACACTTGTCTTTGTCCTCCTCACCTGGTTGCCGCCACACACGCTTGTCACCATCTGAACCAAATAAGTTTATCTTGGTCTCATCAGACCACAGGACATGGTTCCAGTAATCCATCTCCTTAGTCTGCTTGTCTTCAGCAAACTGTTTGCGGTCTTTCTTGTGTATCACCTTTAGAAGAGGCTTCCTTCTGGGACGACAGCCATGCAGACCAATTTGATGCAGTGTGCGGCGTATGGTCTGAGCACTGACAGGCTGACCCCCCACCCCTACAACCTCTGCAGCAATGCTGGCAGCACTCATACGTCTATTTCCCAAAGACAACCTCTGGATATGACGCTGAGCACGTGACCTCAACTTCTTTGGTGGACCATGGCGAGGCCTGCTCTGAGTGGAACCTGTCCTGTTATACCGCTGTATGGTCTTGGCCACCGTGCTGCAGCTCAGTTTCAGGGTCTTGGCAATCTTCTTATAGCCTAGGCCATCTTTATGTAGAGCAACAATTCTTTTTTTCAGATCCTCAGAGAGTTCTTTGCCATGAGGTGCCATGTTGAACTTCCAGTGACCAGTATGAGTGAGTGAGAGCGATAACACCAAATTTAGCACACCTGCTCCCCATTCACACCTGAGACCTTGTAACACTAACGAGTCACATGACACCGGGGGAGGGAAAATGGCTAATTGGGCCCAGTTTGGACATTTTCACTTAGGGGTGTACTGACTTTTGTTGCCAGCGGTTTAGACATGAATGGCTGTATGTTGAGTTATTTTGAGGGGACAGCAAATTTACACTGTTATACAAGCTGTACACTCACTACTTTACATTTTAGCAAAGTGTCATTTCTTCAGTGTTGTCACATGAAAAGATAGAAGAAAATATTTACAAAAATGTGAGGGGTGTACTGACTTTTTGTGAGATACTGTATAGGTTGTGCTGCTTCTCTTTTCACAGTCGAGATATAGGTTGGGGGCTGGTCCGGGATGACTTGGGATCGCAAGACGTAGGTTGAATCAGTTCATATAATTTGCAAGGAGTATGCTGATAGGAGGAGAGTGACAGGGAATATGAGCTCATCACTGTACTGCTTCTCCTTTCACTGTCGAGATATAGGTTGGGGGCTGGTCTGGGATGACTTGGGATCGCAAGACGTAGGTTGAATCAGTTCATATAATTTGCAAGGAGTATGCTGATAGGAGGAGAGTGACAGGGAATATGAGCTCATCACTGTACTGCTTCTCCTTTCACTGTCGAGATATAGGTTGGGGGCTGGTCCGGGATGACTTGAGCTCAGAAGTAGGTTGAAGCAGTTCATGCAGTTTTCAAGGAGTATGCTGACGGTAAGAGTGAGCTGAGTGACAGAGAGATGAGCTCATCACTGTGCTGCTTCTCCTTTCACTGTTGAGATATAGGTTGGGGGCTGGTCCAGGATGACTTGGGATCACAAGAAGTAGGTTGAATCAGTTTATGTAATGTGCAAAGGAGTACGCTGATAGAAGAATAGAGCAGAGTGACAGAGAGATGAGCTCATCACTGAGCTACTTCTCCTTTCACTGTAGAGATATAGGTTGGGGGCTGGTCCGGGATGACTTGAGCTCAGAAGAAGTATAGGTTGAAGCATGCTGATAGGAGGAGAGAGCCTAGTGACAGAGAGATGAGCTCATCACTGAGCTACTTCTCCTTTCACTGTAGAGATATAGGTTAGGGGCTGGTCCGGACAACTTGAGCTCAGAAGTAGGTTGAAGCAGTTCATGTAATTTTCAAGGAGTATGCTGACGGGAAGAGACATTGTGCTGCTTCTCCTTTCACTGTCGAGATATAGGTTGGGGGTTCGTCCGGGATGACTTGGGCTCAGAAGAAGCAGGTTGAATCAGTTTATGTAATGCGCAAGATAAGAGGAGAGAGCAGAGTGACAAAGGAACGAGCTCATCACTGAGCTGCTTCTCCTTTTACTGTGCAGTCACAGGCTAGGGTGGGACTGAGGACATCTAGTGGCAGGGAAAAGGTACTGCAGGGGTTTTGTTATTTAGTTTTGTAATGCCCTATTCATTTTTATCTTGTAATGCACTATTCATTTTTTTCTTGTAATGCCCTATTCATTTTTATCTTTTTGCTTTTGGTTGAAGTTCTGCTTAAAGTTCATGGAAGTCTTATATGATACGACTATCACACAATGCCATAAAGTGTCCTCTCGCAAGCCCTAGGATCATGTACCTTTGCTTCTTTGATGGTTTTCATGCTGCCGTTCCCAGATAGTTAACTGGGCCTCATCTCCTGTCTCTGATCCCGAGTTCTCTTCTGACTTCAGGATCCCCTTTGGATCTACAACAAAAGAGCACCGCGGGGTAGACTGTCACACGACTATATTACATAGAACATTTTATACTTTATTCTATTTCCAATTTAATTTTAACCTTGGCTCTATTGTATATTGTTTATTTCTCGAATGCCTTTTTTTTTTTTTTTTTTTGGCACATTTACATAAATACGGGGTTATAAAGGGAGGGGGTTGTATTGTTCTCTTTATTTAACGTTTGACTCCCTCGGGGTATTGTTTGCTGTTTGTTTGTTTGTTTCTTTTTCAGAACAACGCAATGTTAATTAATTAAATTCAACAGCAATCCTGCGTTCATTTATTCCATTCACTTAACTTAAAAAAAAAAAGTTTCTACCAACACTGAAAACTTAAAGCTGAACTCCAGGAAGAAAAAAAAAAAACGCTAAATACTAAATGAAATGCATCCACCGGATATGTACTTCCGCCCATCCAGTTCTAAATTTTACACAGCTCTGCCACAAAGCATACCCTGATAGGGCAGGAGACCAGCCTGTGACTGGACAATGGAGGAGAAGCACCAGACCGATGACCTCTTCTCTCTGCCATCCTGCTCCCTCTCCTTCTTGTTGGCATGCTCTTTGTTGGCACATGGACTGTTTGTCTTCTTGTGCTGCCTCTCCCTCTGCCAGTCTAAGCTCTACTGTATAGGGGGCTGCTAGGTAATGATACTAGGAATACAGAGCTGCATTCATTTCTGCTTGGAGTTCAGCATTAAGCCTTGTGCCAGGTTGTTATTCGCTTTAAAGAGGGACTTCGGTGGCTTTGGCCTTATTTTGGCCTTATCTAAAAAGGACCAAAAAGGGGACGTTAACACCTAATTTTCCTAAAAAAGATTTTTTTTGGCATATAATGGGTGATTAAAGGGCATAAAAGGATGTCGATATGGAATATCACTTCCTCTTAGAGTTGATATGATGTAGGCCTTTTCACAATGTCTCTGAAGTTCCAATCAAGAGATTGGAGAAATATCGAGAACTCAAAGTTCCTCGAATGCAATAGGCAAATATGTCTCCAGTGGCTTTGGAAAAGACTTGTCTAACTTCATATTAATGGATCCTAAGGATTAAACCTTTTTTGAGTAGACAATTTCTACCAGGATTCCATGGAACCCTAAGGTTCCTCCAGAGGTTGCTAGAGGTTCCTTGAGCAATAGGCAAGTTTGGCTCAGATCAAAACCTATAGACACCAATGACCTTTTTAGCTATCTGTAAGTAGGGCATTCTTCTTGCTGAGTGCCAATGTAAGGGACATTCCTCCCATTGGTCACCAGTATAATGTGACCCTTCTCCAATGACAAGCAATATAGAAGGGTCCTTCCTCCACTGACCACCAATCTAAGGTGGCTTCTCAATTGACCCCCAGTGTAGGGTAGGCTTTCACTGGCCACCAATTTAGGGTAGGCTTTAACTGACCACCAATGTAGGGTAGGCTTTCACTGGCCACCAATTTATTGTAGGCCTTAACTGACCACCAATGTAGGGTAGGCTTTCACTAACCACTAATTCTGACAATTCAAGCAGCATGCAGAGGAAAAGTCAAACGGTAATTTCCACGATTATATGTCATATTGCCTTATCTCGAGAGGACCAAAAAAGGGACGTTAACACCTAATTTGCCTAAAAATGTTTTTTTTTTTTTTTGGCATATCATGGGTGACTAAAGGGCAAAAAAGGATGTCAATGTGGAATATTACATTCTCTTAGAGTTGATATAACGTATGTCTTTTCACAATGTCCCTGAAGCTCCAATCAAGAGATTGGAGAAACATCAAGAACTCAGATCCTCAAATGCAATATGCAAATATGTCTCCAGTGGCTTTCAAAAAGACTTGTCTAACTTCATATTAATGAATCCTAATGATTAAACCTTTGGAGTAGACAATTCCTACTGAGTGCCAATGTAAGGGTCGTTCTTCCCATCGATTACCAGTGTAATGTGACCCTTCTCCAATGACCAGCAATATAGAAGGGTCCTTCTTCCACTGACCACCAATCTAATGTGGCTTCTCAATTGACCCCCTGGGTAAGGTAGGCTTTCAGTGACCACCAATGTAGGGTAGGCTTTTACTGACCACCAATGTAGGGTAGGCTTTCGCTGACCACCAATGTAGGGTAGGCTTTCACTGATCACAAATATTGGGTGGGCTTTTACTGACCACCAATGTAGGGTAGGCTTTCACTGACCACAAATATTGGGTGGGCTTTTACTGACCACCAATGTAGGGTAGGCTTTCACTGACCACCAATGTAGGGTAGGCTTTTACTGATCACCAATGTAGGGTAGGCTTTCGCTGACCACCAATGTAGGGTAGGCTTTCACTGACCACCAATGTAAGGTAGGCTTTCGCTGACCACCAATGTAGGGTAGGCTTTCACTGACCACCAATATAGGGTAGGCTTTCACTGACCACCAATGTAGGGTAGGCTTTCACTGATCACAAATATTGGGTGGGCTTTTACTGACCACCAATGTAGGGTAGGCTTTCACTGACCACCAATGTAGGGTAGGCTTTCACTGATCACAAATATTGGGTGGGCTTTTACTGACCACCAATGTAGGGTAGGCTTTCAATAACCACAAATGTAAGGAAGTACTTTACTGACTATCAATATAAGGGAGCATTTCTCTAATTACAACTAAAGTGAGAGAACACAACCATTTTCATTGACTATGTTTTTTTCCTGGCCATTACAATGACCAGCAATGTAGAAGGGTCCTTCTTCCACTGACCATCAATCTAAGGTGGCTTCTCGAATAAACCTCAATACAGTATTGAATTGTATTGTAACTGTACTGTCTACCCTCATGTTGTAAAGTGTGGCGCAAACTGTTGGTGCTATACAAATGCTGTATAATAATAATAATAATAATAATAATAATAATAATAAAAATAATAAATAAATTAGGAGCTAAAGGTTAACTCTAACCTTAACCTTTAACCCCTAACTCATTACAAAAATCTGAAAAAAATAACAACAAATGATGAAACAGATATTTTTTTTCTCTCTTGGCTAATAAAAAAATACCAAAGCTCAAAAATGCTTTAAAAACACAGAGCAAAACCTATAACCTTAACCTTTAACCCCTACCCCATTACAAAAAAAAATAAATAAAATGAATAAATAAATAAAAATGAATAAATAAAAGTGGATGAAAAGCTAAAAAACATAGCAACATATTATGAAACTATTTTTTCTCTCTCTTGGCTAATGAAAAAATACCGAAGCTCAAAAACGCTTTAAAAATACTGAGCAAAACTTTTTTTAAAAAAAAGGTTTTAAAAAAATAAAAAATAAAAAAATGAATAAATAGATAATAAATAAAAGTGGATGAAAAGCTGAAAAACATAGCAACAAATGTTGAAACAGATGATTTTTTTTCTCTCTCTTGGCTAATAAAAAAAATAACAAAGCTCAAAAACGCTTTAAAAATGCTGAGCAAAACCTTTAACCTTAAACGTTAACCCTTAACCCATTACGATTTTTTTTTTTAATGAATAAATAAATAATAATTAATAAATCATGAATAAAAGTGGATGAAAAGCTGAAAAACATAGCAACAAATGATGAAACAAATGATTTCTTTTTCTCTCTTAGCTAATAAAAAAAACACCAAAGCTCAAAAACACTTTAAAAACGATGTGCAAAACAAAAAAAAAGCCCTTAAAAATGCCTAAAAAAAAATAAAAATAAAAAACTCTCAAAAACGTGCCGCTCAGGTGTGAATGTAAAAGTAGCAGGAGGAACCTCTATCAGAGGCTATTTATGTTTCACGGTAATTGAGCTGTGCTAGACGAACCCACCACATCTCCTCCCTAAGATGATAATCCTGCACAGATCTTTTTCGTTATCTATGATTATATCTCTGCCACTGATTGCGGACTGCCTTATCTTTGTATTCCTTTTTATACAACATCAGTCTGTATTCTTTTTCTTTCTTTTTTTTTCTGACTGTCTTACCCTGTATGTTGTCAAAAACTTTAAATAAAGAATAATAATAATAATAATAATAATAATAAAGTATCAGGAAGAACATTCAGATCTAACCTTGGAAAGTATTATTTTACCGAAAGTGTATTCAATGCTTGGGACAGTCTAGCAGAGGGTGTCAGACAACTGTAAGTGGATTCAAACAATGTGATAAATGTGGCGCCAACAATGTGGAAATTGGGGCACAGTGATGAGGACACAGTGATGGAGGACACAGTGATGGAGGACACAGTGATGGGGGACACAGTGATGGAGGGCACAGTGATGGAGGGCACAGTGATGGAGGACACAGTGATGGAGGACACAGTGATGGAGGACACAGTGATGGGGGACACAGTGATGGAGGGCACAGTGATGGAGGGCACAGTGATGGAGGACACAGTGATGGAGGGCACAGTGATGAAGGACACAGTGATGGAGGACACAGTGATGGAGGACACAGTGATGGAGGACACAGTGATGGAGGACACAGTGATGGAGGATACAGTGATGTAGGACACAGTGATGGAGGATACAGTGATGTAGGACACAGTGATGGAGGATACAGTGATGTAGGACACAGTGATGGAGGACACAGTGATGGGGGACACAGTGATGTGGGACACAGTGATGTAGGACACAGTGATGGAGGGCACAGTGATGGGGAACACAGTGATGGAGGACACAGTGATAGGGACACAGTGTTGGAGGACACAGTGATGGAGGACACAGTGATGGCGGACACAGCGATGGAGGATACAGTGATGGGAGACACGGTGATGGGGGACACAGTGATGGGGGACACAGTGATGGGGGGCACAGTGATGGGAGACACAGTGTTGGAGGACACAGTAATGAAGGACACAGTGATGGGGGACACAGTAATGGGGGCACAGTGATGGAGGACACAGTGATGGGGGCACAGTGATGGAGGGCACAGTGATGGAGGATATAGTGATGGAGGATACAGTGATGGAGGGCACAGTGATGTAGGATACAGTGATGTAGGACACAGTAATGGGGGCACAGTGATGGAGGATACAGTGAAGGAGGACATAGTGATGGAGAGCACAGTGATGGGGCACAGTGATGGGAGACATAGCGATGGAGGACACAGTGATGGGAGACACAGTGATGGAGAGCACAGTGATGAGAGACACAATGATGCAGGATACAGTGATGGAGGATACACTGATGGAGGGCACAGTGATGGAGGGCACAGTGATGGAGGGCACAGTGATGGAGGATACACTGATGGAGGATACACTGATGGAGGGCACAGTGATGGAGGGCACAGTGATGGAGGATACACTGATGGAGGGCACAGTGATGGAGGATACACTGATAGAGGGCACAGTGATGGAGGATACACTGATGGTGGGTACAGTGATGGGAGACACAGTGATGGAGGACACAATGATGGAGGCAGGGCCGGTGCTACCACTAGGCAAACAAGGTAGCCGCATAGGGCGCCCTACTGCCTAGGGTGGCTGGCCACTGGTTTTCCTACTCTCTTCTCTCTGAAGCAAGCAACTAAGTCTCAGCATCAGCAGGCAGCCTCCGCTCCGTTCGCACATAGTGTCAGAGGTGCAGCAGCAGCGGAGGACTGTTTCTGTGTCCCGACTCCCGAATGAATGGAAGCAAGCAAACATTCCTTGATGGGCACTGGTAAGCTGCATTTGATGGGCACTGCTGAGGCTGCATTTGATGTGCGCTGGTGAGGCTGTATTTGATGGGCGCTGGTAGGCTGCATTGATGGGCGCTGGTGAGGCTGCATTTTATGGGCGTTGGTAGGCTGCATTGATTGGCGCCGGTGAGGCTGCATTTGATGGGCTCTGGTGAGGCTGCATTTGATGGGCACTGGAGAGGCTGCATTTGATGGGCACTGGAGAGGCTGCATTTGATGGGCACTGGTGAGGCTGCATTTGATGGGCTCTGGTAAAGCTGCATTTGATGGGCACTGGAGAGGCTGCATTTGATGGGCACTGGTGGGCTGCATTTGATAGGCGTTTCAATAAAAAGGTGGGCTTTACATGGACAGGGGAAAGGGGGTGGAGTCAAGGGTGGAGCCAAGGGGGGTGGCAAAATGAGGTTTCACCTAGGGTGTCAAAAATCCTTGCACCAGCCCTGGATAGAGGATACCATGATGCGGGATACAGTGTTGGAGACACAGTGATAGGGGACAAAGTGATGGGGGCGCAGTGATGGGGGGCATAGTGATGGGGGACACAGTGATGGAGGGCACAGTGATGAAGAACACAGTGATGGAGGCCACAGTGATGGAGGACACAGTGATGGAGGCCACAGTGATGGAGGACACAGTGATGGAGGGCACAGTGATGGAGGACACAGTGATGGAGGTCACGGTGATGGAGGGCACAGTGATGAGGACACGGTGATGGGAGACACAGTGATGGAGGACACAGTGATGGAGGGCACAGTGATGGAGGACACAGTGATGGAGGGTACATTGATGGAGGTCACAGTGATGGAGGTCACAGTGATGGAGGGCACAGTGATGAGGACACAGTGATGGGAGACACAGTGATGGAGGACACAGTGATGGAGGTGTCAGAGGGTTAACACAGTCAGAGCCTGTCAGTATCGGCGCGTCCCGGTGCACCTGCGCAGTAGAGCCCCACTTCAGCACGTACGGGCACACAATCGGCGGGTACGAGCGCGTGATCCGAACGGGTTAGCACACGTGGGTACACGAACGCATGCACGTACAGTGGGACGTATCCTTGGCGGGCCTATATAAAGGCAGCTATGCCTTGTGCTCATTGCTGGTTTGTCTTCTCAGCTTCCAGTGTTCCCGTTTATCCTCTGCATACCTGTTCCTGCCTGTTGTGACCCGGACCGTTTGACTACTTTGCTTATCCTCTCTCCAGTGTTTGACCCTCGGCTTGATTAAGGACTTCTCTGCTTATCTTCGCTCCAGTGTTTGACCCCCGGCTTGATTACGACTCTTCTACTGATCCTCTCTCCAGTGTTTGACCCCTCTGCCTGTTTAAACGGACTTGCCTTGCCTCAACCGGTGCTACCACGTCTCCCGGTGTTTGACCCTCGGCCTGCCTAACAGACTTGTTCTGCTTTACCCTGTGCTTCTCCCCAGCTCTGTTCCTGGTTCCAGGTCAAGTGTTGGAGTCTCTGCCAGTCTTCTCTCCAGCTTAGCAACCAGTCCATGCTACACGGGTTCTACACGTCTAGTGAGACCTTGGTGATCTGCACACCTGCTGGCAACCCGTGCCTCTCCGTGCCTGATTCCCTCTGTACCACCTTCAGGGGTATCTCGCACCTAGTTGCTAGGGAAGCCGCTCTCAGCATTCCGGCCTTGGTGAGTACCTGACAGTACAAACCAGCCATGTCAGAGGCCGACAGAGCCGGCTCTCCCCTCGAGGCCCTCTGCCAGCAGGTTACAGCCCTTACACAGGCTGTCCAGAGACTGCAGGATGGATATTTCCAAATTGAGGGTCGCCTTCAACACCTAACAACTTCCTCAGCTCCTCCAGAAGCACCGTCAGCTCCATCCAGTGGGATTGCTTCTTCACAAAACCAAGTCAACCCAGTCGTGATGGCCATCCCTGAACCTAGGGTTCCCATTCCAGAACGGTTTTCCAGAATTCGAAGGAAATTCAGAGCCTTCCAAAATGCTTGTCAGCTTTACTTGGCTCTTCAACCCAGGACTTTTCATTCTGAAGCTGTAAAGGTGGGGTTTGTCATTTCGCTTTTGTCAGAAGAACCCCAAACTTGGGCCCATAACCTTTTGGAACAGAAAAGCCCTCTGTTGGATACAGTAGAAACCTTTTTTAACGCTATGGCACAGCTGTATGACGACCCACAACGCACTGCCACAGCTGAATCCATCTTACACACCCTGACCCAGGGAAGGAGACCAGTGGAAGACTACACCGTTGAATTCCGGAAATGGTCTGGGGACACCAACTGGAATGAGGCCGCTTTAAAGTACCAGTATCGCCAAGGTCTATCAGAAAATTTAAAAGATGAATTAGCTCGGATGGATACTCCTTCCTCCCTGGAAGAATTAATGCAACTAGCAATTAAGCTTGACAGACGCCTGCGTGAACGCCGCTCTGAACGCTTCCAGTCCTCACGACCCACCTGGATGTTACCTCGCATTCCTCCTGTTCCAGCACCTTCTGCCGTACCTTCCTCTTCCTCGGACCACGAACCTATGCAGTTGGGATTGGTACGTGCTCCACTCACCCCTGATGAAAGACTCCGCCGGCGCCAAGCCAACCTTTGCCTTTATTGTGGGGAGGCCGGTCATTTTTTACGCAACTGTCCCGTGAGACCCAGTAAGTGCCAACGACAGTACACTGTGAACTTTCAAGTTACCGGCTCTACCCAATCTCACTTTGTCCTACCGGTCTCTTTACAGGTGGCGGAAGAGGAGGCTCGGCTGCTGGCCATCATTGACTCCGGAGCATGCAGTTGTTTCCTGGATGCATCTCTGGCTCACACCCTGCATATCCCCCTCCAAGATAAGAAGCAACCTCTGCAGATACGTCTAGCCGACGGATCCCTACCATGTTCGGGACTTGTTACTCAAGAAACCAAACCTATTCTCACCTCCACAGACTCTGGCCACCAAGAATTCCTCTGCTTTAACATCATCAGTTCACCTATGTTTCCTGTTATCCTGGGTTTCCCCTGGTTACAAGTTCATGACCCTCAAATCAGTTGGTCCAAGAAAGAGATCCTCTTCTCATCTATGTACTGCTCTCAACATTGTTTCGTGCCTACCACCAGCACACCGGCCTCTTGTTTGACCCTTCAGTCAATACCAGATAATCTTCAGCATGTCCCTGCAGTATACCATGAATTTCTGGATATTTTTGATAAAAAAAAGGCCGACAGCTTACCACCTCATCGCTCCTATGATTGTCCCATTGACCTTTTACCTGGATCCGAGATTCCCTTTGGTCGCATATTTCCACTATCTGAGACTGAGTTAGAAGCGCTTCGTTCCTATATTGACGAAAACTTGGAGAAGAAGTTCATCCGCCCTTCCTCTTCTCCAGCTGGGGCGGGTATCTTCTTTGTAGAAAAGAAGGATGGATCTTTAAGGCCCTGTGTGGACTATAGAGAACTTAATAAGATCACTGTGAAAAACAGATACCCGTTGCCCCTCATCTCTGAACTATTCCAGCGCTTCAGAACGGCCCGAGTGTTTACCAAACTAGACCTACGGGGAGCATACAATCTCGTTCGGATACGCGCCGGGGATGAGTGGAAAACGGCCTTTAGATCCAGGTTTGGGCACTTTGAATATCTTGTAATGCCTTTCGGACTCTGCAACGCCCCGGCCACGTTCCAACACCTAGTCAACGACATTTTCCGTGAGTACCTTGATAACTTTGTGATTGTATATCTTGATGATATTTTGATTTTCTCCACCTCACTAGAAGTACATCGCACCCATGTAAAGAAGGTACTCTCGGTTCTCAGGAGACATGGCCTATTCTTAAAAGGGGAGAAATGTGAATTTGAAAAGACCACCATCCAGTTCCTTGGGTTCATCATCTCCACAGAAGGGGTTGCAATGGACCCACAAAAGGTTAGAACCATCCAGGAGTGGCCAGCTCCTTCAGATAAAAAGGGAATCCAGCGGTTTGTTGGCTTTGCCAATTTTTACCGCAGGTTCATTAGAGGATTCTCTTCAATCATTTCTCCCATTACTCGACTCACCCGCCAGCAAGCTAAGTTCCAATGGCCCCAAGAAGCACAGGAAGCCTTTAATAAATTGAAAGATCTTTTTACATCGGCTCCTATTCTACAACACCCAGATCCAGCCTTATCATATGTACTTGAAGTAGATGCCTCCGAATCAGCGACAGGTGCAATCCTGTCCCAACGAAGCGGTCCAAAGGCCCTTCTTCATCCGGTTGCCTTTGCTTCTCACAAATTAAGCCCACCTGAAAGAAACTATGACGTCGGTGACCGAGAACTACTAGCTATAAAATTTGCTTTGGAGGAGTGGAGGTACTTGCTGGAGGGTGCGTCCCAACCCATAATGATCTTCACTGATCATCGGAATCTGGAATATCTCCGAACGGCCAAGCGACTCCGACCTCGACAAGCCCGATGGGCATTATTTTTCTCAAGATTTAATTTTCACATCTCCTACCGACCGGGTTCCAAGAACGGAAAAGCGGATGCACTCTCCCGAATGTTTCCAGAAGTCAATGAGACAACTGAGCCTGGAACTATCTTGTCCCCACATAACTTCCTTCTTATCCAGCCTGATCTCAAGACTGCCATTAAAGAGGCATCCAGCCAATGCACAGAACCTGAAGTACCCTCATTAAGGAAGAGGGACGGCTTACTGTGGGCCCAAAATAAAATATTTGTTCCTTCTCCAGTAAGACTGCAAGTATTACAGAACTTCCACGATCATAAATTGGCAGGGCACTTTGGAATCCGGAAAACCTCAGAATTAGTTCATCGCTCCTACTGGTGGCCGGGTTGGAGTCAGGACTGTAAGAACTATGTCCAATCCTGTATTACGTGTCAACGTAACAA
This sequence comes from Lithobates septentrionalis, assembly GCA_037952835.1. Lineage (NCBI taxonomy): Eukaryota > Metazoa > Chordata > Amphibia > Anura > Ranidae > Lithobates > Lithobates septentrionalis. The sequence continues at coordinate 124,603 of JBBDGP010003152.1, read as the reverse complement.
AGGGTCGAACACTAAGGCTTGGGGGCTCCTGAGACCTTTGCCTGTCCCTGAACGTCCATGGAAGGAGGTCTCTATGGACTTCATTGTAGAACTTCCCCCCTCTGAAAAATTCACTACCATCTTAGTAGTGGTTGACCGCCTCTCGAAGATGGCACACTTCCTGCCCATGATGGGCACCCCTTCTGCTCTGGCTACAGCAAACATTTTTATCAAAGAAATCGTGAGGCTTCATGGTGTTCCCCACAACATCGTATCAGACAGAGGTATCCAATTTACCTCAAAATTTTGGAAGGACCTCTGCAGATCCCTTGAAATAAAGACCTCGCTCTCCTCAGCATACCATCCACAAAGCAACGGTCAAACAGAAAGAACAAATCAAACTCTGGAACAATATCTCCGTTGTTTCTGCTCTAGTTCCCAAGATAACTGGTCCACCCTCCTTCCGTGTGCGGAATTTGCTTACAACAATTCCACTCATTCCGCCATCAACCAAACACCTTTTTGGGCTAATTACGGCTTCCATCCCTCCTTCTTGCCAGATTCTTTTCCTGAAGTGTCAACCCCTGCAGTACAAGACCGGATTAACTTTATCCAAACCAACTTTTTACAGATCCAGGAAACCATGAAAAAGGCTCAAGACAATTACGAGAAGTACTATAACAGAGGGAGAAGACCAAACCCAAATTTCAAGATTGGGGACAAGGTATGGCTATCTGCTATTAACCTTAGACTGCCCTGTCCATCCCGCAAGTTAGGTCCAAGGTTCATTGGCCCTTTTGAAATTAAGAAAGTGGTGAACCCTGTGGCTTTCGAATTAGCCCTTCCAGTCACGTACAAGATACATCCGGTATTCCATGCAGCTTTATTGAAGCCAGTGGTCCCTAGCCCTTTTTCTGGAAGACAGGAACCACCACCTCCTCCAATTGAAATTGAAGGCGAAATGGAATATGAAGTGGAGGCAATAATGGACTGTAGAAAAAGGGGGGGACAGATCCAATATCTTGTTAAATGGAAAGGATACCCTCCAGAAGATAACTCCTGGGAACCATCCAGCAACTTACACGCCCCTCGTTTAGTACGTAATTTCCACAGAAGACAACCAGGAATCTTGCCCAGATTGGGCATCCGGAGGCTGCCCCTTGGGAGGGGGCACTGTCAGAGGGTTAACACAGTCAGAGCCTGTCAGTATCGGTGCGTCCCGGTGCACCTGCGCAGTAGAGCCCCACTTCAGCACGTACGGGCACACGATCGGCGGGTACGAGCGCGTGATCCGAACGGGTTAGCACACGTGGGTACACGAACGCATGCACGTACAGTGGGACGTATCCTTGGCGGGCCTATATAAAGGCAGCTATGCCTTGTGCTCATTGCTGGTTTGTCTTCTCAGCTTCCAGTGTTCCCGTTTATCCTCTGCATACCTGTTCCTGCCTGTTGTGACCCGGACCGTTTGACTACTTTGCTTATCCTCTCTCCAGTGTTTGACCCTCGGCTTGATTAAGGACTTCTCTGCTTATCTTCGCTCCAGTGTTTGACCCCCGGCTTGATTACGACTCTTCTACTGATCCTCTCTCCAGTGTTTGACCCCTCTGCCTGTTTAAACGGACTTGCCTTGCCTCAACCGGTGCTACCACGTCTCCCGGTGTTTGACCCTCGGCCTGCCTAACGGACTTGTTCTGCTTTACCCTGTGCTTCTCCCCAGCTCTGTTCCTGGTTCCAGGTCAAGTGTTGGAGTCTCTGCCAGTCTTCTCTCCAGCTTAGCAACCAGTCCATGCTACACGGGTTCTACACGTCTAGTGAGACCTTGGTGATCTGCACACCTGCTGGCAACCCGTGCCTCTCCGTGCCTGATTCCCTCTGTACCACCTTCAGGGGTATCTCGCACCTAGTTGCTAGGGAAGCCGCTCTCAGCATTCCGGCCTTGGTGAGTACCTGACAGGAGGATACCGTGATGCGGGATACAGTGATGGGGGACACAGTGATGGGGGCACAGTGATGGAGGGCACAGTGATGGAGGACACTGTGATGGAGGGCACAGTGATGGGGGACAAAGTGATGGGGGCACAGTGATGGAGGGCACAGTGATGGAGGACACAGTGATGGAGGACACAGTGATGGAGGACACAGTGATAGAGGACACAGTGATGGAGGGCACAGTGATGGAGGGCACAGTGATGGAGGGCATAGTGATAGAGGACACAGTGATGGAGGGCACAGTGATGGAGGGCACAGTGATGGAGGGCACAGTGATGGAGGACACAGTGATAGAAGACACAGTGATGGAGGACACAGTGATGGAGGACACAGTGATAGAAGACACAGTGATGGAGGGCATAGTGATGGAGGACACAGTGATGGAGGGTACATTGATGGAGGGTATATTCATGGAGGGCACAGTGATGGAGGACACAGTGATGGAGGACACAGTAATGGGAGACACAGTGATGGAGGATACAGTGATGCGGGATACAGTGATGGGGGACACTGTAATGTAGGACACAGTGATGGGGGACACAGTGATGGAGGGCACAGTAATGGAGGGTACAGTGATGTGATGCAGGACACAGTGATGGAGGACACAGTGATGGGAGACACAGTGATGGAGGACACAGTGATGGAGGACACAGTAATGGAGGACACAGTGATGGAGGGCACAGTAACAGGGGCATAGTGACAATGCTTATACTCTATGTGTGCCTCTGGCAACTTTCTCCCTGAAGTGACCCTCAATGTAAAGTTCTAAAGTTGAGAGGTATGCATATGGGCGAGGAGGGGGGGGCAGAAGGATGGTGTGTGTAAAGGGGGAGGTGGAGTGGGGGTCAGCAAAATGCACCCTTGCCTTAGTTACCCAAAATCCTTGCACCGGCCCAGGGCAACTGTTCCTCCTGCCCACCCCTTGTCACTGGTTATAAGCACTTTATCTGGATATTTGCTGCCTTGTGATGTAATATTATATTTTGAATGCATATTATTCAGAAAAACTAAAATCTAAATTCTTTATTCCATACTGTATGCGCAGTGCAAAATACAAAGCAAACAAAAAAAAGAAAAGAAAAGGGAAAACGAAATATGAAGAAATATTCCATTTCCTACACTGTCTTATTTTATACTCCAATCATGCTAAGGGTAAGATAAGCGGCTTATGTCTCCAAGAAATCTTGGAATTATTCCAGTTGTAGGGTAGCGCTTGCCAAGGGGAGAATCTTCCTGAGACTAAATAGCTATTTACCAATGAACACCTGAACAAGTCATTTATTATTAAACCTGCTGAAAACTCCACTTTTGTAAAATATATATAAGCTATATAAATGCCACACAAATCATGTTATAACACTGAAAAAAATGACGGTCTGTCCATTACAATCTGCAGTTTGCTGTTACGAGATCCCAACAATATCTTCCCTCAGGTGTTCCATGCACTGTATAGGGCTCGTGCTCGTACATGATTAGCTCCTCACTTTCCCGGGAAGTCTGCTTAGAGCTTGAGGTACAATTTCAGGCATATCCAGCACGCTTATGTTTGCTGCAGAAAGGTCTAGTTTACACTTACAGAGGGAGAGGGCCTGAAAAAAAGTTCAGCTGTGTTTGTACCACCCCTAACTACACACATGCCATGGTTGCAATGCTTTGCGTCGTGACATGGCAAAACGTATCCCCCTGATGCATTTTGTGTGTCAGGACCTGGATGATCTGCTGGTTGGCACTGTGGTTCTCAGAACAGAAGGTTGTAGCTTTGGTGCCCCCCCCCCCGATGCTGGCTACTGGAAGGCTATTTAGCTGAGTCAGGACCTGGATTACCTGCTGGTGGTACTGTGGTTTCCAGAACAGAAGGTTGTAGTTCTGGTGTCCACCCCCTGATGCTGGCTACTGGAAGGCTATTTAGTTGTGTCAGGACCTGTATTACCTGCTGGTGGTACTGTGGTTCCCAGAGCGGAAGGCTGTAGTTCTGGTGTCCACCACTTGATGCTGGCTACTGGAAGGCTATTTAGGTGTGTCAGGACCTGGATTACCTGCTGGTGGCACTGTGGTTTCCAGAGCGGAAGGCTGTAGTTCTGGTTTCCACCACCTGATGCTGGCTACTGGGAGGCTATTTAGGTGTGTCAGGACCTGGATTACCTGCTGGTGGCACTGTGGTTTCCAGAGCGGAAGGCTGTAGTTCTGGTTTCCACCACCTGATGCTGGCTACTGGAAGGCTATTTTGGTGTGTCAGGACCTGGATTACTTGCTGGTGGCACTATGGTTTCCAGAGTGGAAGGCTATAGTTCTGGTTTCCTTCACCTGATGCTGGCTACTGGAAGGCTATTTAGGTGTGTCAGGACCTGGATTACCTGCTGGTGGTACTGTGGTTCCCAGAACAGAAGGTTGTAGTTCTGGTGTCCACCACTTGATGCTGGCTACTTGGAGGCTATTTAGGTGTGTCAGGACCTGGATTACCTGCTGGTGGCACTGGGGTTTCCAGAGTAGAAGGCTGTAGTTCTGGTGTCCACCACTTGATGCTGGCTACTGGGGGGTATTTAGTCCCTCCTTTACTATTACCTCTAGCTTCAGTGTTTTGCCTGCTATCCAGATCCTACTTGCTGATTTATCCTGAGCCTGATTCTGGCCTCATCCTGCTTTTGCCTTGCACCTTTATTCTGTGCCCTGCTGCCTTGCATTTGCTCACCTTGTTTCCTATCCCAGACCTGATTGCCCTTCCTGACTGTTCCTTGCTTCCCAGGCTTTACCCTGTTGATCCATGCTCCCCTTTTTTTGTATATATTGTATTTTAATTATTTGCTAGATAGGTTTTCAGTCACTTAGGTTGCTAGCTAGGTATTTTGTCACTTAGTTTTCATTGGTGGCTTTGTGCATTGGTCCATATCGTTTGGTGGAGGGGGGTAATGGTGTGGGGTTGTTTTTTAGGGGTTGGGCTTGGCCCCTTAGATCCAGTGAAGGGAACTCTTAAGGTGTCAGCATACCAAGACATTTTGAACAATTTCATGCTCCCAACTTTGTGGGAACAGTTTGGGGATGGCCCCTTCCTGTTCCAGCATAACTGTGCACCAGTGCACAAATGAAGGTCCATAAAGACATGGATGAGCGAGTTTGGAGCGAAGGAACTTGACTGGCCTGCGCAGATTCCTGACCTCAGCCCAATGGAACACCTTTGGGATGAATTAGAGCGGAGACTGCGAGCCAGGCCTTCTCATCCAAAATCAGTGCCTGACCACACATATGTGCTTCTGGAAGAATGGTCAAAAATTCCCATAGACACACTTTTCTAAACCTTGGGGACAGCCTTCCCAGAAGAGTTGAAGCTGTTATAGATGCAAAGGGTGGGGCCAACTCAATATTTAACCCTGCAGACGAAGACTGGGATGCCATTAATGTTCATGTGCGTGTAAAGGGAGGCGTCCCAAAACTTTTGGCAATATAATGTATTATAACTGCAATGCAGTCAAGATGGATACAGAATAATACATATGGACTTCTGTTTTATTTTTTTAACATTACATTTGCTGCAGCAAGGGTAAAAATACCCTTGTGCTAGCAGCATGTTTAAGAGTCAGACCTCTGCTTTGCACAGAGCGCAGTGGTCTGGGTCTGCAGTGGTCTGACACGCCCCTTGCCCAGCGCCCCTATCAACAGCAAAGCTCAGGGAATGTGAATGCTGCTGATTGGAGCATGGGGCAGAGGGCATGTCAGACTGCTGGAGAACTTGCGCTCCGTGCTGAGAAGAGGTACGGCTCTCGATTGTGCTGCTAGCACCAGGTATTTTAACCCTTACTGCACCAAATAGTAGTGTTAAAAAAAAATCAAAAATAAGCTAATATAGAATGGTTCATGTAGGCCTTAGAACAGAACAGGGTAAAGGGTGAAATCCTTGCTCTGTATCATGGGCGTAGCATGGGGTGGCCACAGGGGTGGTTGCCCCGTGTGCAAAATTCTTAGGGGTGCAAAACGAGTAAGGAATCAGGAGGAGAAGAGGCAGGAGACTCCCTCCTCCTCTCTCTCCTAAGGCTGCATGGATGGGTCCAGCTGGGTGGTTCTAGGTCAGAGTCATCAGAGTTGAGGAGAAGGAGCGGTAAGCTCCCGCTGAGAGTGATGCAGTGAAATACTTGCCTTGCCCTGGGCACTGGCAACTCATGCTATGCTACTGCACTCTATACAGTATATATATATATATATATATATATATATATATATATATAATTTGAGACGATATACCTTTTTTGGGTTTAATTTTCTGGCGTTTAACCGCGGGCTGAGGGCACAGGTGTCCAGTCTATATGAAAGTCTGACAGCTGCTGTGGCTGGGACGGTGAACTTAGCTGTATGAACATTTAGGACAGTAGATGCCCAGGGAGGAATGCCTGGAAAGCAGACTTGCTAAAGTGGCCAAAAGATTACTTTCCCCTTTAAAAAAAATGGAGCCTAGTGCTCTCCTCATCATAAGTCTTTGTTTAGACAGAACGGGTGAAATGTGTGAATTCAAGCACCTTCAAAGGTCAAGCTATTTGTCTGGCTTTAGGCATGATAGATGGCTTTTACTGAATGTATGCATTATGCAGATGACATCTCCTAGTTTTTTTTTTCGCGGCCTTCATTTCAGGGCATAGGTACTCTGTCTACTTGATCGACTTCGATCCCTGAAAGGTTAGCCAGCCAGTCAGTAGAAGGGTATCTTCTACTAATAGTATTATTTAGATGGTTAAGCTTTTTATCATTCTTAAGTTGATATTGAAGGGTCTCTGTTTTTGTCGCTCCTTTCCAATTATTTATATATATCTTCATTTGTTGGGGATATGGTATCATATTTAGGTTGAAGGAACTCCACTCTATTTTTGACTTTTCTGTTTTCCCTATGAAATTGCCCATGTTCTAATTTCAGTCTTGTTGACTAGGGACATAAAGTCAATTGGCTCATTTGTGATTGGTAAAGCCTTTATGTAACCTGTTAGGTCTTAGGTGATCTAAAACATTGGAATATGACAAATCTGTGATGAGTTGGCAGGTTTCAAGGGATGGGAGTAGCGTCTGAAGGTTGCCCATAGGGCAGTCCAGCCACTGAAGGTGTGAATCTGTAAAGAGTTTGTAGGTTTCAAAGAATGGTGTCAGGAGCGTATGCACTCCTGCTCCGTCATAGCTGCTGGTTCCAGAATCCTGGTTTTGGCTATCGTGTTCTCCTTGTCTGTCCACCGGCAAGGTGATTGATTGTGGCCAGACTCTGGGTGGAGACCAAACCCGATTTAAGTCAGCCAAACCTACAGTCTCATGCTTGTTATATTGCATTTGTAACATGTTCTCCAAGCTCATATTATAGAAAGAAAAAATGGGCTAATTTAAATCATATTCGAGCAGTAACCCTCCTGTAATATATATACAGTGCATAAACACATTAGTAAATAAGACTGCGCTAACGGCAAATAATTAAATAGTGCTAATGAAAATAATAATAATATTGATAAAAATACTTCCCTACCGTGCGAGAACCAAAATCAATAAATAAGTGAAAAAAATATGGTGAAAAAAATAGTCCAAATTAAAAGGAATGTCCTTCCAAATTAATAAAGTCTCCTTCCAAAGTGTTAGTATCCACCACCACCAAATATACACCGCAAGGGATGCTTGCTTACCAGCTGATGGGGACCTCCTATTACGGAAGGTCACAAACACTTGTGGCTTATACCCAGCCAGGGCCTTTATCCAGTGAAGGGATATCCAAATGGCATCTCTCACCAAGCCTATATTCCAGGGACCAGGGCACGGCTGAACTCAGATAAAGGAGACAGGGTCCAGGGCACTCCACACAACTTGAAATAACGAGTTCCTCTCTCATGCAGTGTACACGCGAGCGGACTTTTCTATCGGACTGGTCCGACGGACCGAGTCCGGTGGACAATCTGATCGTGTGTGGGCTTCATTGGACCTTCAGCGGACTTTTCCAGTCGAAAATCTGACGGACTTTAGATTTGAAACATGCTTCAAATCTTTACGCTGTAACTCCGCCAGTTCCTAGCGAGAAATCCGCTCGTCTGTATGCTAGTCCGACGGGCGAAAACCCACGCTAGGGCAGCTATTGGCTACTGGCTATCAACTTCCTTATTTCAGTCCGGTCGTACGTCATCACGTAAGAATCCGTCGGATCGTGTGTAGACAAGTCTGTTCATTCAAAAGTCCGTCAGAAGTCCGTCAAAAGTCCGTCGAAAGTCTGTCGGACCAGTCCGGTCGAGCAGTCCGCCCGTGCGTATGCGGCATGAGAGTACATTCATAATTCCCCTAAAAGATATAAACTTGCCATAGTGTAAAATCTCAATTGGAATTAAAAAAACAAAAGGTGATGTCTCTCTATCCGTTCTTGGGTTTATACTGGTAGATCGTTAAAATCCCTTCCCTCCGTTGATGTTGGCAGAATCTGAGCGTTAGGGTAGTCCAGTACCTGAAGGAAGAAGTAAATATTTGGTAGGTTACAGAAATGGTAGAGGTGTCTGAGGGTTACCTATAAGAGAGTCCAGCCACTGAAGGAAAAGGAAGTGACTAGGTTGTAGGTTTCAAAGGATGGTAAAAGAATCTGAGGGTTAAGCTAGTGCAGAACCTGAAGGAAGAAGTGAATGGTTGGTAGGTTTCAAGATATGGTAGAGGTGGCTGAGGGTTACCTATAGGGGAGTCCAGTCACCAAAAGAAGAGAAAGTGAAGAGTTTGTAGGTTTCAAAGGATGGCAGAAAAATCAGAGGGCTAGGGTAGTCCAGCACCTGAAGGAAGAAGTGAATAGTTGGTATGTTTCAAGAAATGCTAGTGGTGTTTGAGGGTTATCTACAGTATTGGGGAGTCCAGAAACAGAAGGAAGAGGAAGTGAAGAGTTTACAGGTTTCAAAGGATGGTAGATGAATCTGAGGTTTAGGGTAGTCCAGCACCTGAAGGAGGAAGTGACTAGCTGGTAGGTTTCAAGAAATGGTAGAAGCGTCTGAGGGTTACTATAGAATATCCCAGCCACTGAAAGAAGAGGAAGTGAGAACCTGGTAAGCTTCAAAGGATAATAGAGGCATCTGATGGTTACCTTAGGAAAACCAAGCCACTAAAGAAAAACAAAGTAAATAGCTGGTAGGTTTCAAGAAATGTTGTAGGCATTCGAGAGCTACTATAAAAGAGTCCAGTCACTGAAAGTAGAGGAAATTAATAGTTGGTAGATTTTGTGGGAGGGTAGAGGCATCTGAGGATTACCTATAGGAGAGTCCATCCTCTGAAAAAAGAGGACCTTAAAGACCGAAATTTCTCCTGACACCATCATCGTGCTACCATAGTGTGTGTGGCACATACCACTTCACATTCAAAAAAGGCTCTGATGTCTTCTCTTGTTCTGCTGCTCTTTCTGTAAAGCTTTTAGGTAGTCTGTTAGGTCATTTGTGATCTAAAACATTGGAATATGACAAATCTGTGAATAGTTGGATGGTCTCTAAGGATGGTAGAATAGTCTGAGAGTTACCTATAGAGGAGTCCAGGCACTAAAGAAAAAGAAAGTGAATAGCTGGTAGGTTTCAGGGGATTGTAGAGGCAGCTGAAGGTTACCTATATGGTAGTCGAGTAACTGAAAGAAAGATGTGAATAGTTAGTAGGTTTCAAAGGATGAAAGTGGAATCTGAGGGTAACCTATAGGGTAGTCCAGCAACTAAAGGTAGAGGAAGTGAATTGGTTGATTTCAAAGTACGGTAAAGGCATCTGAGGGTTACCTATAAGAGAATCCAGCCATTGAAAGAAGAGGGACTTTAACAACAATGTTTCTCCTGGCCCCATCTTGGAGCTAACGTCGTGTGTGGCACATTACTCCATTAAATTTAAAAAAAGTCTCCAATGTCTTCTCTCTTGTCCTGTTGCTCTCTCTGTAAAGGCTTTAAGTAGACTGTTAGGTCATAGGTGATCTAAAACATTGGAACGTAACAAATCTGGAAATAGGTGGTTGGTTTCAAAGGATGGTAGAAGCGTCTGAGGGTTACCTATAAGAGAGATCAGTCACTGAAGAAAGAGGGAGTAAATAGCTCATAGATTTCAAGGAATGGTAGAGGCAAGTGAATAGCTGGTAGGTTTCAGGGGATAGTAGAGGCAGCTGAAGGTTACCTATATGGTAGTCCAGTAACTGAAAGAAAGATGTGAATAGTTAGTAGGTTTCAAAGGATGAAAGTGGAATCTGAGGGTTACCTATAGGGTAGTCCAGCCACTGAAGAAAGAGAAAGTGAATAGCTCATGTATTTCAAGGGATGGTAGAGGCATCTGAGGTTTACCTATAGGGTAGTCCAGCCACTAAAGAAGAAGGAAGTGAATAGTTGGCAGGTTTCAAGGGATGGTAGAGGCATCCGAGGGTTACCTATAGTAGAGTCCAGCCACTGAAGGAAAATTAAGTGAATAGTCGGTAGGTTTTTAAGAAATGGTAGCAACATCTGAGGGTTACCTAATGGGTAGTCCAGCCACTAAAGAAAAAGGAAGTGAATAGTTGGTAGGTTTTAAGGAATGATAGAGACTTCCAAGGGTTACCTAATGGGTAGTCCAGCCACTAAAGGAAAAGGAAGTGAATAGTTGGTAGGTTTTAATGAATGTTAGAGACATCTGAGGGTTAACTAACGGGTAGTCCAGCCACTGAAGGAAGAGGAAGTAAATAGTTGGTAGATTTCAAGGGATGGTAGAGGCATCTGAGGGTTACCTAATAGTGAGTCCAGCCACTGAAAAAAGAAGGCCTTGAAGATCATTGTTTCTCCTAGCACCATCTCTGAACTATTGTCGCGTGTAGAGCATTACCCCTTTATATTAAAAAAGTCTCCATTGTTTTCTCACTTGTACTGATGCTTTCCCTGAAGTTTACTGAGACACATTTTGCCAAGCTACTCCCACTAATTAATGTATTATTTATGTTCTCAATATAAATAACCCCCCTTAGATTTGTTAAGGGGGGTTATTTGTTAAGGGTTATTATTCAGGGTTAGATGAAAGTCTAAGTCTTTCATTAGCTGCATTGATTTATGTCTTTTATATCTTTAATTTGGTGCTGAAAAGAAGGCTCATTGTGTTGCCATAGCTTAGCAGAGGAGTCCCATGATTTATCTTTTTACGATTTATATTTAAAAAAAATACCCAAAAATCAGTCTATTTTTACTTATCAGCAATCAGTAACTCACCACGACTAGTAGGGTGTAGGTCCTCTGACTTTTCCTGAAAATCTTTGGGGAGGGGGGAACACATGTGGCCATTTGGTCAGGTTTTCCCCCTCCCATGAGTAGTACGGTGTAGGTTCTCGGACTTGCCCTAAAAGTCTTGGAGGGTGGGGAAGATACACGTGGCCTATTGGTTAGGGGCTCCTCCTCCCATGACTAGTAGAGTGTAGGACTTCTGACTTGCCCTGAAAGTCTTGGAGGGTGGGGGAGACACATGTGGCCTTTTGGTCAGGTTCTAACCCTCCCATGACTAGAAGGGTGTAGGCCCTTGGACTTGCCCTGAAAGTCTTGGAGGGTGGGAGAGACAAATGCAGCCTTTTGGTCAGGTTCTCCCTCTCCCTTGACAGTAGGGTGTGGTTCCTTGGACTTGCCCTGAAAGTCTTGGAGGGTGGGAGAGACAAATTGGTCAGGTTCTCCCTCTCCCATGACAGTAGGGTTTAGGTCCTTGGACTTGCCCTGAAAGTCCTGGAGGGTGGGGTACGCACATGTGGCCATTTGGTCAGGTTCTTCCCCCTCCCATGAGCCCTACCTAGTACTTGAGTAGTCCTTTCTGTGGCAAGCCTCCCGAAGAAAGGGGTTTGTCCGGTTTCGGTTGGGTGGACAATGAGTGCCCCAGTACCTGTCAGGATCCTTGCTTCCTGGGGGTTCAGGGCCAGGGTCCTTTTTCTTCGAGGGAGGACCATGTGTACACCCTGTGCACTTATTTATGTGCCTTGTGTTTAGTTTTGTGTGTGATAAGTTTAAAAAAAAAAAAAAATCAGCAATCACATATTGCATGCTACAGCTGTTACTTTGAAAATAATTAAAAAAAAAATGAGTTTTTGTTTTGCAGCATTATATACAATTTAGCCACTCACCTCTTTTTTGTAAGTGCCTTTTGTCCTCTCTCTCCTGGGTTGCTTGCTTTTTGCAGTCCATCTTAGGTCTTCTTTCCGTACACCTCGGCGTATCTTCCTCATCGCAGTCATAATCATCCAGAATCGGGGTCTCCCGGATGGACATCCTCAGCACAGAGCTGTGAGGCTGCAATTTGGATGAGCGAAAGTCTCTTGACGGTGGACCCAGCAACACGGAGGGGATGTAATGGATCTCGTGAGTGGCTTCTGTGCTGGCACTCTTTTGTGGTATCCGTCTTCGCTTGTGCCAGCGCCGCTGAGCAAATAGTGCAACTGAGAAAATGAGCAGCAGTAAAAGCAGCGCGATCAGTCCACCCTGCGGAGAGAGGAACAGTACTGTTCATTCAAGAGGTATGGCATTTATTTATTTTTTTGAGACGTAAAGACACATCAAATATTCCAATAAAGAATGGACTTCAGAGAAAGAAGAATAGGACTCATTTTTTACAAAGCAGAAAAAAAGAATTGTTATTTCTACTGAGAACTGAAGGACGCTTCCTCTCCTTAGACGAAGAGAGCTAATTATGTAGAACAGTAGACTGGACTGAGCAAAGCGGCAAACATTAAATAGGTACTTCAGTCAAAGAAAAAGCACCTATGGCAGCTTTTGTAACGGCTGATTACCTAATCCCGCATTTACTTAGTAAATGCAGCAATTTAAAAAAAAGTTACTCTTACGTATCTTTTTCAGTTATTGCTATGAACACGTTGCCCAGTGGATTTTTGCAATAAGCCGCACTCCAATCAAGACTCCACCAAATTTTTAATTTTTTTTTTTTTCAATCATCAACAGTATAGCTACAATGTTTCACCATGAATGGCTTGGTCATTCCTTGTGAACAAACCATTCACAGTAAAATGCATTAAGGAGGTGTTTTTTTTGTTTTTTTTGGGTGGAGGCACCATGGTTGCAGTTATACCTTTGATGATTGAAGCAGACCTGCTCCTCTCCCCTAACCATTGACAAACAGGGTGCCAACTCAAAAGAAGCCCATCCTCCCTCACTTTTATAAGGAATAGATGAATGAGAGCCACACCCTGATCTCCACACTTCCAAATACTTTTATTCAATCAACAATATAGCTGCTACCATAGTATCTCCACCCACAAAACCTTTACCTTCTTAACAAGTTTCACCCTGAATGGCTTCGTCATTCCTTGTGACCAAGCTATTCGTGGTGAAATGCAATAAGGAGGTGGTGTTTTTTTTTTGGGTGGTTCTCGCTCACCATTGTAAGGAATTGATGGTTGAGAGCCACACTCCGATCTCCACTCTTCCAAATACTTTTATTCAATCATCAACAGTACAACTGCCTTAATGGTGTCTCCATCCAAAGCCCCACCACCTCCTTAATGTGTTTCACCACAAACGGCTTGGTTAGAAGGTGTGACAAAGCCATGGTGAAATGCATAAAGGAATTGTTTTTTGTTTTTTGGGTTTTTTTGGGTGGATACAACATGGTTACAGCTATACCGTTGATGATTGAAGCAGACCTGCTCCTCTCCCCTAACCATTGGCAAACAGGGTGCCGACTCAAAAGAAGCCCATCCTCCCTCACCATTATAAGGAATAGATGAATGAGAGCCACACCCTGATCTCCACACTTCCAAATACTTTTATTCAATCAACAGTATAGCTGCTACCATAGTATCTCCACCCACAAAACCTTTACCTTCTTAACGTGTTTCACCCTGAATGGCTTCGTCATTCCTTGTGACCAAGCTATTCGTGGTGAAATGCAATAAGGAGGTGGTGTTTTTTTTTTTTTTTTGGGTGGTTCTCGCTCACCATTGTAAGGAATTGATGGTTGGGAGCCACACTCCGATCTCCACTCTTCCAAATACTTTTATTCAATCATCAACAGTATAACTGCCTTAATGGTATCTCCATCCAAAGCCCCACCACCTCCTTAATGTGTTTCACCACAAATGGCTTGGTTAGAAGGTGTGACAAAGCCATGGTGAAATGCATAAAGGAATTGTTTTTTGTTTTTTGTTTTTTTTTGGGTGGAGACACCATGGTTGCAGCTATACCATTGATGATTGAAGCAGACCTGCTCCTCTCCCCTATCCATTGGCAAACAGGGTGCCGACTCAAAAGAAGCCCATCCTCACAAACCATTATAAGAAATAGATGAATGAGAGCCACACTCCGATCTCCACACTTCCAAATACTTTTATTCAATCAACAGTATAGCCCTGAATGGCTTGGTCATTCCTTGTGACCAAGTTATTCGTGGTGAAATGCATTAAGGAGGTGGTGGTTTTTTTTTGGGTGGTTCTCGCTCACCATTGTAAGGAATTGATGGTTGGGAGCCACACTCCGATCTCCACTCTTCCAAATACTTTTATTCAATCATTAACAGTATAACTGCCTTAATGGTATCTCCATCCAAAGCCCCACCACCTCCTTAATGTGTTTCACCACAAATGGCTTGGTTAGAAGGTGTGACAAAGCCATGGTGAAATGCATAAAGGAACGTTTTGGGTTTTTTTTTGTTTTTTTTGGGTGGATAAAACATGGTTGCAGCTATACTGTTGATAATTGAAGCACCACTCCAGACCTGCTCCTCTCACCTATCCATGGACAAACGGGGTGCTGACTCAAAGAAGCCCATCCTCACTCACCACTGTAATGCCCCGTACACACGGTCGGACATTGATCGGACATTCCAACAACAAAATCCTAGGATTTTTTCCGACGGATGTTGGCTCAAACTTGTCTTGCATACACACGGTCACACAAAGTTGTCGGAAAATCCGATCATTCTGAACGCGGTGACGTAAAACACATACGTCGGGACTATAAACGGGGCAGTAGCCAATAGCTTTCATCTCTATATTTATTCTGAGCATGCGTGGCACTTTGTGCGTCGGATTTGTGTACACACGATCGGAAATTCCGACAACGGATTTTGTTGTCGGAAAATTTTATATCCTGCTCTCAAACTTTGTGTGTCGGAAAATCCGATGGAAAATGTGTGATGGAGCCCACACACGGTCGGAATTTCTGACAACAAGGTCCTATCACACATTTTCCATCGGAAAATCTGACCGTGTGTAAGGCATAGATGAATGTGTAAGGCATAGATGAATGAGAGCCACACTCTGATCTCCACTCTTCCAAAAAAATGTATTCAATCATCAACTGTATACACTGGTTGCAACCATAGTGTCATCCCACCACCTTCTTCACTTATTTCACCACAGATGGCACGAGCAAGCAATTCATGGTGAAATGCATTAGGGTAATGGTGTTTTTTTGGGTGGAGACAGCTATACTGTTGATGATTGAACCAGTACCATTCCATACCTGCACTTCTCACCTATCAATAGACAAACAGGGTTCCAGCTGAAAGAAGCCCATCCTTGCTCATAATTGTAAGGAATAGATGAATGAAAGCCATACTCCAATCTCCATTCTTCCAAATAACTGTATTCAACAGTATAGCTGCAACCAAGGCTTCTCCAGCCAAAACCCCACCGCCCCCTTAACGTGTTTCACCATAAATGGCTTAGTGACAAGGAATGATAGTAGGTCTTTTTTTTCTAGGGTGGAGATACCATGGTTGCAACTATACTAGTAATGATTGAAGCAGAACTGCTCCAGGCCTGCGCCTCTCCCCTATCTATGGAAAAACAGGGTGCCGACTCAAAGAAGCCCATCCTCCCTCACCATTATAAGGAATAGATGAATGAGAGCCACACCCTGATCTCCACACTTCCAAATACTTTTATTCAATTAACAGTATAGCTGCAACCATAGTACCTCTGCCGACAAAACCTTTACCTTCTTAGCGTGTTTCACCCTGAATGGCTTGGTCATTCCTTGTGACCAAGCTATTCGTGGTGAAATGCAATAAGGAGGTGGTGTTTTTTTTTTTTTGGGTGGTTCTCACTCACCATTGTAAGGAATAGATGAATGAGAGCCACACTCCGATCTCTACACAAATACTTTTATTCACTTAACAACAGTATAGCTGCAACCATAGTGTCTCCACCCAAAAAACCTTCATCTTCTTAATGTGTTTTACCATGAATGGCCTAGTCATTTCTTGCCACTAAGCCATTTGTGGTGAAACGCGTTAAGAAGGCAGCAAGGTTTTGGCTAGAGACACCATGATTGCAGTTAGGGCTGTTGGTGTTTGATTCAAATTATTAGGAACAGTGGAGATTGGAGTGTGGCTCTCATTCATCAATTTCTTACAATGGTGAGTGAGGATGGGCTTCTTCGAGCAGGCACCCTGTTTGTCTATGGATAGGTAAGAGGAGCAGGTCTGTAGGAGTGCTGTTTCAATCATCAACAGGATAGCTGCAACCATGGTGTCACCGCCTAAAAAAGCCTCTTAACGCATTTCACCATGAATGGCTTGGTCATTCCTTGTGTAAGGAGGTTGTGTGGTTTTGGCTGGAGACGCCATGGTTGCAGCTATACTGTTGATGATTGAATACAATTTTGTGCAAAGAGTGGAGATTGGAATGTGGCTCTCATTCATCAATTCCTTACAATGGTGAGCGAGAACAGGCTTCTTTGAGCCACCACCCTGTATGACGATGGATAGGTGAGAGGAGCAGGTCTTGAGCAGTGCTGCTTCAATTTTCAACGCGATAGCTGCTACCATGGTGTCTCCACCCTAGAAAAAAAGACCTACTTAACACGTTTCACAAGGAATGGCTTGGTCATTTCTTGTGACCAAGTCATTCATGGTGAAACATGTTATGGAGGTGGTGGGGTTTTGGTTGGAGACACCATGGTTGCAGTGCACAAAGCAAGGTCCATAAAGACATGGATGAGCAAGCTTGGGGTGGAGAAACTTGAAGCTTGGGTTGGAGAAACTTGACTGGCCCACACAGATTCCTGACCTAAACTTCTCCAGAGCCTCTCCCATCCTCTGGAACTCTCTGCCCCAGTATGTCCGGTCAGCCCCTACCCTGTCCTCCTTTAGGCGATCCCTGAAGACTCACTTATTGAGGTAAGCCTATCTCAGTTCCACCTTAGAACCGTTCCTGAGCCACCTCCAGCAGATCATTCCCAGCAGCTATTACCTTTTGTACCCTCTCCCCCTCCCTTTAGATTGTCGGCTCCATGAGCACCTCCCTCCCCTCCCTTCTGTATAGAACCATATTGTAATTGTACTGTCCCCCTCTACATTGTACAGCACTGCGCAAACCATTGGCACTATATAAATCCTGTATAATAATAATAATAATCAATACATTTGTATACCATTTATCCAGTAGTTGTTGCCCCTCATTTAAAGTCTGAAGGGCTACTTTATGTGTTTTTAACCTCCCAAAACTGGTTAGCTACTTTTTGGATTGTCCCCCTGACTTTTATTGGAAAAAAGTTGTATCTGGACCTCTAAGCAGTGGTGGGGCTGTACAATTTCAATTTTTTCTACATTACTCTACAAGCCAAGGAGACCAAGTGGAGATTTTCTAGGGGTGTTGAAACTGCCTGCCAGGGAACCAGATCATTTACATCAACATCAATACTTTAAGATAGGAATACCAGTGAGGTAATCCTATGGATCCAGCGGATTTCCTCTTATTTCCGTGTATACAGTGCATCTGGAAAGTATTCACAGTGCTTCACTTTTTCCACATTTTGTTATGGTACAACCTTATTCTGAAATTAATTGAATTCATTATTTTCCTCAAAATTCTACAAACAATTCCTCATAGTGACAACGTGAAAGAAGTTTGTTTGAAATCTTTGCAAATTTATTAAAAATTTACCATGACACACAAAACTGAGCTCAGGTGCCTCTTGTTTCCACTGACCATACTTGAGATGCTTCTACCACTTTATTGGAGTCCACCTGTGGTAAATTCAATTGATTGGACATGATTTGGAAAGGCACACACCTGTCTATAGAAGGTCCCACAGGTAACAGTGCATGTCAGAGCACAAACCAAGCCATGAAGTCCAAGGAATTGTCTGTAGACCTCCGAGACAGGATTGTATGGAGGCACAGATCTGGGGAAGGGTACAGAAAAATGTCTTCAGCCTTGAAGGCCTCCATCATACGTAAATGGAAGAAGTTTGGAACCACCAGGACTCTTCCTAGAGCGGGCCGCCCTGCCAAACTGAGCGATCAGGGGAAAAGGGCCTCAGTCAGGGAGGTGACCAAGAACCCGATGGTCACTCTGACAGAGCTCCAGCATTTCTCTGTGGAGAGAGGAGAACCTTCCAGAAGAACAACCATCTCTGCAGCACTCCACCAATCAGGCCTGTATGGTAGAGTGGTCAGACGGAAGCCACTCCTCAGTAAAAGGCACATGACAGCCCGCTTGGAGTTTGCCAAAAGGCCAAAGAGTTCAATCTTCATTTAATCAGACCAGAGAATTTTGTTTCTCATGGTCTGAGAGTCCTTCATGAGAAACAAAATTCTCTGGTCTGATTAAATGAAGATTGAACTCTTTGGCCTGAATAGCAATCGTTATGTCTGGAGGAAGCCAGGCACCGCTCATCACCTGGCCAATACCTTCCCTGCAGTGAAGCATGGTGGTGGCAGCATCATGCTGTGGGGATGTTTTCTGCCGCAGGAACTGGGAGACTTGTCAGGATCGAGGGAAAGATGAATGCAGCAATGTACAGAGACACCCTTGATGAAAACCTGCTCCAGAGCGCTCTGGACCTCAGACTGGGGCGAAGGTTCCTCTTCCAACAGAACACAGCCAAGATAACAAAGGAGTGGCTACGGGACAACTCTGTGAATGTCCTTGAGTGGCCAAGCCAGAGCCCAGGCTTGAACATCTCTGGAGAGATCTGAAAATGGCTGTGCACCGACGCTCTCCATCCAACCTGATGGAGCTTGAGAGGTCCTGCAAAGAAGAACGGGATAAAACGTATGTCAAGGGCGCTCAGAATGTCAGGACCAGGCAGTTATTGTCTTTATTGGATGGATGAAGTGGTCTTCAAACACTTAGGGGCTGCACTCAAAGAGGGAAGCAATCTCTAAAAGAAAACAAATAAAAGAAAAAAAGGCGCCTCTAAGTGCACAATTAAAACTTTTAATATTCCCAAACAAGATTAAAAACACTTACAGAATCAAGGATAAGAAGAGGCATAACATGGATGTATGAAGCAGGTGATCCGGCATCTGGAGGTCCCAGTGTATCACAGCTTTCCAGGGATAACGATATGCAGCAGCAGAGGGTCCTAGGATAACCAGCAGGTGAACACCCCAGGCTCTGGGAACACTGGTGAAGCAATCACGTCGTTGGAGTCAGCGTGGAGCATGAATCCCGGAAATGACGTCAGCGGGAGGGTGCAACAACCAGCATGGACCGCAAACAGGAAATATGTCATCAAAATGGAACGCGTTTCGGAACTACCGATTGGTTCCTTCTTCAAGCCAAAGAAGAACGGGAGAAACTGCCCAAAAATAGGCGTGCCAAGCTTGTAGCATCATGCTCAAAAAGACTTGAGGCTGTAATTGGTGCCAAAGGTGCTTCACCAAAGTATTGAGCAAAGGTTGTGAATATTTATGTACAAGGGATTTTTTTTTTAGTTTTTTTATTTTTAATAAATTTGCAAAGATTTCAAACAAGCCTCTTTCACGTTGTCATTATGGGGGATTGTTTGTAGAATTTTGATGAAAATAATGAATTTAATCCATTTTGGAATAAGGCTGTAACATAACATGCACTGTACATTAACATCAATACTTTAAGACAACAATACCAGCGCTATTTTTTTTCTATTTTTCTACTTTCCTCTTATTTTGCGGTATCAGTTGCACGCTGTTATAAAGTCTATGATTTACTGCTTTTTTTTTTTTTTTTTTACTAATCAAAAAAAGAATGAAATTATAATACGTGAATGGCGTGACAAATGTTAGGTATTTCATGAACTGTGTTGGTTCAATCCCCGAACATGTAATTTTTTTGTAATTCAGTAATACATCTCTAGAAAAGGATGTAATATAATAAAAAATATCACAAGCCCATGCTGATAAGGCCATCATCACAGTTGGCAGTTGCTCAGCTTCCAGTTGAAATTGGCCAAAGCCCAGGTGCTCATAAACCTAACATGATACGGGAGAACAGCTGTCCAAGAATGTAAGTGCATTACGCGGTCGGAGCCGGTCTTATTCGAGAAATCTAATTATCGGATCCGTAACGCTGGGTCAGTTTAAATTTTTCATGGCCTTCTTTTCTCCAACAAATCAAACATGAGTATATTCCAAACGTCAAATTCAAATTGAACGAAACATAAAAAAGTGAAGTGCGGGCTGCAATTAAGAGAAGCTTAGGTTGGAACCACATGTGGATTGTTTTTTCTTAACCCTTTCACGACTAAGCCTATTTTTTTGAAACTTGGTGTTTACAAGTTAAAATCTGTATTTTTTTTGTTAAAAAATTACTTAGAGCCCCCAAACATTATATATATATATATTTTTTTTTTTAGCGGAGAATCTAGAGAATAAAATGGCGATTGTTGCAAGATTTTATATCACACGGTATTTGTGCAGCGGTGTTTTAAACGCAACTTTTTGAGAAAAGGGACACTTTCATGCAGGGCCGTCTTTAAAATTGATTGGACCCTGGGCAAAACTTTTCTTGTGGCCCCCCCCCCCCATGCAGTTTCGCTCTCCACCTGCTCTGAGACATACAATAAATAGCAGCTGGACTCAAAATCAGTTTACTGAATCAGATCAGGCAGCTATTGCGATTGGTTGCCAGAGGTTACAGTGTATCATTACCACTCACTGACTGGTTGCTAGAGGTTACAGCACATGTTACGGCTCACTGATTCGTTGCTAGAGGTTACAGCACATCATTTCTGTTTGATGATTGGCTGCTAGAGATTACCGTGGATATGACATATTAATGCCACCGGCCACCGCTATTTACATATGAATGCCGTAATTTACATGTAAACACAGGGTCTGCAGGTGAGTCATCTCTACACAACAGGGGCAGAGCTGGGCAGCATTCGTAACAGCACTTCACACTGAGATATTGGGACATAGCATGGGACTAAAACCTCAAGGGACGAGGGAATTTAGACCAGGATAGTTGGCAAGTATGAGGCAGCTGCTTTGGGCCCCACAACAATGACAGGGCCCAGGGCAGCTGCCCCTTTTGCCCTGCCTTAAAAACGGCCCTGCTTTCATGAATTAAAAAAAAAAAACAGTAAAGTTACCTCAATTTTTTTGTATAATGTGAAAGATGATGTTAGGCCGAGTAAATAGATACCAAACATGTCACGCTTTATAATTGCACGCACTCGTGGAATGGCGACAAACTACGGTACCTGAAAATCTCCATAGGTGACGCTTTAAATTTTTTTTTATGGTTACCAGGTTAGAGTTACAGAGGAGGTCTAGCGCTAGAATTATTGCTCTCGCTCTGACGATCGCGGCGATACCTCACATGTGTGATTTGAACACCGTTTACATATGCGGGCGCGACTTCAGTATGCGTTTTCTTTGCTGCGCGAGCTCGCGGGGACGGGGGCGCTTTAAAAAAAATTGTTTTTCTTATTTATTTTATTTATTTTTATATTAATAAATTGTGTTTAAAAAAGAAAAATTTTGATCACTTTTATTGCTGTCACAAGGAATGTAAACATCCCTCGTGACAGTATTAGGTGGTGACAGGTACTCTTTATGGAGGGATCGGGGGGTTTAAAAGACCCCCAATCCCTCCTTTGCACTTCAAAGTATTCGGATCGCCATTTTTGGCGATTCTGAATACTGTGTATTTTTTTTAAAGCTGGCGCCATTGGCAGCCAAGTAAACAGGAAGTGACGTCATGACGTCGTTTCCGTGTTTACTATTAGGAGGCTGGAATAGTCTGTCCCTAGCCGCCGGAGGCGGCGGATTGGTCATCGGGCCTCCCGATGGAACAGGAGGCCCGGTAAGAGCGGCGGGAGGCGGCGGGAGGCTGCGGAAGGGGGGGGGAACGTCACCTCCCACTCCTCCGGTATAACAGCCGAGTGGCTTTTAGCCGCATCGGTTGTTATACCAGGAAAGCCGATCGCCGGCTCTAAAAAAACAGTACTGGGATGATGCCTGCAGCTGCGGGCATCCTCCCGGTATAACCCCCGAAAGCCGAATACGCACATCTGCGTACACTTGGCGGGGAGGGGATTTATTGTAAAAGATTTAATGGAGATTCAACTGGCTAGGGCAGCTTTTCTCAACCTCTATACCTCCTGCTCTCTGCAGCAAAGTAGTAATGTCACCGCGACGTGTACAAGGTGATATCTGAGTTTTTGAAAAACAGTAATTGGATTTACACTCAACCAAACCACTTTATTAGGTAGACCTCTTCAATTGCTCGGTAACACAAATTGCTAATCAGCCAATCACCTGGCAGCAACTCAGTGCATTTAGGCGTCTAGACGCGGTGAAGACGACTCGCTGAAGATCAAACCGAGCATCAGAATGGGGAGGAAAGGGGGTTATAAGTGACTTTGAACGTGGCGTGGTTGTTGGTGCCAGACGGGCTGGTCTGAGTATTTCTGGGAATTTCACACACAACCATCTCTCATGGTTTACAGAGAATGGTCCAAAAAAAGAGAAAATATCCAGTGAGTGGCATCTGTGAGAAGGAAAATGCCTTGTTGATGTCAGAGGAGAATGGGCAGACTGGTTGGAGATGATAGGCAACAGTAACTCAAATTACAACTCGTTACAACCAAAGAATGCAAAATACCATCTCTGAACGCACAACACGTCCAACCTTGAAGCAGATGGGCTACAGCAGCAGAAGACCACACCGGATGCCACTCCTCTCAAGCTAAGAACAGGAAACTGAGGCTACAATTGTCACAGGATCACCAAAATTGGACAACAGAAGATTGGAAAAACGTTGCCTGGTCTGATGAGTCTCGATTTCAGCTGCCACATTCAGTTGGGGGGGTCAGAATTTGGTGTAAAGAACATGAATGCATTGTATCAACGGTTCAGGCTGGTGGTGGGGGGTGTAATGGTGAGTGGGGGATATTTTCTTGGCAACTTTGGGCCCCTTAGTATCAACTGAGCATGGTTTAAACACCACGGCCTACCTGAGTATTGTTGCTGACCACGTCCATCCCTTTATGACTGTGATGGACTCACCCAGGACAGAGGCTTTTGGATGGGACTGCAGGCTAGCCACTTGCCCACTGACTATGGGCCCTGGCATTTAGGGGAACACTGCTCATTGGAAGGTGTATGCCTGGGGGACCCTTGGAGTAATGTTACTTTGGATTCAAGTCCATGTCTCCCCAACACACACAGTCTCTGGGACTCCTTGCCCAGGTTGCCTGTTTAAGGCCTGATTTCCTCATTGGAAATAGTCACTGCTTCACACTGTGAGACTAGCAGATGCTGATGTCATCAGCAAGCCACCTGTCTGAGGCACCCCGCCATAATGTGTCTATTGTAAGTAGGTCTCCTGCTATTGTCTGAAGGTGTTCTGTGTTTATACTTATGATGATGTTGTGTAATGTACCTTGTGAAGCTTGGTGACAGCAAGTCTGACCTGTAGTGAGAGCCCGGTTAATCAAAGCATTGCCTAGGTGTAAATTCCCATTCACCTATTGTTTCTGTCTGGTGGCTAATTTACCTAAACTCTTAAGGATCCTCCATGATGGGATTAGCCATGAGTCAGCTGTACATAGTTCTTGAGGTAACTATAGCCAGATTCACTGGTCTCGTGTTCCACAGCTTGGAAAGCAGCTTCCTGGTGGAGATACTCAGTCAGGTTGTCCGAAGTCCGTCACAATGACTAGAGTGTCCCCATCTTCTGATGGCTCCTTCCAGCAGGATAATGGACCATGTCACAAAGCTCAAATCATCTCACCACTGGACAATGAGGTCCCTGTACTCCAATGGCCTCCACACTCACCACATCTCATCCAATAGAGCACCTTTGGGATGCCGACAAATCTGCAGCAACTGCGTCATTCTATCATGTCACTATGGACAAAAATCTCTGAGGAACTTTTCCAACATCCTGTTGAATTTATGTCACGAAGAATGAAGGCAGTTCTCAAGGCAAAAGGGGGTCCAACCTGAAACTAGCAAGGTGTACCTAATAAGGAGGCCAGTGAGTGTATACAGTATATTAATAATGTTTTGGAGTAATTTTCTAGAAACATTTTTTACTTGGAATCCAAAAGTGTCCAAAAAAAAAGGCCTGGTCTTCTATACATTTATATTATATTGTGCTTTCTTGTAGTCCTAATGAAGAAGAGGGAATTTTTTATGACCCCCAAAACACGTTGGATGTTCTTTAGTGTAAATCAACAAATTACTTTGGACTTTTTTATCCTTTTGGTCTAGCCCTCTGTCCATTGATTTTTTGGGCTACAACAAAACGAAATATAATATAAATATATTTTTTATATATATTTATGCCGTATTTATCGGCGTATAACACGTCCTGGAGTATAACACGCACCCCAATTTAAGAGGGAAGTTTCAGGAAAAAAACTTTTTTTTTCAAATAAACCACTTTGAAGCAAAATAATGGTCAGTGCCAATCAATACAGCCTGATTAGTGCCCATCTGCAGCCTCAATGTAGCCTGATCTGCGCCCATCCAATGCAGCCTGATGCCCATCTGCCACCTCTGTGCCCATCTACAGCCTGATCTGCGCCCATCCAATGCAGCCTGATGCCCATCTGCACCCTCAATGCAGCCTCTGTGCCCATCTGCAGCCTGATCTGCGCCCATCCAATGCAGCCTGATGCCCATCTGCCGCCTCTGTGCCCATCTGCAGCCTGATCTGTGCCCATCCAATGCAGCCTGATGCCCATCTGCACCCTCAATGCAGCCTCTGTGCCCATCTGCAGCCTGATCTGCGCCCATCCAATGCAACCTGATGCCCATCTGCCGCCTCTGTGCCCATCTGCAGCCTGATCTGTGCCCATCCAATGCAGCCTGATGCCTATCTGCAGCGTCACCATCTCTCATGCAGTGCAGGAACTCAGGAGGCGGAGGAGCGCCGCTGGAATCACCGAGCCGTCATCGGCAGTCACACGCACGTCCGGCCTCCGCCATCGTCATTGGACCAGCTCCTGAGATTGACAGAACACTGGTCCAATGCTGGTGGTTGAGGCGGGACGTGTGTGTGATGTCAGAGCTGAGTAAATAAGATATGACAGCTCGGTGATTCCGGCGGCGCTCGTCCCCCTCCTTCTCCGAGGTATGCTATCGGCATATAACACGGACCCCTGATTTTCCCCCTAGTTTCAGGGGGAAAAAGTGTGTGTTATACGCCGATAAATACGATATATATATATATATATATATATATATATATATATATAGTATCTCACAAAAGTGAGTACACCCCTCACATTTTTGTAAATCTTTTCTTCTACCTTTTCATGTGACAACACTGAAGAAATGACACTTTGCTACAATGTAAAGTAGTGAGTGTACAGCTTGTATAACAGTGTAAATTTGCTGTCCCCTCAAAATAACTCAACACACAGCCATTAATGTCTAAACCGCTGGCAACAAAAGTCAGTACACCCCTAAGTGAAAATGTCCAAATTGGGCCCAAAGTGTCAATATTTTGTGTGGCCACCATTATTTTCCAGCACTGCCTTAACCCTCTTGGGCATGGAGTTCACCAGAGCTTCACAGGTTGTCACTGGAGTCCTCTTCTCCTCCTCCATGACGACATCACGGAGCTGGTGGATGTTAGAGACCTTGTGCTCCTCCACCTTCCATATGAGGATGTCCCACAGATGCTCAATAGGGTTTAGGTCTGGAGACATGCTTGGCCAGTCCATCACCTTTACCCTCAGCTTCTTTAGCAAGGCAGTGGTCATCTTGGAGGTGTGTTTGGGGTCATTATCATGTTCGAATACTGCCCTGCGGCCCATTTTTCGAAGGGAGGGGTTCATGCTCTGCTTCAGTATGTCACAGTACATGTTGGCATTCATGGTTCCCTCAATGATCTGTAGCCCCCCAGTGCCGGCAGCACTCATACAGCCCCAGACCATGACACTCCCACCACCATGCTTGACTGTAGACAAGACACACTTGTCTTTGTACTCCTCACCTGGTTGCCCCCACACACGCTTGTCACCATCTGAACCAAATAAGTTTATCTTGGTCTCATCAGACCACAGGACATGGTTCCAGTAATCCATGTCCTTAGTCTGCTTGTCTTCAGCAAACTGTTTGCGGACTTTCTTGTGCATCATCTTTAGAAGAGGCTTCCTTTTGGGACGACAGCCATGCAGACCAATTTGATGCAGTGTGCGGCGTATGGTCTGAGCACTGACAGGCTGACCCCCCACCCCTACAACCTCTGCAGCAATGCTGGCAGCACTCATACGTCTATTTCCCAAAGACAACCTCTGGATATGACGCTGAGCATGTGCACTCAACTTCTTCGGTCGACCATGGCGAGGCCTGTTCTGAGTGGAACCTGTCCTGTTATACCGCTGTATGGTCTTGGCAAGCTCAGTTTCAGGGTCTTGGCAATCTTCTTATAGCCTAGGCTACCTTTATGTAGGGCAACAATTCTTTTTTACAGATCCTCAGAGAGTTCTTTGCCATGAGGTGCCATGTTGAACTTCCAGAGACCAGTATGAGAGAGTGAGAGCGATAACACCAAATTTAACACACCTGCTCCCCATTCACACCTGAGACCTTGTAACACTAATGAGTCACATGACACCGGGGGAGGGAAAATGGCTAATTGGGCCCAATTTGGACATTTTCCCTTAGGGGTGTACTGACTTTTGTTGCCAGCGGTTTAGACATTAATGGCTGTGTGTTGAGTTATTTTGAGGGGACAGCAAATGTACACTGTTATACAAGCTGTACACTCACTACTTTACATTGTAGCAAAGTGTCATTTCTTCAGTGTTGTCACATGAAAAGATAGAAGAAAAGATTTACAAAAATGTGAGGGGTGTACTCACTTTTGTGAGATTCTGTAAAAGCATGATACAAAAGATGTTAACTTATTTTAGCTTTTGCAGTCTTCCTCATAGCATACTATCATACATAGCATAGTATGCTATGAGGGAGGCTGCAAAAATCGAAACGCGTTAGCATCTTCTGTATCATGCTTTTATACATGTAGCCAATAAAGGATTTCCTTTGTAAGAGCATTCTGAGTTGCCAGATTTAATCTTATTGATGTTTGCAACCTTGGGAGTTAGACGCCTCAGCCAGAGCACTGGACTACAGCTCCTGAATGTAAAATTTAGCGGTTGAGCCTGGATAAAACTTTTATATTTGTCAATACAGCAACACTACAATTCAATACAAGGGGGCTAGGAGGGCCCTGCTCCCAGGAGCTTACAATCTAATAGGGAGGGGCTGGTGGACCAAAAGGTAATAAATGTGAGGGATGAACTGATGGGAGAAATAGAAGATTCAGTTGAAGGCAGGATAGGTAACCAGAAACATAAGTGAACATGAGCTAATTAACTAGTCATTAAACCAGCCTAGGTGACTTAGTGGTTTGACCTTTCAGTTCAGACTTGCCGTCTTCTAGCTCAGAAGACACAATACACATTATCATAAGTATAAACACAGAACTCCTTCAGACAATAGTAGACCTACTTACAATGAACACATTATGGCAGGGGGCCCCAGACAGGTGGCTTGCTGATGACATCAAGCATCTGCTATGAGACCCACACTGGCAGAGACCATCATGGCCTTTTTAATAATGTCCTTTTGCATTACATAACAGAGCATTTACTAAATGCTTGTAGCTCCCTCAAATGCCAGGGCCCATAGTCGGTAGGCAAGAGGCTAGCATTCAGTCCCCTCCAAAGGCCTCTGTCCCGGGTGAGTCTATCACAGGCTTCCCTGAACAGATGAGCTTTTAGGGATCACCTAAAAGTGGACAGAGTTGGAGATAGACTGGCAGATTTGGGGGTAGGGAGTTCCAGCGATGCTCTGGAGAGGTCCTGGAGATGAGTATGGGAGGAGGAGGCAAGGTAACTAGAGAACAGGAGGTCTTGAGAGGAGCGAAGAGGGCGGTTTGGGTGATATTTGGGGGCAAGATTGGTGATGTAGCTCGGGGCAGAGTTGTAAATGGCTTTGAATGTTATTGCTAATGTTTTGAATTGTATTCGTTGGGCAATTGGAAGTCAGTGGAGGGATTGGCAGAGATGGGTGGCACACACTAAACAGTTGGTAAGGTGGATGAGTCTGGCAAGCAGCATTCGTGATAGACTGAAGATGAGATGGAGAGGTAAGCTTATGAAGAGGGAGTTGCAATAGATGAACCACGAGATAACAAGGGAGTGAATAAGTTGTTTAGTCATTTCAGCGGTTAAAAAGAGGTGCATTTTGGAGAGTCTACAAGATTTGGACAGTGATTGGATTTTGGGGCTGAAAGGACAGGTCAGAGCCCAGGATTACACCTAGCACCCTGCCATGAGGGGAGCGACTGATGGTTGTATTATTGATCTTGATGGAGAAGTCAGGGGTGGGGGCCATCTTTTCGCATGGGCTCGCTGGGCAGTTGCCCGGGGGCCCCACTAGCCTGGGGGGCCCCACCTGCCCAGCGACCCCAGCCAGGAAGGGCCATCTTACTGAGCGGGCACCCCTGGGCATGGGCCGTGGGGCCCCATCAGAACCGCACTAATAAGTGCAGCTGTCAGATTCACTCTCTGATGTCGGGGATGGGCAGGGCGATATTCACTTTCAGCCTCCTGACTCCGCCCCACAAACAGAGCGCCACCCTGCCCCTCCCTGACACCGCCTACCACACCAGCTCCTCCACCTGACTCCAGCCACTAGAGACTGGCACCCTGCCCCTCCTCCTGACTCTGCCCAACACAAAGCGGCACCCGGCCCCTCCTCCTGACTCCGGTCACGAGAGAGCGGCGGTATTGCAGTGACATGAAGGGTCAGGGGAGATTGGTGCTCCGCGGTGGACTGAGGAGGGTGGATGTCGGGTCCCGAGGAGGGCCAAGAGTAGTGTGGTGACACCCGCGGTGCCGAGCCGGATCCTCACCCTGCAGGCCATGAACTCCATGTGTGGGCATTGGAAAACGCTGTGAGGGAGCCCATCGTCACCAAGACTTGGGAGAACGATAGAGAGCTGCAGAGGTGAGTAGCTAAAACTGCCAGCATCATGGCCTGAGTGACAGGGGACTACAACTGCCAGCATGGCCTGACTGATAGGGGACTACAACTGCCAGCATGACCTGAGTGACAGGGGACTACAACTGCCAGCATGGCCTGACTGATAGGGGACTACAACTGCCAGCATGGCCTGACTGATAGGGGACTACAACTGCCAGCATGACCTGACTGATAGGGGACTACAACTGCCAGCATGGCCTGACTGATAGGGGAATACAACTGCCAGCATGGCCTGAGTGACAGGGGACTACAACTGCCAGCATGGCCTGAGTGATAGGGGACTACAACTGCCAGCATGGTCGGACTGATAGGGGACTACAACTGCCAGCATGGCCTGACTGATAGGGGACTACAACTGCCAGCATGGCCTGAGTGACAGGGGACTACAACTGCCAGCATGGCCTGAGTGACAGGGGACTACAACTGCCAGCATGGCCTGACTGATAGGGGACTACAACTGCCAGCATGGCCTGAGTGATAGGGGACTACAACTGCCAGCATGGTCGGACTGATAGGGGACTACAACTGCCAGCATGGCCTGACTGATAGGGGACTACAACTGCCAGCATGGCCTGAGTGACAGGGGACTACAACTGCCAGCATGGCCTGAGTGACAGGGGACTACAACTGCCAGCATGGCCTGAGAGACAGGGGACTACAACTGCCAGCATGCCCTGACTGATAGGGGACTACAACTGCCAGCATGCCCTGACTGATAGGGGACTACAACTGCCAGCATGGCCTGACTGATAGGGGACTACAACTGCCAGCATGGCCTGACTGACAGGGGACTACAACTGCCAGCATAGCCTGACTGACAAGGAACCGGTGGCAAGTGACACTCTGAATCTGGTGACAGGGGACGGGTGGCAAGTGACACGCTGTAAGATGGCACTGGTGAATAAGTTGTTTAGTCATTTCAACGGTTAAAAAGAGGTGTATTTTGGAAAGGACAGGTCAGAGCCCAGCATTACACCTAGCACCCTGCCATGAGGGGAGGGACTAATTTTTGTATTATTGATCTTGATGGAGAAGTCAGGGGTGGGGGCCAGGGCCGTCTTTTCGCATGGGCAGTTGCCCGGGGGCCCCACTCGCCTGGGGGGTCCCACCTGCCCAGCGACCCCAGCCAGGAAGGGCCATTTTGCGGAGCGGGAATCCCTGGGCATGGGCCGTGGGGGCCCCATCAGAGCCGGACTAATAAGTGCAGCTGTCAGATTCACTCTCTGATGTCGGGGATGGGCAGGGCGATATTCACTTTCAGCCTCCTGACTCAGCCCCACAAACAGAGCGCCACCCTGCCCCTCCCTGACACCGCCTACCACACCAGCTCCTCCACCTGACTCCAGCCACTAGAGACTGGCACACTGCCCCTCCTCCTGACTCCGGTCACGAGAGAGCGGCGGTATTGCAGTGACATGAGGGGTCAGGGGAGATTGGTGCTCCGCGGCGGACTGAGGAGGGTGGATGTTGGGGTCCCGAGGAGGGCCAAGAGTAGTGTGGTGACCCCCGCGTTGCCGAGCTGGATCCTCACCCTGCAGACCATGAACTCCATGTGCGGACATTTGAAAATGCTGTGAGGGAGCCCATCGTCACCAAGACTTGGGAGAACGATAGAGAGCTGCTGAGGTGAGTGGCTAAAACTGCCAGCATCATGGCCTGAGTGACAGGGGACTACAACTGCCAGCATCATGGCCTGAGTGACAGGGGACTACAACTGCCAGCATGGCCTGACTGATAGGGGACTACAACTGTCAGCATGGCCTGACTGATAGGGGACTACAACTGCCAGCATGGCCTGACTGACAGGGGACTACAACTGCCAGCATGGTTGGACTGATAGGGGACTACAACTGCCAGCATGAGTGACAGGGGACTACAACTGCCAGCATGGCCTGACTGATAGGGGACTACAACTGTCAGCATGGTCTGAGTGATAGGGGACTACAACTGTCAGCATGGCCTGACTGACAGGGGACTACAACTGCCAGCATGGCCTGACTGACAGGGGACTACAACTGCCAGCATGGCCTGACTGATAGGGGGCTACAACTGCCAGCATGGCCTGAGTGACAGGGGACTACAACTGCCAGCATGCCCTGACTGATAGGGGACTACAACTGCCAGCATGGCCTGACTGATAGGGGACTACAACTGCCAGCATGGCCTGAGTGACAGGGGACTACAACTGCCAGCATGGCCTGAGTGACAGGGGACTACAACTGCCAGCATGGCCTGAGTGACAAGGAACCGGTGGCAAGTGACACTCTGAATCTGGTGACAGGGGACGGGTGGCAAGTGACACGCTGTAAAGTAGAAATATTGTACTTTCATTCATGAGAGTAGGTGCGTAAATTGGGGCAAGCTTGTAGGGGCCCCATAGCATTACTTTGCCCAGGGGCCCATGATGCTATTAAGATGGCACTGGTGGGGGCAAGGGCCAGAGGAACTATTATGAGCTCAGTTTAAGAAAAAATGAGTTTGCAGAAGTGGTGCAACATCCGGGCTGATATGTCATGTAATAAGTCAATAACGCGAGAGGAGACGGAAGGGGTGGGGTGAGGAGTAGAGAAATTTGAGTGTTGTCAGCATGGCGAAGGTACTGGAAGCCGTGGGAGTTTATCAAGTGACCAAGGGAGGAGGTGTGCATGGAGAAGAGAAGGGGTATGAGGACAGAACCTTGGGGGACCCCTACAGAAAGAGGGAGTGGAGAGGAGGAGACAGTGTTATAGGTGAACTGAAGGAGTGCTCTGATAGGTAAGAGGAGAACTAGGAGAGAGCAGAGTCTTGAACGCCAAACCAGTGGAGTTTTTTGAGGAAGAGGGGACGGTCAACAGTATCCATCATGGAGTAACCATCTCCAGTGGCATACGTCCAGTCTTTGACCATCTCCAGCAGCATGTCCGCAGTCTTTCCTATTTCTAATCCACTAAACTATTGGTCACTCTAAATTAAATGTCAATCAAAATCCTCTGAAAGAACCTAAACACAATGAATTTGAAAGGAAATCGCTATGAACATTTCTAATTAATTTAAAAGGTTCTTTTAGAACTCTTCAAATGCAAGCAATTGAGCAAAAAGGATTTACGGTCTCAAAAGCTGGCAGTCTTTCTGCACAACCCATGGCGCACCACAAATACATCTATAGCTCAACTTCAAGCAAACAGCTAAATACAAAGTTGGAATACATATCTGGAAGGTATCTTACCTGCCAACGCGTTTTTATTTCTGACTGCCCAGTCCTGCGATTTAGGACCCATTCACCCTTGTGTTCATATGGGGGGACCCCAGTGGGAGTTCCCAGTGATTAGCTGTGATAGGCAGCGCCATCGCAAGCAAAGCCAGGCTGACAGCTCCCACAGCTAATTGCTGTCACTGGCATGTAATCGCTCATGGAGCCTGCGAGTGATTGGCCCTGGATGTAGACAAGTCCCAAGAAGACACGACCAAAGAATTTATATTCTATTTATTCCTCTTTATAGTGACCATGGCTATGGCTGAATGCAAGGAGAATCATCAGGGTGCCCTCATGAACATGTACAGAGAATCAGAAGGGCGAACTCATGAACATATGAAGAGAATCAGAAGGGCGACCTCATGAACATATAAAGAGAATCCGAAGGGCGTTCTCGTGAACATGCAAAGAGAATCAGAAGGGCGCCCTCGTGAACATGCAAAGAGAATCAGATTGCCATCCTCATGAATATGTAAAGAGAATCAGAAGGGTGTCTTCATGAACATGTAAAGAGAATCAGAAGGGTGTCCTCGTGAACATGCAAAGAGAATCAGAAGGGCGCCCTCGTGAACATGCAAAGAGAATCAGAAGGGCGCCCTCGTGAACATGCAAAGAGAATCAGATTGCCATCCTCATGAATATGTAAAGAGAATCAGAAGGGTGTCTTCATGAACATGCAAAGAGAATCAGAAGGGTGTCTTCATGAACATGTAAAGAGAATCAGAAGGGTGTCCTCGTGAACATGCAAAGAGAATCAGAAGGGCGTTCTCGTGAACATGCAAAGAGAATCAGAAGGGCGCCCTCGTGAACATGCAAAGAGAATCAGATTGCCATCCTCATGAATATGTAAAGAGAATCAGAAGGGTGTCTTCATGAACATGCAAAGAGAATCAGAAGGGTGTCCTCGTGAACATGCAAAGAGAATCAGAAGGGCGCCCTCGTGAACATGCAAAGAGAATCAGAAGGGTGTCCTAGTGAACATGCAAAGAGAATCAGAATGGCACCCTCATGAATATGCAAAGATAATCAGAAGGGAGTCTTCATGAACATGCGAAGAGAATCAGAAGGGCGCCCTCATGAACATGTAAAGAGAATCAGAAGGGCGCCCTCATGAACATGCGAAGAGAATCAGAAGGGTGTCCTCGTGAACATGCAAAGAGAATCAGAAGGGTGCCTCAAGAACATGCAAAGAGAATCAGAAGGGTGTCCTCGTGAACATGCGAAGATAATCAGATGGGAACCCTCATGAACATGTGAAGAGAATCAGAAGGGTGTCCTCATGAACATGCGAAGAGAATCAGATGGGAACCCTCATGAACATGTGAAGAGAATCAGAAGGGTGTCCTCATGAACATGTTAAGAGAATTAGGAGGGCATTCTCATGAACATGCAAGGGAATCAGAAGGATGCCTCAAGAACATGCAAAGAGAATCAGAAGGGCGCCCTCATGAACATGCGAAGATAATCAGATGGGAACCCTCATGAACATGTGAAGAGAATCAGAAGGGAGTCTTCATGATCATGCAAAGAGAATCAGAAAGGGCACCCTCATGAACATGCAAAGAGAATCAGAAGGGTGTCCTCATGAACATGTGAAGAGAATCAGAAGGGAGTCTTCATGATCATGCAAAGAGAATCAGAAGGGCGCCCTCATGAACATGCAAAGAGAATCAGAAGGGCGCCCTCATGAACATGCGAAGATAATCAGATGGGAACCCTTATGAACATGTGAAGAGAATCAGAAGGGCGCCCTCATGAACATGCAAAGAGAATCAGAAGGGCACCCTCATGAACATGTGAAGAGAATCAGAAGGGAGTCTTCATGATCATGCAAAGAGAATCAGAAGGGCGCCCTCATGAACATGCGAAGAGAATCACAAGGGCGCCCTCATGAACATGCGAAGAGAATCAGAAGGGCACCCTCATGAACATGCGAAGAGAATCAGAAGGGCACCCTCATGAACATGCGAAGAGAATCAGAAGGGCGTCCTCGTGAACATGATGAACTGGATGGCCTTGTGTCCCTTTTCAACTAGACTAACTATGTAACATGGCTGGAAAGAGGGGGTTGGAGGGTGAGGACATTGCCTAAATATGGCCACATGGCCATATTTGGGCAACTATGTCACCTCCCCCATCCCTGCTACCTCCTTTATATGGCTGATGGAAGCTTGGGGAGCTGTGTTTGTCCAAACGCCAAAGATTTAGGGCATTCAGCTTGGATGAAGACAGGTTTCAGCTATCAATGGTTGCTAAGGAAGTGGTGGGTGTTTGCACCTGCTGCAACCATACCAACCACCGATGTCACCTGGACCATCTAAATGCACAAAATATACCTGGATACTAATATTTATAGGTAAAGTTAATCCAGGGAATATATTCTTGGGGGGTTAAGGAAGGAATTTTTTTGTCTTCTGGATCAACTGTGGGTATTGGATAGTATATATGGAGGTTTGTGTGGGTTTTTTTTTTCTCAGTGGGTTAAACTGGATGGACTTTTTTCAACTTTACTAGACTAACTATGTAACTTACATGGTTGGGAAGCTGGGGTGGGAGGGTTGACGACATTTCTTAAATACTAATTTTTTTTTTATTTAATAAAGGACTTATCAAAATCGTATCCCTGTTTTTACAGGCAAAACCCTTTGCCTATTAGCCCAGATTTTTTTTTTTTTTTTGATATGACAGATTTGGCTCTGTGTAATTTCAATGGGGTTCGGGGGTTTGGAACCCCTGCTTCTTTGAAGTTCACCAAGCCCTGCCTGAACAAAACCCGGAGCTGTTTGGCTCCTCCCTAATAATCCTAACTGGGAATTTACATCTCGATTTTGACCTTAAATACTGGGAGAGCACGGGAGCCATCCGGTGCTTGGCAGTCATTTCCCATAGAGATGAGTGATGGCAAGATGGCCACCACTCATCTCTATGCCCTTGGAGGACCATAGCTACATTTTGACATCACTTCCAGTTCTCGAGCCTTGTAAACATTTTTTTTACCTTAAAGCAAAAGATATATACTGTATATATTTTCTTTTGCTTTTAATGGTAAAGGAGAGATTTGGGGTCTTTTAGACCACAGATCTCCCCATAAAGAGGACCCTTTCTCCTGTATTGTTATCACAAGGGATGTTTACATTCCTTGCGATAGCAAAAAAAGTAATCACACTTTTTTTTAAAGTGGCAGTGTAAAATTTTTTTAAAAATGTAATAAAATAAATGAATACATTTAAAGCATTTAAAGCGTCCCCGCAGTAGTAAACGCATACGTAGGTCACCCCCACATATGTAGGCGTCAGCATACCAAGACATTTTCGACAATTTCATGATCCCAACTTTGTGGGAACAGTTTGGGGACGGCCCCTTCCTATTCCAACATGACTGCGCACCAGTGCACAAAGCAAGGTCCATAAAGACATGGATAAGCCAGTTTGGGGTAAAGGAACGTGACTGACCTGCACAGAGTCCTGACCTCAACCCGATAGAACAACTTTGGGCTATAAGAAGATTGCCAAGACCCTGAAACTAATCTGCAGCACGGTGGCCAAGACCATACAGCGGTATAACAGGACAGGTTCCACTCAGAACAGGCCTCTCCATGGTCCACCAAAGAAGTTGAGGTCACGTGCTCAGCGTCATATCCAGAGGTTGTCTTTGGGAAATAGACGTATGAGTGCTGCCAGCATTGCTGCAGAGGTTGTAGGGGTGGGGGGTCAGCCTGTCAGTGCTCAGACCATACGCCGCACACTGCATCAAATTAGTCTGCATGGCTGTCATCCCAGAAGGAAGCCTCTGCTAAAGATGATACACAAGAAAGCCCACAAACAGTTTGCTGAAGACAAGCAGACTAAGGACATGGATTACTGGAACCATGTCCTGTGGTCTGATGAGACCAAGATTAACGTATTTGGTTCAGATGGTGACAAGCGTGTGTGGGGGCAACCAGGTGAGGAGGACAAAGACAAGTGTGTCTTGCCTACAGTCAAGCATGGTGGTGGGAGTGTCATGGTCTGTGGCTGCATGAGTGCTGCCGGCACTGGGGGGCTACAGATCATTGAGGGAACCATGAATGCCAACATGTACTGTGAGATACTGAAGCAGAGCATGATCCCCTCCCTTCAGAGACTGGGCCGCAGGGCAGTATTCCAACATGATAACGACCCCAAACACACCCCCAAGACCACCACTGCCTTGCTAAAGAAGCTGAGGGTAAAGGTGATGGACTGGTCAAGCAT
Source organism: Lithobates septentrionalis (assembly GCA_037952835.1). Classification (NCBI taxonomy): domain Eukaryota; kingdom Metazoa; phylum Chordata; class Amphibia; order Anura; family Ranidae; genus Lithobates; species Lithobates septentrionalis. The sequence goes on along the minus strand of JBBDGP010003152.1, from coordinate 87,991 downwards.
GTCTCCAGACCTAAACCCTATTGATCATCTGTGGGACATCCTCAAACGGAAGGTGGAGGAGCGCAAGGTCTCTAACATCCACCAGCTCTGTGATGTCATCATGGAGGAGGGGAAGAGGACTCCAGTGACAACCTGTGAAGCTCTGGTGACCTCCATGCCCAAGAGGGTTAAGGCAGTGCTGGAAAATAATGGTGGCCACACAAAATATTGACACTTTGGGCCCAATTTGGAGATTTTCACTTAGGGGTGTACTGACTTTTGTTGCCAGTGGTTTAGACATTAATGGCTGTGTGTTGAGTTCTTTTGAGGGGACAGCAAATTTACACTGTTATACAAGCTGTACACTCACTACTTTACATTGTAGCCAAGTGTCATTTCTTCAGTGTTGTCACATGAAAAGATAGAAGAAAAGATTTACAGAAATGTGAGGGGTGTACTTACTTTTGTGAGATTTTCCAAGAAAAAAGTACTGATTTTTACTTGTAAACAACAAATGTAAAAAAAAAAAAAAGTCTGAGTCGTTAAGTGGTTGGGATACATTTGGTAACTATATATTTTTGTGAAAATTTGGGGCAATTTTATGGGGAAACAGTTTGTAAAATTGCCCCGACAGACCGCCCTCACCGAGTGTTTTATTTCATCTAGAAGCCAACATGGCTTTGCGATACCTTTCCAATTTAAGGTTGCACATTTTCTTTTGGTCAGCCCAAGGTAGCTTAGCTTCATTCAGAAGCCGTGTTCCGTCTGTTCCATGGTTTGCAAATCATAGATTCCTATAATTTTCCGTCTTTAGGTATAGTATTATTGTTGTGCTCCAACAAAGTAATCCACACTGAGGACTTCAATCAAGTCTTTTAAAAAATAAATAGCTAGCCACTCCAGACTGAGAAAGGACTGTGCACGGCATGAAACACTGCTACTTATTTTCAGAGGATTTATTTTTTTCGTGCTGCGCTGTCATTACATGGATTGAATAAAAGAGCTATTTTATTTTAAAGACTTAAAGGACAGCTTTACCCTTGGTACCGGCTATCCTCTTAAAGTGTGTGTAAAGGCAAATCATTATTTTTTTTACAATTTGGAATCGATTGGGAAGTGTCTTTTGCTGTTTTGTCCCCATTGGGGAGATTCAACCTCATGGTGCTAAGTTGGATGACAGTCAGTGGCGGCTGGTGCTCAAATTTTTTTTTTTTTTGGGGGGGGCACAACAAACTAAAAAATTCAGAAAAATACTGTGCCCATCAAATGCATCGCCTGTGCCCATCATATGCAGCCTGTGCCCATCATACAGCCTCTGTGCCTAACATATGCAGCCTCTGTGCCAAAAATATGCAGCCTCTGTGCCCATCATATGCGGCCTGCGCCCATCATACACAGCCTGCGCCCATCATTTGCAGTCTGTGCCCATCATATGCAGCCTTTGCCCATCATATGCAGCCTCTGTGCCCATCATATGCCCATCATATACACCCTGTGCCCATCATAAGCAGCCTCTGTGCCCAAAATATACAGCCTGTGCCCATCATATGCAGCCTCTGTGCCCATCATGTGCAGCCTGTGGCCACCATACAGCCTCTGTGCCCATCATATGCAGACTCTGTGCCCAAAATATGCAGCCTCTGTCCCCATTATATGCAGCCTCTGTGCCCATCATACAGCCTCTGTGCCCATCATATGCAGCCTTTGCCCTTCATATGCAGCCTTTGCCCATCATATGCAGCCTCTGTGCCCATCATATGCCCATCATATACACCCTGTGCCCATCATAAGCAGCCTCTGTGCCCAAAATATGCAGCCTCTGTCCCCATTATATGCAGCCTCTGTGCCCATCATACAGCCTCTGTGCCCATCATATGCAGCCTTTGCCCTTCATATGCAGCCTTTGCCCATCATATGCAGCCTCTGTGCCCATCATATGCCCATCATATACAGCCTGTGCCCACCATAAGCAGCCTCTGTGCCCATCATGTGCAGCATGTACCCATCATATGCAGCCTCTGTGCCCATCATACAGCCTTTGTGCCCATCATATGCAGCCTGTGCCCATCATATGCAGTCTCTGTGCCCATGATATACAGCCTCTGTGCCCATCATATGCCCATCATATGTAGCCTGTGCCCATCATATGCAGCCTCTGTGCCCATCATATGCAGCCTGCGCCCATCATACACAGCCTGCACCCATCATTTGCAGTCTGTGCCCATCATATGCAGCCTTTGCCCATCATATGCAGCCTCTGTGCCCATCATGTGCAGCCTGTGCCCATAATACAGCCTCTGTGCCCATCATATGCAGACTCTGTGCCCAAAATATGCAGCCTCTGTCCCCATCATATGCAGCCTTTGCCCATCATATGCAGCCTTTGCCCATCATATGCAGCCTCTGTGCCCATCATATGCCCATCATATACAGCCTGTGCCCATCATATGCAGCCTCTGTGCCCATCATGTGCAGCCTGTGCCCATCAAAGGCAGCCTTTGTGCCCATCATACAGCCTCTGTGCCCATCATACAGCCTCTGTGCCCATCATATGCAACCTGTGCCCATCATATGCAGCCTCTGTGCCCATCATATGCAGCCTCTGTGCCCATCATATGCCCATCATATACAGCCTGTGCCCATCATATGCAGCCTCTGTGCCCATCATGTGCAGCCTGTGCCCATCATATGCAGCCTCTGTGCCCATCATACAGCCTCTGTGCCCATCATATGCAACCTGTGCCCATCATATGCAGCCTCTGTGCCCATCATATGCAGCCTCTGTGCCCATGCGTTAGGGGTAAGTATGACATGATGAGATTAGAAGTGAGAGATATGTATAAGTCTCTATCTTGAGCATAAACCATCTTGTCGGATTGTACAGCACTTCCTGAATACACCCCTTAGGCTTTGTTTTGTCACATCTAAAGCTTTTACCAATGGCTCCCAGGTGTGGATACATCTCGCAGCACCTGTTAATTTAAACATTGACTTCATGGGTTTTACCTCTATACATCGCTGGATGTCTCACCTCCTCCCACAAGCCAGGTAGGGGGTCTTAGTAGAAGCTCCATTATCACCCCTGCAGCGGGTGGAAGGGTTCATTGATCATCATAGATGGATTATGGTCTTTTTAGCAACACACAAAAACTTGTTTAACAGTCCCGAAGAAGCGGCAACCCCTCTAAACGCGTAGACTGATATAATGACCAGCCTTTTATACCAATGTATACCGGTAGTGGAAAAATGTGTGCCGCTCAAGCTACAAGGAAAAGCAATCCTTTCTTCAGCGCTGTGAGTGAAGGCCAAGGAAGGCTCCGAAATAACTGTTGAGCAAAGGATGGATCCCTTGAAGCTGCACATCGATGCAGGCCAACCGGTATTAGAATGAATGGCAGACTCGCCCAACGTGTTTCACATCGCCCCTCAGAGTTAAATCAAGCGAGTTAATGTACTATGTATTTTTATCCCAATGAGTCTTTCCAATGACCACAAGTGTAAGGAGCCTTCTTCCCTCTGACCATCACACAAATGTATCATGAGTTATAGATATAGTCATTTTTAGCAGGGGTTCCCTCAGACTAGAAAGTAGTTTCAAGGGTTCCTCTGTGTTGGAAAAAGCTGGTCTATGCTATAGTAACGTGAGCACAGGCTGGCATGATAGAATAACCATGGGAAGGGGGGGAAGGGGAGATGACCATGACTGGTCATCCCCAGAAGGTAAAATCAGTCCAGAAGAGGGGCACCATCTTTCGGAGGAGTGAGGGATTGAAGATGAGTATTGCTGCTTTTTTTTTTTTTAATTATTTTTTTTTTTTTTAAGATTTGGGTAAATGATTTAACATTTTTTTCTGATCTGCTGGAAATCTGCTTTAGATCCGAGCCAAACAGCAGATTTCTAGACATGATGAAAAGACAATCAAACATGTAGAAGAGCCAAGTAGGTGGGAGGCTCTCATTTATTTTGTCTAATCAGTAATGTTGATTTAGTAACAAATGTTCTGGTTCAAAAGGACACTTGGCTAACAATGATCACAGCACAGTAATGAATCGTTTGATTCATTCCATAACATAATGATGTCTGTTAAGTGAAAATGCAAGTGCGAAACATCTATTGTCGACTATGGTAATTTTTTAATTATATCCTGTAGAACATTTGCCTAAAATAGCTTTTTATGTTTACATTGGAGGGATGCAATAGATTTTGCAAGGAGATCCAAAAAAAAAAAAAAAAAGATATATATATATATATATATATATATATATATATATATATATACACTACCGTTCAAAAGTTTGGGGTCACATTGAAATGTCCTTATTTTTGAAGGAAAAGCACTGTACTTTTAAATGAAGCTAACTTTAAACTAGTCCTAACTTTAAACAAATATACTCTATACATTGCTAATGTGGTAAATGACTATTCTAACTGCAAATGTCTAGTTTTTGGTGCAATATCTACATAGGTGTATAGAGGCCCATTTCCAGCAACTATCACTCCAGTGTTCTAATGGTACAATGTGTTTGCTCATTGGCTCAGAAGGCTAATTGATGATTAGCAAACCCTTGTGCAATCATGTTCACACATCTAAAAACAGTCTAGCTCCTTCCAGAAGCTACAAAACTGACCTTCCTGTGAGCAGATTGAGTTTCTGGAGCATCACATTTGTGGGGTCAATTAAACGCTCAAAATGGCCAGAAAAAGAGAACTTTCATCTGAAACTCGACAGTCTATTCTTGTTCTTAGAAATGAAGGCTATTCCATGCGAGAAATTGCAAAGAAATTGAAGATTTCCTACAACGGTGTGTACTACTCCCTTCAGAGGACAGCACAAACAGGCTCTAACCAGAGTAGAAAAAGAAGTGGGAGGCCGCGTTGCACAACTAAGCAAGAAGATAAGCACATTAGAGTCTCTAGTTTGAGAAACAGACGCCTCACAGGTCCCCAACTGGCATCTTCATTAAATAGTACCCGCAAAACACCAGTGTCAACATCTACAGTGAAGAGGCGGCTGCGGGATTTTGGGCTTCAGGGCAGAGTGGCAAAGAAAAAGCCATATCTGAGACTGGCCAATAAAAGAAAAAGATTAAGATGGGCAAAAGAACACAGACATTGGACAGAGGAAGACTGGAAAAAAGTGTTGTGGACAGATGAATCCAAGTTTGAGGTGTTTGGATCACAAAGAAGAACGTTTGTGAGACGCAGAACAAATGAAAAGATGCTGGAAGAATGCCTGACGCCATCTGTTAAGCATGGTGGAGGTAATGTGATGGTCTGGGGTTGCTTTGGTGCTGGTAAGGTGGGAGCTTTGTACAGGGTAAAAGCTAAGGAAGGCTATCACTCCATTTTGCAACGCCATGCCATACCCAGTGGACAGCGCTTGATTGGAGCCAATTTCATCCTACAACCGGACAATGACCCTAAACACACCTCCAAATTGTGCAAGAACTATTTACAGCAGAAGCAGGCAGCTGGTATTCTATCGGTAATGGAGTGGCCAGCACAGTCACCAGATCTGAACCCCATTGAGCTGTTGTGGGAGCAGCTTGACCGTATGGTACGCCAGAAGTGCCCATCCAACCATTCCAACTTGTGGGAGCTGCTTCTAGAAGCGTGGGGTGCAATTTCTCCAGCTTACCTCAATAAATTAACAGCTAGAATGCCAAAGGTGTGCAATGCTGTAATTGCTGCAAAAGGAGGATTCTTTGATGAAAGCAAAGTTTGATGTAAAAACAATGTTATTTCAAATACAAATCATTATTTCTAACCTTGTCAATGTCTTGACTCTATTTTCTATTCATTTCACAACGTATGGTGGTGAATAAGTGTGACTTTTCATGGAAAACACAAAATTGTTTGGGTGACCCCAAACTTTTGAACGGTAGTGTATATATATATAAAAAATTATTATTATTATTATACAGGATTTATATAGCGGCAACATTTTACGCAGCGCTTTACAATATAAAAAGGAGACAATACAGTCATAATACAAGAGGATTAAGAGGGCCCGGCTCAGAAGAGCTTACAATCGAATAGGGTGGGGCAGGTGGTACAAAAGGTTGTAACTGCGGGGAATGAGCTGATGGAAGTGGTAGAAGATTATTTGGAGACGTGATAGGCTTTCCTGAAGGGATGGGTTTTCAGGGATCGCCTGATGGTAGCAAGAGTAGGGGATAGCCGGAAGGGGGTAGGCGGTAGGGGGTAGCACTCTGAAGAAGGACAAGAAAACAAACAAGGCGCCTCTAAGTGTAGAAGAAATACAAGTTTAATGCCCCAACTGGGTTCCAAAAAAAACTTACAAGATGGAAGATGTAATCAGGCACTTCGTAAATGGAGCTGCATTGGAAAGGGTCACAGTGGAAGGAAGCATTCAAAGCGGATGGATGTAGTACAAGGCAGCGGCAGTGTGGAGCAGAGGAAGCCGCTGTGAGGCCGGCGTCGTTAGCACGAAGGGACGGCGTGACCGGAAGTGATGTCATCCACTGGAGCAGTTCCTTAACCAGTCTGGACCGCAAACAGACAGCCAGAGGGAGGAAGTGTCGTCATCAATAAGGGACGCGTTTCGGAACGGTCATACGTTCCTTTTTCAACCAATGACTATGATGATGGCTATGCCTGATATATATACACACACAAACTAATAGTGGGTTGGCCGGGGGCGGGGGCAACAATCAAAGTGAAAACATCTAAATACATTTAAATACATAAAAACATTTAAATACATAAAAACACAGGTAACAGCATTTAGAAGGGGGCAATAAAAGATATACATATATATGTGTATGGGATATTAGGAGGAAAAACGAAAGTACAAACTAAAATGGTAGAGAATTAAAAAAGGAAAATATATAATGTATTCTATCCATAGGGTGTCTGGGATAGGCTGTCACGCAGCCTTACATGTGCAACGGCTTGATAAAACTAAATGAATGGGGACACGGAGACAAATATGAATAGCAGAATAATAAAATCTAAAATTGGGACTGTTGTGTCACCAATACTAGACTACCGCAAATACTGTAATAAAAGAGAGAGGGCTGGATTAATATTATCATAAAATTGCGCTGACTTCAAAGTCCTCGTTTAACCCTCCAGGGGCTAAAACATTTAATAAAAATATCCAGTACATTTCCCTGTGACATAGTCGTCGGTAACGTTCAGCTGGGGGGATATCTTTTGGCATTGCCTCAATGACCCATACTTTGAGGCCATTGGTGGACTTATCGTGGGCGTGGAGGTAGTGTCTGGGGACACTATGATTATCTAATCCGCCCTCAATAAACCGGCGATGTTCGCCAAAACGTTTACGTAGTGGCCGAATGGTACGGCCTACGTAGAATAAGCCACAGGGACATGTGAGGCAATATATAACATGGTCAGATGAGCATGTATGAAAGCCCTTAATTGGATATGTTTTGCCTTTAACCTGAAAATCTTTCTGGCCATGTACCACAAAGCTACAAGTCTTGCAGAGGGGCTTACGGCACTGGTACATCCCAGAGATGGCTAGGAATGTGGGCATGTGGTGGCCAGGAGGCAAAGGTCTGGCCTTAAGTTTGCTAGTCGCTACCCTGCTTTTGATGTTAGGTGCCTTTCTATAGGCAAAATGGGGTCTATTGGGCAGGGTGGAAAGAAGATGTTCATCTTGTAATAATAGAGGCCAGTGTCTTTTTACAATATTTTCCATTTGCTTATGTTGGGTATGAAATTGAGTGATAAATCGTAAGTTACCCTTTTGGGGGCGTGGACGAGGGTTCTCAGTGAGCGGTGTAGTCTTATATTTTTGATAAGCTGCATCTACAAGATCAACTGGAAAGCCCTTTTCGAGAAATTTTTCTTTCAAAGTTGCACCTTCGGTATCATAATCATTGTTTAGGGTGCAATTCTTTTTTAGCCTACAGAACTGACTTTTGGGTACATTGTTTAGCCACAGAGGGTGGTGACAGCTATTATAATGGAGAAAAGAATTCCCTGCTGATGGCTTAGTGTAATTTCTGGCATGTATCTCCTTGTTTATCCAAAAAAGTTCGAGGTCCAAAAAGGCTAGTTTATATTGGTCGATGACAGAGGTAAAGGTCAGGCCCATGCTGTTGGTGTTACAATATCTGACAAAGTCAGAGAAGACTGATGCATTGCCATCCCATATAATAATCACGTCATCTATGTACCGGCCATAAAAAACAATGTGGGAGAAGAATGGATTGTTGTTCCATATATATTGATGCTCCCAGTGCCCCATGGTGAGGTTCGCGTATGAGGGTGCAAAGTGCGCCCCCATAGCTGTACCTCGTATCTGCAGGAAAAAATCATCCTCAAATTTAAAATAATTGTGTGTGAGGCAGAAGGAAGTGGCTTCAACAATAAAAGAAGATTGTCTCGGATTAAGCATGGGGTCTTGGCAGAGAAAAAACTGTAGGGCATTGAGGCCCACTTCATGGGGTATGGATGTATATAGAGACTGGACGTCCAGAGAGGCCCAATGGTAGTTGTGGTCCCAAGAGTACGTTGTTAAGATCTCTAGCAGATGGACACCATCTCTAATGTGCGACTGAAGGGATTGGGCTAATGGCTGAAGGAATTGGTCTATATATTGTGAGAGTCCACTGCTGATGCTGTCCATAGACGCCACAATCGGTCGCCCGGGTGGTGTTTTTGGGTCTTTATGCACCTTGGGTAGATGGTAGAAATAGGGTGTAAAATGTACTTCTTTAATCAGAAAAGAAGCTTCTTGTTGGGTAATGATGTTGTCGTTTAGTGCTGTCTTGACAAGGGAGGAAGCTTCTAGAGTAAATAAGGGTAGAGGATCTTTGTTGAGTCTGGTATATGTGTTGCTGTCAGATAGCAATCGAGTGGCTTCAGAGACATAGTCAACTCTGTTTTGTATCACTATACCTCCCCCCTTGTCAGCACCACAACTACCATTGGGCCTCTCTGGACGTCCAGTCTCTATATACATCCATACCCCATGAAGTGGGCCTCAATGCCCTACAGTTTTTTCTCTGCCAAGACCCCATGCTTAATCCGAGACAATCTTCTTTTATTGTTGAAGCCACTTCCTTCTGCCTCACACACAATTATTTTAAATTTGAGGATGATTTTTTCCTGCAGATACGAGGTACAGCTATGGGGGCGCACTTTGCACCCTCATACGCGAACCTCACCATGGGGCACTGGGAGCATCAATATATATGGAACAACAATCCATTCTTCTCCCACATTGTTTTTTATGGCCGGTACATAGATGACGTGATTATTATATGGGATGGCAATGCATCAGTCTTCTCTGACTTTGTCAGATATTGTAACACCAACAGCATGGGCCTGACCTTTACCTCTGTCATCGACCAATATAAACTAGCCTTTTTGGACCTCGAACTTTTTTGGATAAACAAGGAGATACATGCCAGAAATTACACTAAGCCATCAGCAGGGAATTCTTTTCTCCATTATAATAGCTGTCACCACCCTCTGTGGCTAAACAATGTACCCAAAAGTCAGTTCTGTAGGCTAAAAAAGAATTGCACCCTAAACAATGATTATGATACCGAAGGTGCAACTTTGAAAGAAAAATTTCTCGAAAAGGGCTTTCCAGTTGATCTTGTAGATGCAGCTTATCAAAAATATAAGACTACACCGCTCACTGAGAACCCTCGTCCACGCCCCCAAAAGGGTAACTTACGATTTATCACTCAATTTCATACCCAACATAAGCAAATGGAAAATATTGTAAAAAGACACTGGCCTCTATTATTACAAGATGAACATCTTCTTTCCACCCTGCCCAATAGACCCCATTTTGCCTATAGAAAGGCACCTAACATCAAAAGCAGGGTAGCGACTAGCAAACTTAAGGCCAGACCTTTGCCTCCTGGCCACCACATGCCCACATTCCTAGCCATCTCTGGGATGTACCAGTGCCGTAAGCCCCTCTGCAAGACTTGTAGCTTTGTGGTACATGGCCAGAAAGATTTTCAGGTTAAAGGCAAAACATATCCAATTAAGGGCTTTCATACATGCTCATCTGACCATGTTATATATTGCCTCACATGTCCCTGTGGCTTATTCTACGTAGGCCGTACCATTCGGCCACTACGTAAACGTTTTGGCGAACATCGCCGGTTTATTGAGGGCGGATTAGATAATCATAGTGTCCCCAGACACTACCTCCACGCCCACGATAAGTCCACCAATGGCCTCAAAGTATGGGTCATTGAGGCAATGCCAAAAGATATCCCCCCAGCTGAACGTTACCGACGACTATGTCACAGGGAAATGTACTGGATATTTTTATTAAATGTTTTAGCCCCTGGAGGGTTAAACGAGGACTTTGAAGTCAGCGCAATTTTATGATAATATTAATCCAGCCCTCTCTCTTTTATTACAGTATTTGCGGTAGTCTAGTATTGGTGACACAACAGTCCCAATTTTAGATTTTATTATTCTGCTATTCATATTTGTCTCCGTGTCCCCATTCATTTAGTTTTATCAAGCCGTTGCACATGTAAGGCTGCGTGACAGCCTATCCCAGACACCCTATGGATAGAATACATTATATATTTTCCTTTTTTAATTCTCTACCATTTTAGTTTGTACTTTCGTTTTTCCTCCTAATATCCCATACACATATATATGTATATCTTTTATTGCCCCCTTCTAAATGCTGTTACCTGTGTTTTTATGTATTTAAATGTTTTTATGTATTTAAATGTATTTAGATGTTTTCACTTTGATTGTTGCCCCCGCCCCCGGCCAACCCACTATTAGTTTGTGTGTGTATATATATCAGGCATAGCCATCATCATAGTCATTGGTTGAAAAAGGAACGTATGACCGTTCCGAAACGCGTCCCTTATTGATGACGACACTTCCTCCCTCTGGCTGTCTGTTTGCGGTCCAGACTGGTTAAGGAACTGCTCCAGTGGATGACATCACTTCCGGTCACGCCGTCCCTTCGTGCTAACGACGCCGGCCTCACAGCGGCTTCCTCTGCTCCACACTGCCGCTGCCTTGTACTACATCCATCCGCTTTGAATGCTTCCTTCCACTGTGACCCTTTCCAATGCAGCTCCATTTACGAAGTGCCTGATTACATCTTCCATCTTGTAAGTTTTTTTTGGAACCCAGTTGGGGCATTAAACTTGTATTTCTTCTACACTTAGAGGCGCCTTGTTTGTTTTCTTGTGTTTCTATAGACCCTGCTTCAGTCTTATTTAGCTGCAGCCCTTTGTGTTGAAGAGTACCATCCCATAACTTCCATCACTTCCACCAGCATCTCCATGCTTATTTGGGACTGCCTTACATAGAGACATTGTCTAGACTATACTAGCCCTGTGCGCCCTATAGAAATATTTTTTAAATATTTTTTGACTCTGAAGAAGGCGCTACCTTCGAAACGCGTCAGCCGGCAGTGATTTGCACGTCTTCCCCGTAGGACCTGGAGACTGCCATCAGTGGATTGATCACCACTAGCCAAAAAGATCATTCAAGCGTGAATTTCATCTACATTTGTGAGTAGTAGTTTTTATGTGTTCGTTTTAATAAACTTTTTTAAGGATAATGCGCAAAGCCGGTGCACCCTCTCTCTTTTGTTTTTTGTTCTTTAACAGAATAGTCCATGAAGAAAGAAACTTCAGAGCCGTTCACATCAATATTACCCTTGGCTAAAGAAATTATTTTGTCTCTGTGTCTGTAGTGGAGCATTTTTAGGATAAACAGACGTGGCAAATTGCCAGGAGGCAGGGATCTAGCAGGGATTCTGTATACCTAATCAGATCCATTAAAAAATGGCTGCCATGACATATAGTGTATAACCATATAGGAATTCTAGAAAATGGCTGCAATCATTTATTATACCACACTATTTAAGGACACTTCCCATATCCTCCATTATCCCCTGAAGAAGTCACGTGACTGTGATGTAACGCGTAGGGTGCGAGTGGAGGTATAGGAAGTGATGCCGCAAGGGAATGAGTTCGGCACTCATGAATTTTTGCTGGTTATCGGCTTTTAAAATGTGAGTTTTATGCTGTTATTTTAATAAACCTGCTTTTAAACGGTATCACACTACGAGAGCGTTCTTCTTTCTTCATTTATACTTACTGGGAGAATATTGAAGAGGACCCCTTAGGAATTACAGAGACACAGCATCATATCACTAGAGAGCAGAGCATTAGGAATATTCATAGAGGACCCCTAGAGGCGATTCCACGCCATTACGCCATCTCTGAGAGATATCATCACATGCAGGTTTAAGCATATCTAAGGTGAGAGGCCAGAGAGCACAGAGGTGACACGGGAAGAAAGAGATTAAGCAAAGTCATTTATATTATTCTAAGGACTTTTTCATTGTAGAAACGTGTATTCGCTGTGGTCATTTTTTGTCTATGTGTGGAATATTTGGTGTCCATCCTTGAGACACATGCTGTTTATTTATGCACTTGTATCACTTTAATTGTTGATAAGGATATACATCACTGAAGTTATATATTCTCCGGGTGGACTAGTAGTTAACCATCCCTGAGACACACAACTATAATACATTTTTTTCTTTTTTAGCACTGGAATCACTGGAGGTAGGACCAAACACAGCTGCACCAAATTCTAAGTGCACCAGTTTTAGTAAATCTACCCTCCATGTGTGTGCTGAAGGTGGAATTTAATTGGGGCCAGACCATGTATATGCTGGAGGTGGGATATCACTATGATGAAACCATGTGTGTGCTGGAGGTGAGATCTCACTGGGGTGAGACCATGTTTGTGCTGAGGGGAGGAGGAATTTCATTGGGAAAAGACCATGTGTTTGCTGAAGGTGGAATTTCATTGGGGCCAGACCATGTGTATGCTGGAGGTGGGATAGCACTATGATGAGACCATGTGTGTGCTGGAGGTGGGATCTCACTGAGGTGAGACCATGTTTGTGCAGGAGGGCAAGAAGAATTTCATTGGGACAAGACCATGTGTGTGCTGAAAGTGGAATATCATTGGGACCATACCATGTGTATTCTGGAGGTGGGATCTCACTGGGGTGAGACCATGTTTGTGCTGGAGGGGAGGGGGGATTTCATTGGGACGAGACCATGTGTGTGCTGAAGGTAGAATTTTATTGGGGCAATACCATGTGTATTCTGGAGGTAGGATCTCAACGGGGTAAGACCATGTTTGTGCTGGAGGGGAGGAGGGATTTCATTGGGAGGAATCCATGTGTGTGCTGGAGGTGAAATTCCATTGGGGCCAGACTATGTGTATGCTGGAGGTAGGATCTCACTGGGGTAAGACCATGTTTGTGCTGGAGCGGAGGGGGAATTTCATTGGGACGAGACCATGTGTGTACTGAAGGTAGAAATTCATTGGGGCCATACCATGTGTATTCTGGAGGTGGGATCTCACCAGAGTGAGACCATGTTTGTGGTGGAACGGAGGAGGGATCTCATTGGGAAGAAAACAAGTGTGTGCTGGAGGTGGAATTTCATTGGGGCCAGACCATGTGTATGCTGGAGGTGGGATATCACCATGACGAGACCATGTGTGTGCTGGAGGTGGGATATCACTATGACGAGACCATGTGTGTGCTGGAGGTGGGATCTCACTAAGGTGAGACCATGTTTGTGCTGGATGGGAGGAAGGATTTCATTGGGCTGAGACCATGTGTGTGCTGCAGGTGGAATTTGATCAGGCCAGACCATGTGTGTGCTGGAGGTGGGATCTCACTAGTGCCAGACCAATGTGTATGCTTGAGGTGAGATCTCACTGGGTATAAACCATATTTGTGTTGGAGGTGGGATCTCACTGGGGAAAGATTAATGTCTGGTCTGGAGCTGGGATCTGATTTCTAGAACATGGTTTATGCAGCTGAAGTCAAGACTGGAGTCAGAATTCCCAAGTAGGGAAGTGAAAGTAGAATTTATGCATTAAACTATATAGGATGACATAAGATTAAACAAAAAAAATAGCGGTGTATGTGGAAACTCTACAGAGGGCATTTTTCCTCGCTTCCCCTCCTGTGAAAAACTCCACAAGCTCGTACTGGAAAAACAATCTCTATCCAGAGCTAAATTAGTGTGTATCACATTAGAGAGAAAATTCAAAGACATTCATTCATTAATAGCCATCACCATCTCCCTTTAAAGAGAATTTCAAAATCTGCCCATCCTTATAATAAAGAACCCCCTTCTGAGTGACAAATTAGTTTTTCTTTGTCTAAGTGGAATTACTCTTATTAGTTGCATGTTTTGGACGAAGGAAAGCTAAAATTCAATTAACATTCCATAGCTCCGATATCTATGGAAATAAAGTGAGATTACAAATGTAACCATTTCTTTGCGCTTTGTGTTTTTTAAGAGCTGTACTAAGATCATTAGCAGCTCTGCTATTCTATTCACTGTAAAGGTAGTTTCCAGACGCATGGTCCTTCTAATTTTGTCCTAAAGACCGACTGTAGGGGGAAACAATGTACAACCCTACCTACTCCTAACCAGTCTTTTTTTTTTTTTTTACTTCCAAGACCTTATTTTGCTATGCTGTCACATGACAACATGCCTCATTCAGTAATGGAGATCGGCTATCAAAGCTGTACTTCAGGCCAGCCAATCGGTCTTGTTGGTCGGCGCTCATTTTGTGACATCATGTTACCACTGATGCAAGACTTAAGTACCCTGTGAAGACCATATGAAGACCCTGTGATGGACTATGATACCCTGATACCCAATCTCCAGTGTCCACAATGTGTCCACAACGTCATGAAGAAATATGGGCAATGCATGAAGGGTTCTCCCACATTAGACAAGAACTAAGAAGAAGTGGACCTGGCCTGTAATGTCTGGTCTTTGTGTGGTCTGGTCTTGGTCTGGTCATGGTCTGCCCTTGCTCTGTTCTTGGTCTGGACTTGTTTTTTTCTTGGTGTGGTTTGGTCTTGGTTTGTTCTTGCTCTGGTCTTGCTCTGGTCTTGCTCTGGTCTTGGTCTTGGCCTGTTTTTGCATTGTTCTTGGTCTGGTCTTGGTCTGGTCTGTTTTAGGTTTTGTCTTGGTCTGGTCTGTTTTTGATCTGGTCATGATCTGGTCATGGTCTGGTTTTGGTCTGACCAACAGGCTGGTTGGGTGATCCAATTAATGTTCTGAATAAAACCATACAGTTTTCAGTGCAGTGCTTTTGATATCAAATCAAATATCGAATCATGTTCTATCTCTGACAATGGGCTTACACAATTGTAAATACTTGCCTGTCTTGAGTCTATCACTCTTTTACAGCAACTCATGATTTCTTCAGTCTTAATTGAATGATACAGCTCATTATTTCTGCAACAAGAAAGAAACACTCACCATGACCGATACATGTAGAACGTGAAGTTGTTCATCCAGTTCTTGCACAGGCTCCGGCATGGTTGGGGAGGTACTGATTGAAGTATGTTCCCTCATATGCAATGATACATGGAAATAAAGGGTCCCATTCTCCAACCATTTCTGCGTCCAATATACAAGTGAGAGGTCGTCACTGGTGCCAGACATCTCTAAAAAAATATATATTATTTTTGTTATTATTATTACTTTTATTATTACTATTATTATATACTTTATCAGTTAATGTATAATATATATATATATATATATATATATATATATATATATATATATATATATATATATACAGTATCTAACAAAAATGAGTACACCCCTTACATTTTTCTAAATATTTTATTCTACCTTTTCATGTGACAACACCGAAGAAATGACACTTTGCTACAATGTAAAGTAGTGAGTGTACAGCTTGTATAACAGTGTAAATTTGCTGTCCCCTCAAAATAATTCAACACACAGCCATTAATGTCTAAACCGCTGGCAACATAAGTGAGTACACCCCTAAGTGAAAATGTCCAAATTGGGCCCAATTAGCCATTTTCCCTCCCCCGGTGTCATGTGACTCGTTAGTGTTACAAGGTCTCAGGTGTGAATGGGGAACAGGTGTGTTAAATTTGGTGTTATCGTTCTCACTCTCCCATACTGGTCACTGGAAGTTCAACATGGCACCTCATGGCAAAGAACTCTCTGAGGATCTGAAAAAAAGAATTGTTGCTCTACATCAGTGGTTCTCAACTCCAGTCCTCAGGACCCACCAACAGGCCAGGTTTGCAAGATAGCTGAAATACATCACAGGTGATATCACTTGCTGCTCAGTGATTGCAGTATTCTAGTCTGCAACTCCCCAAGGTAATACTTAAAATCTGGCCTGTTGGTGGGTCCCAAGGACTGGAGTTGAGAACCACTGCTCTACATAAAGATGGCCTAGGCTATAAGAAGATTGCCAAGACCCTGAAACTGAGCTGCAGCACGGTGGCCAAGACCATACAGCAGTTTAACAGGACAGGTTCCACTCAGAACAGGCCTCACCATGGTCCACCAAAGAAGTTGAGGTCACGTTCTCAGCGTCATATCCAGAGGTTGTCTTTGGGAAATAGACGTATGAGTGCTGCCATCATTGCTGCAGAGGTTGTAGGGGTGGGGGGTCAGCCTGTCAGTGCTCATGTCTGTTGTCCCAGAAGGAAGCCTCTTCTAAAGATGATGCACAAGAAAGCCTGCAAATAGTTTGCCAAAGACAAGCAGACTAAGGACTTGGATTACTGGAACCATGTCCTGTGGTCTGATGAGACCAAGATAAACGTATTTGGTTCAGATGGTGACAAGCGTGTGTGGGGGCAACCAGGTGAGGAGGACAAAGACAAGTGTGTCTTGTCTACAGTCAAGCATGGTGGTGGGAGTGTCATGGTCTGGGGCTGCATGAGTGCTGCCGGCACTGGGGGGCTACAGATCATTGAGGGGACCATGAATGCCAACATGTACTGTGATATACTGAAGCAGAGCATGATCCCCTCCCTTCAGAGACTGGGCCGCAGGGCAGTATTCCAACATGATAACCACCCCAAACACACCTCCAAGACAACCACTGCCTTGCTAAAGAAGCTGAGGGTAAAGGTGATGGACTGGCCAAGCATGTCTCCAGACCTAAACCCTATTGATCATCTGTGGGACATCCCCAAACAGAAGGTGGAGGAGCGCAAGGTCTCTAACATCCACCAGCTCTGTGATGTCATCATGGAGGAGGGGAAGAGGATTCCAGTGGTGACCTGTGAAGCTCTGGTGACCTCCATGCTCAAGAGGGTTAAGGCAGTGCTGGAAAATAATGGTGGCCACACAAAATATTGACACTTTGGGCCCAATTTGGAGATTTTCACTTAGGGGTGTACTGACTTTTGTTGCCAGCGGTTTAGACATTAATGGCTGTGTGTTGAGTTATTTTGAGGGGACAGCAAATTTACACTGTTATACAAGCTGTACACTCACTACTTTACATTGTAGCAAAGTGTCATTTCTTCAGTGTTGTCACATGAAAAGATAGAAGAAAATATTTACAAAAAAATGTGGGGGGTGTACTCACTTCTGTGAGATACTGTATATATATGTATATGTCTTTTAATTGTAAAATAGAGAATGCTTATAAAAATGTTTATTGCGCAATATGCAAACACTAACCACATTGGAATGTACATATAAATGAGCCACCTT
Source organism: Lithobates septentrionalis (assembly GCA_037952835.1). NCBI lineage: Eukaryota > Metazoa > Chordata > Amphibia > Anura > Ranidae > Lithobates > Lithobates septentrionalis. Next base: position 70,456 of record JBBDGP010003152.1, on the reverse strand, counting down.
CGTAGACTATTGATCGTAGGAATGTGCATATACATAAGGCGCTGCTGCACACGATCAAATCCTTTTACTTATATTTATATAGATGCCGACATTCCAGATTATTTTCTATATTTGATATCTTATATGTTTAACCTACGCTTGACGCACAAAGGCTTTTTTTGCAATAGGCTATAAAAATATATATATAGATATACAGTGGGGACGGAAAGTATTCAGACCTCCTTACATTTCTTACTCTTTGTTATATTGCAGCCATTTGTTAAAATCATTTAAGTTCATTTTTTTCCTCATTAATGTACACATAGCACCCCATATTGTACACACAGCACCCCATATTGTACACACTGCACCCCATATTGTACACACAGCACCCCATATTGTACACACAGCCCCCCATATTGTACACACAGCACCCCATATTGTACACACAGCACCCCATATTGTACACACAGCACCCCATATTGTACACACAGCACCCCATATTGTACACACAGCACCTCATATTGTACACACGGCAACCCATATTGTACACACAGCACCCCATATTGTACACACAGCACCCCATATTGTACACACAGCACCCCATATTGTACACACAGCCCCCCATATTGTACACACCGCACCCCATATTGTACACACAGCACCCCATATTGTACACACAGCACCCCATATTGTACACACAGCACCCCATATTGTACACACAGCACCCCATATTGTACACACAGCTCCCCATATTGTACACACAGCACCCCATATTGTACACACAGCACCCCATATTGTACACACAGCACCCCATATTATACACACAGCACCCCATATTGACAGAAAAACACAGAATTGTTTGCCATGAGGTGCCATATTGTACACACAGCACCCCATATTGTACACACAGCACCCCATATTGTACACACAGCTCCCCATATTGTACACACAGCACCCCATATTGTACACACAGCACCCCATATTGACAGAAAAACACAGAATTGTTGACATTTTTGCAGATTTATTAAAAAAGAAAAACTGAAATATCACATGGTCCTAAGTATTCAGACCCTTTGCTGTATATATATATATATATATATACAGTATATAAAATATGTTATTCGTTTTGAACATGGCAAATAAAAAAAACACTATACATCCCCTTTAAATATTTTTATTTAGAGAAATATTTTTAAATGTTATTTTTTTTATTACTTTGCCATAAGTAAATAACAGCACAGTACTACACCCCATTTATATTTTAACCAATGAGCAACTTTTTTGCTTTATGTGTATTTTTTTTTTAACATTTAAACATACTGCACATCCAATACAAGTACAAAAAAAAATTACTGTGACCTGAAAATTTAAAAATATTTATTCATTTACTGTGGGAAATTTTCCGAAGATGCAGATTTTCTGTAATCAAGCCATGAAATAGATGGCGTTTGGCTGCGGGAGACCGATTAATCCTTTGATGGCTCAGCTCCATAATATAAATGGAATAAAAGGAGAAAATATGCGTTGTTTATCTAAATTCGAACACATACATCTTTCCGCAGCCAAGACATTTATTATTTTTTTTGCCGATTGGCTACGTGAAGCTCTTCCTTCTTTTATAGATTTTTGTGACGTTTTTCATACATTTATGCTTTTTTTTTTTTTTGGAATAAACTAGACCTGGCACACAACAGTTCTGACTGAAAGCTTAATTTTTTCAAAACATAACATCATTTCCTATCCAAAAATGGTACCTAGAAACCAACTGAGAAAAATGATGGCGGTCTTCAAAAAAAATTAGGATTAGCTTGGATAATGTTGGCAAGCGGCTCTGTGGTCAGCATAAAAAGGAGAACTAAGCCACCCCATCCTTGACATTTTCAATTCTTGTAAAAAAATAGAAAGTGTTTTTACCCGGGTGGAGGAAGAACAATATAATAATTGAATTAATTAAATAAAGTGGCCTGTTAGACCACTGAAAATAGTAAAAATAATCATTAAAAAATTATTAAAAAGTAAACAATAAAATTCTTATAAAAATAATATTAAAAAAATATATATAATAGGTAATAACAGTGAATAACATTAATTATCTCGTTACAATGGCACCTGATTATCTCGTTACAATGGCAGTGAATGAACATTTTGTTCCTGAAGTTGATATTTTGAAAGCAGAAAAATTGGGCAAGCATAGGGTTCTCCTTGTAACATCTAGACAACTGGGTCAGAGCAACTCCAAAACTGAAGCTCTTGTGGGAGGTTCCCGGTCTGTAGTGGTCAGGACCGACCAAAAGTGGTCCAAGGAAGGAAAACCTTCCAACTGGCGATAAGGTCATGGGCAGCCGAGGAGGTGGGGAGGGAAGGTGGGGAGGGAAGGCTCATTGATGGAGGAGGGGGGAGGGAAGGCTCATTGATGGAGGTGGAGAGGGAAGGGCTCATTGACGGAGGTGGGGAGGGAAGGCTCATTGATGGAGGTGAAGAGTGAAGGCTCATTAATGGAGGTGGAGAAGGAAGGCTCATTGATGGAGGTGGGGAGAAAAAGCTCATTGATGGAGGTGGGGAGGAAAAGCTCATTGATGGAGGTGGAGGGGAAGGCTCATTGATGGAGGTGAAGAGTGAAGGCTCATTAATGGAGGTGGAGAGGGAAGGCTCATTGATGGAGGTGGGGAGGAAAAGCTCATTGATGGAGGTGGAGGGGAAGGCTCATTGATGTAGGTGAAGAGTGAAGGCTCATTAATGGAGGTGGAGAGGGAAGGCTCATTGATGGAGGTGGGGAGGAAAAGCTCATTGACGGAGGTGGAGGGGAAGGCTCATTGATGGAGGTGAAGAGTGAAGGCTCATTAATGGAGGTGGGGAGGGAAGGCTCATTGATGGAGGTGGGGAGGGAAAGCTCATTGACAGAGGTGGAGGGGAAGGCTCATTGATGGAGGTGGAGGGGAAGGCTCATTGATGGAGGTGAAGCGTGAAGGCTCATTAACGGAGGTGGAGAGGGAAGGCTCATTGATGGAGGTGGGGAGGAAAAGCTCATTGAAGGAGGTGGAGGGGAAGGCTCATTGATGGAGGTGAAGAGTGAAGGCTCATTGATGGAGGTGGGGAGGGAAGGCTCATTGATGGAGGTGGGGAGGAAAAGCTCATTGACGAAGGTGGAGGGGAAGGCTCATTGATGGAGGTGAAGAGTGAAGGCTCATTAATGGAGGTGGGGAGGGAAGGCTCATTGATGGAGGTGGGGAGGGAAGGTACATTGATGGAGGTGGGGAGGGAAGGTACATTGATGGAGCTGTTATCCTTACTGGAGAGAAAGCTTCACCTGAGGACCAGTAGTCCAAGGATCTCCTTTATTCATTCTGTGGATTTGTGCTTTCCAGGCCTCTCCTGTGCTTCTTTATTTTTCAACCATTTATCAGATCACCAGTCATCAGGAGGCAACTCTGACATAAGGAAGCAAAGCCCTGCCTCTACCAAGATGGCCTCCTTTTCACAGAAACAAAGTGCAAAACAATGCACTGTAAGTCAATAATGGGGAAAAGATCAGCTGCCGAGAAACCACACACGATACTGGTGACTAGTCCTTTGCTTCCTTGTCTACCATTTTTTTTTTTTTTCAGGCACAGCTTCTACAGTTCAGGTTCTCTTTAAGGCAAGCAAAGGCATATGAAAATGTCTCAGTACTTGGAGTATATTTATTGTGCGTCAAACATTATCCAAAGTTTGTCTTGAGGGAAAAAAATTCCTGCTGATCAGGATGGACCAATTTCAGACTATAATGGTGTGTAATTTTGCAATAAGATATATCCTTTCTTGGCGTAGGTACAAACACATTAAAAAATACTTTCAGTTAGGAAATTAGCTGCACGCTGATCTTGTAAAAACTAGAAGGATAGGCATCAAGCCCTAGTGACTTGTGTTTTTTTTTTACTTAGTGGTAATGACAATATCTTTTTTGAGATTTATTTATTTCAAGGGTATCTAAACCCAAAAACAAAAATGTATTATGTAGTATTATGTATTATGTAGTAGTATTGCAGAACACTATTTTTTACAGTAGCTATGGCGGCTGCCTTCGTTTTCTTTTTTTAGGTTTTTTCCCCCCTTTATATTTAACTTGGTGATCCTGCAATAACACCCTTCCTGTCCTTTCATGGACATTTTTTTTCCCATAACTGACCATGCCTTGTTCTGCATTGCGTCTCTATTTGGGTGTAGCCATCTTGGTAATATTCAAGGAACAGCTGTAAAGGTAATGACTTCCCAAAATCTCACTCCAAATCTCCAGGATCCTGTGGGTAAAATCTCCTGTCCTGTGCTGCACCTAAATTCATGGTCCTCAGCTGTGAACCGTGGACTGTTCCAGTTTGCCTTTACCTGCACTCATACTACTTTATAGTCCACAGCCTTGAACCGTGGACTGTTCCAGCCTGCCTTTACCTGTGGTCATACTACTTCATGGTCCCCAGCCATGAACCATGAACTGCTTCAGTCTGCCTTTACTACTTCATGGTCCCCAGTTGTGAACCGTGGACTGTTCCAGTCTGCCTTCACCTGTGCTCTTACTACTTCATGGTCCCCAGTTGTGAACTGTGGACTGTTTAGGTCTGCCTTTACATGTGCTCATACTACTTTATGGTCCCCAGCCGTGAACCGTGGACTTTTCCAGTCTACCTTTACCTGTGCTCATGCTACTTCATGGTCCCCAGCCGTGAACCATGGACAGTTCTAGTCTACATCTCCTAATGCTACAGCTTCTAAGCAAGATTTTGGGGTATCCTGCCCTACCCCCAAATCCCCTCCCAAGTTTCTACTAGCAAATAAACCTCAAAAAGACGTCTCCTAGACCTAGAATGAGCCAGGTATGAACCTGTCCAATCTATATAGTGATCACTCACTGGTATAGGTTCATTCAATTAACAGTTTATTCATTTCACATGGTTTCATCCCCATATCCCTGCAGAGTAGTATGGGCTGTCAAGCATACACAAGATTCACATGGTTGTGATATGGTCGCCTGGTCTTCACCTGGCTGCTGTCTCTGGTCTGGATGGGATTCCTCACCTCAGCCCCTCGGGGAAGATCATCATCCCTGTCCCCCGTCTTCCCTTGGACATAGGTTGGGCATCACCATTGGGCTGCATTGTAAGTTATAGACCTTTTTTTGAGAGATGGTTCCCCGTTTAAAGGGTATCCTATATTTATAGATATGTTATTGATTTAATTTCAGAGCATTTTACTCCTGATGATTGGCGTGAGCCATGAAAGGTGCATTGAGTATACATCGAACCGATGCCCAGACAAGTTTGGCTCACTAAGAGCAATTGCTTATGTTTATTTAATTATCATCAATGGATGAGCGTTTTATGAAATTGTACTGCTAATATAAGAGTCCAGGGCTTACTACGCCTGCACCAATGGCACGTTGCCACAAGAGGAAATCTGTGCCAACTGAGCATCCGCCAAAGGCGCCTCAGTGTGCCAACCCGCACCTGTGCAGAAGACTTGATGGAAAAGGGCAGAAAAATGCCCAGGAAGCGCACAGGAAGTGACCTCAACCTGATGGAAAAAGACGGGAAAATACCAAGGAGGCACACAGGAAGTGACATCAACCTGATGGAACAAGGCAGGAAAATGCTGAGGAGGCACACAGGAAGTGACCTCAAACTTCCCTATATAAGCCCAGCCCAGACACCACCAATTATCGTCAGTCTCCCCTTGTTCCTGTGCTAGTGTGTGATCTGTCTGAACCTGTTGTGACCTGGAACCCTATTTGACTACTCTTGATTGCTGCTGGCCATTGACCTCGGATTTGTACCTTGACCATTCTACTTCTTTGCCCCTTTTGTACTCAGCTGCCAGATTGGAACCAACCCCGGCTTGGATCTTGACCATTCTTCTTAACCCTTTTATGCTTCGTTGCCCAACTGGACTTGACCTCGGCTCGGATCCCGGCTCCACACCCCTGGCACCCCTGCCACTCGGTGTCCACCAAGTCTCTGTCTCCATCTCCAGAGGCTTCAAGGACCTGAGGTGCAAGGGAGGCCTCCCCACTACTTTGGTCTCACATCAGGTACGTGGCCCTCCTGACAGCTAATCATGTTGTAATTTACTTTGTATAATAACTGTATATTCATACAAGTGAACTGTTATTTACAGTATATTGTGTCCTTTACTAAAGATTGACACTTTATAACTTGATTTGTACTCAATAAATAATCCAATGATCAATATGAAGGTACTAATTTAGTGACATGCCTCATACAAAGTCCCATTCCTTCCTCCTTTTGTGTCTGTCCAATCTATAGCGGCTCCTGTGGGGGGGTAGCGCTGCATATAGGTATCTATAGTACCTGAACTATGCCATGTTTATTCACCATTGTCATTACCCATTGAATATGGGGCTACTCTTCTCTTGACTACTGAGTTTTTGGGTAAATTCTGTTGATTTGTGCTTTACCCTCCAGGTGGACTATATGCTTGGAAAGGGATGAAGCCTTCCCAGCATCCATCATTCATGTGTGTAAAGGGTTCTGTTTTAATCACTTCAATCTGATCTTTATAGAGTCACAGGGAGTCGCCAGGTCTATTTTTGTTCAATCCTAGAGCAGCCCTGAGGCGATCATTAATAGTCTGAAGATGTTTCTTTTTCCTCGCTGTACTTAGTGAGATTAAATTTTCCCAAAAGATGGGCTTGCAGTCTGTCCCCAAGGGGGGGGGGAGGGGAATGGGGTATCAAGATGAGATTTTAATGCATAATAATCCTCTATATATTCTATTATTTCATCACAGATCTTAGGTATGTGCCAAAACTGAGCTGCTAATCCTTCAAAAAAAGGGCTTTTTCTTTCTCTTGGGCAAATAAATTAAATAAGCTTTATTTGCAAAACAGACCTAAGCAATACTGGCCAATTGCCCATAAGAGCGGAGACATGAGATAATATAAAACCATTTAATCATTTAGAATAAAAGGTCAGAGTAACTTAGTTTGTCAATTTAAAAAAAAGGTCTATGTCGACTGAGTTTGATTCTTTTTTTCATGTGCCTCCAGAAGTCCACCAAGGAAAGCATTTGAAATGTACCTGTAGCTCCCTCCTAGTTAGGCTAATTTAGTGTTTTCAGCTTCTGCTGTAATCACAGAAGCAGTAATTGTTTGGTGTAGTCTGTTTAGGGTTGATTGCTTCCTTGTGCCTTCAGAAGAAGGACACAGAGGAGCCCTTGAAAGAACTTTTGGGTCTCAGGGAACCCCTACTATTATTTGCTATATCTACAACTCATGATACATTAGTGTGATGGTCAGTGGGAAGAATGCTCCTTACACTTCTGGTCATTAGGAAGAATTACCCCCTTACAGATAGCTAAAAAGACCAATGGTGTCAGTGGGGACTTATCTGAGAGACAGACATTGCTCATTGCTCAATGCCCCTAGCAAAGTCTGGAGGAACCTTGGTCGAGAATCTTAATTTTAGACAAATGTGCTCTTCCAACCTTGTGGGAACAGTTAGTGGAAGGTCATTTTAAAAACTTTGGTGTGGAGGAACATAAGAAGCCTATGGAGAGCTCTGACCTCAACCCTACTGAACACCTTTGGAATGAACTGAAAGGCCATTCCAAATGATGGAGTTCAGGTGTTTCCAGTAAAGGGTACAATTGTGTACTTCCAACTGTGTGTCAACAGTTTGATAAAGACCTTGTTGTGTTCCAGTATGACTGTGCACCTGTGTACAAAGCCAGCTCCATAAAGACATTGTTTGGTAATTTGGTATGGAGTAACTCAAGTTCCCGTACAGAGCCAAGATATACTCTACTGAACTCTACTAAACACCTTTGGGATGAATTGAAACTCCAATTATGAGTTAGGTCTTCCACTTTGACATCAGTAGTTGACCTCACAAATGGTCCTTTGGCTGAAAGGACAAAGATTTCCACAGACACACTCCGAAAATCTTGTGGAAAGCCTTCCCAGAAGAGTGGCTGTTCTAGTTGCAAAGAGGTACCAAGCCCTTATTAATGACCACAGTTTTGGAATGAGATGTCCAACAAGCTTGTAGGCAAGAGTGAGGCTGGGTGGTGGACCTCACAAATGGTCCTTTGGCTGAAAGGACAAAGATTTCCACAGACACACTCCAAAATCTTGTGGAAAGCCTTCCCAGAAGAGTGGCTGTTCTAGTCGCAAAGAGGTACCAAGCCCTTATTAATGACCACAGTTTTGGAATGAGATGTCAAACAAGCCTGTAGGCAAGAGGGAGGCCGGGTGGTGGACACCCAGGAGGGAAGAAACAACACACTGAGGTCTGAGAATTCAAGGAGGTTTATTTTCACATCCACACTGTAACAGAGTCTATGTAGTGGCTTCAAATTGGCAGAAACACTCTCATATGATTGTGCAGCGTACTTGTGGAGAACGATGCCCGAGGACCCACATCACCTGTCACAGGAGGCAGCTAGTAGGCGGTGATGCACAAGGCACTAGAAGCACAGAAATTTCACACAGAATGCTAGCTAACAGTCACTATTCTGTCCCTCCACCTTTGGAACCTTTCCCTATGCTAGGCTCACCCTCCCTATCAAGCAGGTTCCCGTCACTAACCTGACCACATGCAAAATGAGCTCCAACTGTAGTGGGCTAGTCGCTTTTGATATGCACTGAATGCAGCTAGGTTCCTAGGCCTGGAAAAAAATTATGCAATGCAAAAAACCCACAATGAGGTATGTAAGAGAATTAAGACTATACGATACCCAGGGGATAATACAGGGAATGAGAATAATGCATAAGTAAAAAATAAAAACATTTATTATGACAATATATTAAAAAAAAATCTCAAAAGAGGAAAGACATTTTAACAACACTGTTAGAATAAAAGTAAAATACAACTGAACTAAGCAGACAAAAAACACCCAACGCGTTTCAACAAATTGCCTTCTTCAGAGCTTGGTGAATGTGGTGAAGTTTCCAGTTACAAAGAATACCCAATCATTTGCAAGGAAAAAAAAATATATATTTTTGCTTGCACATCATTGGACGATGGAAGTCAGCAGAGCTTGACCTCATTTGCTAAGCTCTAGGTCTAATTCCTTTGCAAAGTTAAAAGCCTGTTTGCCTTTATTAAATCAATAGACATGTGCAATTCGTTTTGTTCCAAATTCGTCTTTTAACAGATTTCGACAAATCCGTTAATTGGGAAATATCCCAATTAACGAAAACCCGTTTAACTAATTTTTAAGAATATTTGAAAATTCGTAAATTTAAAAATTTTGAAATTCGAAAATTTGTAAATTTGTAAATTCTAAAATTCGAAAACCCAAAAATTCTAAAATATGAAATAATAACTAACTAATAATAACTTAACTATTAATAACAATTAATTAATTAGGTATTGGAATGTCCTTTCAAATTTGGCTGTTAGTGAACTTAACGAATATGAATTTATCCGAAGTTACGAATTATCCTCAATAATGAATGCAGTATCTAAACAAATGTAATGTAACAAATGATTAATAATAAATAACAATGATAATAATAAAAACATTTTATTATTATTATTATTTATTATTCTTTAGATACTGCATTCGTTATTTCGGATAATTCGTAACGTTGGATAAATTCATATTCGTTATGTTCACTAACAGCCAAATTGGAAAGGAAATTCCAATACTTATAATTTATTAGTTAGTTATTGTTAGTTAGTTATTCTTTCAAATTTTCAGGTTTTCTTTATTATTTTCGGATTTTCAAATTTTCGAATCTTCGAATTCACGAATTTGCAGTCATAACGAATGACCCGAAAAACGAAAAAAAAAAAAACGAAAAAACAAATGAGATAGAAAATGACCAAATTTTTCAGCCGTGCACATGTTTGTAAATCAACCACCATGGCACCTGTGACGAAACCTGCAGGGCGGCTCTGATGTTCGTGACATCGTCACGCATCCTGATACCCAGAAGTGGCCTGTCTGAGTCCCAGGACACGGCTTTAATATACTACAATCGCTTTTGTTTTTGAGCATGTTGACCCACCAGAATTTAAAAAAAAAATCTGTTTATGGGATCTTTATGCAATTTGTAAATCTGGAAATTAATTCAAGTATCAAGATAGTTACTATATTAATATTACAGTAAGTATTGCATATTGTAGGAAACGTTATATACAAAAACTTGGTAATTTTGTATTAAAAATGCATTTCTTGCAGAAGGAGGACAATTTTTAAAAAATTTTCTAGCTGCTTATGATAACAATCTCATTATTGGAAAGTAGAAACTTTTACTATTGTATGAGCTAGATACTATAGATGCAAATAATTCAAGGCAGAGAAAAGTTCAGTATCCTCAGCATACCCAATAAAAACCGATAACAAAACCAGAAAAAAAAATTGTGACCTGAGAATAATAAACAACTGCTGAGACTTAAAGTTGTCTTCCAGCAGAACTACATAGCTGAGGTGAATGCCAAGCAGATGATATAGTCTCAGAGTCTGCAGGGAGAATGTGAATCCAATATTGAAACACAGGCTGTTGGGGAGAGGTCATTGTATGATATAGGGCTGGGGGAAAAAAAAGCGTAGCATATGACTGACGTCAGACGGGTGATTATTTATCACAGTGATCCCATCCCTCCGTCTTTGTCCTGCTATAACGATTTCTCGCTAAGAAAATTTGTAGTAATTCTATAGAATTGCGGTGTGCGGCATCTTTCTTCCCCTTTTACAGGATTGCTAACTCATTCATTTTCAAAGCAATTTGTTGCTCTGTTGCGCAGCGGTTGAGATAAATCTCTGCTACAAAATTGCCCATCGGACACAGGCTTAACAAAAACAACGTCCATATGGTATCAACCTTGATATACAAATAGAACATAGCAAATTACAAGATGTAGAGAGTCTTGCTTGGGTAAAATAGTTTACAAAAATGTGCACAAAAAAGTCATAGCCAACAGGTATTGTCAGTGTTTGAGATTCCACGCCTGGATGGCGAAACGTGTAGGGCGGAGCAGATGTTTGTGACGTCATCATGCATCCCTATACCCGGGAGTGGCCCGTCTGAGTCCAAGGACTGGCTTTATTATACTACAAGTCCTTTTTTTTATTTCTGTGAGTATGTTGAATAGTTTGATAAAATTTTAGCCTGCGGTTTTACACTGTGTGGTACCTCTGGTCTTTTTCTTCGGTATGGTGGAGCCTGGGAGCCTGGAGGAATAATTAGTCATACAGGAGGATGTTTATCCTGCTCTATGTTGAATCTCATATACAAAGGCGCATACTGACTTCTTTAACCAAAAGACTCATTACACTCTAATAAGCATGTTTTGTAGAGCATGAGGTGATGGAGCACCGAAGTGTGGTTATCTTAAAGTGTTAACTTTAATATACAAATAGAAGCAAGTAGCAAATTACAAGATATAGAAAGACTTCTTTGGGCAAAACAGCTTCAAAATATGCCAAAAGCCAACAGGTATTGCCAATGTTCCAAATTCCATGCCCTGGAAGGCGTCATATGTGACGAAATGTACAGGGCGGATCTGATGTTCGTGACATCATCACGCATCCCGATACCCAGAAGTGGCCTGTCTGAGTCCCAGGACCGACTTTAATATACTACAAGCCCTTTTGTTTTTATTTCTCTGAGTATTTTGATAACATTTTAGTCTGCGGTTTTACACTATGTGTTATCCTCTGTTCTTTTCCTTCAGGATGATGGGAAAAGAACAGAGGATGGGGCCTGAAGGAATAATTAGCAATACAAAAGAAGGATTATTCTGCTCTATGTGGGATCTCATTTCCAGAGGTGCGTACTAACTTCTCCAACCAGGAGAGTCAATATAGGCGTGTTCTGTAGAGGATGTGGTGAGGACGGTACTGAGGAGTAGTTATTGATTGGCACTATTTGGATGAAAATATATTGGAGCCACTTTCTTTTTGAATTTGGGACATTTGTTTTTATGTGTATTGGACTCACTTATTCACATATGGTAATGGATGTTTATATATACTATTAGCTCTGCATTTCTAGTTTAAATTGTCGATTTTCCACCCCTAGGGTGAAGTTCCCTTCACTGGAACTAAGGGGCCAAGCCCAACCCCTGGAAAAACAACCCCACACCATAATCCCCCCTCCACCAAATGATTTGGACCAGTGCACAAAGCAAGGTCCATTCTAGTTCAAATTTCGATACACATGCATTGTTTAAAAACTGGATAGGGGCGACCATTCATGTCCCAGCAAGGATTGATTAGAGTGGTAAATCAATGGCAGATGGAACCTTGAGTAGCGAAGCTTGCGTACTTGAGGTCTATGCCTATCAATACTTGACTGATAGTGTCCCTATGGGGCATCAGGATGATATGTGGGATGCTTCCATGCCCTGAGGGACCACCAGAGGAACCCTGGGATGTGAAGTTCATATTTCAATCTAAAAATTGTCTCAAGTAATGTTTTAATCCAAACATATAATGGGTGCAGCGGCTAATGCCTGGTAGGGGACCACACTTTGCCCCATTCCTCTGGGCTTAAGAGTTCTGCCTATATGGATTCAGACTTTAACTTATAATTTGGATATGATGTCAAAATGAACTTGGCCATGTTCAGCAGCTCATTTGGACCTAAAGACATGTGCTTCTCGAAACACATTAGCTGCTTCACCCAACACATCCTTACTTTGGACTCGAAGACTTCAGTATGGCACATTTTATTGTGGATTGAGTTATCCAAAGCACTGGATAGGTTGTGTCCCCCATACGCATGCTTCGTTTTAAGGAAACCACCAATGGTATTATATTCGGGCTGCATTTGTTATGTGTTTAATTTGACTTTTGTGGACCATGGTAATTGATGACAGCTCAATATAGACCTGAAATCTGTGTCTTTCAAATGATTGAGGGCTTATCTAATCTAATTTCAGTGGTTCTGAACTTTTGTCGGGTACAACTTACTCAGAAGAGTCAGAAGTCTCTTAAGGTTTTCTGGTAGAGATACACTATATTTCCAAAAGTATTGGGACGCCTGCCTTTTAGATGCACATGAACTTTAATGGCATCCCAGTCTTAGTCCGTAGGGTTCAATATTGGGATGGTCCCGCCCTTTGCAGCTATAACAGCTTCAACTCTTCTGGGAAGGCCGTCCACAAGGTTTAGGAGGGTGTCTATGGGAATGTTTGACCATTCTTCCAGATGCGCATTTGGGAGGTCAGGCACTGATGTTGGACGAGAAGGCCTGGCTCGCAGTCTTCGCTCTAGTTCATCCCAAAGGTGTTCTATGAGGTCAAGACTCTGTGCAGGCCAGTCAAGTTCCTCCACCCAAAACTCGCTCATCCATGTCTTTATGGACCTTGCTTTGTGCACTGGTGCGCAGTCATGTTGTAACTGGAAGTGCCATCCCCAAACTGTTCCCACAAAGTTGGGAGCATGAAATTGTCCAAAATGCCTTGGTATGCTGACACCTTAAGAGTTCCCTTCACTGGAACTAAGGGGCCAAGCCCAACCCTTGGGAAAACAACCCCACATCACAATCCTCCCCTCCACCAAATGATTTAGACCAGTGAACAAAGGAAGGTCCATAAAGGTATAAACAAGGTCAAGGATGAATCCAAGGGAAAAACCAAGCTTAGTTTTTATCCTTGGCCTTGTTTATACCTGTTGTTAGTCTTCCAATGCTTCTTTTTTTTTTTTATAATCAGAATTTTTTATTATTTCCATTTTACAATATAACAATCTTCATACATTGTTACAAACAGAAAAAAAAAGAAAAACCCCTCCTCACCCACCCCAGACCCTTATTACATTACATTTCTACTACCACATTTGCTTAAATCTTATCCCTCCCTCCCTTTCCAAACCACTTGGTAATCCTGTAGTTACTCCTTTCCCCTCCTCTCTTTGTGCAAGAAGACCTCTTACCCTTCGTGAGAAAGAGAGAGAAAAAAAAAAAAAAGGGGGGGGGGGACATAAAAGTGCATAAGTGTACATAAGTGAAAAACCAATGCTTCTTACTGTGATAGCCAGCTATAGATGGAAGCAAGTGGTGTCTTTTTTGTATCAAGGTCCATAAAGACATGGATGAGCGAGTTTGGGGTGGAGGAACTTGACTGGACTGCACAGAGTCCTGCCCTCAACCCGATTGAACACCTTTGGGATGAATTAGAGTTGAGACTGCGAGCCAGGCCTTCTTGTCCAACATCAGTGCCTGGCCTCTCAAATGCACTTCTGGAAGAATGGTCAAACATTCCCATAGACACACTCCTAAACCTTGTGGACAGCCTTCCCAGAAGAGTTGAAGCTGTAATAGCTGCAAAGGGTGAGCCAACTCAATATTGAACCCTACGGACTAAGACTGGGATGCCATTAAAGTTCATGTGTGTGTAAAGGCAGTCCTCCCAATACTTTTGGTGATGAAAGGAGATAGTAGGTATTCTGGAGGACCACCCGTCTATTAGGTACACCAACAGGGCCCTCAGATATCTGGTGACACCATGAAACAAGAAGCAGGTTGTGCATTTCGTAAAATGTCCGCCTTTATTAGGTGTGTTACAGCTTATATATGGTTCAACATACCAATAGAACGAGGGGTGGGGGGAGTGGTTAGTAAATGATGTATTTGTATAGAAATATATAGTTATATGTTTATACAAGTCAGTGACCCTTTAAGATACATTATCATGAGTCAACACGGGTCAACAGGCCATCTGGTTATAAGTCATAAGTCATGCATCCTGTCCCATGGCCTAGAGCAGGGGTCTCCAAACTTTCTAAACAAGGGGCCAGTTTATTGTCCTTCAGACTTAAGGGGGGGGGGGGGCGGACCATGGCCATTGGGAGTAGAAAATGTCCAGGTATCCAGCGGGAGTAAACCATACCCTATCTTCTTTGGTGTCAGTGGGAGGACTAATGCCCCAACGTTGGTGTCAATGGAACGAATTGTGCCCTTTATGATGGATTCAGTTGGAGGAAATAGTGTCCCATTGTTGGTGTCAGCAACAAGAATGATGGCCCATTGTTGGCGTCAGTGGATGGAATAGTGCTCTAAGGGCTGGATGAAGGCAAGCAAAGGGTCGCATCTGGCCCCAGGGCCGCAGTTTGGAGACCCCCGGCCTAGAGAACAGGAAAAGACAAACCAACCCACAATGATGTGTATAGAGGACAGTGCTTGCGCAAGCATTTTTCTAAGCATTCTTTTATAGGTGCAGATGGCAGAGCATATCAAAGCATATCAATCACAATGGTTTGGGCATAATATTACAGGTAATATGGTGTATATGCAACTTATTGTCTCCAGTAACACCGGGATGTGGCAACATCACGGCTACCAAAATTGGGCACTCAGATAAGAATTTTTGGATTTCTGTAATTGCCAAAGTCTTTAACACGTAGTTTTAATATAGAGAACGCAATAACAGAAAGCTATTGGATTAGCCGAGCATCTTATTAGAAATAGAGAAGAGAAGCGGACTATAGAATATCGCTTAAGAAACTTCACAAGCTGCAAACCTTAATAAATAGAACATGATATAAAACATGCTGAGGCTTGAAGATATCAGACACCTTCATGAGATGTTAAGGAAATTGGACATAGCTAACAAGTAATACCTATTAAGATGATTAGGGTATAAACATTAATCAATGGGTAGCAGAGCGCTAGTTTTTTGTTTTTTTTCAATTCACAGTGGAATAACCATAGATAGGGACATAAGGAGAACTAACTGAGCTGATAATGTGGAACTCCACAATAAGCAAACGATGGCTGAATCCATTCCTCCTGTGTATTCTTCTTGAATTTTGGTGTGCTTTATTTTTTTTCCCTCCAGATCTGTGCAGTCATCCAGTGTCTGTAATAAAGACCTCTCACTGCTGCTCTCTCTCCTTGTGCAGAGTGCCTGGTCGTGTTCCCGCCCCCCTCCTATCGTTTTCTGCAGTCATTCAGTAAGGGTGGAGCCTGCAGGGCCCCTCCCACAGCTCTGCTCTCCGCACGGGCTGTGCACAGCACAGTTATGATGTCACTGCTACTTTTAGAAAGTGATCTTTTTGGGTTTGCAAACGGTGTTTTGGTGCACACAAACTAGCTTTATATCCTTTGTCACTATACAATGAGGTAAGAAAAAAGTATGTGATCCCCTGCTGATTTTGTACGTCTGACAAAGAAATGATCTTGCTTCTTGGAGTCCTGCAAAGCTTCTTCCAATTAATTTGTGTCCTCGGACATGACTTGTTTAAGTCCTTTGTTCCCTCCCTCTATTTTCTGTAGCACCACTTCCTGTCCTGAGCTCATAAACCAGTCCAACAAGTTCATTAGCTTATGAAAAGGGTAAGTCCATCCTCCAGAAATAACAAATGCAACCTAAATGCATCACTCCTACAAAAGTTTGAGAACCATCAGTTTGCTACCTATGAAATCCCATACATGCTTGCAGAATATAATAACTCCATTGGAGGGATTCCCCCATCAACACGGACTGTATTAATGGGTGAATCAAGCAGTTTTCGTTCCTGCAACCCGTGGTTGCAGAAAAGAAAATCACATCATCTATAGCCGGCCTTAGACTTTACTGTTCCTGCCTTTATCCAAAAAAACTCTTCTCAGTGGGGCCACAGTCCTGGAAATCGGTGAGTTCAGAGGGAGGGCTTTTTTGCAGATTCCATCTGAACTCACTGATTTTACACACTAACCTGAGTAACTTGCATTTGACCCAGGACTGGGACCCCCATGGCATTGAGAGCAACCATCTTTATCATTTGTGCAGTAGGTTATCCTCCACCCCTGTACTTGGAAGGTTGCATGTTCCCACCTCATAGGGTGACTACAGCCTCAATAGATGTAATGCCGCGTACACACGAGCGGACTTTACGGCGGACTTTGCCCGGCGGATTTTTCGACGTACTTTACGACGGACTTTCTGAATGAACGGACTTGCCTACACACAATCCACCAAAGTCCGTCGAATTCGCACGTGATGACGTACGACCGGACTAAAACAAGGAAGTTCATAGCCAGTAGCCAATAGCTGCCCTAGCGTGGCTTTTTAGTCCGTCGAACTAGCATACAGACGGCGGACTTTTCGACCGGACTCGATTTCAACGGATAAATTTTAAACAAGTTTCAAATCTAAGTCCGTCCAACTTTTGAGAAAACAAAGTCCGCTGGAGCCCACACACATCGAATTGTCCGACGAAATCCAGTCCGTAAAGTCCGCTCGTGTGTACGCGGCATAAGTCAATTTTCCAATTTTCTTATGCTTGAACTACTTTTTTGAGCCATCTTTCCCTTTTGAACCAATTAACCATGTTACAAGGGCTCTCCCGCCTCTCTCTTCTCTTTTCCAGTGAATATCCTGTACCAGAGACTACTAGCCACCAGCCCTTTCAGATCAAACACCTTAGACCAGCCTTTCTCAACCTTTTCAACACAGGGGATCCCTTGAAATAACTTTCCCATCTCAGGGAACCCCTGCTAAAAATGACTATATCTACAACTCATGATACATTAGTGTGATAGTCGGTGGGAAGGATGCTCCTTACACTTGTGGTCATTAGGAAGAATTACCCCCTTACAGATAGCTAAAAAGACCAATGTGTCAGTGGGGACTTATCTGAGAGACAGAAATTGCTCATTGCTCAAGGAACCCCTAGCAACCTCTGGAGGAACCTTGGTTGAGAAACTCAATTTTAGACAATTGTGCTCTTCCAACCTTGTGGGAACAGTTAGTAGAAGGTTCTTTTAAAAACTTTGGTGTGGAGGAACATAAGAAGCCTATGGAGATCTCTGACCTCAACCCTATTGAACACCTTTGGGATGAACTGGAAGGCCATTCCAAATGATGGAGTTCAAGTGTTTCCAGTAAAGGGTACAATTGTGTACTTCCAGCTGTGTGTCAGAATGCTCTTTACACATGTGGTCATTGGGAAGCATTACCCCTTTTATAGATAGATAAAAAGATAAACTGTGTCAATGGGAACTTAACTCAGTGGCAGAAATTATCCGTTGCTCAAGGAACCCCTAGCAACCGCTGGAGGAACCCTAGGGTTCCATGGAACCCTGGTTGAGAAACCCTGCCTTAGACCTTAGTTGACCACCACATCCCAGATCCTATCCTACCGTCCTGGAAATGGTTTTCGACATAACCAAGGCGAAATTTCAGATGAACTCCACAACCGGTTTCATAATCCTGTAGAGACACTACAGACGTACATCATTTCCGGGGATTCTATAAGATACCTTTTGTTGACATAGAGCTACCTCCAAACTTTAGGAATTGTACAACCTATCCTCGTTCATTCAAGGGGTCCAGTGCTTCTACAATACACACCTGTGTACTGTTTGGTCAGTTTACTGTAACCAGGGGTCATCGGTTTCATGCTTGCCCAATTATTATTCTTCTTCTTTTTCCATCAGCATAGATTCATGGTGGCAACCTACTTTTGCTATCCCTCATTGCATTTATTTCCTTTATTTATCATCTGATTTATAACATCAATGTGATAAGACCATGACAAATGACTTTGATCACTGTCAGATATGTACCTCCGGTCTTCCTCAGTTGCTATGTTTTTTTTTTTTTACGTTTAGTTGCTATGATTGCTATGACTGGCACTTATCACAAGATCAAAGATTTGGAAATCTCTTGTAGACAAATGCCTTGAGGGAAGTTTCCCTTGATCCTTGGTCACAAACAGACTCTGATTCGAAGGAAACAGCAAAAAATGGAGGGAAAAGAATACTTCTTTGTTTTTTTTCCAATTAAAAACGGAGTCTGTCC
This sequence comes from Lithobates septentrionalis, assembly GCA_037952835.1. Lineage (NCBI taxonomy): Eukaryota > Metazoa > Chordata > Amphibia > Anura > Ranidae > Lithobates > Lithobates septentrionalis. The sequence continues at coordinate 51,749 of JBBDGP010003152.1, read as the reverse complement.
TCAGCCCCCCCTTTACATCACCAGACATCCCAACCTGCAAAAACTCATTTCAGGGAGGTGGGCTTAAACCGTGCTACCTGTTGGGCGTGGCTTAAATGGGGTGTGGTTTAATAGAGTCGGAGATGACTAGTGCAGAACGTAGTAATGTTAAATAGGGAATATACAGTGCGAAGTGTATGGCGGTGGGTAGTATGTGCATGTGAGGAGTTTGGAGTGTACAGCAGTGAGTAGTATGTGTAGGATGGTGTCAGTAGGGCAGTGGACGGTGTCAGTAGTTCTTTATTTTTATTATATTTTTATTTTTACAATTGTATTTTAAAAATTATTTTACAATTTACTTTTTTGTTTTTCACAATGATTGGGGGTGGGGGTGGATGGGGTAGTGGACAGTGTCAGTAGAGCAGTGTGTCAGTAGTTTTTTTGTTTTTATTATTGTCTCTATTTTTTACAATTTTGTTGTTTATTATTTTCTTTAAATTGTTTTTTAAAATATTTTTTTCACAGTGCTTCTGGGGAAGGGGTGGAGAGTATGTGTCGGTGATGGTGTCAGTAGGGCATTGGATGGTGTCAGTAATTTTCATTTTTACATATGGTTTTTTTACAATTTAATTTTTTATTTATTTATTTTTTGTTCACAATGCTTTTTTTTTGGGGGGGGGGGGGGGGGGTTGGGGCAGTGGACAGTGTTGGTAGGGCAGGGGGGTGGTGTCGGTAGTTTCTTATTTTATATATTTTTTTATAATTTAATTTTTTATCATTTTTGTTTACAATTACGGTAATTTTTTAAAAAATATTTTATGCATTTTTTTTAAATCAACCCTGTTGGGGGGGGGCTTTGGTGGGATATCAGGGGTATAAACAGACCACTGACATCTCCCCTTTGAGACAGAGAAAGAGGCTGAGGACAAAGATTCCCCAGTCCCTTTCTCAGCTTTGAAGATGAATGGACAGGAGACAGCGGCTAGAAGAATGGGGGGAGAAGGACACAGAGGGGAGCTGTAGAAGAATGGGGGTGAAGGACACGGAGGGAAGCTGTAGAAGAACGGGGGGGGGAGAAGGACACGGAGGGGAGCTGTAGAAGAACGGGGGTGAAGGACACGGAGGGAAGCTGTAGAAGAACGGGGGGAGAAGGACACGGAGGGGAGCTGTAGAAGAACGGGGGTGAAGGACACGGAGGGAAGCTGTAGAAGAACGGGGGGAGAAGGACATGGAGGGGAGCTGTAGAAGAATGGGGGGAGAAGGACACGGAGGGGAGCTGTAGAAGAACAGGGGGAGAAGGACACGGAGGGGGAGCTGTAGAAGAATTGGGGTGAAGAACACGGAGGGAAGCTGTAGAAGAACGGGCGGTGAAGGACACGGAGGGGGGCTGTAGAAGAACGGAAGAGAAGGACATGGAGGAGGGCTGGAGGAGGAGGATGCAGGGAACAGCTGGGGATGATCGGTGCAGCAGGCGGGATACCTGTGATCACCGATCTCCCTGTATAGCTTTTTAACCGCGGGAGGGAGAGAAGGAGAAGCGGATGTCAGCTATACAGGGAGATCGGTGTTCAAGGCTGTCCCTCCTGCTGCACCGATCATCCCCGACTGTGAACCAGGGGACCATCCAGGATCTGCCCCGCAGCCGGGATATTGCGCAGCACTTGCGGGTGTCTGGGAGCCGCCCCCGAAATGCACCTTACGAGAGGCTCCCGCACCTTGCAGGAGACTTGGGATGTCTGCATCACAACCAATGGCGACCCTAGGAGGGGGCCAGAGGGGGCCATGACCCCCCCAACATTATGCTGGGCCCCACCATGTGCCCCCCCAAAAAAAAAATTTTTTTTTTTTTAATTTTTTTTTTTTTTTTACAAAAAGGCAATTTCTTTTTGTTTGCATTCATATCGGATGTGCCGCATCTTACGCGGGCCACCGCTGGAGTAACACAGTCTCTATTGAGAGGGAGAACGTCCCCAGTCAGCTCCTGCGGGTGATTCCTCCCCCCTCCCTCTGCTTGCTGACACTGCATAATGCAAGCGCTCACACAACCACGGCCGCCTGATCTGCTCCTTCCCCTGCATCCTCATTGGCAGGGAGAAGATCGAGTTGCAGGAAGGACTCCACCAGGACTCTCAGTTACTGGAAAAACAGACTGATTTCTCCCGTCCTTAGGAAAGGAGAACCAGCCTGTAAATTCCAAGAGATGCCAGACCAGCGCTGTCAATAGCAGGGGCAGGACAGCAAGAGGAGGCTGGGGAACCCCACAGTGGCAGAACACCAGGGCCCGGAGGCAAGACAACCTATGCAACCCTGATAGTTCTCCCACTGCTTTGGACCCTTATATTTTCTTGGTATTCTGGTGACATATATCTCTTGTTCTCTGTCACCCTGGGGGGGCCCCAATACAGTAGGAAGGGAGCTCACTGCAGAACATGTGAAAGGGCCCCAGGATATATAGAATATATATATATATATATATATATATATATATATTTGCATTTTATATTGCCCCCCTATTTTTGTCCCTGTCCCCCCATGTGCCCCCCCTAAATATGAAAGCTGGAGACGCCACTGATCACAACCCCCCTTTACATCACAACCCCCCTTCACAGCACAGTCCCCCTTTACATTATAGTTCCTCTTTAAAGCAGTCCCACAGTGTACTTAGCTCCCCTTCAGATCAAAGCCCCCCTTTACATTACAGTGCCCCTTTACAGTGCAGTCCCCTTTACATGAATTTAAAAGGGACTGCATTGTAAAGGGGCACTGTGATGTAAAGGGGACTGCACTATAAAGGGCAATGTGAAATAATGGGGAATGCACTGTAAAGGGGCACTGTGATGATTAAAGTGCTCCTTTCCAGTGTAGTCCCCTTTACTGTATATCACTTTGCCCCTATACATTACAGTGCCCCTAGCTATCACAGCTCCCCTCCCCATCACAGTGCCCCTTGCAGTCATGGCTCCCCTTTTCCTCTCTTACATCGCTGCCCCCTTTCAATCTCTGCCTCCCATGTAAGTCCTACCTCAAGCAGGACAGAGGCAGTTATCAGCCTGTGTGTCCTTTCCCGGGTCTCCTACCCTGGTGACAATGTCATCCTATCAGCAGGGCAGGGGGCGGGAGAAGCTGCAGATCTGGATGGAGGATGGGAGCTGCCCACTGTAAAGGGGCACTGTGATGATTATAGTGCCCCTTTCCAGTGTAGTCCCCTTTACTGTATATCAGTTTACCCCTTTAGATTACAGTGCCCCTAGCTATCACAGCACCCCTCCCTATCACAGTGCCCCTTGCAGTCATGGCTTCCCTTTTCCTCTCTTACGTTGCTGCCCCCTTTCAATCTCTGCCTCCCATGCACAGTCCTACCTTCGGCAGGACAGAGGAAGTTGTCAGCCTGTGTGTCCTTTCCCGGGTCTCCCACCCTGCCGACTATATCATCCTATCAAGCAGGGCAGGGGGGCGGGAGAAGCTGCAGGGCAGGACAGAGGGTGGGAGCTACCCAACTTTGCATGTTAACATGAGGGTGATTGCCCACTTGTTAATATGAAAAGACTCCCACTCTCTGACGAAATCTTCAGCTCCTTCCACACCCTGTCATACTGATAGGTAGACATTGTCAGCGAGGCAGGAGACCCGGGAGAGAACAACAAAACAGGCTAAGTGGCGTGGCCGCAATACGGACAAGGCTATTATGGACCAGGGTCACCACTCACCTCCTGCTGTGTGTCTTGGTTATCAACAGGCCATGGACCGTTACCAGTCCAGGGCCCAGGGTTTGGAGACCCCTGCCTTAAATTATCCTACACTGCAGATATACAGCTATGAGGCTCTAGGCACAGGACTGCCTATACACAGAAAGTAAATAACATTTTTTTCAAGAGAAATTCAAGGAAATTCACGGTACTGCTTAGCTACATTTAACTTTTTTAGATGTTCCCTATGGCACAACTAATCTTTACTTTTCGAGTTGAGGTGCACATTAACAAATACACTTTGTTATGCTCTCCTGGCAAAAAAAAATTGGCAGCTTTCCCTTCACTCTATGTTGTTAAGGAAATAATGGATAAAGAATGAAAAGCTCCTGAGAGGAAAATGGACCCTGGGATAAAATTAAGAACAGTCTTATTTGACAGACCAAGCTGATACAGAGCCTTGGCATAGAGCCCTAAAGTTTGATGTGCTGGTTAGTTTATCCTTAAAACGATGGTGCCTCTCTTAGGCACAAAGAAGGTTGTATTTATTTATTTTTTTTGAGTATAGATGGTATTGTACCTATTGTTCAGAGCCCCTTGGGTTCCAACTTGGTCATCTCAGCAAGAAAATGGATGCTGGGATTTCTAGAGATCATAGAGTCTAGGAATCTTCTAGAGTCCTCCTTGTGTTTCTACAGAATATGAAACCAGTTGTGGGGTTCATGTAAAAAAATGTATTGGATGGATATGGTAAAACCAAGATAGTGGTCCTATTGATGGGGTGTTAGGATCTGGATCTAAGCCTGGGAGCTCTGCAGTGTCTGACTGAACTCTTTTCATTGCGCCACCTGAGATGCCTGGGCAGCTCCCTCTCTGATCATTTGGTCAACTTGCCTTGCATCTTGCTTATGGTGAAACTTGAACTCTGTGCTCCACTCCCATGAACTACCTGATTTAAGCCATGTCTCTGCACTTCCTGTTTACCAGATTAATATGCTCTCTTCTGCCAATATTCTTCTCCTTGTGTACCTGCGGCTATCCTTATCTTTGCTACCATACGTTATTGACCCTTGGCTTGCTCATCAACTACGCTTCCATCTGATCCCATAACCAACTACTACTCGTTACTGACCTTTTGACTTGTTCATTGACTATGCTTCTGCTTTTTCTTCCTTTTTTTTATCCGCTACCTGACCCCTACATGATCTCTTCCTGCTGGGGCAATCCTGAGGGTAATAACCTGGCATTAGCATGCAGGGAAACCCATCGACACCATCAGGAGCTCTGGAGAAGACTATCTAGTGCTTAGACCCCGTGTCTCGGGTAAGCCTGCGTCATCCACTAAGTGGGCCTGTTTCACGACCACTCGTGAATCTTTTAACTGCTACCTACACCCACTGGCCTCTAAGTCCGCCTTCAGACCATGACTTTTGGATAAAGGCTGGAACAGCAAAGTGTAACTTGTGTCTTCTACCGTTTGATCCTAGCATATGGTTTGGTTCAAAACACAGTAAGATCTTAAAGATACTTAATAATAGGTTGGACTTGATGGACTTGTGTCTTTTTTCAACCTCACCTACTATGTAACTATGTAATAAGGACAATGAGGAGTCTTTTACTGAATCCAAGCATAGTGGCAAGCCTTTGACCATGATACTTAGAAGATGATGTCCTTTTTCTGCTTGAGGCGCTTTAAAGCTTTTAGGTTTTTCACCCAAGACCTGAGCATGAACCCTGCAGTATCAGCCACTAAATGAAGACCACAGTGCAGGAATTTGTATACATCAGAGTGTCTGAAACCTGTTCATCGCTATAATTAGTGATGGGCCGAACACATCCCCAGTTCGGTTCACACTAGAACTCCCGAACATGGAAAAACTTCATACCCAAGCGGCAAACCCTATGGGACCCGAACTTGAAAAATCAAAAGTCTCAATTTTGAAGGCTTATATGCAAGTTATTGGACATAAAAAGGGTATGGGGTAGTGGCAGCCCGTCTATTAGGGGCGTTCGGCCCCCTGATCTACATACACAATGCCAGGCTATGGATTCCAATAGAGGGGGTGTACTTTTAAAGGAGGCTCTAATATGCTTCAAAAAGGGTGGGCTCGGGGTGCAGAGCACTGCGCCCCTATCCCACCCAGTTGTGTGAGGATAGCGAATGAATATTCGTTATTTTCACACTAAATCTCCTCCCCGCCAATCAGGAAGCGGGTCATGAGAACCATTTCCCGATTGGACAAAACATCAGGCGAACCTATTGGATACCTAGCCTAGGAGGAGGAGATGCATGGTGGAAGCTCGAGGAGTAGACACCAGAGCCGCTGCCCACAGCCTGCCACCTGCCACTCTGGAGGACACCGGAGATGCTAAGTGTCTTTATGGACCTTGCTTTGTGTACTGGTCCAAATCATTTGGTGGAGGGGGGATTATGGTGTGGGGGTTGTTTTTCAGGCAGGGGTTGGGCTTGGCCCCTTAGTTCCAGTGAAGGGAACCCTTAAGGCGACAGCATACAAAGACATTTTGGACAAATTCATGCTCCCAACTTTGTGGGAACAGTTTGGGGATGGCCCCTTCCTGTTCCATCATGACTGCGCACCAGTGCACAAAGCAAGGTCCATAAAGACATGAATGAGCGAGTTTGGGGTGGAGGAACTTGACTGGCCTACACAGAGTCCTGACCTCAACCTGATAGAACAGCTTTGGGATGAATTAGAGCAGCCAGGCCTTCTCGTTCAGTGCCTGACCTCACAAATGCGCTTCTGGAAAAATGGTCAAACATTCCCATAGACATCCTCCTAAAACTTGTGGACAGCCTTCCCAGAAGAGTTGAAGCTGTTATAGCTGCAAAGGGTGGGCCAACTCAATATTAAACCCTACGGACTAAGATTGGCATGCCATTAAAGTTCATGTGCGTGTAAAAGCAGGTGTCCCAATATTTTTGACAACATAGTGTATTTTGATTTTAATGGCTATTAGATGGAACCAGGGCCGGGACAAGGGGTGGGCAGGAAGGGCAGGTTGCCCTGGGCGCAATGGTTTATTGCAGGGATGGGGGCGCCCTGTAGCAGTTGCTTCTGCTACAAGGCTGACAGGAGTAGTGACAGCGACATCACTGCTAACCCTAAGGGAGGGAGGGGTGCAGTTTGTCAATCTTTGCCCTGGGCGCTGGATGACCTTGTCCCGACACTGGGTGGAACACATTGATGTGATACAAGATTTAGCCACCATCGAGTCATTACCACATGTAAAAAACATGTTTGGTATAGAGGTGTATGCAGTATTTTAGTGCATTGTTCTAATATAAAGAAATCCCATGTGAAATGGAACCGATAAACTTGTGGTAGAGCCAATGAGCTGATTATAACAGGAATTTGAACATTACCCTTTGGATCACTGGGGTCAAAATTGGTTGAACTATGATATAAGTGTGTAGCATCTGTATAGATCCATTCTGATAATGGATATTACAATAAAATGTAGCACCCCTCCTTAGCAATCAGATTTAGTTTCTGGCTCCCTCTGTAGTGAAGAGAGCAGAGATTGTCTGCTCTGGCCTGTTCAGTGTTCCACAGGCTGGGAGTTTGATTGCTTCCTTTTGCCTCTGAAAGAAGCTTCTAGAGTAGGGGTCTCCAAACTGTGGCCTGGGGGCCAGATTTGGCCCTTTGCTTGCTTTTATCCGGCCCTTGGGGCACTAATCCATCCACTGACTCCAACAATGAAGCATAATTCTCCCCTAGTAAGACCAGTGAAGGGGCACAATTCCTCCCAATGACACCGATGATGAGGCAGGATTCCTCCTAATGACACCAACATTTGGGCCCAATGACACAAATGATGAGGCACAATTTCTCCCAATGACACCAACGATGGGGCATAATTCCTACCACTAACACCAAAGGTGAGGCGTTCTCTTTTTCACTCTGATGTTGGGACCTTTTCTACTCCTAATTGCCACAGTCTGGCCCCCCTAAAGTCTGAAGGACAGTAAACTGGCCCCCTGTTTAGAAAGCTTGGAGACCCCTGTTCTAGAGCACAGGAATCAGCTTGAATATTTATCATGCCCAAGCCAATCCCTGGATGGGGAGTTTCCGGGAGGTGATAAATAGTTTGGAGTCCTGGAGAGATTGTTCTTTCTAGGGCAAGGAGGGTTCCAGAGCCTCTGGGGCTGCTGCCCCTTAGGCAGCTGTTAAACTGAGTTGCTGTACTTGAGGTCTCAGAGTCGAGGACCTGAAGTGATCTTCTGAGGAGCTGGCTGTAGGACTTCACCGTAAGGTATCTGGTCTGGAGAAGGATTGTCCCACTCACTGGACTATATCCGAAGGAAGCTGGAAGATGGCGGCTGTCCTGGAGACCTGTGAGTAATGACCCTCAATTGATTCTTGGTGACAGTGTGCCTTCTTGGGATATAAGTGCGAGAGGTAGCTTGGACTGAGTTGGCTGTCATAGTATTCCAAAGTACTGGTCATTCCCCCGTCCTCAACAGAATCCTGGAGTTTGAGCCTAGAGAAAAGTATCCTCGTGTTACTGTGCAAGTGTTTTTCAGAGTATCACATGCCCTAACAGCTCTCAAGGTTAAAGTTCTTCAAGCTAAAAATGTCAAAAAGACATCCCTAGACCGTGTTACTGGAGCTAGTGTGCATTGACTGGGTGCTTGTGGGGTCACGCAGCCTCTTTACCAGTGGTATCGAAACTGCGGGCCTGGGGGCCGGATGCGACCCTTGGCTTGGTTTTATCTGGCCCTTGGCACCAACAAAGGGGTTCAATTCCTACTAATGACACCAACAAAGGTAGCACAAATTTCTACCAATGACACCAAAGATGGGGCACAGTTGCTCCCAATGACACCAACATTGGGGTGCAATAACACCAATGATGGGGTGGGGTTCCTCCCAATGACATCAGTAATTGGGCACAATTCCTCCCAATGATTTCAACGTTGGGGCACAATTCCTCCCATGGACACAAACGATGGAGTACAATTCCTACCAGTGACCCCAACGATGGAGCACAGTTCCTCCCAATGACACCAACAATTGGGCCCAATGATACCAATGATGGGGCACAATTTCTACCAAAGACACCAATGACGGGGGACAATTCCTTCCCACTGATACTAGTGATGGGGCACTATTCCTCCCACTGATACCAATGATGGGGTGCTATTCCTCCCACTGATATCAATGATGGGACATTATTCCTCAGACTAATACCAATGATGTAACACTATTCTTCCCACTGATACCAATGATGGGACACTATTCCTCCCACTGATACCAATGATGGGGTACTATTTCTCTCACTGATACCAATGATGGGACACTATTCCTCCCACTGATACCAATGATGGGGTACTATTTCTCTAACTGATACCAATGATGGGACACTATTCCTCCCACTGATACCAATGATGGGACACTATTCCTCCCAATGATGGGGCACTATTCCTCCCACTGACACCAATGATGGGGCACTATTCCTCTCACTGATACCAATGATGGGGCACTATTCCTCTCACTGATACCAATGATGGGGCGCTATTCCTCCCACTGATATCAATGATGGGACACTATTCCTCAGACTGATACCAATGATGGGACATTATTCTTCCCACTGATACCAATGATGGGACACTATTCCTCCCACTGATACCAATGATGGGGTACTATTTCTCTCACTGATACCAATGATGGGACACTATTCCTCCCACTGATACCAACGATGGGACACTATTCCTCCCACTGATACCAACGATGGGACACTATTCCTCCCACTGATACCAATGATGGGGCTTTGTTTACTCCAACTGATGCTGGGACAGTTTCTACTCCCCATGACCACAGACTGGCCATCCCCTAAAGTCTGAAGGACAGTAAACTGGCCCTTTGTTTAGAAAGTTTGGAGACCCATGCTCTATACTATTAGGGAAGAACCAGCTATTATCAGCGGCCCCCACAAGGCTACAGAAATATACAGACTAAATAGTCGCTTTAATACCACAGTGGGTCTCATTTTGTTCCATTGGAGAACTGTTCTTCATAGGTTCTTTGCGTGTCTACTTTTGCACCTCTATAGATGGAGAGGAAATCATTTGGGTGGACACTTGATGAAAGGTGCACTAAGAAGATACACAAATTATATGATTCTTGGACATAATTGCAATTTATTTCGGAATCAGTATGTAGGATGCTTGTCTTTAGTGCACAGCAGGTTACTACAGTTCAGGACTCGGTACTGATGAACTGCAAATGATGTCCTGACGGTCTCTTGTTTACTTTTTAAATTTGTATTTATGCCTGAATTCAGACACTGTATGTATGTGAAATAACTAGAAATTACTCTGCGAGATCTCAAGAGAACTCATTAAGTTGCTGTCTCGAATTTGGACAGTGCATGCTGCTATATTGTCTTTTGGAAGGATTTTATTATATGTAAATGTCAGGTATGATTAGGGGCTTGCTTATGGATTAGGGAGGAATAAGATACAGGGTGGATTAAGGTTTTAATGGGAATTTGCTACCAGGGTGTTTTAATAATGTGTTGGGTAATAAAGATTTATGGAAGGACACAGCAATATGAATATTTGTGTACAAGGGTTGTACTGAAAGTAATGCAAATGTGGAAACTTTTTATTAAGTTATATAGGTTGTTGTTTAGACTTCACATGTTGGTAGAGCAGTTGCAGGTACGATTTGCCTTGAAAAAGTATTCATACCCTTTGAAATATTCCACATTTTGTCATGTAACCAAAAACATAAATGTATTTTATTGGGATTTTATGTGATAGACCAACACAAAGTGGCACATAATTGTGAAGTGGAAGGAAAATGATAAATGGTTTTCAAAATGTTTTACAAATAAATATGTGAAAGTGTGGGGGTGCATTTGTATTCAGCCCCCTTTACTCTGATACCCCTAACTAAAATCTAGTGGAACCAATTGCCTTCAGAAGTCACCTGATTAGTAAATAGAGTCCACCTGTGTGTCATTTAATCTCAGTATAAATACAGCTGTTCTGTGAAGCCCTCAGAGGTTTTTTGGAGAACCTTAGTGAACAAACACCGTCATGAAGGCCAAGGAACACACCAGACAGGTCAGGGATAAAGTTGTGGAGAAGTTTAAAGCAGGGTTAGGTTATAAAAAAATATCCCAAGCTTTGAACATCACACGGAGCTCTGTTCAATCCATCATCTGAAAATGGAAAGAGTATGGGACAACTACAAACCTACCAAGACATGGCCGTCCACCTAAACTGACCGGCCGGGCAAGGAGAGCATTCATCAGAGAAGCAGCCAAGAGGTCCATGGTAACTCTGGAGGAGCTGCAGAGATCCACAGCTCAGGTGGGAGAATCTGTCCACAGGACATCTATTAGTCGTGTTCTCCACAAATCTGCCCTTTATAGAAGAGTGACAAGAAGAAAGACATTGGTGAAAGAAAGCCATAAGAAGTCTCGTTTGCAGTTTGCGAGAAACCATGTGGAGGACACAGCAAACATGTGGAAGAAGGTGATCTGGTCAGATGAGACCAAAATTGAACTTTTTGGCCTAAAAGCAAAACACAATGTGTGGTGAAAAACTAACACTGCACATCACCCTGAACACACCATCCCCACCGTGAAACATGATGGTGGCAGCATCATGTTGTGGGGATGCTTTTCTTCAGCATGGACAGGAAATCTGGTCAGAGTTGATGGGAAGATGGATGGAGCCAAATACAGGACAATCTTAGAAAAGAACCTGTTAGAGTCGGCAAAAGACTTGAGACCGGGGCGGAGGTTCGCCTTCCAGCAGGACAACGACCCTAAACATCCAGCCAGAGCTACAATGGAATGGTTTAGATCAAAGCATATTCATGTGTTAGAATGGCCCAGTCACAGTCCAGACCTAAATCACATTGAGAATCTGTGGCAAGACTTGAAAATTGCTTAAGGAAATGATTCCGGACTCAGCACAAAGTCTGAGGGTCCGTATGGAACCCATGAGGAAAGACAGACACTCCATAGGGAACCTCAGGCTTTGTGCTGAGTGTCCCCAATAAGAGCTTTCTCATCCTCGTGGCCACCTTCTCTCCTGATTAGACTCTTTGGTTCTTTCATGTCTCATATGATTGCCTGCAGTCTGATGATCTGTCTTATGGTGTCTAATTGACCCCCAAACCATTATCTATTGCAATACACTCTGAGAAGGCTCTGATATTTACTGGACAACATCCCCTGAGGAAGCCCCATTATAGGGCGAAACATGTTGGGAACCACACCATCGTCCGGTACCTTAAAGAACTGTACTGCATGAGTCTTCCTTAATGCAACTGCGTTGTTTTTATGTATTAATAACATTTTTGTAAATAATTTTTTTCCAGTTGAGTTATTATGCACCTTAAAAATCCTATAAACCTCCTATCTACCAATTAATTAAGAGATGCAGTATTATACTATTGGTATATTGTCCAAAAAGCTGAGTTTTTTCCTCTGATGTGCACTGGGGACTGAGGACGCTGATGTAAGAAGGGGTTCACATCTGTGCATGTGCATTAGGTGCACACGTCGTAGGTAGGTCAGCGCATTTTAAGTGGGCTGCACCACACGCAAGAAACACGGTAAATTTTAATTCAATACCCCTTCTATAGAGGAAGAGTTATTCTTTTAACGTGAAATTTGAACGACCTATGTAAGTTATTAAAAAAATCTATGCCCGCTTTTGCATGACTTTTGGTACAGCCCTCGTATATCTCGAGTAAAATGATAGATCGGAAAAGTCAATTGTAGCCTTCAAAACACGTCTCAAATGTGCCGGGAGACTCCAGACCGGTGGCCTTGAATTTTGTATGTTCATGGACAACACTTTAGAACCTCTGCAATAATTTGCACTCAACTTTAATTCATGAAAGACCAGAATTACGAGGTTGAGTTGCAAAAGGCAAAGAGGCTTTTCACTTTGCAAGGGAATTTAGCCTTAGCTTAGTGAATGAGGTGAAGCTACAAATACAGCCAAAGGAATGGACAAACATTTAGGTCTTGTCACTTGCAGAGCTCTAATCTCAGAATTCTACTAGAATCCATCATCTTGAGGTTGAGGACCAAGGTAGATTTCTCTTGATGGGATTTTTTAGCAGTTAAAACAAACCGAGGGCTTTAGGGAAGTAGATAATCTTATCCTTTTCGTCGGGCTGGCAGCATCAAAGTGCAAAAGTAGCAAAGCAACTCTTTCTGCTCGGATTAGAAATGTTATTCCGTTTCCTTACAAGCATTTACACTTGCAACCCCCTAAATCAATAAAAAGCTCATTCTACCAGATCTATAGCAGCTTCATGTGCTGAAATTGATAAAGTACCTTTAGATGACATTTGCAGAGTGTCTACCTGGTCATCTCTTTCATCCTTCTGCACACATTACAGAACTAACACCCTGGCCTCAAGGAAGTCTGGGTCTGCCACTGTGGTCCAACACAGAGCCCCTAATATTAAAGTGTGATTCCAGTCAAAACCAAGCTAAAATTTAGCCCAATCTATCTACCCTGTAAAAGGAAAGATGCCTGTCTTCAGCAAACTGTGGGCTCTCTTGTGCATTATCTTTAGAAGAGGCTTCCTTCTGGGACGACATCCATGCAGACCAATTTGATGCAGTGTGCGGCGTATGGTCTGAGCACTGACAGGCTGACCCCCCCACCCCTTCAACCTCTGCAGCAATGCTGGCAGCACTCATATGTCTATTTCCCAAAGACAACCTCTGGATATGACGTTGAGCACGTGACCTCAACTTCTTTGGTGGACCATGGCGAGGCCTGTTCTGAGTGGAACCTGTCCTGGTATACCACTGTATGGTCTTGGCCACCGTGCTGCAGCTCAGTTTCAGGGTCTTGGCAATCTTCTTATAGCGTAGGCTAGGCCTAGGCTTTTTTTCAGATCCTCAGAGAGTTCTTTGCCATAAGGTGCCATGTTGAACTTCCAGTGACCAGTATGAGAGAGTGAGAGCGATAACACCAAATTTAACACACCTGTTCCCCATTCACACCTGAGACCTTGTAACACTAACGAGTCACATGACACCGGGGAGGGAAAATGGCTAATTGGGCCCAATTTGGACATTTTCACTTAGGGGTGTACTCACTTTTGTTGCCAGCAGTTTAGACATTAATGGCTGTGTGTTGAGTTATTTTGAGGGGACAGTAAATTTACACTATTATACAAGCTGTACACTCACTACTTTACATTGTAGCAAAGTGTCATCTCTTCAGTGTTGTCACATGAAAAGATGTCCCCACCCCCCCGACACTCACGTCATTGGATTTGATTGACAGCAGCGGGAGCCAATGGCTGCGCTGCTATCAATCTATCCAATCAACAGTCTAGATCCCTGGGCAGAGAGACAGTGCGTCCCTGTGGGTCAAGTTCGAGGGGTCAGGTAAGAAGAACGGGGGGGGGGGGCTGGGGGGCCGGTCACTGACAGGTGTTTTTTCACCTTAATGCATAGGATGCATTAAGGTGAAAAAAACACGAACCTTTACAACCCCTTTAATTCGGTTGGTCAGTTGACTGGTTGGTAAGTTGAGCTTGGAATTTTCTCTGGTTTTGTCTACCATGCACTTATGTTGCTCTGGGATGGCGGGTCGGCAACCCTTTGATTGTGATCTGTCATCCCGGAGCATGGGCATGGGCTTCCCTGGTTTGAGCTTGCAGGCCACATCAGAAGGCTCTGGGGGGGGGGGGGCAAATGGTGTTGAGCACCCCTGCCCATGGAGGTTGAGAGAGGAATGGAGAGGGGGTTAGTTGACTGGTTGGTAAGTTGAGCTTGGAATTTTCTCTGGTTTTGTCTACCATGCACTCATGTTGCTCTGGGATGGCGGATCGGCAACCCCTTGATTGTGATCTGTCATCCCAGAGCATGGGCATGGGCTTCCCTGGTTTGAACTCGCAGGCCACATCAGAGGGCTCTGGGGGGGGGGCAAATGGTGTTGAGCACCCCTGCCCATGGAGGTTGAGAGACAGGTGGAAAGGGGGTTAGTTGACCGGTTGGTAAGTTGAGCTTGGAATTTTCTCTGGTTTTGTCTACCATGCACTCATGTTGCTTTGGGATGGCGGGTCGGCAACCCCTTAAATGTGATCTGCCATCCCAGAGCATGGGCATGGGCTTCCCTGGTTTGAACTCACAGGCCACATCAGAGGGCTCTGGGGTGGGGCCAAATGGTGTTGAGCACCCCTGCCCATGGAGGTTGAGAGACAGGTGGAAAGGGGGTTAGTTGACCGGTTGGTAAGTTGAGCTTGGAATTTTCTCTGGTTTTGTCTACCATGCACTCATGTTGCTCTGGGATGGCGGGTCGGCAACCCCTTAAATGTGATCTGCCATCCCAGAGCATGGGCATGGGCTTCCCTGGTTTGAACTCACAGGCCACATCAGAGGGCTCTGGGGGGGGGGGGGGGGGGCAAATGGTGTTGAGCACCCCTGCCCATGGAGGTTGAGAGATGGGGGGAAAGGGGGTTAGTTGACTGGTTGGTAAGTTGAGCTTGGAATTTTCTCTGGTTTTGTCTACCATGCACTCATGTTGCTTTGGGATGGTGGTTTGGCAACCCCTTAAATGTGATCTGCCATCCCAGAGCATGGGCATGGGCTTCCCTGGTTTGATCTCACAGGCCACATCAGAGGGCTCTGGGGGGCCAAATGGTGTTGAGCACCACTGCCCATGGAGGTTGAGAGACGGGTGGAAAGGGGGTTATTTTATTTTTTTTTGCCCAAAGTTGGGCTTTAAAGCAAAATGCTACCCAAAAATCACCCAAATGCAGAACAGAAACAATCATTCTATCTATGTTTTGGCCTGAAGCTGCCTTTTAATTCCCGAAAAAAATTTGTGCTAAGCGCAACGATGATGTACTAACTGCAGATCCCATCAATCTGATTTCAGGATTTATCTATTGCTCCTGCCACATGTTTCTGCTGATCCACGCTCACCGGGGTAAGCATGTCTTCATAATCCCCACCAAGCCAGTATCCATCATTTGTTCACCCTACTTGACATACTTCGTAGAGCTGTTTCCTCCACGCTTCAGATCCAATTTTCCACTAGGTCAATCAGCCTCTCCATTCTCTACCTTCCATAAGAGAAGCTTCATATAATAGCCGGCTGGTCTAAGGAACAGAAAATGTACGGCGGAGGACAAAAGAAGGAAAAAAAAAAACTTTCATCCGAAGACAACGGACATTTTTATAGCTTAGGCAGGACAGACGGTGAAGCTGACAGATCAAAACCGAGACACAACACTAAGACAAAGGTTTGGAGGACACAAGAAAACAACAAATAGGCAATCAGAACCACAAAAGGGTGAAGAAGAGCAAAAATAAGTCTAGAATGACCCAAAAGAGTTTGCTAAAGTACAGACAGAGAGATGAAAAGTAGGAACGAGGGAACAGATTTTTATTTAATAATACGCTACAAAATGTAATAAAGTATAGTGACCCTCAGCGGCCAATCGTAAACTCATTATTGCTGTTTGGACAATAACTGCTGAAAGGTTATACGAGGCTGAACGATGAGTTGCGGCATTTCGTCCTCCACCAAATTATTAAAGTATGACTAAAGTTTATTGTTTCTTTACAATGCAAACGCTCCGAAAAAAGTAAGTCAACCCCCTGACGCCGACCTAACGCAAAAATGCAGCCCCACTGGACTGGGCTTTTTTTTTCTATGGGTCCGCATATTTGCGTATCGCCCTTTTTGCAGCGCGCTTCCCAACACAGAGACTGGGGTCTCACCGAAAGCCCTGGGCCCCGTTCTAAAAATCAGGACCTGGGTCAAATCCGGGTCACCTGATCGCTGTGATAGCCTCTGATTGGCTATCACATTGATCACTCACTGTGAAGCCCACCCCCCCCCCCCCATGTTTTCTGTCTCTGTGAATGGACAAGAGAGATAGATACTTTGTATCTTTCTGTCTTTGCAGAGAGAGAGAAAAAAAGGTGTGTGTAGTAGACATGTGCAATTAATTTCGTTCCGAAATAGTTGTTTAACGAATTTCGACAAATTCCTTAATTCGGAAATATCCGAATGAACCGAAAACCCGTTAACTGAATTTTTCTGAATATTCCTAAATTCGAATATCCATAAATTCGAAAATTTGTAAATTCGTAAATTCAGAAATTCGTAAATCCGAAAATTCTAAAATCTGAAAAATTAACTAACTGAAAATAACTTAACTATTAAATTATAGGTATTGGAATTTCCTTTCAAATTTGGCTGTAAGTGAACGTAACGAATACGAATTTATCCGAAGTTACGAATGATCCGAAATAACGAATGCCGCATTTGAACAAATGGAATGTAACTAATTAATAATAAATAATAATAAAAAGTTTTTATTATTGTTATTGTTATTTATTATTTTTAATTTGCACGGCATTCATTATTTTGGGTAATTTGTAACTTCGGATAAATTCATATTCTTTATGTTCACTTACAGCCAGAATTGAAAGGAAATTCAAATACCTATAATTTAATAGTTAGTAATAGTTAGGTCGTTCCGTGCAAATTAATAATAGTAAATAACAATAATAATAATGAAAACGTTTTATTAATATTTATTATTAATTACTTACATTCCATTTGTTTAAATGCGGCATTCGTTATTTCGGATAATTCGTAACTTCAGATAAATTCGTATTCGTTACGATCGCTAGCAGCCAAACTTGAAAGGCATTTTCAATACCTTTAATTTAATAGTTAGTTATTATTAGTTAGTTATTCTTTTGAATTTTCGGATTTTCTTTCTTGTTTTTGTATTTTAGAGTTTTCGAATTTACAATTTTTCGAATTTACGAATTTTTTCGAATTTACAAATTGCGATCATAACGAATGACCCGAAAGTAATGTAATTTCGGATAATTCGTAACTTCGGATAAATTCGTATTCGTTACGATCGCTAGCAGCCACATTAGAAAGGAAATTTCAATACCTTTACTTTAATAGTTATTATTAGTTAGTTATTCTTTTGAATTTTCGGATTATCTTTCTTGTTTTCGTATTTTAGAATTTTCGAATTTACGATTTTTCAAATTTACGAATGTACAAATTGCGATCATAATGAATGACCTGAAAATAATGTAATTTTCGGATAATTCGTAACTTCGGATAAATTCGTATTCGTTACGATCGCTAGCAGCCAAACTTGAAAGGCATTTTCAATACCTTTAATTTAATAGTTAGTTATTATTAGTTAGTTATTCTTTTGAATTTTCGGATTTTCTTTCTTGTTTTCGTATTTTAGAATTTACGATTTTTCGAATATACGAATTTACGAATTGCGATCATAACGAATGACCCGAAAATAATGTAATTTCGGATAATTCGTAACTTCGGATAAATTCGTATTCGTTACGATCGCTAGCAGCCACGTTTGAAAGGAAATTTCAATACCTTTACTTTAATAGGTATTATTAGTTAGTTATTCTTTAGAATTTTCAGATTTTCTTTCTTGTTTTCGTATTTTAGAGTTTTCGAATTTACGATTTTTCGAAATTACGAATTTTTTGAATTTACGAATTGCGATCATAACGAATGACCCGAAAAATATTTGTAATTGCGGATAATTCGTAACTTCGGATAAATTCGTATTCGTTACGATCGCTAGCAGCCAAACTTGAAAGGAAATTTCAATACCTTTACTTTAATAGTTATTATTAGTTAGTTATTCTTTAGAATTTTCAGATTTTCTTTCTTGTTTTCGTATTTTAGAATTTTCGAATTTACGAGTTTTTGAATTTACGAATTTTTGAATTTACGAATTGCGATCATAACGAACGACTCGAAAATGATGTCATTTTTCGACGCAGTTTGTGTTTCGCAGGAGATAACCCCGCTTCTTCAGGAAAAGTTTCAGCAAGAACACTCACGGATAATAGTCAACAACATCAAAATAGAAACACATTGAATGGTCCTCCTACAAATGGTCATTGTCACCCATATAATGCCACAATGTCCTCCTCGTTTTCCAAGATAGTCGTTAGTTCCTATGTGATTGGATCTAGGTATCAAGAGTCATATTGTATTGTGTGCACCTAGTGATATACAAGCTATTATATTAGGTAGGTAAAGAGGTTCCCATCATGTCGTTCCTCAGATCAACCTGGACTGAGATAGATCACTCCACACTTAATATAATACCCTGTATATCACTAGGTGTACACAATATGACTATTGATACCTAGTTCCAATCACATAGGAACTAACGACTATCTTGGAAAACGAGGAGGACCGCCCTGTGGCATTATATGGGTGACAATGACCATTTGTAGGAGGACCATTCAATGTGTTTCTATTTTGATGTTGTTGACTATTAACCGTGAGTGTTCTTGCTGAACATTTTCCTGAAGAAGCGGGTTATCTCCTGCGAAACGCAAACTGCGTCTTCAGGAAAAGTTTCAGCAAGAACACTCACGGTTAATAGTCAACAACATCAAAATAGGAACACATTGAATGGTCCTCCTACAAATGGTCATTGTCACCCATATAATGCCACAGGGCGGTCCTCCTCGTTTTCCAAGATAGTCGTTAGTTTCTGTGTGATTGGATCTAGGTATCAATAGTCATATTGTATTGCGCGCACCTAGTGATATACAAGCTATTATATTAGGTAGGTAAAGAGGTTCTCATCATGTTGTTCTTCAGGTCAACGTGGACTGAGATAGATCACTCCACGCTTAATATAATACCTTGTATATCACTAGGTGCACACAATTCGACTATTGATACCTAGTTCCAGTCACATAAGAACTAACGACTATCTTGGAAAACAAGGAGGACCGCCCTGTGGCATTATATGGGTGACCATTTGTAGGAGGACCATTCAATGTGTTTCTATTTTGATGTTGTTGACCATCGTTGTTGACTATTAACCGTGAGTGTTCTTGCCGAAACTTTTCCTGAAGAAGCGGGTTATCTCCTGCGAAACGCAAACTGTGTCGAAATTACAGCAACTCGCTGTGCTCCACCATAGGGGAGCCACCAAGAACCTGTATTCAAGGAGTACTAGATGGTTTTGGTTATGATCCACGTGCATTTTTTGGGGTTTTTTTTTTTTGTATGGTTCTTGATATGTATACATGTGCAATTTTTATCATATAATAAAACATTTTTAAATACTTTTAACATAAATTGGGTCCCGCTATAGTCCTTATATTTAGTTTGTTAGGGTCCATTATTTTGTACGAGACTGTGGTGACCCTTCGGTGTGCAGAAACCGCCTACCTATTATTTGGATGCCCCATCAGTACGCTATTGTTGATCAGTATAAATACAAAGCCATCACCCAACTTTATCTCTTGAAGTTTCCAAAGCCCATCAATCCACCCCTAAAATATGCAAATATGTGGTAGCACGCTAGTGGTGCCATGCCCCCCCCACAGCTGTTCTGAGCATGCTCAATTGCACCCCCACCCAGTACTGTCACCGTGCTTTCACCTCCATGACTATGCTCTGTGGGTGGGGAGAAATGCGTCAGTGAGGTGGCCTGGCTGGAGCCACTTTCACTTGTCTGGCACCTGGAATCTTGCTTGCTTTTTTCTTGTTTATATGCGTATATTTTGAGCCGGCATGGGCTCTTCCCACATGGGCTAGTGTAATGCCGCGTACACGCGATCGGACTTTCCGATAACAAAACCGTGAAATTTTGTTCGAAGGGTGTTGGCTCCAACTTGTCTTGCATACACGCGGTCACACAAATGTTGGCCAACAATTACGAATGTGGTGACGTACAAGATGTACGCGATATCTCCATTACGAAAGCTAGTTTTACAAGACCGAGCACTTCCGGCTCGTCCTTGATTCCGAGCATGCTTGTTTGTACTTTGGACTTTTGTCCGACGGACTTGTGTACACACGCTCGGAAAGTCCGACAACACACATTTGTCGGGGGAAAATTTGAGAACACGCTAGCCAACATTTGTTGGGGCGGAAAGTCAGACAACAATTGTCCGATGGAGCGTACACATGGTCGGACTTTCCGCCAACAGCCTGACATCCAACATTAACCGTCGGAAAATCCGATCATGTGTACGGGGCTTTAGTGGTAATTGGAATGGGGACCTGGAGCGGCAGCTAAAGCTCCTCCCTTTTATGGTCCCTATTTACAATCAGGAGCTGGTAGGATAGGCTCTCCATCACATGACCACTGTGACAGCCAATCACAATAATTACATGATCGGGAAGCTGCAGTGTTGAAATACCCTTAAAGGGCTTTCCGCACCTCCATTTAAGAGTATCATTATGCCCCTATGTTGGGATAAGGGGCAAACACCATGAGTGCACAGAAGAATGTGGGACCTCCTAGTCCTGCCCTATGTTCTTCCTTCTCATTTGCCCGAGAGCAGCATTTGGCAAAAGAGAGGAAGAATTAGGGCCCATTCACATGGGTTTTACGCAAGATCTGGCATACAAAAACATTTGGATCGTGGGTCCAGCCACGATCACCGTACGTCACAACCAAAGTCCATCGTGGGTGGGCTGCCGATGGACTTGGGTTGGAGGCTGCTGATGGTCATTGTATTGTACGGCTCAGTGGCTACAGCTATTCGTACACACCTGTCCAACCATTCCAGATGCAGAAATTAGCAGATGTTTGCTTTTGGAAGTTGCAGTTGCCCATGGGAATGCGGAACTTAAGGCCCACGTTAAACACACCCCTCGCGTCGCGTGAACTTTATGCGTTTCCTTCACGTAACACGCATAGGGGCAGCCCATTCATTTGAATAGGCTGACGAAGGTACCAAAAGAAGTTCTCGTTCCTGAGCATTTTGGTGCATTCGTTACTCGTTTTGCCACACGAAAACACACATCTGCTGCCCGGCGTTTTCGAGTGCCATTAACAATTACCTGCAGACACGAGTGCGACACACTTTTCATGGAACGCACAGATGTCCTTGGACCCTAACACACAGTTAATTCTGATTTACAAAATATTTACTTACGAACAAATTATTTCCTTTCAAGCGGCTTTTTTTTTTGGAAGGAAGCATTCCATACCGCGTTTTATGTAAGCAAGCTGCCGTTACACAATCTGCCGCTAAAGTTTTTTTAATCCCTTTATTGTTTGGATTTTGTTGTTTTTCGCATTATGGGATTCAGAATAATGTGTACTGAATAACTGCTGCATGTAAGCCACTGATGAGGTTAAAAGGTTCAATGGGCTCAGTTAATACCGGAGATAGACCTTGCTTCTTCGGAAATACAAGGCTTTAAGTGATTAAAGGCAACATTTCCCGATAGAGACATAATTACCGCCATTGATGCTTCCCGTTCTACAAATGCTGCTTATTTTTGGCTGCCATGTTTACCCTCCTGCTTCAATACTTTGTGTCCCTTACCTGGAATAAGATGTAGATATGGGTGTCTCTAAACGTATCTAAACCCAAACCGAATATTGTAATATACCTTACCAGTAGGGATGAGCCAACAGTTTGGGTGGTCTTTTGTTCGTACGACCCATTTGGTGGGAGTCAAGCATAATATATAGAAGTGGTATTTGGTCAATGGTGTCACTACTATCTACATCCCTTCTCTTATAGCTGATGATAGCTTGGGGAGCTTCCATTCAGTATGCAGTAGGGTCATGTTCTCCGGGTCCGTTGGGTTTTTAACATGGTTGGAAAGGTTTAAGGTTTTTTTCCTTAATGCAGGGGTAAGCAAACCTTTAGAGGTTGAGCTCTACCTGGACAACATGGACGAAAGTAAAGATCCCTGGAGGGGGGTCTATTATGCGGCGCCCTTCAAAAAACAAACTATCAAGATCTCAATAAAAAGACAGCATCACAGTAGTGTCCTCTGCCCCCCCTCCCCTCCCCCCACAGTAGTGTTCTGAACCCCCCCCCCAATGCAGTGCCCTCTGCCTCCTTCACATCCCCCTCCCACTGTAGTGTCATCTCCCCCCCCCACAGTAAAGTTCTTAATCCCCCCCAATGCAGTGCCCTCTGCCTCCTTCACATCACCCTCCCACTCTAGTGTCATCCGCCCCCCTCCCGCCACAGTAGTGTTCTGAACCCCCCCCCAACAAAATGCCCTCTGCCTCCTTCACATCACCCTCCCACTGTAGTGTCATCTGCCCCCCCCCCCCAGTAGTGTTCTGAAACCCCCCCAACAAAGTGCCCTCTGCCTCCTTCACATCACCCTCCCACTGTAGTGCCATCTGCCCCCCCTCCCCCCACAGTAGTGTTCTGAAACCCCCCCAACGAAGTGCCCTCTGCCTCCTTCACATCACCCTCTCACTGTAGTGCCATCTGACCCCCCCTCCCCCCACAGTAGTGTTCTGAAACCCCCCTCCCAACGAAGTGCCCTCTGCCTCCTTCACATCACCCTACCACTGTAGTGTCATCTGCCCCCCCCCCCCACAGTAGTGTCCTGACCCCCCCCCCAACACAGTGCCCTCTGCCTCCTTCACATCACCTTCCACTGTAGTGTCATCTGCCCCCCTCCCCCCACAGTAGTGTTCTGAACCCCCCCCAACAAAGGTGCCCTCTGCCTCCTTCACATCACCCTCCCACTGTAGTGCCATCTGCCCCCCCTCCCCCAACAGTAGTGTTCTGAACCCCCCCCCCAACGAAGTGCCCAATGCCTCCTTCACATCACCCTCCCACTGTAGTGTCATCTGCCCCCCCCCACAGTAGTGTCCTGAACCCCCCCAAAACAGTGCTCTCTGCCTACTTCGCATCCCCCTCCCACTGTAGTGTTCTCTGCCCCCCCATAGCAGTGCCCGCTGCCCCCCTTCCCCCCACAGTAGTGTCCTGTACCCCCCATGCTGTGTCCTCTGCCCCCTTCACATTACCCCCCCACTGTAGTGTCCTCTGCCCCCATAGCAGTGCCCTCTGCCCCTTCCTCCCCCTAGCATTGTCCTGTAACCCCCAAAACAGTGCTGTTTGACCCCCTTCACATCAAGCCCCCCCCCCCCCCATAGTGTCCTCTGCCTGTCCAGCCTCTAACAGTTTACCCCCCCGCACATATACACAGAGCTGTGTAGGTAGCACTTACCTGCCAGCGTGTGTTCATCAGAGGTGGAGATCAGGAGACAGCATAGTAATGGGTGGAAAGCGGGAAAGGGAATGCCTAGCAACCAATCACTGAGCAGCTCCCACCCTCCATTCAGCTCCTGCCTCCCGCTCTCCGCTCTGCAGTTGAAAGGAGAGCGGCGGAGATTGGGGGAGGCAGAGCTGTAGTCATAATCTACCTGTCCCCCCCCCCCCCGTGATCGACGGCTTGCATTCTCTGCATTAAGGTAGAAAGAAAAACTTCCGCGGTCAGCTCCCCCTAAATACTTACCTGAGCTGATCGCGATCCAGCTCTGTGCCCGAGAGCAGCGGCACCGCGCTCTCTCCTCAATGGACGTGGAGGGTAGCAGTGGCTCCTGCTGCTGTCAATCAAATCCAGTGAGGAGGGAGCACAGGGGCAGGGCGGGGCAGGGCGGAGCCACTCTTCATGTGCAATTTGACACAACCCTGGCTTGGGATCGAGCCCACATGTGTGCCACTATAAGAAGCGGCACAAAAGAAAAGGAGCCTCGAGTGGGGGACCCCCAGAAGGGGATGTTTGGGGGACACTCTGCGCAAAACCATAACATATTTGGTGTTAAAAAAAAAAAAAGAACTTTACAATCATTTTCATTTCGGCGGGCATCGTGAATGAAGATAGATTTATGGGGGGGGGGGCATTTTGGGGGGTTATTTCTTTTTTAAATGTTGGGTGTCTATTTCTAGGTTAAATTTTTTTCCTATGTACCCCTTACTTATTCACATAGAAGGGGGGGGGGACCAGTATCTGGGGTCCTCCTATTTTTAAAAGGGTTGACCCCCCCCCCCCCAACCATCAGTCAGGGTTGTAGGGAAGAGGCCCTTGTCCTCATCAACATGGCAATAAGGTGCTTTGTCAAGGTGGTCCCTCCCGACAAGGAACTCCCACCATGTTAAGGGCATGTGACCTGGTATGGTTTGGGAGGTGGGAGGCACACTAATCCCTCCCCTTCCTGGCCATCCAGGATGCATGCTTGGATTTAAGGGTCTGGAATTGATTTTTAGGGGGAACCTTGTGCATTTTTTTCTTTGCTTTTTTTGTGTGAGGTGTCTCCTTAACCACTTGCCTATCGGAGGGTACTTCACCCTCTTCCTGCCCAGGCCAATCTTCAGCTTTCAGTGCTTTCGCACTTTGAATGACAATTGAGCAGTCATGCAACTTTGCACCCAAATTGAATTTTTTATAATTTTTTTTCACAAAAATAGAGCTTTCTTTTGGTAGTATATAATCACCACTGGGGTTTTTATTTTTTGATAAATAAACGAATAAAGACTAAACATTTTGAATAAAAAAACTTTTTTTAAAGTTTGCAATACAATTTGGCAAATAGGTAATTTTTCCCCTTCACTGAGGCGGCACTGATGGACAATGATAGGTGGCCACTGATAGACTGCACTGATGCATAACGATAGGCTGCACTGATGGGCATTTATAGGTGGCACTGATAGACTGCACTGATGAGCATTGATAGGTGGCACTAATGCGGCACTGATGGGCATTAATACACTGCACTGATGGGCAATGATCGGCTGCACTGATGGGCACTGATGAGGCGGCACTAATGAGCATTGATGGGCACTGATAGGCGGCATTGATGGGCACCAATAAGCTGCACTGATGAGGCGGCACTAATGAGCATTGATGGGCACTGATAGACTGCACCGATGGGCACTGATGAGGAGGCATTGATAGGCTGCACTGATAAGCAGCACTGATAAGCACTAATAGACTGCACTGATGGGCAATGATAGGCGGCATTGATAAGCACTGATAGGCAGCACTGATGGGCACTGATAGACTGAACCAATGGGCACTGATGAGGTGGCAATGATAGGCTGCACTGATAAGCAGCACTGATGAAGAGGCACTGATGGGCTTTAATGGGCACTGATAGGCACTAATAGACTGCACTGATGGGCAATGATAGGCGGCATTGATGGGCACTGATAGGCAGCACTAATAGACTGCACCGATGGGCACTGATGAGGTGGTATTGATAGGCTGCACTAATAGGCTGCACTGATGAGGCGGCACTGATAGACTGCACTGATGGGCACTGATCAGGTGGCACTGATAGACTGCACTGATGGGCACCGATGAGGCGGCACTGATAGGTGGCACTGATGGGCACCACTGTTGGGACTACCCTGATTATCAGTGTAGATGTCTCTTTTACACAAGCCGGTTATCGGCTCTCTTCTCCCCTCCTCATGCTGTCAGTGTGAGGAAAGGAGTGCCGATAACTGGCTTCTGTTTACATTCGTGATCAGCTGTGATTGGACATAGCTGATCACATGGTACACTACGATCAAAGAGCGCGCCGCGGTTGGCAAGTGGTTAAAATCCATGCTAGACTTAAAGGGTCTGCTATGTATTTTGAAAGTTGAAAAACTCTACACAATTTTTTATTTTTCAGCGCTGCCAGGTTTTCCCCTCCCACCTCTTGACGGCTGCTGCAGGGGATCTGTCTGGATGGAAAGCGGGGAATGAATGAATAGAGTCAGTGATTGGTACCGATCACTGACTGTTTTGTTTTTTTGCTTTGTTCATTTGTAGCTGAGGCATAGTAAACTGTGTTTACTATGCTTCATTTTATGTATGAACAGGAAGCCTCTGTACAGAACTATTCCAGTTCATTCATTCTGTACAGCTAAGGCTGCAGAGAAAAGGGACTGATTAATCTGTCCTCAGTGATTTTCTCTGTCTCAAAAGTGAGACATAAGGGCTCTGTATAGACCCCTGACATGTCAGCAATGCCCCTTTTTGGGGGCCCTAAAAAATATGTAAGAAATAATATAAAAAAAAATTGTAAGAATAAATACATTAATTAAATAGTAAAAAAAAATAATTTAAAAAACCCAACAAAATAAAAAAACTGCTAACACCAGTGGCGGAACTACCAGGGTCACAAAGGTCGCACTTGCCACGTTCCGGCAACGTAGGGGGGGAACCCAAGACAGCAGGGACTGTAATAAAGGGTCCCACGATAGTAGTAAAGGGATCAGTGGGAAGGGCTCCAGTCGGGGGGCCCCGTACATGATTTCTTGCACCGGGGCCCTGAAGGTTCTAGTAAGGCCTCTGACCCAGTTCGTCAGTGTACTAGCCAGGCAACTAGCATCTTCAAATTGCCAATGGAATGCACCCCCCCCCATTTCCCAGAAAAGGTTTGCTTTATATATGCTTATGCCCATTGTTAGCCCTAGATGGTCCAATTCTAATCCAAAACGGTCACCCCATATGATCCTCAGGCAAGGGTTGGGACCTTTGGTGGTACCTTTAGGAAGCAACAAATAACTTTCCCAAGTTTGCTTTCAGACCAGCACAGAGCAGAGATGTGTAGGAAGGGATAATCTACTGTACTTCAGCCTCATCAATCCTTTGTAAAAATATGATCTTGAGCTATTGAACTCTGCAAGCAGAAAAAAAGAGCTTAAGCACACCACCAGCTGGTTTTAAAGTGTAAATTCCAGTCTAAACCTAGGTAGTCCTAAAAATGTCCTCTCCCTCCTGCTACTGATTCTGGCTAAACTTTGTAAAAAAAAAAAAAAAAAAGAAAGAAGTATATACTTACCTATTTTCAGCCGGTCACGTGATCTGGCTCCCGTGTCAGCCAACTGTGGCTGCAGTGGAGAGCACCGACAACGGCTGGAACATTGAAGCCTATGGGTGACTTCACCGCTCCCTGATTTCCCAGGCAGTCCGGTCACATGTTTCCCTGAGTCAGCCAGCGGAGGCTGCAGGGGAGAGTGCTCGACAACAGCTGGAAAATCCAGAAGTGGTGACGTCACCTATAGGCTTCCGTGTCTCAGCCATCGTGGAGTGCTCTGTCCTCTCCCCTGCTGCTGGCTGACCCCAGAGCACGTGATCCAGGAGAATTGATGTCAGACATAGGCTTCCATATCCCAGCCATTGTTGAGCACTCTCTCCTCTCCCCTACAGCTGCTGCTGACTGACCCAGAACACATGATCTGGGATTAGTGATCTCAAACATAGGCTTCCGTCTCTTAGCCATTGTTGAGCACTCTCTCCTCTCTCCTGCAGCTGCTGCTGGCTGACCCAGATCATGTGATCTGGGAGTAGTGGTGTCAAACATAGGCTTCCATTTCTCAGCCATCGTTGAGCACTCTCTCCTCTCCCCTGCAGCTGCTTCTGGCTGACCCCAGATCACGTGATTCAGGAGTAGTGATGTCAAACATAGGCTTCCATGTCCCAACCATTGTTGAGTGCTCTCTCTCCTCTCCCCTGCAGCTTCCGTTGGCTGACCCTAGGAAACTAGATCTCCTGATCCGGGTGTAGTGATGTCATAGATAGGCTTCCATGTCCCAACCATTGTTGAGTGCTCTCTCTCCTCTCCCCTGCAGCTGCCGCTGGCTGACCCTAGAAAACAAGATCCCCTGATCCGGGAGTAGTGATGTCATAGATAGGCTTCCATGTCCCAACCATTGTTGGCGCTCCCTCCTCTTCCCTACAGCTGCTGCTGGCTGACCCAGGGAAGCCAGATCATGTGATTGGGGAGTATTGACATGATCCATAGGCTTCCATGTCCCTTCCTCTTCCCTGCAGCCGCCACTGGCTGATACAGGGGAGCATGATCACATGACCAGAGTAAGCTGGAAATATGTAAGTATATACATTTTTTCACATTGGTTAAGTGTTGGGAAAGGGTGGAAGGGGACATTTTTAAGACTAGCCTGGTTTAGAGTGGAATTCTGAAATATAAATATAATATGAATAATAATAATAATAAAAAAAATTATTATTATATAATAATAATAATAATAATAATAATAATAATAATATAATAAAGAATGAATATAATAATATAAAATATTCATTTAATATTCATTTGCCATATTATTTTTGTTTATTTACAAAAGTGAAATGAATGTTAAATGTTATTTTTTTAGCCATGAATATGAAAAAGAAAAGAAAAAAATATATGCAAAAACACTACACATTTCCCTTTTTAAAAAAATTACTTACTGACTTTTTTTTTTTATCTTCAAGATTTACTGTATAGGCAAAAAAACATAGCAAAAGGATACTTCGATCTCATTAAAGAGTTAATGTTTTACTCCAGCACAGTTAAGTTGTATGCACATCACGTTACCAATAAATTAAACAAAATAACAAAAATGGAATTTTTTTTTCCTTTATTAGGTTTTTGTATGGAAAACAGGTTCACTAATATAACTTTAATCTTCATGAATAATCATCAGTTTAATAAAGGATCTCACATTTATTCAAAACAATGAGCAAAAAAAAATAAAATAAATTAAAAAAAAACACAAATAAGCAGATTTATTGAGAATAATTAGAAAATAAAATAAACACATGAGAAAAAAACAATATATTTAATGAGCACATTTTTTAAAATATTATAAAAGCATGTGGATTACATGACATTTAGCATGATCTTGTTGAAATAAATATGATAAAGCAGGATGTGTTAGTTGTTGAATGTGAGACTTTTTTTTTTTTTAAGCATTTATAAAAATGAATGCAAACATATGAGAATTTATATATATGGCATATCATGCATTAATCTATAAATATACTCTGGGGATAACTGGTCCAGGGATATATAGCTTGGGGTTGATTTACCAAAGGCAACTAGACCATGCACTTTACAGGTGCACTCTACAAGGGCATTTGCTCCAGAGCTTAGAAAATTAGGGGAAGCTCTGCTTTCTTCTATCAGCCAATCATGTGCAAGCAAACACAAATAAATAAATAAAATAATAAAAAAAAAAAATTCTTGCATGTGATTGGGTATTCTCTGTAAAGTGGAAGTCTATCTATCTATCTATCTATCTATCTATCTATCTATCTATCTATCTATCTATCTATCTATCTATCTATCTATCTATCTATCATCTCACAAAAGTCAGTACACCCCACACATTTTCGTAAATCTTTTCTTCTCTCTTTTCATGTGACAACACTGAAGAAATGACACTTTGCTACAATGTAAAGTAGTGAGTGTACAGCTTGTATAACAGTGTAAATTTGCTGTCCCCTCAAAATAACTCAACACACAGCCATTAATGTCTACTGAACCAAATAGGTTTATCTTGGTCTCATCAGACCACAGGACATGGTTCCAGTAATCCATGTCCTTAGTCTGCTTGTCTACAGTAAACTGAAAGCTTTCTTGGGCATCAAGAGGCTTCCTTCTGGGATGACAGCCATGCAGACCAATTTGATGCAGTGTGCGGCGTATGGTCTGAGTAGTGCTGGGACAAGGCCATTTGGTGCCCAGGGCGAAGATGGCAAACTGCGCCCCCCCCCCCCGGTTTTAATAAAGAATCAATGTCGTTTCAAAACAAGAATATACTTAAAACAATACAAGTATTGCAGAGTATTGCACAGTGCACAGTATTGTGGAGTATTGCAGAGTATTGCACAGTGTTGCGGGGTATTGCAGAGTATTTCAGGGTATTGCAGAGTATTGCACAGTGTTGCGGGGTATTGCAGAGTATTTCAGGGTATTGCAGAGTATTGCACAGTGTTGCGGGGTATTGCAGAGTATTTCAGGGTATTGCAGAGTATTGCACAGTGTTGCGGGGTATTGCAGAGTATTGCACAGTGTTGCGGGGTATTGCAGAGTATTTCAGGGTATTGCAGAGTATTGAACAGTATTGTGGAGTATTGCAGAGTATTGCACAGTGTTGCGGGGTATTGCACAGTATTTCGGGGTATTGCACAGCATTGCCCTGTATTGTGGGTTATTGCAGAGTATTGCACAGTATTGTGGGGTATTGCAGAGTATTTCAGGGTATTGCAGAGTATTGCACAGTATTGTGGGGTATTGCAGAGTATTTCAGGGTATTGCAGAGTATTGCACAGTATTGTGGGTTATTGCAGAGTATTGCACAGTATTGTGGGGTATTGCAGAGTATTTCAGGGTATTGCAGAGTATTGCACAGTATTGTGGGGTATTGCAGAGTATTGTGCAGTATTGTGGGGTATTGCAGAGTATTGCACAGTATTGTGGGGTATTGCAGAGTATTGCACAGTATTGTGGGGTATTGCAGAGTATTGCACAGTATTGTGGGGTATTGCAGAGTATTGCACAGTGTTGCGGGGTATTGCAGAGTATTGCACAGTATTGTGGGGTATTGCAGAGTATTGCACAGTATTGTGGGGTATTGCAGAGTATTGCACAGTATTGTGGGGTATTACAGAGTATTGCACAGTGTTGCGGGGTGTTGCACAGTATTGTGGGGTATTGCAGAGTATTGCACAGTATTGTGGGGTATTGGACAGTATTGTGGGGTATTCAGCAGTGATGGCCACTGGTCATTAACCTCGCCTCAGCCTCCTCCCCTCCCCCCAATCCAGCCATTTATTAATCAGTTTTTTAGTGTTTACTTACACAAGTTCAGACTCAGAAGTTATGAGTCTGAACTTGTGTAAGTAAACACTAAAAAACAGATTAATAAATGTCTGGATTGGGGGGAGGAGAGGAGGCTGAGGCGAGGTTAATGACCAGTGACCACTACTGCTAAATATCTGAGTCAGAACACTGGCACTGCGCTCTTCTACCTTCCAGATTGAATCCAGCCAGCCAGGCAGCAGCTCCTCAGCTCGGCTCCGCTTGAGATAACAGACGCCGACACAACACAGCTCCCGCCTCCCTGCGCTCCTCTCTGCGTCCTCCCACCTCGCCTCCGGCCGTGAGTGACGTCACGGCGCTGGCAGAGACAACGGGACTCCTCCGTAGGGGAGTAACAGTGTAGTTGTGTGCTGAGGGAAGGGAAGGGAGGATCATGCAGGAGCGCACAGCTGCGCCCCCCCCCCCCCCATACCAAATGGTACCGCCCAGGGCACGTGCCCTCTCCGCCCCTGCCTTGTACCGGCCCTGGGTCTGAGCACTGACAGGCTGACCTCCCCAACCCCTACAACCTCTGCAGCAATGCTGGCAGCACTCATACGTCTATTTCCCAAAGACAAGAGCACGTGACCTCAACTTCTTTGGTGGACCATGGTGAGGCTTGTTCTGAGAGGAACCTGTCCTGTTAAACCGCTGTATGGTCTTGGCCACCATGCTGCAGCTCAGTTTCAGGGTCTTGGCAGTCTTCTTATAGCCTAGGCCATCTTTATGTAGAGCAACAATTCTTTTTTTCAGATCCTCAGAGAGTTCTTTGCCATGAGGTGCCAAGTTGAACTTCCAGTGACCAGTATGAGAGAGTGAGAGCGATAACACCAAATTTAACACACCTGATCCCCATTCACACCTGAGACCTTATAACACTAACGAGTCACATGACACCGGGGAGGGGAAATGGGTAATTGGGCCCAATTTGGACATTTTCACTCAGTTTTGTTGCCAGCGGTTTAGACATTAATGGCTGTGTGTTGAGTTATTTTGAGGGGACAGCACATTTGCACTGTTATACAAGCTGTACACTCACTACTTTACATTGTAGCAAAGTGTCATTTCTTCAGTGTTGTCACATGAAAAGATAGAATAAAATGTTTACAAAAATGTGCGAGGTGCACTTTTGTGTGACACTGTGTATAAAATAAATAAATAATTCATTTCTGTCCTAGGAATACACTATACCTTTTTTTAATTTTGTTTGCTTGATGCCTGTATAAAAAGATGCATTTTAAAATTTTACGGTTTCTTCGAAAATGCTGCACTTGCAGGGTTCACAAAGGTTTAGCTTGCATACAGACCTATTGGTTTCTGCCTGCCTCCCATAATCCTCTTACTTTCTTGCAAAGCCTTCCTGTAAATCTGCATGTGTGATAATCATCCAATTCAATAGCAGCTTGTGTTGTGGCTTACTTGTAGAGTTTTGAACAACATCCCTGGAAGCTTTACCAAAGTTTAAAGTCAAGAATATGTAGGTCAGGCCAAGTGGGTGATGTGATAAGCATCGTTTCTCATAGCGGTATGGACATATGATCAGGAGTCAACTCAAAACGTAGTAAGGCATACCACATTTCCAAAGTCTTACGGGACAGAAGAACCATTCAGACAAGGGTTTGTGTGGTTCAATGTGTTAAACCTTTGGTGTGGACACTGTAGAAATAGAAAGAGCTAGCCTGGCTGTGGCACACCTCACCCAGCCCGAGTGGTTAGCAAATAAAAGCAACCTCACCTAGATTCATCCAGGCCATGCTCCCCCAACATGTTTCGACCTGCCCGTAGCCATGATGAGGCCCCAGAGGCAGGGCGAAACATGTTGGGGCATGGCCTGGACGAATTGAGGTGAGGTGGATTTTACCTGATAACCACTCAGACCGGGTGAGGTGTGCCACGGCCAGGCTATCTCTTCCTATTTCTACAGCGTGCTTTGGGTCTGGGCGAACCTTTCCCCAGCCTGCACCCTCACTAGTCAGCAGCATCCAACTTGGACCTTGTCAGCCTGAGCAGGGGGGCCCCTAACAATTTATCGTGGGCCTTTGGTGTGGACAAGTCAGATTTCCGATAGAACGTAGGCCAAAATCTGACTACAATGGGTCCTTTCCACTTCAGTACATCCCAGCTAAGACTGAAAGTGGAAATCCAACTTTCCAAAGTCATCTTTCAGGACAGTTTACATGAGGGACAGAGGCTCCTTCAAACAGGAAACATGTGATCCACTTTTTCTTTAAAAAAAAAAACCAGCATAGACCCAGGTCTTCAGTTGTATGTGTTTCCTCCCGCCAGATAGGACAATTTGTTTTTTTAACATCAGCCCATCATACAGATGCAGGGGCCTCCTGAGTGTGGTCATCCTCTATACAAGACAGGGGTCTTGGGGTATGGCCTTCACTCAGGCTCTCTAGAACCTATGGGGGGTTCTCTAATGCACTTTTCTGTGACTTCTGAGGAGGCAGGTCTCCCAGCACACTCAGGGGACATGGGTCGCTGCCTTTGGCTTATATAGTCTAGAGCAGTGATGGCGAACCTTGGCACCCCAGATGTTTTAGAACTACATTTCCCATGATGCTCAACTATACTGCAGAGTGCATAAGCATCATGGGAAATGTAGTTCCAAAACATCTGGGGTGCCAAGGTGCCAAGGTTCGTAAGAACCTCTGTACCTGCTAGGGAGGCTGGAGTAATGACCCCCTGTGTATGATGTCCATGCGGCAGTAGGAATTATGTGGGCAAGTCTAGATGATACCATGTACCTCCTGGTTAGAACCTTATACTCTGTCTCAAGAGTTGTACCATTAATGGGGTCCATATAGTGAACTTGGTGTTGAGTTATTCACTTTACGTTCAACACAGAGGACAAGGGGGCCTTACACCTAGAGGAAAAGAGATTTCATCTCCAAATACGGAAAGGTTTCTGCACAGTAAGAGCTGTGAAGATGTGGAATAGACTCCCTCCAGAGGTGGTTCTGGCCAGCTCAGTAGATTTTCCTAAATGTACATAGTGTAACTGGGTACTAACATTTATAGGTAAAGTTGATCCAGGGAAAACCAGATTCCCTCTCGGGGATCAGGAAGGAATTTTTTTCCCTGCTGTAGCAAATTGGATCATGCTTTTTCTCCTTCCTCTGGATCAACTGTGGGTATAGGATTGAGTATATGGGATTGTATGTTATTATTTTTTATTTTATTTATTTTTATGGTTGAACTAGATGGACTTGTGTCTTTTTTTCAACTATGCAACTACCCTGTTTCCCCGAAAATAAGACCTAGCGTGATTTTCAGTGATG
This sequence comes from Lithobates septentrionalis, assembly GCA_037952835.1. Taxonomy (NCBI): domain Eukaryota; kingdom Metazoa; phylum Chordata; class Amphibia; order Anura; family Ranidae; genus Lithobates; species Lithobates septentrionalis. The sequence continues at coordinate 17,381 of JBBDGP010003152.1, read as the reverse complement.
GCTGCAATATAAGCCCTACCCCCCAAATAAGCCCTAGTTAAAGTCCTTGTAGGTCTTCTTTTCAGGGTAGGGCTTAGTTTCGGGGAAACAGGGTAGGGCTTATTTGGGGGGTGGGGCTTATATTGCAGCCATCACTGACAATCACGCTAGGTCTTATTTTCGGGGAAACAGGGTATGTAAGTGGCAGTGGTGGACCCAGTATTCAACCATTCTTTATTTGAGCCTTCAGGTCTGCCTCCCACCTCACCACATAAGTGTACCTAGCAGGACATGAATAGATTACAGAGATCAACTCAGGTGTTATTAGAGTGTGGCGGTATATGTGTTTCGAAAGATGTCTAAAGAGCAGAGATGCTTTTATCACGTACGAGAGAAGTGACCCCAAACTCTGCTTTCTGCTGACCACTTATTGAAACACTCAAAAACGTTGATATTAAAGCCCAGAACCAGCCACAGTGATGTCCAGGATCGTCCTGAAACTACAGAGGTCCCAATAAATTATGGAACATGTAGTCTTTGGATGCATAACTAGACTTGATCACTTATGGAATCCTCCAAAACATTAAAACCCAGAACTGCCCACTAAAACCCAGAATCATCTTGGAACTAGAGAGATCTCCATGAACCTTGGAACATGTAGTCTCTGGATACATATATGGACTTGATCACTTAAAGTGATTGTAAAGGCTGAAGGTTTAGGTGAAAAAACATGAGGGCTTACAACCCCTTTAAGGAAACCCCTATAAACCCCAACAGCAAAGCCCAGCACCACCCACAGTGACACCCAGGATCATCCGGAAACTATACAAGTCCCAATGAATCCTAGGACATGTAGTCTCTGGATACATAAATTAAATTGATCACTTAAGGAAACCCCCATACCCGCCAACACTAAAGCCCAGAACCACGGATAGTGACCCCCAGAATCCTCTTGAAATGACAAGAGTTCCTAATGAATTTTGGAACATGTAGCCTCAGCATACATAAATGGACTTGATTAAGGAAACCCCTATAAATGCCAACGGCAAAGCCCAAAACCACCCACTGAAACCCAGGATTGCCCTGAAACTACAGAGGTCCCAATGAATCTTGGAACATGTAGTTTCAGGATACATAAACATAAATAGACTCGATCCCTTAAGGAAACCCAAAAAAACCCACTGGCAGTAAAGCCCAGCACCACCCACAGTGATGCCCGGGATCATCATGAAACTAGAGGTCCCAATGAATCTTAGAACATGAAGTCTCAGGATGCATAAATAGGCCTAATCACTTAGGGCTCATTTACACTTGCTTCGGCTTTAACACACTTTAACAGCTAGTTTATACTTGCTTCAAAACAAGGCTTCGGACAGTCTTTGTTAAAGCTCTCTGAACGCTAGTTAAAGCCCCTGTCACTAAATAAAATGGTTAGCTTACAGTCCTGTTTACACCTGCTTTTGCTTTGCTTCGGCTTCGCTTCAAAAATGATACCCCATGTAGCTTCAATGGTGCTTCAAAGCGTCTTCAAAGCCTCCATAGAAGCCCATGGCAAAGCTCGCTTGAAGCCCCACTGAAGCCCCACCGAAGCCCCATCAAAGCTCCACCAAAGCCTCATCGAAGCCCCACCGTAGCCTTATCGAAGCACCAAGCAAAAGCTTTAACAAAGCGTGTCCAAAGCCATGTTTTGAAACAAGTGTAAACTATCCCTTAAGGAAACCTATAGAGTATAAACACCAACGGTAAAGCCCAGCACCACCCACCGTGATGCACAGGATGATCCTGAAACTACAGAGGTCCCAGTGAGTTTTGGGGCATGCAGTCTCAGGATACATAAATAGACTTGATCATTTATGGAAACTCCCAGAACTGCCAACATTAAAGCCCTGAACTTCCCACTGAAACCCAGGACTGTCCTGAAACACAGAGGTCCCAATGAGTCTTGGAACAGGTTCCCCACCAGAGTCGCCAGTTACATCAGCTTCCCCATTAAAGCCCCCTTCCATCATGGTCCTCACTAGTCCCCCCCCCCCAATTACATCAGGTTTCCATCAGAGCCACACCTTATATTATGTTCTGAGTACCCTTTACATCAGGGTCCTTATCAGAGTCCCTCTTACATCAGCTTCCCCATTGAAGCCCCCCCACATCATAGTCCCCATCAGAGTCCCCCCCTTACATCAGGGTTCCCATCACAGTCTCCTCTTACATCAGAAGCGGAGACCATAGGCAACCTCTGAGGACAATAATCCTCAATCAATGTACATTGAGGAAACAGCACTGACACTAGCTGGGGGCTAGATAAAATCTTGTAGCAGGCCAGGTGTGGCCCCACGGACCACGATTTTAATACCCAAACGTACACCCCTTCCCCTCATTATAGGCCCTCCATTCTTTATATGATTACAAAGCAGCATTCAATGAGTGTTCCACAATAACCCCTTACCCAAACACGTCACAGAGTAAGGCTCAGCAGAAAATCATCCCGGGAAATGAGCCAAATCAAAGATGATTTCCAGAGATGAGTAACCTGGGGAGACAAAAAATTCTCCCCATTGGGGAGCAGAATTTACTGGAAACCAAATGGATCCAATACAACATGTAGACCAAACCCTACATGCGCTGAGCACTCCGATATCCATTTTCCTATAACACATCACATCGTGTATTTTCTGGTCGGCTTCACGTGAGGAAATTCTACCTCTATAAATATCCAAAGAGTTCAGTCTAATTTGCAATAAACATACATCCACTGAGGGAGAATAAACCTTGGCCAGCTTGGACGTGGCAAGGCATTTGACTCAATTGAATATTTAATCTCTCATCGCAGAAATAATAAAGTTGGCGCCATGGTGGCCAAGCTCCAGGTTTAAAAAGATCACTAATGATTCATGAATGCTCTGAAAAGTTTGCCTTTGGCAGTATATTTAAATTATGCATCCAATAAATATATAAAGCTTCCTGTGCCAAAGTCTCAGACACGTATAGTATTGGCCAATTCAATTATGGAAAGGAGCAAGACAGAGGTGTCCCCTTTTCTCATACAATTTGTTATTACTTTATGGACCTTAACCCTTAAAACTGAACTGTGGAGGGATAAGAATCCCAAAATCCACATTTACTCCGAAGGTGACGGCTACTTACAACAAGTGTCGGTTCAGCTGTGTTCCAAACACTTAATCCTGTTTTTGGAAGACATCACAAATTCTCTGCAATTTAATTGATCATGTTCATACTTTTTCTGGCCTTGAAATTAAATGGCAAAAGTCACTCAAAGTTCCTCTTTTGTATGGCTGGATTGTGCTAATAATTAGAGTTGGAATCCCAGTAGCATAATAATTCATTTTTCCAGGAATAATCATTAGCTCATACAGGCAGATTCAAAAATAAAATGTCTCTCCTCTTGGTAAAATATCTGAAATATTTACAGAAAAATGTGCTGTTTTTTCAGTCACAGGTCCAAAAAGCCTTATAAAAATGGCATTACTACCAACATGTCTTCATATACAGAGCATGTGACCACACAACATACAATTAAATATCTAACAATTCAAATACATTACTGTAGATTAACCATTCTCAACCAAGGTTCCTCCCAAGGTTGCTATGGGTTCCATGGAATCCTGGGTTCCTCCAAAGGTTGCTATGGGTTCCATGGAATCCTGGGTTCCTCCAAAGGTTGCTATGGGTTCCATGGAATCCTGGGTTCCTCCAAAGGTTGATAGGGGTTGAATGGAATCCTAGTGTTCCTCCAAAGGTTGTTAGGGGTTCTATGGAATCCTAGGGTTCCTCCAGAGGTTGCTAGAAGTTGGATGAAATCCTAGGGTTCCTCCAAAGTTTGCTAGGGGTTCCATGGAATCCTAGGGTTCCTCCAGAAGTTTCTAGCAGTTCCATGGAATCCTAGGGTTCCTCCAAAGGTTGCTAGGGGTTCCATGGAATCCTTGGGTTCCTCCAAAGGCTGGTAGGGGTTCCAGGGAATCCTTGGTTTCCTCCAGTGGTTTCTAGGGGTTCCATGGAATCCTAAGGTTCTTCCAGAGGTTTCTAGGGGATTCACAGGAGAACCACTCTATAAACCTAGGAGAACCACTCTTTGAACTTAGGAGAACCTCTCTTTGAACCTAGGAGAACCACTCTATGAACTCAGGAGAACCACTATATTAACCGAGGAGAACCACTCTACAAACCTAGGAAAAACACTCTACAAACCTAGGAGAACCACTCTATGAACGCAGGAGAACCACTCTATGAACCCAGGAGAACCACTCTATGAACTTAGGAGAACCACTCTATGAACTCAGGAGAACCACTATATTAACCGAGGAGAACCACTCTACAAACCTAGGAAAACCACTCTACAAACCTGGGAGAACCACTCTATGAACGCAGGAGAACCACTCTATGAACGCATTCAGTTATGTACTGGGGATGAACTGCTTAGCTTTTTCTGAGAACTCCAAGATCTGGGTTCCAGGACAGTACTGCGGATCTGTAAATTACTGATGGCAATTTGGTGATAAACAAAAATGTCATATATGCATATCTGCCTTTTAAAAATAATTTTAATTAACTTAAATTTATATTTTAATTAGTGTTATATTATTATGCACCAAAACTGAACATTGGTAGATTTAGACCTAGCAATAAATCTCTAGCCAATATATGTGAAAATAATGTATAAACTCCTTTCCTCAAAACCCACGCTAAATCTGGTCATTTCAAATTCCCAAATTCCTTCTACAGATATTTGTTGAGGCGTGGATAAAATGCACTACTAAAAATAGGGATACTTGAAATCACACTTGACAGGGATATTAAAAAGGCTCCTTCAGTATATACAGTACTGTATATTGTATACATACATATACACACACACACTAACACATATTCAGATACAAGACAACCAGAAACCACGAATGTCATCCATTACTGATGACTGGGACAACATCCAAAAGACACTATTAATGCTACTACCTGCGGTAAATAGAAGGTTTTAATTATACAATACTCTGAGCATATCTATCCCCATTCTGACTGCACAAAAAAGGTCATGAAGGCAAAAGACTGCTAGAAATGGTTATAAGTGCCTCTACTCTACTCCTGAAGGAGGCATATTCAGAATTATGGTCATATCACCCTAGAGTTTTCCTGTGCAGAAGAAAACCATTGCTCTAAAAGGGTAAGGGAACTTTCAAAAACATATTTTTAAGTGTCCCTACCTTTTTTGACCACCCCCTACTGGGCTAATTTAACACCTCCTTTCCTGTCAAAAGCTCCATACCTGCCTAGTTTTGGTACCTTACCCAGATATGTCCCATTCCGGTGTTTACTTTCCGAGAAAATCAGTAGAATATCCCATAAAACCTTTTCATGGTGAAGTACCAAAAATTACTCTATACAAGAAAGAGCCATCAATTCTGATACCTTCAGTGCCAAAGTAATTACAATGTGAAACACCGCCTTCTGGGTCAACGGAACTAAGGGAAGGTCTCAAATGGAGGTTTCTGTAGAATCAAGAGAATGAAATTGAGATCCCACGGGATTAAAGGTGATCTGACTAGAGGAATAATACACAAGACCAGGGGAGTTGCTAGGTCTACAAAAGATCTGGGGCTAGAGCCCATAGCTAAAGACTAGTAAAGAAAGTCATACGCTTGGGTGGGCATACACATGTATATACAGTAATATACGTGTGTGTGTGTGTATATACCCCCAGAGAGCCTCCCCTTACATCAGGGTCCCCAGAGAGCCCCCCTTTACATCCGGGTCCCCAGAGAGCCCCCCCTTACATCAGGGTCCCCAGAGAGCCCCCCACTTACATTAGGGTCCCCAGAGAGCCCCCCTTAAAATAAGAGTCCCAGAGAGCCTCCCCTTGCATCAGGGTCCCCAGAGAGCCCCCCACTTACATCAGGGTCCCCAGAGAGCCCCCCCTTGGGGACCCCTGCAGAGACTCTGGGCTATGGGCCCCAGATTCTGGGCTATAGCCCCAAAAGCCACCCCCTAGCAACGCCACTGCACAAGACCCCTTGTACATGCCTGAAGAAGGGGTCCTGTGCGGCTCTGAAATGTTGCACTTTACCCTTTGTGATGCAGTCATTCTTTAATAAATCCTTCAAAAGATATTAGATGATCCATGGTGTACTGGAGAATATATGCGCTGACCCTTGTACAAAAGCACACACCAAGGAATGTGCAGGCATCAGTCTCTGAAAGAGGACTGTCAAGGACGAAATTTGATCTTTGTACTTAAAGCCAGAAGCTTGTCAACCCATTTGGAGAAAAGCCAAGATATATCCCAGAGCATACTTACGAGGATAACATTTCCTAACCTCACACCAGGCCACATAGGATTCCCAGGTCCTGTGGTAAATCTTCGAAGTAGCCTTTCTGATTCTCAACAGCTTGGGAATAACCAAACCAAATACTCCCCTTAGTTCCAGGACTCTGGCTTAAAGCGGACGTAAACCAATCGAACAATTTCATTTCCGGCACGTACCGTAATGTAACACTCCTGAAATGTTACTCCCCCATTGGTTGTGCTCTCAACCAAACTGTTAAACCATCCAATCGCTGGTGTCATAACTGATCACATGAGCAGCATCATGGCAGTTCCAGAATAAACAGAGGCAAAGATAGCAGCTTCCTTGGCTGAAAACGATAGGGGAGCTTACACTTTAATAGCCATGGGATGATGTCTGACCCAGGCAGGACACCCAAAGCCAGTGGTCGTAAAGAAGTATAAAAGATCAGACCTTGCAGGTGGAGCTCAGGGTGATCCAGAAGAATCCAAGGACTGTCCATCAACATGTCCACGATGTTGGAATACCATGTTTTCAAACAAGTTAGATGAATGGCACCCAACACTTATCACATTAGCGAGAGATCTCATACTTCGACTGGAGCGGTGCAACCTTCGTGTCATGATCTGAGATGAATGGCAGCCTCAGCCCGGGCTCCAGCCAGGCCACGCCCTCAATGCGTTGCTTTCTGCCCCTTGGAACTTACTCATGGGGATCAATCAGCGGGTTTCCCCATGATTAAGCTCTCAGGGCCAGAACGAAGCGCGTTGGGGTGTGGCCTAGCTGGAGTTCAGGCTGAGGCTGCCATTCATCTCACTTTATGGGTCAGCTTCATAATGTGCAGCTTATGGATCTTTTCCTTTGACATTGCTGCAGTTTGGAGCCGGGACGAGCTCCCTGTGCCTGCCTGCACTCACAGCGGTCTAGTTGGACTTTTCCTCTGTACCTGAGTGGCACCTAAATTTGGTCTTTTTGGGTCACCACGTTCTCATAGGCCAGGCTGGTGCAATCACCATCGTGAATCCAATGGAGTAGATGCGGAAGAAGCTGTAACGGGGGGGAAGTCAAAAATCAAGGAGAACTGGTCCCATGGTGTCACCAAGACATCCACCACAACACCTGAGAATCCCCGATCAAGGAACGAACCTGTCTTGTTTTGCATCAAACCTAGACACCAGAAGATCCACATCTGGCGTTCCCCACACTTCCTCAACACTTCTAGGTGGAAAGCCCATTCCCCCAGCAACAACTGTTGACAATTGAGGAAGTCTACCTGTCAATTTGCCACTCCTGGAATGTGAGGTGCGGTGAAATTCTGCTGACCTTCATCATCCAATCATGTGCAAGCAAAAATGCAAATTTATATATTTTTTTAACCACTACCCGTCCAGGGAACGTGTATAAATGTCCTCGGGCGGGAAGGGGGATATCTCGGTCAATGCTGCAGCTGCGGCCGGCGATTTTGCACAAAGTAAAAGTAACGATTACTTAGCCCCCTACCACCGCCACCTTAACCGGGCTCTCCAATCCGATCGGAGAGCCCGGCGAGGATGTGACCGGCAGCATCCAGCTCTAGGCACACAGTGAGAGGTATGGATGTTGTTCCTCCCTGTGTGACATCAGAAACAGGAAGTGATGAGGATTTCGTCACTTCCTGTTTCCTGTCTTTGTTTACCTGGCCGTCTGACGGTCTGATCGGCTACATTGGAGGCTAAAAGAGATATCGGCGATTTAATACACCCCCGATCTCTCCATAAAGAGGACCTCTCACAGGCGAGCCATGCTATTACAAGGGATGATGTGCACCCAAACAATTGGGTGTTATAGTGTGTTCTTGTGCATTAAAATCCATTATAGTGTTTTTTTTTTTTAATTGCATTTGAAAAGCTGCTGCGCAAATATCGTGGGACATAAAAACATGCAATGCCCACCATTTCATTCTCTAGGACCTCTGCTAAAATATACACAGTGCCTTGAAATATATCCACACCCCTTGAAATTTTTCACATTTTGTCACGTTACAAGCAAAAATGTAAATGTATTTTAATGGGATTTTATGTGATAGACATGTAGCAGGGGTCTCAAACTGGTGGCCTTCCAGCTGTTGCGAAACTACAAGTCCCATCATGCATCTGCCTGTAGGAGTCATGCTTGTAACTGTCAGCCTTGCAATGCCTCATGGGACTTGTAGTTTAGCAACAGCTGGAGGGCCGCCAGTTTGAGACCCCCTGATCTAGAGAGGGATATTTTTGCCCATTCTTCTTCTTTGCAAAATAGCTCAAGCTCTGTCAGATTGGATGGAGAGCGTCTGTGAACAGCAATTTTCAAGACTTGCCACAGATTCTCAATGGGATTTACAGTATCTCACAAAAGTGAGTACACCCCTCATATTTTTGTAAATATTTTCTTCTATCTTTTCATGTGACAACACTGAAGAAATGACACTTTGCTACAATGTAAAGTAGTGAGTGTACAGCTTGTATAACAGTGTAAATTTGCTGTCCCCTCAAAATAACTCAACACACAGCCATTAATGTCTAAACCACTGGCAACAAAAGTCAGTACACCCCTAAGTGAAAATGTCCAAATTGGGCCCAATTAGCCATTTTCCTTCCCCGGTGTCATGTGACTCGTTAGTGTTACAAGGTCTCAGGTGTGAATGGGGAGCAGGTGTGTTAAATTTGGTGTTATCGCTCTCACTCTCTCATACTGGTCACTGGAAGTTCAACATGGAACCTTATGGCAAAGAACTCTCTGAGGATCTGAAAAAAAATAATTTTTGTTCTACATAAAGATGGCCTAGGCTATAAGAAGATTGCCAAGACCCTGAAACTGAGCTGCAGCACGGTGGCCAAGACCATACAGCGGTATGACAGGACAGGTTCCACTCAGAACAGGCCTCGCCATGGTCCACCAAAGAAGTTGAGGTCACGTGCTCAGCGTCATATCCAGAGGTTGTCTTTGGGAAATAGACGTATGAGTGCTGCCAGCATTGCTGCAGAGGTTGTAGGGGTGGGGGGTCAGCCTGTCAGTGCTCAGACCATACACCGTACACTGCATCAAATTGGTCTGCATGGCTGTCATCCCAGAAGGAAGCCTCTTCTAAAGATGATGCACAAAAAAGCCCACAAACAGTTTGCTGAAGACAAGCAGACTAAGGACATGGATTACTGGAACCATGTCCTGTGGTCTGATGAGACCAAGATAAACTTATTTGGTTCAGATGGTGACAAGCGTGTGTGGGGGCAACCAGGTGAGGAGGACAAAGACAAGTGTGTCTTGTCTACAGTCAAGCATGGTGGTGGGAGTATCATGGTCTGGGGCGGCATGAGAGCTGCCGGCACTGGGGGGCTACAGATCATTGAGGGAACCATGAATGCCAACATGTACTGTGACATACTGAAGCAGAGCATGATCCCCTCCCTTCAGAGACTGGACCGCAGGGCAGTATTCCAACATGATAACGACCCCAAACACACCTCCAAGACCACCACTGCCTTGCTAAAGAAGCTGAGGGTAAAGGTGATGAACTGGCCAAGCATGTCTCCAGACCTAAACCCTATTGATCATCTGTGGGGCATCCTCAAATGGAAGGTGGAGGAGCGCAAGGTCTCTAACATCCACCAGCTCTGTGATGTCATCATGGGGGAGGGGAAGAGGACTCCAGTGGCAACCTGTGAAGCTCTGGTAAACCCCATGCCCAGGAGGGTTAAGGCAGTGCTGGAAAATAATGGTGGCCACACAAAATATTGAGACTTTGGGCCCAATTTGGACATTTTCCCTTAGGGGTGTACTCACTTTTGTTGCCAGCGGTTTAGACATTAATGGCTGTGTGTTGAGTTATTTTGAGGGGACAGCAAATTTACACTGTTATACAAGCTGTACACTCACTACTTTACATTGTAGCAAAGTGTCATTTCTTCAAGTGTTGTCACATGAAAAGATAGAAGAAAATATTTACAAAAAATGTGAGGGGTGTCCTCACTTTTGTGAGATGCTATATAATGTTTGGGGGTTCTAAGTCGTTTTCTAGCAGATGTTTTTTTTTACATGTAGGAGAAGGAATGCCAGAATTGGCCCAGACTGGTTCATTTTCCTTGCACCTGATTGGGTATTCTTTGTAAAATGAAATTTCACCAACTTCACTAAAAATTCACTTGCAAAGTGAACAACCTATTTCCCTTCGGTAAATCAGCCCCATTGTATCAATGCTGTTGAAGTCGAATTTTGTTGAGAAGATGACGGCGGTCTTCTTGGAATCCAAGTTGAACTTTTTCAACAATCTTTTTAACTTTCAAGCGCAACAAACTTTCCCTGGAGACTGAAGCCTATTTTACATCTTTTTTTTTTGCGGAATACTAAAAATGCTGATAGATGGCTCTGACACTCCCGATAATCTCGGTAAAGTGGCGGTGAAATGGATTGTCTCCCTGATGCTGCTATTCAATCCTTTTTAGATGGAAAGTCATCTGATGCATTGCAGACAGGACACCCATAGAACAGACTAAAGACCCTCCCAATCATGTTCTCCCCTAAAGGACAAAAAAAGATCTTCTAGATAATGACACGCTCCTCTCCTCCTCTCCTTGTTTTGCAAAGTCAATGTTGTTCCAAATCACAAAAAAAAAAGGTTTAGTAAATAGAGATTTTAAAAGATTATAAGACATTTCTACAAAAAATATTAAATGCACATATTTTTGCAGGTAAAAAAAAATGTTTATTTATTACTTTATTTAGTAGGAGCCTGTAAAGCATCGCAAGCCGATACTCGCTGACAGACAGCAGCGTCACTAGGGTTGTAGTCAGCTGGATTGTTAAAACATGGTGTCACCCCCAATAATTTTTGCAAGAGAGAAGGGAGGGGGGGCAGGGAGAGAGAGAGAGAGAAGGGAGGGGGCAGGGAGAAGGGGGGCAGGGAGAGAGAGAGAAGGGAGGGGGCAGGGAGAGAGAGGGGGGAGAGAGAGGGAGAGGGGGCAGGGAGAGAGAGGGGGAGAGACAGGAGAGAGAGAAGGGAGGGAGCAGGGAGAGAGAGAGAAGGGAGGAGGCAGGGAGAGAGAGAGAAGGGAGGGGGCAGGGAGAGAGAGGGGAGGGGGCAGGGAGAGAGAGGGGGGAGAGAGAGGGGGGGAGAAAGAGAGAGAGGGAGAGAGAGAGGGGGAGAGAAAGAGGGGGGAGAGGGCAGGGAGAGAGAGAGGGCAGGGGGAGAGAGGGAGGGGGAGAGAGGGTGGAAGAGAGGGGGGAGAGAGGGTGGAAAAGAAGGGGGAGAGGGGGCAGGGAGAGAAAGGGCGAGTGAGAGAGAGGGGGGAGAGGGCAGGGAGAGAGAGAGAGGGGGGAGAGAGGGAGGGGGAGAGAGAGGGGGGGGGTGAGAGGGAGGGGGAGAGAGGATGAAAGAGAGGGGAGAGAGAGAGGGGGGTGAGAGAGGGGAGAGAGGGGGGGAGTGAGGGGGGGCAGGGTGAGAGCGAGGGAGCGGGAGAGAGAGAAGGGGGGGCGGGGAGAGAGAGGGGGAGAGAGAGGGGAGGGGGCAGGGAGAGAGAGGGGGGAGAGAGAGGGGGGAGAAAGAGAGAGGGAGAGAGAGAGAAGGGAGGGGCAGGGAGAGAGAGGGGAGAGTGAGAGGGGGAGAGAGGGGGTGAGAGAGAGGGGGGAGAGGGCAGGGAGAGAGAGAGGGCAGGGGGAGAGAGGGAGGGGGAGAGAGGGTGGAAGAGAGGGGAGAGAGAGGGGGAGAGAGGGGGGAGAGAGGGTGGAAGAGAAGGGGGAGAGGGAGGGAGAGAAAGAGAGAGGGGGGAGAGGGCAGGGAGAGAGAGAGAGGGGGGAGAGAGGGAGGGGGAGAGAGGGTGGAAGAGAGGGGAGAGAGGGGGGAGAGAGAGAGGGGGGTGAGAGGGTGAAAGAGAGGGGAGAGAGAGAGGGGGTGAGAGAGGGGAGAGAGAGAGGGGGTGAGAGAGGGGGTAGAGAGAGGGGGTGAGAGAGGGGGTAGAGAGAGGGCAGGGAGAGAGGGGGAGAGAGAGGGGGGGGAGAGAGGGGGGGGCAGGGTGAGAGCGAGGGAGCGGGAGAGAGAGAGAAGGGAGGGGGCAGGGAGAGAGAGGGGGAGAGAGAGAGGGCAGGGAGAGAGCAGGGGGAGAGAGAGAGGGAGAGAGACAGGAGAAGAGAGAGGGGGGGAGAGAGGGCAGGGAGAGAGAGAGGGGGAGCAGGGAGAGAGAGAGAAGGGAGAGAGAGCAGGTAGGGGGAGAGAGGGGTGAGAGTGAGAGGGGGGAGAGAGGGGGAGAGGGGGGCAAGGAGGGAGAGGGGAGAGTGAGAGGGGGAGAGAGAGGGGGAGAGAGAGAGGAAAGGGGGAGAGAGAGAGGGGAGGGGGGGGGGGTGAGGGGGGGAGGGGGAGAGAGGGGGGGGAGGGGAGAGGGGGGGAGGGAGAGAGGGGAGAGAGAGGGGGAGAGGGGGGGGAGAGAGTGGGGGAGAGGGGGGGGGGAGAGTGGGGGAGAGAGAGAGGAGAGGGCAGGGAGAGAGCGAGGGAGGGGGAGAGAGAGAGGGAGGGAGAGAGAGGGGGAGAGAGAAGGGGAGAGAGAGGGGGGAGAGGGAGGGGGAGAGGGCAGGGAGAGAGAGGGGGAGAGAGAGAGAGAGAGGGAGAAAGCAGGTAGGGGGAGAGAGGAGTGAGAGTGAGAGGGGGGAGAAAGAGGGCAAGGAGAGAAAAGGGGGAGAAGAGAAAGAGAGGGGGAGAGAGAGAGGGCATGGAGAGGGCAGGGAGAGGGCAGGAAGAGAGGGGGGCAGGGAGAGAGAGAGGGGGCATGTAAAAATCAGGCATGTACTTGTAAAAATCAGATTTTTGCTAGAAAAAACTCCCAAACATTATTTATATATTTTTAAGCAAATGACCAAGAGCATGGGTGCTCAACCTGTGGCAGAACTACAAGTCCCATCATGCCTCTGCCTTTGGGGGCCATGCTTTTAACTGTCAGCCCTGCAATGCCTCATGGGACTTGTAGCTTGAGGGCCACAGGTTGAACACCAATGCCCTAGAAAATAAAATAGTGGGTGTTGCAATTGCTTGTCACATGATAGTTTTATCAAACACAATTTTGGGGGAAAAAATACACTTTACACATTTTAGTGAACCCAAACACAATATAGTCCCCAATTTCTTGTAACATATAAAAGATGATGTTACATCAAGTAAATAGATACCTAACACATCATGCTTTAAAATTGCGTACGGCCATGGAATGGCGCAACAATACGTTACATTCAATTACGGTATCCATAGGCAAAGCTTTAAAAGTCTTTACAGGTTATCACGGTGATCCCTCACATGTGGGGTTCGATCGCCTTTTACATATGTGTACAGGACCTACGTGTGCGTTTACATTTTTCTAAATAATTTTATTATTATTTTTTTATTTTTTACACTGTCCATTTATTTATTTATCAACTGTTTTGCTATCACAAAGGATAAACAAGATATTTGCACAGAAGTTCATCAAACACAAGTTTTCAGGACAAAATAGTACCCAATCTTTTGGTAAAATATAAAAGATGACATTGTGTTGAGTAAGCAGATACCAAACATGTCGAGATTTAAAATTGCAAACGCCTGTGAAATGGCGACAAACCTACAGTACCTAAAATTGTCCATAGATGATGCTTTAAAAGCCTTTTTTTTCCCTTCATTTTTTTTTTTACAATGTTTTATTTCATTTAAATTTATTGCTATCACAAGTGGATGAACAAATCCCCTGGTGATAGCTTTGAGCAGGCGACAGGTCCTCTTTATGAAAACATTAGGGGTCCATTAGACCCCTGATGTCCCCCTTGCCCTCCAAAGCATCTAAGCACTTGTACTTACAGCTCCTACTTGGTTAGCTGCTTTCCTGGCTGATAGCTTTGGGCAGGTGACAGGTCCTCTTTATGGAGACATCATGGGTCCATGACAGGTCCTCTTTATGGAGTCATTAGGGGTCCATTAGACCTGATGCTTCCCTTGTCCTCCAAAGTATCTAAGCACGTATAGCTCCTACTTGGTTAGCTGCTTTCCTGGCTGATAGTTTGGGCAGGTGACAGGTCCTCTTTATGGAGACATCAGGGGTCTATTAGACCCCTGATGCTTCCCATGTCCTCCAAAGTATCTAAGCACGTACAGCTCCTACTTGGTTAGCTGCTTTGCTTGCTGATAGCTTTGGGCAGGTGACAGGTCCTCTTTATGGAGACATCAGGGGTCCACTGGACCCTTGATGCCTCCCCTGACCTCCAAAGTATCTAAGCACGTACAGCTCCTACTTGGTTAGCTGCTTTCCTGGCTGATAGCTTTGGGCAGGTGACAGGTCCTCTTTATGGAGACATTGAGGGCTATTAGACCCCCGATGTCTCCCTGCCGCAGAGAAAAATCAGAGGCTCTGCCTCTCCCAACCTTTGCCGCTCTCCTGTTAACTGCAGAGTGGAGAGCGGGAGGTGGGAGCTGGATGGAGGGAATGGGCTGTCCTAGAAACCAATCACCAGCTTGCTATTATGAACTCTTGCAGCTCCCGCCTTCCACCCAGCACTATGCTGTCTCCTGATCTCCGCTCTGATGAACACACGCCGGCGCTGTGTGTATGGGGGGGTTCACTGTTGGAGGAGGAATAGAGGACACGAAGAGGGGGGATTGGTGTAAAGGGGGTCAGGTGACACTGTTTTGGGGGGGTAAAGGACACTACTGGGCTGAGGAAGGGGGCAATGGATACTACAGTGGAGGGTATAGGACACTACTGTGGGAGAAGGGTTGATGTGAAGGGGCAGAGGACACAGCATGGGGGGCTGGGGGGTGTACAGAACACTACTGTGGGGGGAGAGGGGAAAAGGACAATACAATGGGGGGTTAATGTGAAGGGGCAAGGGACACAGCATTGTGGGGGCCGAGGACACAACAGTGGCGGGGAGGGGTGATGTGTAGGGGCAGAGAACACAGCATTGGTGGGGTATAGGACACTACTAATGGGGGCAGAGGACAGCACAGGGTGGGGGGGGGTGTGATGTGAAGGGGGCAGGGGACACAGCATTGTGGGGGCCGAGGACACAACAGTGGGGGGGAGGGGTGATATGTAGGGGGCAGAGGACACAGCATTGGGGGTATAGGACACTACGGGGCGGGGTGATGTGAAGGGGCAGAGAACACAGCATTGGTGGGGTACAGAACACTACTATTGGGGGCAGAGGACACCACAGGGTGGGGGGGTGTGATGTGCAGGGGGCCGAGGACACAGGATTGGGGGGTATAGGACACTACAGGGGGGGTGATGTGAAGGGGCAGAGAGCATAGCATTGGCGGGTACAGGACACTACTATTGGGGGCAGAGGACACTACGGGGGGGGGGGGGGTGATGTGAAGGGGGCAGAGGATACTGTGTTGGGGGGGGGGGTGAATGGCACTACTGTGGGTACAGGGGGACAGGGGACACTGCTATGGGGGGCAGAGGACAGTACAGTAGGGGGGGGGGGTGATGTGAAGGAGGTAGAGTATACAGCATTGGGGGTTACAGGACACTACTGTGGGGGGGGGAGGGGGCGAAGGACACTACAATGGGGGGTAAATGTGAAGGGGGCAGAGGACACAGCATTGAGGGGTATAGCACACTACAGTGGCGGTGGGGGGGGGGGGGGTTATGTGAAGAAGCAGAGAACACAGCATCGGGAGGGCTGCAGAACACTATAGTGTGTGTGTGTAGGGGGGGGGGGGGGGGGTGATGTGAAGGAGGCAGAGGACACAGCATTGGGGGGGTAAAGAACACTACTGTGGGGGGGAGGGGTGATGTTAAAGGGTCAGAGGACACAGCATTGGGGGGTACAGAACACTACTGTGGGGGGAGAGGGGCAAAGGACACTACAATGGGGGGTTAATGTGTAGGGGTCAGAGGACACAGAATTGGGGGGGGGGGGGGCAGAGGACACAACAGTGGGGGGGAGGTGATGTATAGGGGGCAGAGGACACAGCATTGGGGGGTTCAGAACACTACTATGGGGAGTGGGGGACAGAGGATACTACTATGGGGGGCAGAGGACACTACAGTGGGGGGGGGGGTGATGTGAAGGGGGCAGAGGATACAGCATTGGGGGGTACAGAACACTACTGTGGGGGGAGAGGGGCAAAGGACACTACAATGGGGGGTTAATGTGTAGGGGTCAGAGGACACAGAATTGGGGGGGGGGCAGAGGACACAACAGTGGGGGGGAGGTGATGTATAGGGGGCAGAGGACACAGCATTGGGGGGTTCAGAACACTACTATGGGGAGTGGGGGACAGAGGATACTACTATGGGGGGCAGAGGACACTACAGTGGGGGGGGGGGGGTGATGTGAAGGGGGCAGAGGACACAGCATTGGGGGGTACAGAACACTACTGTGGGGGGAGAGGGGCAAAGGACACTACAATGGGGGGTTAATGTGTAGGGGTCAGAGGACACAGAATTGGGGGGGGGCAGAGGACACAACAGTGGGGGGGTGATGTATAGGGGGCAGAGGACACAGCATTGGGGGGTTCAGAAAACTACTATGGGGAGAGGGGGACAGAGGATACTACTATGGGGGGCAGAAGACACTACGTGGGGGGGGGGGTGTAATGTGAAGGGGGCAGAGGATACAGCATTGGGGAGTACAGGACATTACTATGGGGGGAGGGGGCAGAGGACACTGTTTTGGGGGCAAAGGACACAACAGTGGGGTGGGGGGGGGGTGTGATGTGAAGGGGGCAGAGGACACAGCATTGAGGGGGGTATAGAACAGTACTGTGGGGAGAGGGGGACAGAGGATACTGCTATGGGGGGGCAGAGGACACAACAGTGGGGGGGGTGATGTATAGGGGGCAGAGGACACAGCATTGAGGGGTACAGGACACTTCTGTGGGGGGAGGGGCAGAGGACACTGTTTTGGGGGCAGAGGACACTACGGGGGGGGGGTCATGTGAAGGGGGGCAGAGAACACAGCATTGGGGGGGAGAGGATATTACGGTGTGGTGGGGGTGATGTGAAAGGGCAGAGGACACAGCCTTGGGGGGTACAGGACACTTCTGTGGAAGTAGGGGGGCAGGGGGCAGAGGACACTGCTATGGGGGGGGGGGGGGGGGGGCAGAGAACACTACAGTGGTGGGGGGTGATG